>CM029653.1:15676210-16276210 GCA_017311315.1 Dendrocalamus latiflorus | reverse complement strand
TATCTAGCAATTGGAGAAGAAACCACCGGCTGATTCCCTGGCAATCCGAGAAGAGACTACGGGATCTTGCACAGTGAGTGCTTCTTGCCTCCGGCAGCTGCGCTTGCCTTCTAATCCAGCGGCACCTGACCAAATCCTCCAGCAATTAGAACTAGGCATACCAAATTAACGTGTTCTGTCGAACAGATTGGATGAGTGCAAGCCCAAAATCGAATGGGGATGGATTTTTTTTGAAACTTAATGGGGATGGATTTGGTTTACCTTTGCAGCTCCGTTTGACACAGGATAGGACCCCCTGCCGCCTCGCCTCCCTTGCTGCATAGGCTACTTCCAACCCCTCACCGTCATCCCCTCTCTTACGGCCCCCAACCCTCGCCGCCGTCCCCTCTCTTACGGCCTCCAACCCACCAGCATCGCACCACGGAGCTAGAGCTGCCGACCAGCGCCGCACGGGGTGGGAACGAGGAAGGGGACGGGCTCGATTCAGAGAGGGGAGAAGGGACAGGGAAGGAGTAGCAGGAGGCGGGCTGGGGGGTAGTGGAGTTCGACGGGCGCGAGGTCGGAGTCGACGCACAGGGAAATCGACGGGCGCGAGGTCGGGAGTCGGCGCACAAGGGGAGTTTGGAGTGGGCGGCGGCTGAGCCCGTGAAAATTGGTATAAGAACTAGGGTTTGGAGAGGACGGTTTTATGGGCCTGAAATTTTCCCGCGAACAGGTTTTCGGTGCGCGCGCGAGCGGTATGGCCCTATACCGACGGAAGGTCAGCCTCCTTCACTATTTGTGCCGACTGATGGTGCAACGGTACAGGTAAATATTTGTACCGACTGATTTTTCCTCGGAAAAACTACAATTACCGACTCTTCGTCTGTGGGGCAGTTATACCGACCGACAGTGCAACGGTAATAATGAACTTATAGCGACACACATGTGACGCTATATTGGTGTTGTGGTGTAGTGGAAAAGGTTGCATCAGGAGAATTGGAGGTTAGGTTTATTGCCTCAAAAGACCAAATTGCAGATGTCTTCACAAAGGCTATACATAAACATAGTCTACAGAAATTATATCACAATCTCAACCTTGTGGCAGGTTGAGATTGAGAGGGAGTGTTAGAAATCTGAGTTCTAAAGATAGATTAGTTATAGTGTTTGTCTCGGACTCTGAAAATTAGAAAAGGAATAGGTTTCCTCCTCCTCTCGCTGATTTGTTTCCCTGCGGCAAATATCTGATTTTCTGACTTTCTTCTCCCTCCATGTGAAAGTGCACTTTCGTGTCCATAGTGATCGCGTGTGTACTCCGGTGACCTGTGCTGACACGTGTGCTGCGTGTGTCTATGAAAGTGAGAGAGAGAGACGAAATCTACTCTGTGTGTAGCACATCTTGAGTGGAAGAGATGAATTAGTGATGATTCTAGTATTTGGTATCAGGGTCTGTTTGGAACTGCTCCGCTCCAGCTTTTTCAACTCTACTCTAAATTTGTCTAGTTAAACGGGTCTAACTCCAAGAACTCTGCTCCACGAAAAAAGTGGAGTTGAAGGCCTACTCCACGTTTTCTTTGGAGCTCCTCAAAAGGTACTCCAAAAACTGAAATTTTGTATCTCCTCGTGGAGTTGAAAGAAAATTACACACCACTGCCATTACACAATTTCTCCTCCGTACCGATTCGATTTCTTTTCTTCTCCTCATCAACTTGTTCACCGCCGCAAACCCCAGCATAGCAGAGCACCAGACGGCGATCGGGACGACGAAGACGGCAGCGTCCGACGGCTCATACGAGCCAGCCCTAATGGCTGAAGAAGCTGCGGTCCTAGACGCGCCGCCACGGGAAGCCGCAGTCGACGACGAGACCCGAGCCCTTATCGTCCCCGATGCCGGCGACCTCCCGGCGTCTCCACCCTCCGCCGTCGATGCCAGTTTCGCCCGCTACTTCGTCGCTGGTAAAAGACTTGAACTTTACTGCGCCTAGTTGATGTACCTAAAAGTTTTGAGCTTTTTGCTATGCTTGTTCTTGGAGCTTCGATGTTACGAAACTTGCCGTCCTCTTGAGGCCAAGGAAGCTTAAGAAGGTTGAGGAGTTAATGCTTTTGTTTTTATTGGATTGAAGTGCTTAGCACTGTTATGTGACTGGGTAGCCTATTAACGCTAGATGTTAGTTCTAGCCTTCTAGACGAGCATTTCATTCTTGGAATTGGAACCACACTGTTAGATAGTAGAAACTCAGGTCATTCTAGTGGAGTTTGATTTCTTCGTTGGTGCTGAAAGTTCTAGATTTCTTTAATGTCAAACTATTTGTGCACATCTTGAATTATTAAGCATGCTCTAGCTTTCTTTAGTTTCTAATTAATTGTGCACATGTTGAATTATTAAGTGTGGATTGGTTATTTGGTTTACACAACTGTTGTGAAAGTATCAGCGACTAAATCGTTTTCTCAAGGGATTTATTTATCTGTGCGCAATCTAAGTTTTTCTTGTGAAGAAAACCCTGATTTTTACTCTTCAAATATCTTTTGCGCATCTATGTCTGCACTCTGCACTGTGCTTCTATAACTTTAGTTAACGAAATCTTCTAATAATCTTATGTCACCTGACCAAGTTGTTTGAACTGAATTCAAGAACTCCACTTCAAGTCGTCTAATTCAACTCTTATCCTTCTCTTGAGCAGATTTTCTCAATCCAGGACATGATCAGTACGTGTACCGCCATCCAAACGGGTAGGCTTTTAAGAAGTCAAAATTGGCTTTCGTAGGAAATGTTATAATTATTAGTGTTATTGGTGAACTTCGCATATTCACAACTTGGATCTAAAGCTGATGGTCCTGTTCTTTTTGGCTTCTTCGGAAATCGAAAAGTCAAACATTGAAACAAAAGCGTTTCCTAACAACAATGAACTTGGAGGAAAACGTTTCTGGACTAAAAGAGGTGCATCATTTAGATCTTGTCTCCTTGAGATCTCAATATTCACAATAATTGCTGTTTTCTTGCATCATTTCTTGTGGTAAGCACATCTAAAAAACTTTTTGGTGCATGCAGGAATTTTCAACTATGAAGCCAGAGCTTAGGTCCGAATCAACCATTAGCCTGATGATGGAAGCATACTACTTTGACAGATGCCATTTATTTACCCGTTTCACAGAATTTGAAAGTCAACTCCAGATAGTTGTATATTTACTGGCGCTGATATTAGATGTGCAAATGAAGTCTCCATATTGGCCACAGTGAGGAAGTTTCCGCGTGGGCTTTGCTGCGCAATTTTATAAAATGTTAAATCAGCTAGCCACTGATATTCAAATTTGGGAATTGGAATCATGTGAACCTCACATGTTGGAGTCAATTCACTTCATAACTTGTCGCCTCACAGGACCAGGAGGGAGATGTGGTAGAAAAGTGCACTTTCATATGTTTTCTACTTGTTGCTAGAATTGCTGAGACCCTTTGGATGGGTAATGATAATGAACGAACTGCTTTGCCAGCAGTGGAGAGAGTGCTTCCCTCTAGTTATGTTAGCACATATTTCTTTAGTCTATCCAATTTTACTGGGCCTAAGTGACTTCTCTGAGTTGTGCAGCAATCCTAGATTGAATCTTGCATTTGGTAAGGCAATTCATGTAGATGAACATAGAGATCGTTTGGAGTGCTTAAAATGAAGTGGCAAATTCTCTACAAGATGCCATCCTACCCTATGTTCAAGCAAAAGATAATTGTTATGGTTATTATGGTTCTTCACAAATTCATTCGTGAGCATCGTGATCCAAACTTTGTCCCGACAATACCTGAAAGGTATAACAAATATGTAGCTCTATCAAATAGGTCTACTATGGAACCCAATGCTCCTACTATGGATGCATTTCGTGATGAGTTGGCAACCGCTATTTCTCTAGCTTGGAGCTAGAATTATGTATCGGAACACTTGCATTTGTAGTCACTTTGGTTTAAACTATTCTCTAGTTATCTATGGACAATTATTTGTATTCGAATGATGGACTTTGTTAATTATCTATCATGCACGTTGCAATTTATGAGACAAAAGGATGGAATTATTTGACCAAAATATTTGTTTTTTTGGTTTTCTCGAATAAATTAATTGCGATTATAATATTTTACATCATATTTCAATTGGCAACAAAAAAATTTCAGTTACATATGCTCCGCAGACATCAAAACATACATCAAACATCATTCAGGGGCACATTGGACCTTTCTCAGGGAAACCTCACATTCCTGGAGCTGGAGCTAGCTGCGTGCCAAACAGGATCACCTGCTCTAAGAACTCCACAGTGGAGCTGCTTCATGGTGGAGTTGGTGGAGCAGAGCTGAAAAAACTGGAGCAGAGCAGTCCCAAACAGACCAGCTTAAAAAAGAGTGTATGCCAAAGATCATGCCGGCTTCTGGGCTCCCGGCTGGAGCATCATCGGAAAGTGAAGACACCGGCTACATAGGGCCGGCGAGGGAGTGAACCGTGTCCATCTAGTTCCCGTTATTTGTTAGCATGACCATACGTGCCATCACAGAAGGTTTGCATGACTCAGTCGTGTGCATCCCCGATCTCTCGAACTGCTTATTGATAGGGGTATAAATAGAATGGATATAGATAGATATCGTTTATTTTATATTCTATTTTATATTTTTCTAGAGTTGAACATGGATAATATCAGATAATCATTTCTTTGTTCTATATTCGCTCCATAAGTCTTCGAACGGACGGAAATTATCTACTTCTTTTGCACCCCTACATAAAATATTGAACAGTAAATGTGCAATCAGAACAAACACGAAAAGACTAATCACCGAAATATCAAAGAAAGAGTACTCAGTATTCACCGCTTGTTAGATGCAACAATCCGCCCATTTGTTATCTTATTTCTAAGTGAAGTCACAACAGACTTACTAGTATCACTTGACATACGGATATATACGAACGGATATCATTTATCCCGTATCTTATTCTGAATTTTTTTCTCAGAGTCGAACACGAATAGTGTTAGATACCTATTTACCTTTTCTATATTCGCTTTGTGAGCCTTTAAAAATTATCTATTTTATTTACACCCCTATTTATTGATTGTGCTTATCTTGCTGCTGGCCACCGCGGCAACCTAACTTGCCATGCTATATGCATTACAACACAGTGCATGCATGGTGCATAACTGCATATGCCAAACAATTTGTGGGGCCTTCAAATGATAGATTGATGCACATAGGCAAGTCGAACAGCAAATACTTCGTGCAAAGAGCCAGACACTGAACAACATGTAGATGCTGTTCCATCCACTGTTAAACACCAAATAACTTGATCGGTCATGGTTCGGTGAAACTAAAATAAGAGACTTATCGATACGTAACAAGAATGAAAACTTAGCGGATTTGGATCCATATGTTTTGAAAAGTGTGCATGAGTTAAGTGTGTAAGTAAAACCCGTGTTATGTGGGGTTAACGAGTTTTTCTCAATTGTGCTAGTGGATTGTATTTATTAAGGCTAGATGTGGATAGTTGTCTCATCTATTTAACGCATTACAGATAGAAGCTTACAAGCTAACCATCTAACCAGCCATCCATTCCAATGTAATGTCCCAAGATTTTGAATTTTGCTTGGTTTAAGTAAAATGTTGCTTGTCTTTGGTAAATATTAACTTTAACCAATATCCTTGCGATACTTGGATGAAATAGGTTCCTGAAACTCTAAGTAAGATGTATGAAAAGTTTCATCTCATTTGCTTAAGGATTTTAGGAGTTGTACCAAAAGTGATTTGGACTCGGACTGATATTTTTCTGAGAATAGAGGAGCGGTCAAACCGCTTGGTTGTCATTGATCAGACCGCTAGGGCACCGTCGGTCATAACTCAAAAGTGCTGCCAGTTAGACCGCAGATGTGTGAACAGTCGGACTGTAACTTTGTGACCAATCAGACCACTTTGGTGTTGAGTCTAGTTCTTTGGTCTTTGGGTTGCTCTGCTCTTGGTTTTTAGTTATAATCTTTGTAGCTCTGTAACTACTAGAATAAATAATTTAAAAACATTTGAAGAAAATTTTTTGAGGTATTATTTATCTTCTCTATTAGTATATGGATCCTATAGACCGAGAGAAGATCTTTATCTTCTCTATTAGTATATGGATCTCTGTATATGGATCTTTATCTTCTCTATTATTTATCTTCTCTACTTAGTAGACCGAGAGGATTCATCAATGTGCGCGCGAATGGCACAACCCTTTTGCGCGCTCCCCACCGTACGCAGCTAGTTGTCGTTGCTCAGATAGTCAGTCAGTACTTATTCCCTTGGTGCACCGCGGAATATCATTCATGAGAGAATTTGGACCTGCAGTACAATGTATATTTCATGAGATTACCGCACTGTTGTTACTTGGTATGTAGGCCAGCTGGCCGGCATTGCTGGTGGTGGGGATCGACAGAGCACGGTGCCTTTACGGCCTTGTCGGCAGCACTGCCGGCCCCTTCGGCTTTCGGGAAGGGAAAACTATTTCGTTGTGCACAAAATTTCAACCGTTAGCGTAAGGAACGATTGGAATGAAATTTTGACCTTTCAGTAAAAAATTTCGGTCAAAATGTTCAAACTGCCATTTGAATTTTTAATGAAATTTGGACTAGTCAATCCAAAAAAAGGAGCATATCAGGGAATTATCCTACCTTCACTAATCATAGATTTAAAGCACTAATCAACAAAAAAAGAAAAAAAATCCATGGGAATCATCCTACCTTCCCCCTGTCGGTGAAGTTGGCACATCCATAGTCTCTCCCGGTCGACGCTGGTGATGGTTGTGGCACTACCCCTTCCACTCCCGACGGTTACATCTCTACCGTAGCCGTTCCTACCACTCCTCATGCCACCGCTTGCGTCAGCCATGACGCTCCTCCTAAAGCAACCGAGCACTGTGGCATCGAGACCGCAGCGCCTCTAGCAAATGGGAGCAGGTTGTTGGCCCAAGGACAGAACATACGCACACACATGGTGGTCGTAAACACACACGAATACTCTGAATCAACTCAAGACACGAGTTTTTCGCTGCGCCAATCCGTCACAGCTTTTCTATTTTCGCTTCTATTTATAAACTCAGATTACAAGAATATAGTAACAAAACTGCCCGGGTCTTCCGACACAAACCCCATGACTTGCACTACCCCGAACAACTCGCTCTACTAACTAACATACTCGATTTAGTGGACACAACTAGTTACATGCAGACTAACTACTACCTGGTCTGGTCTATGACCACACACAGACCTTCGAGTGCCACTTCGAGTCCTTTGAAAAGTCCTGCTTCATGTCCTTACGACCACGATTTACGACCACGCCTTACGACCACAGCTACTCAACCACACCACTGCCACCACAGCTACTCGACCATTGCTTCTTGACCACGGTGCTTTCACCGCTTCATTGACCATGGCTTGTCAACCACACGACAACGGCTTCACTTCGACCACTTCACCGACCACGACTTTCAACCCATCTCTGACCACACAAGTCTTCGAGCACCGACCGTCACTGTAGCTCCACGAGTACCAACCATCGACTGTTGTTGCTATGACCACTATAGTTATGACTACTGCTACAGTACTCCTACGAGTGCAGACTCCGTCGACACATGATTACAACCACTACGCAGCTCGACATACGACTGCAACTGCTACGACTGGTCTCTGACTCCAGAGTCTCCGACTGCTCTTCGACTCCAGATCTTCGACTTGTACTCAGACGCACGAGTATAGAGTACTCATCATTGTTATCATGGTTGTCTCTACGACCACCACCTCCTCTGACGCGGCCACTACCACGATCGCGGTTCTTCTTTGTGCCACTGCCCGACCCTTCATTCTTTTTCTTGTTGAGGGTCTCCCACTGCGTGCACATGAGAAACAGATGCTTGCTTTGTTTTGCATCGCTGAGACTGACTCTAACATGCTCATTGTAGGCTTTGTATCGCTCGACGAGGTCTTTGACTTTGAGGGTCTTGAAGTCTATGCACTGCTCGATGGAGGTCACAAGCTGCATGTAGCGCACTGGGGTGGCCTGAAGAAACCTGTGAACAACGACAATTTCATCTACCATGGTGTCACCCAATGCTTGGATGCCGATGACGACCGACATCACCTGACTAGCAAACTCTTCGACGGACTACCTTTCCTCTATCATTAGGCCCTCGAAGTCTCTCTTGAGAGTCTGAAGTTTGGCTTCGCGCACATGCTCGTGCCCCTTGTGCGCCGTCTTTAGCGCCTCCTATGCTGACTTGGCCATGTCCTTCTCAGCGAGGGAAGACATGACCTCTTCCGGAACTAACTGGTAGATGGCATACAGTGCCATCCAATCTTCTGGTACTCGGTGGCACTAGGTTTGATTGCTTCCCACACGTTCTATGCTTGAAGAGCCACCCGCATCTTCATCGCCCAAATGGTGTAATACATCCAGGTAGCTGTGGCTACGATAACGTCACTGCACTCTCCCTGTTCATGGCCACCTGCGAGATGGAGGCGGACGAATCACCTCAAAGCAGGCCACGACCCGCTGACAAAGACACACTCCTTCCTTCTCTCGGCATCTTCTCAACTCATGGGAATCACCGAGTCTTCTTTTTCAACACATGGAAGTCTTCCTTCGACTTTATCTCCTACGCACAAAGAACACCAAAGGCTCCTTCTTCTTCTACAACTCACAGAGAGCACATGGCTTCTTCTCCCTCTCTGACTCACGGAGAACACCTGGGCTTCTTCTCCGATGCACGGAAAACACCAAGGCTCTGATACCACTTGTTGGCCTAGGGACAGAACAGACACACACACACACACGGTGGTCGTGAACACACACGAACACTTTGAATCAACTTAAGACACATGAGTTTTTCGCTGCACCAATCCGTGACAGCTTTTCCATTTTTGCTTCTATTTATTGACTCAGATTACAAGAATACAGTAACAAAACTGCCAGGGGCTTCCAGCACAAACCCCATGACTCGCACTACCCGAATGACTCGCTCCACTAACCATACTCAGTTTAGTGGACACGACCAGTTACATACAGACTAACTGCTACATGGTCCGGTCTACGACCACACACAGACCTTCGATTCCAAATGGATTGGAAACAACTTGAACAAGAAAAGAAAACATATAAAGATTTGAATTCAGTTCGGATTCGGTTCGGGTCAGACAAGAAGTCCAACACTAAAACGCCATAATTTTCACAAACGGAGTCCGATTTGGGCATTTTTGGACTCGTTGGAAATCTATTTCGAAGCCCCATACAATGGATAAGGTGCCAGCCATGTAAACCTCATGGTCACATCGTAAAATTGAGAGAAAATCCGGTGGTAGTAGTTTAGATATTTCCTATTTATTTCGTATTGGAGTTTGTTTCGGCCTTAAGCCAGGTTGTGTGTGAGTTTTAGTCAAGGCCGTACATTGTACACCAATATAAGGTCAGGGCCTTAGCCCCATTGTAATTTAAGCTATGATATGATAAGTTTTTATACTTATAAAATAAAGGAGAAAATCGCCATGATGGCTGGTGGCGGCCAGATTGCGTGATTGCAAGGTTTTCTCGTTTGAAGTTTGCTGAGTTGGTGCAAAGCAAGAATAGGAGATTCTTGAGATTGCCCATTGAATCTAAACGGTTCATCTCTTCTAATTTGTGTCTTCTTACTGAATTCACGGTTTGGGGAGTTTGGCGGATTGCTTCTAGTGTGCACATTACATACTAGTGCAGATTGCCCTTATCAATATTGTTTGCTGCATCAAGATAAGGAGAAGACTTTATCCAAGGAGAAGGAATCTCGCTAAACGTACCGGGAAAGATCAGGCAATCCCTATACATCAACTAATCCTTAGTTGGTCCACATCAACTCGACTATTACCACAGTACTCGAACACACGAGTACTTAACTACGACCACTACAATAAGATTAGTTCCAGCAATCACCCTCCTAATCTTGTTGTCTTTATTCTTGAGCACCTCCTCACCAAACTTCAGAGCAGTGCCAATTCATCATCGACATTAGCCATGATGAGTTGCGCCTCCGCCTTCTTTGGCTTGCAGCACTCACTGGCAAAGTGCCCGCGTATGCCGCAGTTGAAGCACTTCACCTTCTTCTTGTTAAACCTTCGCTCACTGGTCTGCGAGTACCGACTGCTATAGTACTCCTACGAGTACTGACTCCGTCGACAAACGACTATGACCACTACACAACTCAACTTACGACTGCGACTGCTATGACCGACTGCTCTCCAACTCTGGAGTCTCGACTGCTCTCTGACTCTAAGTCTTCGACTTGTACTCAGACACATGAGTACAGAGTACTCGAACATACCGAGCACTCGACACATAGTACGCTATACTCGATACCAACTACACAATACATCGAATACTCGTTACGACCACAATACTCGAACACATGAGTACTCGACTATGACCATAGTACTGGAACACATGAGTACTCGACTACAACCACTGCAACAAGATTAGTTCCAACATAGGTAGCAACGAGAGGAGATGAAAGCTGGTGGCTGGCTGTTGTTCCAATTGAGCAGGGCTGTGGGATTCGGATGAGGATGAAACTATTACCTGTTGCTGCACCGTTGCCTGTAGAATGATGGGGAATCGAGAGCCTGCTCATTTCGCCTTGAGCTTCTGGGTTCTGGCTTATTTTTCACTATTTCTGAATTTCGTCTTTTTCTGGCTTTTTTAGCTTTTTTGCCGGTTCTTTTTTCCCGTATTTGTTTTACATTGTCCGTGATGGCTAATATGTTTTTTCATTTTTAATTTTTTTAAATTTAGTTACGCCGAATAAGCCACCATCAGGTACAATGTAATTTCAACAAATTACAGTGTAATTTCAACTATAAACCAGCTTATTTCAGCCCAACTAAGTGGCACTTGAGGTGGCTGGTTGGCTGCTGCTTTGATTCGGATGGGGATTGGGGAGGGGTTAGGGCAAAGGTGGGTTTGGTAACTGGTACTATGGCCTGTGGGTAGTGGGTTGGCCGGCTCAGAAATGTTTGCCCTATCGGGCTTTGTAGAGGCCGGGCTAAATCAAATGGATGATTTTTTATCAAATCTTTTTTTAGATGTAATGAAATTATCAAAATAAATAAAATTTCAACAAAATTAAGTTGAAATTATGGGCCTATTCTTTTGGCTGCAGCTTGTGACTTTTGGCTGCGGTTTGTGGCTTTTGGGCTGTTTGTGTGAAAGATTACAGAGTAACAGAAACTTATGTACGGTTTTTACTGATATAAATGAAGTCGATAAAGCATGTATTACCATTAACTATTAGACTCTATTTTAAAAAGATACTCCGTTTAGAAACTAGTTACTATAGAAAAGTCAAAAGACAGTTTTTAAAAATTAAAAAGAACTGGGCCTATATCCCTGCTTCTGGGCCAACTGGTACTCTATCTTTGCCCGGCCAGCTGTTGTCGTCGACTCGGAGCACCCACCCTCGATTAGGGCTGGCAAAAAAGATTGGGCTCGTGAGCCAGCTCGGGCTCGGCTCGGGCTCGTGGAGGCTTGGCTCGGCTCGTGGATGAAACGAGCCGAGCCGAGCCAGCAAAAAAGCTCGAGGACTAAACGAGCCGAGCCCGAGCCAGCTCGGTTGGCTCGGCCCAAGCCAAACTGCCGAGGTGCCTCCTCATCTTCTACGGTTCTCGGCCTCCCCCACTCACTCGGCTCTCTCTCCTCCCCCACTCACGCGCCCCCTCCCTATTTCCTTGCCCCGGCGCCACTCTTCGGTTCCTCCGCGCCGACCTCCGCGCTCGGCGCTCCCCTACGCTCGGCCCTCTATCTCTCCTTCCCGGACTCCTTTCAACCCGTCGCCGCACCTCGGCTCCTCCTCACGCCACTGCATCGCATCGGTTCGGCTTCCCCTCTCCTTTGCCTCCTTGCTCGTCGGCGCTGCTTGGTGAGTCACGGGCTCACGGCCTGGCCGCTCCCTCCTTACCGCTCGGCGTCGCCCGGTGAGCTATGGCCAGATCCGGCCGATCTGGGTGCTTTTTCCCCATATCCTACCGACCTACCCCGATCTATCGGCCTCCTCCTCCTCCAATGGCTCCCCCCCCCCCGGCGCCTCCTCCTCCGCCGCTCCCGCGGTCCCGTCGCCTTTCCCCGACCTCGGCTGCCGCTCTCCGCGGCCGACCTCCGCAAGGCCGCCTACAAGGTCCTCGTCGCAGCCTCCCGCACCACCGGCGGGAGGCCCCTCACCTACATCCCCCAGGTGTCGGCGGTGGGCCACGCGTCCCCCGATTCGGCCTCTTCCGCGTCCTCCGCCAACACCTCCTCCCCGTCGCTCCAACGCTCGCTCACCTCCGCCACCGCCAGCAAGATGAAGAAGGTGCTCGGGCTCAGGTCCTCGGCCTCGTCCAAGGGAGGTAGCCCGGGGAGCGGCGGCAGGGCCAAGGCAGGCGGCCCCGCGGCGGCCGACGACCGTCGGGGAGCTGATGCGGGTGCAGATTCGTGTGTCGGCACTGTTGGCTCGCGAGCCCTCACGAGCTGGCTCGAGGCGCACCATGAGCCGAACCGAGCCTACAAAAAAACTTAATATCCTAACCAAACCGAGCCGAACCGAGCCTCCATTCTACCAAGCTTTCACGAGCCGAGCCAGGCTTCCTGGCTCGTTGCCACCCCTACCCTCGATGTTGTGTTGTACGTCGTGGGGCACGCATTGCTGTTGGCACGTCAAGTCGAGATCGTTGGGTACTTGGGTTTATTGCTAGATATGATATGATATCCCGGGATCTTCAGAATTCATCCGTGCATTAATCCGTTTTCTTCTTCTTCCAAGTTGTAACGTTGAGAAGACATCAATAATTAATAGAAGAAAACTGGCACGAGTAGTTGGGCGTCACCAAGCCTCGTGCGTTGTTGTTGTTCTGTGTGTTCTTCATTTGAAAGAGCACTTCGGTGTGTCCATGGTGATCACGTGTGTACTCTGGTGACCTGTGCCAACATTTGTGTGCTGTGTGTGTGTGAAACACAAGTGAGAGATTAGAGAGGAAATCCACACAGTCTGTGTGTGAAGCACATCTTGAGTGGAACAGACGAAATTAGTGATTGATTTCCAGTATTTGTTGTCAAAGCTTGGAGAAGATTTTTGTATGACAAAGATCATGCAAGCCGAGCATCGTCAGGAAGTGGAGACACAGGCGACGCGGCACCGTCAAAGGCGCTGGTCAGTAACTAACCGTGTCCCTCGCTCCAGTTCCCATTGCTCACAAAAAGCTACTATACAACCTAGGCGATTAATATAAAGGTTTACATAAGAGCTCTTGATCAGAGCAACTATAATAGTATAGCCAACTAGTGGCTATAACACTTGTCCATTTCATCTATAGCCTTCAAAAAAATAGTTCATACAATAAGGTAGCTATTACAATAACTATTTGGCCCCACGTGTAAGAGAGTGAAATATATATTTTTACGTGCTATAGCTAGCTGTAATTTAGTAGCCAGCTTCCTTCTCTCTCTTCCTTTCTCTCTCTCTGCCATGTAATATTTGGTTGATATTATATTTGCTATAGCCTGCTGACTAAGCTTTATTGTACCTGCTCTCAGAATGTGTGAGACGCCGTCGAGTACAGCGATATGAGCACACACAAGGACCAAATGGTATTGGTCAGCACTTATCATGGCATCCCTGTGGGGACGCTTTTTTGGGGTGGGTTCTTTTAGGTTATAGCTTTGACTTTTGATTTTTGAATTCTGGTTGTTCGTGAGAGATAATACACAAAGAGAAATAGTCATATGTGATTTTAGTTGATATAGCTAAACTCGGTACAGTATTTACTATAATCTTTCTATAGACTCCGCCTTTGAAAAAACATAATGTTTAAAAGCTAGTCACTATAGTAATTTAAGCCTAAGCCTACGCATAAATGAAAAAGAAGTCAGCTTTGGCGAGAAGTAGGCGGCTAAGGAGGTTTGGGCGGTGCTGAAGACTATGCAAATGGGAGCCGACCATGTGAAGAACGCGAAGGGGCACTCTTAAATAGTTTTTCCAAAAATTCTTTTAACACCAAGAATGTTTGCCGTGACTACGAGTATATGCGAGATACAAAAAACAACAGATACGTGACACTTCCATGTTGATCAAGCATTTGCGGTTACCGGCCGATACAATTTTCACTGGTACGAGACACACATAAGGTAGAGAACTGTGAAACTACTAACCTCTTGTATGTAATCCAGCAACGTTCAGAAAATATAAATAGCAATTGTTCTTATATAATTATAAATAGTGCATCAAGTGGTAAATGTTTCACTGTGCGAGTTACAACTGTGCTAATTAATTCTTAGAAAGGGCTTGTCTGAATATTGGTGGTGCCAGCTATATAAAAGTGAATTAACGCTTTCCTTCGCTGCCCTGGAAATAAATACTAGCAAGCAATAACCTTTTCCCCACTCCTTGCTACAAGAATGTTGCTATCATATGTAATTGTAGATTTTAGCTACGATTAATCGAGGAGAGTGATTATGGTACATGAGTATTTAAGTAATGCATTATACATTTTCCACCATCCACTAATCATCTTAAAGGTGTGAATCGTGTGGAGTGGGAACAATTTTTGGGAGGAAAATGCTTTTAAAACTTTTAGTTACTAAAATTTGTATGTAGCTAGCCATCCCCTTAACTGACTATTAATGCTTGAAATTAGACCTGGGCAAAATCCAGCTGGCCAGGACGGATCATCAGAAAGTCCGGTTTCTTTTGAGCCGATTTTTGCTACCAGGCCCAGTGCCCTAAACTAGTGGGACTTGTCAGGCTAGGCCGTTTTGAGTTAGCAGCTGGCCTGAATATTGTTACATTGGAAAATAAAAGAAAAGCATAAATTAGACCGGGCTATACATTTTAACAGTCACTACTGGTCCAAAAACACAAGAGCTTTCTAGGACAACATGAAAAGATGCTACAAACACAAAGCATTGTCTGGCTTCTGGTCACTCAGTTGCTTCTCTTCCATCCGCGCGCGTCTTTATCGTACATATGCTTGGGTTGCGACGCTTGTGTCTCAACTCTTCATGGCGAACCATTCATCTCAGCGATTCAGCCACGATCGAGAGCCATCCATCATGTTCCAAATCGTCTAAACCTTCAGCAGACTCCAATGTTAATGTCAGAGTTTCAATCTTTGTACATACGTGCCTTAAGCGAGAAAACGCCGTAAACATGGGTACCTGGTAGACAAGAAATTGCAACACAGCAGAAGTCCAAATCCTCCGAGGGAATATGCAAGTTAATTTTACAACTGTAACTAATGGAGCCCATATAAACAAGGCAATATATGGTTGTTGCTAGCATCAAGTCGCGCATCAACTGTGACTGTTTTAACGTGCCGCCGCATAAGGTTCGCGCGATTCGGTAATTGTGTGCATCCCCAACCTCTCAAACTGCTTATTGATTGCGCTTATGTTGCCACTTGGCCACCGCGACAAGCTGACCTGCCGTGGCATATATGCATTAGATTAGAGCAGTACGTGCATAACTGCATCTGTCGATTGCTTTTAGGGCCCTTCAAATGATAGGTCGATGCACGTACGCAAGTCAGACAGCAAATACCTCGTGCAGAGAACAACAGCCTGCAGAGGCTGCTCCACTCATTGTTGTGCTCATTGCAGACGCACTGGTTGCTGTACGCATGTAACGCTATGCAGTGGCGAAGTCAGCAATGAAATTGAGGGTAAGCTAAACTATTTATAGGTCTAAACTAAGTTGACATAAAATTAATCTTTTACTCTTATAAAATTTCAAATTCATATAGAAATTATAAATTGGATGGAGACAAACAATAAAAAATAGAGAAATAGAAAGTAGGTACCTCGATAATAGAAAGCGCCATGAGTGCGGAGTAGTGATAAGTCACCTTGTATAAAATATATCAAATTAGTGATATAATAAAAAATTATGAATGACAATGAAAATTTAGATCATACGAAACATACCAGAATTAAGCTAATTTGAATCACAAGACAATAGAAACAAAAGGCGGCATCCTTTTCTATGCTCTATCCAATGTTCTTATTATCTTCACGACTTGTTTGTTGATGCAAGCAGGGAGCAAGGATTAATCGATTGACATGGACGACTCGAACCTCTTCATGCAATCAGCAATAAACACGTTACACCAGCACTCCTCGATCGCCACTGTCGCTCCCACATACACTGATGGCAGTGGCGACAGCGAGGGTGCTTCCTTCCCCTTGCTACAAGTGCTCCGCAACGCCTCCCAGACCACCGCGGTCGCCGGCGTCCGGGACCTCACGGTGCAGGTCGACCACTGGGCCAGTAGCTGGAACTCCGGCAATAGCCCCGGCGCTGCCATTGACCACGACACGGCCGCCGGGTGGTCCCCCACACCGCCCTAGCTAGGATTGGCGGCAGCGGCAGCAATAGGCCGATGAGCTGGAACTTCAACGCCGCGTTGGCGCAGCCAACTAATGAGAGCGGCAGTGGTGGCGGGGACGTTGCATTATCGGACGACCGGGAAGAGAGGGGGCAGTGTAGCACCCGCTACGGCGGGGGGCTCGACGGCGTCGGTGCCTTCGGGGTACGTGCATGACCACATCATCGCGGAGCGGCGGCGGAGAGAGAAGATCAACTAGAGGTTCATCGAGCTCTCCACCGTTATCCCCGGACTCAAGAAGATTCATATATACTTCACTTTCTTTCTTCTTTCTTTTTTTGATTGATTATCACTTCTTTAATTTTTATGATTTTCACTACTCTCCTCCTCTTATTCTTTGTTAATTTTATGATTTACATATATAGTTTCACTTTCTTTTTTTCTTTGATTGATTGATTAGCTCTTCTTTAATTTTTATGATTTTCAATTCTTCTCCTCCTCCTCCTCCTCCTCGTCTTCTTTAATTTCATACTTGTTGCTAACTTTCTCATCAAGGAGAGCTAGTTTCTCTTTGGGTTTGTTAATATCTCTCTCTATTTTTACTATATACAAAGTTGTCACCGGAGGAGGTGAGGCTCAAGCCTTACTAAGCTCCCCCGATGGCTACATCCTTGACGCTATGCATGCCTGGCACTAGAAGAGACCTCGGTGAGTTTGGCATAAATGCACAGCTGCTGATGTATAGCCATAGCATATCGCATGACATGTGAGCTTGCCCCAATGCAGAAAGACAAGAGCGATAGAAAAGTAGATAGAGAGGATCCATGCATGCACGCACGAACCATGTACCAGCTAGTTGTTGAGACCGAGATAGTTTGTAGGACCAATATGGTAATAGAGGGGTGAATACTATCTTTAAATTTTCTTTCAACTATTTTTCTAATCTTTACTTCAATAACTATGAGAGGCTACGAAGATCAAAAAGCAAAAAAATCTAAAAATTCTTAGAGCTATTGAATTTTACAGCCTGTGGATAGTGGTTTCAGCACTATTTTAAATCCGAAAAATCATGTAACTTTTGATCCGTCAATTCAAAAGACATGAAACTCGATCCAATTCTAGTTCATGACCTTAGGAAACTATCCTATTAAGAAAATTTGAAAGAACTTTAGAGATTTAAGATATTTTGATTTGTGAAGCTCTGCTGCACTAAAACTGACCCAAGACCTAAAATTGAGCTTACTTTCCAACCAAATCTCTAAATCACTTCAAATTTGGTATGCACCTTCTCTAAGATGTTAGAAACATATGCCAATCAATAAAAAAAATTGTTACCAAAGTTTTGACATTTTTATGTTTAAAAGCAAATTACACAAAAAAATGGGTCAAAAAACTAAAACGGTGAATACAACTTGCTCATGGTGGATGATGACCAAGATGGCTCTAGATGTATTCCCATATATTATAGCAAGTTAGAACACCAAAGAAATCAAGCCAAAAATCCTCGTATCAAAAAATCATTTGAAGGATAAAAAACATGCAAAAATCAAGTATCTTGATAGACTTGCTACCAAAGTGCCAAGATGGGTGGAAATTAATTTTTTAAGATTATCTCCATCTCTTATATATTCTTGGCACAGTAAGATCAAGAAAAGAGAAGAGAAGATATCAAAACCAACCAAATCAAGAGCAATCAATTAAAACAAGAGATAGCCATGAAGATGATCAAAAATTGATGTATTCCACTTGAGGAGGTAAATTTTACAAGGACTCAACCTTGGAGGATAGAGAGCACAACACAAGCACTCAACTTCTCTTAAACCCTAACCCTAACACAAGAGAGCATAAAAAGAGGTAGGTTGGGTGGTTAACCACATATCTACATCCTAATATCTTAAATAGATGAGTTAGCCAGTCACATCTAATTCTTAGTGGATACTCTCCACTTAGCACAATAGAAAAAACCCGTTAACCCCATACACATGGGTTTTACACACACATATTCATTTATGCATGCTTTTAAAGCGCATAAGTTTGAATCCGCTAAGTCCTAAGTTTTGATCCACCTTAATCAAACTAGCTTCTCCATGACCTAAACCACCCTCCCAAGTGTCGCTCAAGCGCCGCGATTCTGATCCAAGCTAGTTTTCGATATTTTGGCCAAACTACGAAAATGCCCTTTCTTGACTCGGTCTTCATCTTCCATTGTACGTAATTGCCACGCTTACCACGTGTAGGTGCACCACTGGCTTACTACACATCAGTAAGTCTCTCCCGCTCTGGTTTCACTGAACCATATCTTACTTGAACTGACCAAGCCACATGGTGCAAACCTGTTGTTCGAACTCACATTCAACATTTCCCCCTTTCTTATGCCATGCTTGAGCTCACTATCTCACTCAACATCCTTAATCATTCTGGGCCTCAGCTCCTCCACGAGTATAGCCCCAATCCTCGCCGTTGATCATGATTGACTGGAAGCGACCCTACACGTCTAAAGGCAAAGAAATTATTTTCAGGTACAAGTTCTTTATAACTTGACCCACATTAGCAATAACATGTATCATGCAACCTATAACCAATGACCTAGGTCACCAAATCATCCTATGACTCAAAATTTTCAAAATCATCTATTTCTACAACCCACCTAGAAAAATCTGTAAATTTGCAAATTCTATATTTTTACTCCTCTAAAATGATAATGGTTCATCACAACAAAACCATGGATCTTCTCACATGGTCCTTCATAGTTTTTCCTTTGTGCAACCTGGAATTAATGAGAAAATTTGGACCTAAAC
Source organism: Dendrocalamus latiflorus (assembly GCA_017311315.1). Classification (NCBI taxonomy): domain Eukaryota; kingdom Viridiplantae; phylum Streptophyta; class Magnoliopsida; order Poales; family Poaceae; genus Dendrocalamus; species Dendrocalamus latiflorus. The sequence continues at coordinate 16,257,074 of CM029653.1, read as the reverse complement.
AATATATATTTGATGAGATTACTGTATTGTTACTTGGTACGTACGTAGTTGGGTGGCCTGCTGGCGGTGCTGGTGCTAGGCTAGCACCCACCGTCCGTACCCTATCTGTGTGTGGTGTTGTAGGTTGTGGCGCATTGTTGAGTTTGTGTTGATTATGCGATGGATTTATAATGCCTCGGATTAGATGGGGGCATGTAGGACCTAGTTTTTTCCTAATGTAGAATCATCTATAATTTCACCGTACTATTCTTGGGATCAATACATAGTGCTCACAGATATAGTATTGAATATCAAATTTATATCTTGCAGAAGCATAAATATAATGGTGGACATACTCATAGGCCGATTAGGCCGAAATCATTGAAATGCAGCAGCAGAAATAGAAACTTCACACAGAGGAACCCCTAGGGCACGCCCACAGGTAACCAATTAGGGTGCGCGACCTAGTTCTTGGCCTCACGTCTTCCAGCACTGTCAACTCCTTTAAATGACCGCAGAGCCTGACTTTTTCCTTCTTACTTACTGAATAATGGTAATTGAGCAAGAACGAGTACAAAAGTACTCAATAAGCCACCACACAGAATGCAGCAATAATACATCCATCGTATGCTAGTTTTGTTACCGAGGCTACATCTACCCATTATAATCACTGGGTTACGTCCACCCAGGGGAAATCGATTCTGGACTACATCCATTCGACTAGTTTTCATCCCACCCATAAAGTTTTTAGAAATAAATACTAACTTGAGTAAGTTCCTATGCCCGCCCATAACTGTGGGCATGGCTGTTCGAATAGTTTACACTCTGCAAAGGTTATATACTTTACCCATAAGAGATAATCAACCTGCTATGTTCCACACATTTCTTTGGACATATGAGTCAAGACGAGAAAACACCTACTAATATTTCTACCGCTGCGGGGCTACATCTACCCACTCTAGAAGCCCCTCTTGTGTTGTCACATCAAGGGCCTTTACTCGCTCACTTGACCATGTACCACCGGATGGTGCAACCCACACTGAGTTAATGCAAATTAGTTGGCCAGTTCATACCCATTATAGACTTATGATTGTACTGTTTTACATTGAGAAGTCAACATAGAATTAAATCCTTAAAGTTATATGGGCGATTCTACCATAAACCATATATTCTCATGATATATCCACACCAACATCTCTTACCATCCGCCTAGATAGATAAAGCAAGTTTTATCATTTTGAGGAGCATGAATTTAAGTTATCTCAACATACCAACTATTTCCCTCCAATTGCTGCTCAAAACCAGTTTCATGTTTGTAAATGATGATAGGGTGATTTAATGCCCTAGGTATCTAAGCAAGATTAAGCATGGCGCTTAGATACAGACTTATATCTTGTGCTTAGATACAGACTTATATCTAGTATACTTACCATTAATTCTAGGGCAACAAGGGTTGTATTCAAAGCCAAATAGTGGGGTATAATTAAGAAATTATCCATGGGAAATTAACTATGAACAAATACGAATAGAATTTACATAACAAAGCAAAGAATGCAATTTGATATTTTTAAATAAAATAATTTGCATTCAAAAGGTAGGTGCAATATGTCAAAGTAATGACTTGCCTCCCTTAATTTACTACAGTCTTGATTTTGCTCAAAGCCTTCTTAGTCAATAATCTCAAAACTCTTGGTCATTGTCTTTATCCGAATCTTGATTTTGTTGCTTCTTTGGGACTCCAACTTCTAATTACGCGATAAATGATCGAAAAACCAAATAAATCTAAAGAACTTCAAAAGACCAATTAAATTCAATTGAGCTTATTTAAGTTTTGCGAAGATTGAGAATATGAGGGAGGATTTAGCGAGTGTGTGATAAGGATGGAGTCAAACGTATTTTGAGTGAAAGCGAAACAACAGAGTAACTTTGCCTGGAAGGATATAAAAGAAGAATCAATGTCAAAGGAGCATTCATAGGAATAGTCCGCTTTAGATTAGAAGATGGCTAGACATAGCCAATCGGAGATTTCCGCCGGCCAAGTTGGCTACTCGGAATTTCCAGGTATTAGTTAAACTCTTTTTTATTGCTTGCCCTTTGATTACAGACTGACTTGGTTTATATAGGACTCCAAAACCAACTCCTAATCAAATTGTAGCTAATAGCATATCTATCCGACTCCCTACTCAACCGGAATCGGAACCCATCCTAGTATAGGACTCAGACACTCATTAACCAATACTTTCCTAACTCACCTTAGAGCAAGTTCAATAATAGAGCCAAGTGTTTGGCTATAAGCCAAGTTATAAGAGCCAAGTTATACAATAATCTGTCTTCTATTTGTCTACAAAAGATTTTTTTATTATTATGTGGTACCATGTCTCACATTCTCTTTCCTACTCCTCCTCACATACATTTATTATCTGGACCCACCACTGCATAGGCTCCCGTGTGCAGCTTGTTGCTTGCATGAGAGCCAAGCTCTCCTCTCTCTCCTCTCTTCTCTCCTCCACATCAGCAAAAATGCTGACTAGCTTGGCTATAAGACCATTGTTGTACTTGCTCTTATCTCCTTCCAAACCGGACACGGCTGAACGCTAGCTGTAGACTGTCACGTATTGTCATTCGCCTCCACGTTGCTTTGCTCATTCTACGTAGTGTTGGATATAATCTTGTTGTTGAGTGTGGTCGTGTGTCAAGTACTCGTGTGTTCGAGTACTGAGTGGTCATGTGTCGAGTACTCATGTTTTTGAGTACTGTGTGATCGTAGTCGAGTACTTGTGTGTTTGAGTGCTGTGTCGTTGTAGAGTGCTCGGTGTGTTCGAGTACTGCGTGGTCGTAGTCGAGTACTCGATGTGTTCAGGTACTGCGTGGTCGTAGTCGCGTACTCGGCGTGTTCGAGTACTGCGTCTTCGCAGTCGCATACTCGTGTGTTCGAGTACTGTGTAATCTTGTGGTCGTACTTGGTGTGTTCGAGTACTGTGGAGTCGTGTACTCGGTGTGTCCGAGATCTGTGTACTCGGTGTGTTTGACAACTGTAGCAGTCGATGTGTCTGAGTGCTACAGTGGTCATAACCGCAGTGTTCATAGCTACAATTGCCGTAGCCACAGTGGTTGTAGCTATAGTGGTCGTTGCGTGGTCGAAGCCATAGTCGTAGCTACAGTAAGACGGTTGGTGCTCGAAGACCTGTGTGGTCGATGAAGCGGTTGAAGGGAAGCCGTGGTCAAAGCCATGATCGATGTCGTGGTCGAAGCCATGGCCGAATGCGTGGTCAACATGCCGTGGTCGAAACCGTGGTCGAGAAGCTGTGGTCGAGCAGCCGTGGTCGTGAGGTGTGGTCGAGACACTGTGGTCGAAGGACTCGAAGCATGGTAGATTTGTGTGGCCAAAGTGCCGCGCTCAGAGGACTCGAAGTCAGTGGTTGTACGGCCAATCTCTGTAGCAGTCGCATGCGACTGGTCACTGTAGCAGTCAGCATACTGCGCGGTGTGGGCAGGCGGCGCAGTATTGAGGCCGGAAAACCATGTCAGAGCCTGTAGCAATAGTGGGTGCATGCATAGGTGGTGTAACCGTGTGTGCGTAAGGCTTATATAAGCCATGTAAATCTGTAGAGTTCGATAGTGTGAGAAAACAGAGTAAATAGAAGAGGAAGGGAGAAAAGGCGTGTGTTGCCGCAAATGTGGAGCACAACGGTTGCTATGTGGGGGTCAGCGATGTCGTCGCATATCTTCCACAACCTTGCATCCCAAGGCAAGAAAGATGATGTTGTTGCTCCGCGCTGGGTGCCCATGCCCTCGACGACTCTTGCGTCATTAAACCACGCCCAGGGGTTGCTGTCCCTTGGAGCTTCGCTGATCTTCTTCCATGCGACACGCCGTCATCATCATGTTGGTACAGTTCATCTGTACGGTTACTGTAGCACACGGTACTATTCATCTGTGATTAGTTTCCTTTATAAGAGATTAGATTGATTTGGTTAGTTTGAAGCCTTATCTTCAATTGGTTTGTTTCTTTAAATTAGAAATTGTTTCTTGGGGGTCAAGTCAAGTTATCCCTATAAAAGGGATGACATTATATCTTCTTGAACTAAGCAAAGATGAATAAACAAGTCTCTAGTTCCTAAGGTCCAGCTGTGGTCATTCCCTTGGCCAGCTATTGTAGATCTATTTCTCCCTCAATCGATGTCCTCCTTCGTCTAGTGCCGTTCTATTTCAAGTCACCATCCGACCTCCCTCGATGGATGATATCCCTTTATTGTGCTAATTCATAACAATTAGTATCATAGCAGTCGATCCCTTCCCACGACTATTATCCGACCTTTCTCAGATGGATGATTACCCCTTTGTTGTGTCAGTCCACAACACTTATTGGGGTCCTAATTTTCCTTGTATTTATTGAGTGAGTACGTGCCACACTGCATAGCATGGTAATTTTCCTTAAATCACCAAGAGTAATACTTATTTCTCCAAGGCTTGGTAGGTTTCTCTTATTGAATCTCATAACAGTATAAGTTTCTGAGTATTACAAATACGTTCTTATTTCTTCTTTAGATGAACCACAAGATTTAGGTATTTCATTGCAGGCGTTCTGGAACTCGGGCCAACCATCCCAGCATTTGGAGTTTGCATGGGTTGCAGTGCATTGGGGAGGTTTTTGGAGGTTACATTTGTCTTTATGGATACAAGGTTTTCCATGACCTCTGCTTTTTTCTTACTGAAAATTTTTCAGCATATGAATACACAGGGAAGATTAATATCCATGCTCTGTTATGGACGCCTTTTGGGGTTGCACGTACCAGTGTCTGGCTAACTGGCTAAGGGACGTGCGACCAGCAGCGGCGCATAGCCTTGGCACGCAAGGTACTTTGGTCGACAAGGAAGGCATTAGATATGTTGTTTACTAAGTTATCTCTTTGTTAGAATGTCATCATTTTGTTAGGGATAATTTTTTATTAGTTGCTTTGTTAGGAAATCAGGAAGACCTAGCTTGTAAAGACTATCACCTCTATGTTGGAAATGAATCCAAGAATAAGCCTTCCAAATATTCTAATTGTTCAGAGCTTTGGCGCTGGTTGGGAACAAGCCCTGCCGAGCACTCAAAAAGAAATACGGTCTTTCTTGTTATCCTCTTCGATCAAGGCAAGGCGCATTTGCTTCTCTAACCACCTCTCACCTCCCACCGAAAACGAGCCCATAACATGCTCCTTGGTGTGATGAATGGAAAAAGCTATCCAGTTTTCTATGATGAAGAATTAGGAAAGGCCTTATTCAATGGCTTGGCCAAGTATGATTTCTGAACCATTTTAGTCAACCATGTATATTATTTTGGTTCTGTTGTGCGTTACATGACATTCAACTGACACTGCAGTTTCTGAAGTTCATTACTGCACACATCTTATGATTGATTCTGCTTTTTGATGAGAGGTAGGAAGGCTATTGGGCTCTACACACCTCAATAGAGCTTTTGTGTTTTGCTCGAGGAATTCTGTAACATGTGCCATGCAATTGCTAAGTCATTCAACCTTTCAAATGTAGATGAGAGCTTGTTAATCTTTTCATACTTGAGTTGTAGAAACTAGAAAATATGGTTGTTTTTATATTATTCATTTAGTGCTTAAAGTATGTATGCAGGTTTAAAGTAGCTTTGGGAGCTTGTTCCCCAATTCAGTTCTTGGTGCTTTTGCCAAGTAAGCTAGCTTTTGGTCTGACATGATCCTTGCTTCCATGGACGGCTGTTATAGCGCTGCAAGATACTGTATATAGCTTGGTTATTGAGTAGGAAAGCTTCCCACATGACGCCCTGTAAGTCACTGCACGGACTGAAGATGGACTTACCATGGCTGCTCACCACAAGAAGTACAATTAAGCAAATCCAGGTATTTCTCAATTTTGTGGTATGCACCACATTATTTGTTACTTATGATCAAGTCATGCCTGTGGTGTTTTCCCGGAGTTGCTGTGAGTGTTAACTGCTAATGGCAACTATCTCAGGTGGTCCAATTCCACCCAGAGAGTATATATCATGTCCCCTGAAGGCAAGAGAATCAATCTTCCTCAACTTGGTGAGATTCATCGAAGAATTGGAGAAGCAGCCTCCTGAGGGGAACTAGAGGCTAGGGTTGACAGATGAGGCAAGCTGCTGAAAGGGCCTAATTAAGCCGCATATTTTCAGGACTGACAGTGAAAAAGGAACGAGGGAGAGGAGATTTCCTTTGTCATTCTTTTTTCGAGAACACTCCTTTGTCATTCGTTTGATTCGTTGTAATATATTTATCGATCTGTGTGGATTGATATCTTGAATAAACTTCATCCGATCACCTAGAATCGTGTTCTTTTGTCGAATAAATCAGTTCATTCCGCAGGCTTTTTTCACATTCTTCTTTTGCTAGTTGAGCGAAGCAAATTCTCGATGAGTCCAGGGTTTTTGCTCGTTGTTGTTCTAGGTTCCAAAATTAGTGTCACTGTGTGACGCTTGCCGGCCAGCGCTTCTTGGCACATTGAGAAACTGTCTTACCCCTTCTTTTCTTGGACTCAGAAGCGCATTCTTTCATTATTTATGCCACAGGCCAGCAGTTTTCGGATGGTGAACAGTCCAAGCCGTCCGTGTACAACTCAAATTACAATCAGATCGTTACAACAACCAAATCAGAGGTCGGCTCGGAAAGTTAGAGAGAAGTCCGAGAGTGAACTACTAGATACCAAAACAGTACAGCTCCAAAAATACAAGAGCATTTTAGGACAACATGAAAAGATGTCACAAACACAAGCATTGTACTGTCTAGCTTCCGGTCACCCAATTGCTTCTCTTCCATCCGTCTGTATTGTACATGCTTGGGTTGGGACGCTTGGGTATCGAGTCTTATTCTTTTGTGACGGGGGCCAACCATTGATCTCAATGACTCAGCCACGATCGAGAGCCATCCACCATGCTCCAAATCGTCTGAACCTTCAGCAAACTCGAATGTTAATTGTTAAAGTTTCAAAATCTTCATACATACCTGCCGTGAACCGAGGAAACGCCGTAAACAAGGGTGGGTACCTAATATCAACCGTGGGCATGTAGACAAGAAATTGCAACGCAGCAGTTGTCCAAATCCTCCGAGGAAATATACAAGTTAATTTTAGTTGTGTGCATCCGAAACCTCTCAAATCTGCTTATTGATTGCGCTTATCTTGCTGCTTGGCCACCGCAGCAAGCTGACCTGCCGTGCCATATATGCATTAGATCACAGCAGTGCATAACTGCATGTGCCGAACGCTTTGAGGGCTCTTCAAATGATAGGTCGATGCACGCAGGCAATTCAGACAGCAAATACCTCGTGCAGAGAACAAAAACAACCTGCAGAGGCAGCTCCACGCATTGTTGTGCTCATGCAGACGCATTGGTTTCTGTACGCATGTACCTACTATGCACGTACGCCTGCCACTAGAAGAGACCTCGGAGAGTTTGGCATGCATGCACAGCCATAGCATATCGCACGACATGTGAGCTTGCCCCGATGGCCATACAGAAAAATAAGAGCGATAGGTAAGTAGAAAGAGGATCCATGCATGCATGCACGCACGCACGCACGAACGACGTACCCAGCTAGTTGTTGATACTGGGATAGTTTTTTCCTTTGTGCAACGTGGAATTGATGAGAGAATTCGGACCTGCACAACGTATATTTGATGAGATTACCGTACTGTTGTTGCTTGGTATAATGGTACGTACGTAGTTGGGTGGCCAGCGGGCGGTGCTGGTGGTGGGATCGACGGCACGGTGCCTTTGCCTCTCCGTCAGCAACTCCGGCCTCCTCCGGCACGGTGCTAACAAGCACTCATCGCCCGGTCGTTGCCGTCGTGTGTAGTACGTAGGTTGTGGCGCATTGTTGAGTTTGTGTTGATTATGCGATGGATGTATAGTGCCTCGGATTAGATGGGGGCATTTAGTTACCATTTGGGTTTATAGCTGGATATGATCTCAAATCTTCAGAATTTAATTAGCTAGCGCAAGATATATAACCCGGTTTCTTCTTTCCTTCTCCTTTCTAGCTAAGAACAGCCATGCATGGGTGATCTGTCATATATCCCACTCGAGACTTTCTAAATATAGGGCATTAACTAGCTAGCGCAAGATATATACCCCTGGAATATCCATGCAATATTATCTGTCATGTTATTAGCGCAATTGATTTACACAACCAAAAATCTGGAATGGTCGATGCCAGTGAAGGTCATGCACTCATGCCTCTCCCTCGCCGTGTATTACTTTCTTTCCTCATGCCAGCCAGCTATTCGCAAATCTATGTGCATTTCTTTCCTGGTTAATCCCCTATATCACGAAACCAGACAGAGGTGCTGCTCCTGTCTTAATTAGTTTCCAGCCAAGACGGACAGGCTTTGATGCTCTTCTAAAAACTGGACACGATAATTTAGGATAAGTGAAATATACACGAAAGTTTGCAAGCCAACTATTTCACAGATTCTAGAAAAACACGATAATTTAGCTAGGCAAATGAGGTTTAATTTTGCAAGCCAACTATTTCATAGATTCTAGCCAAACACGATAATTTAGGATAAGTGAAATATACACGAAAGTTTGTAGGACCGTGGCCGGCGACTAAAGGGGCGGTGAATAGGAGCACTCTAAAATTTATCCCAAATATTTCAAAGAATCCCACCTCTAATAACAATGAGAAGCTAGAAAGGTTGAATTCATGAACGCAACGGAAACACACAAAAAAGACAAAGCTAACTCTTGCTGAAAACTGCCAAGAGGATGATCCGATTGGACCAGATGATCCAAATAGCAAGGATGGTCCGTTTGGAAAGGATAATCTGATTACACCGAATAAACACAAACTTGAGAGAACGTTGGTGCTCGGATGGTTGATCAACTTGGGATCAAGTACACATGTTCTTCATCTATATATATATAGCACCAAATGGCAAATCAAAATTGAGACTTGATGGAGAAAGACTAGTAGACCTAACAAACCCTAGTTCCTACCAACTAAAACCAAACACTACTACAGAGAAGGCTATACTGAACGCCTCATCACAGACGGTTTTTCAAAATCCATCAGTGTTGTAATTATCATAGATGGTTTTACAAGTGTAACTGTCATTGTTACTAGCGATGGCTAGAACCATCTGTGATGCATAATTATCACAGACGGTTCTTATTGTATCACGGACGGTTCGTAATAAAATCGTCTATGATATCTGCAATTATCACGTAAAACCATCTGTGATATATAACAGATGGTTTGTAATAAAAATCATCTGTAATATTCTACACATCACAGACGGCTATTTTTACAAACCGTCTGTGATATTAATCTTTTATATATACAAGGGTGAAAACCTAACTAACTGTTACTCATGTGCACACTTAGATTTTCCAACAACTCGCGTGCCTTCCCATCTCTCCCTTCCCCACCTCCTGCGCCGCCGCATCCTCCTCGGCTCCCCGTCACCGTCGCCTCTTCCTTGGCTCCCCATCGCATGGCTCCTCCTCCCGGCTCCTCGTCGCCGTCGTGTCCTCCCTGGCTCCCCGTCGAGTGGCTCCTCCTCCCGGCTCCCCGTCACCGTCACTTCCTCTTCGGCTCCCCGTCGCGCGGCTCCTCCTCCCGGCTCCCTATCACCGTCGCTCAAGGTGTGCATATCTATACTTATGTAAGTGCTATGACATGTATGAATGGTTGATATGTACATGAGTATGATGCTACATTTCATAGGTTATCCATTTTAATAAACTGTTATGTGGTAATTCATTTCGGATTCCTTGCTAATAAAAATCAATTAAAACGGAATATTTGACATGCATAGAGAATACAACTTGAAAAATGAAATTCTACATGATTGTTACTATTGTTCCTAAACTGGAATCATAGGATTGGCCCAAACATTAGTATGAATAGGGTTTTCTTTATGTTAAACATGTCCTTGAAGTTATGAAACTCTACATGATTGATTAATCAATTCTAAGTATAGAAGCATGCTAGTGCAATTCAATTTGCTATACTCAGATTGTAGTATTAGTGTCGTGTTTTAGTTAATACAAATGTATGTGCATATATACATGTATGCGATATAGTTTCTAAGGAAAATGATGTTCATTGAAAATAGAGTGCAACCAACACCGGAGATGACGTCCACACAGTCTTTGCCAAATGTGTCCGATGACCATCATGGAGGTCCTTCGAGATTGAAGAACAGCTTCTCTTTTGACACTGAGGTAGTAACTACACAACATAAAGTCACCACTCACAACTTACTTATTCTCGATTTATATGGATGATGCCTACATATTTTATGGTAACACTAATATAGTTATGCACATCCCACAATCTAAATGAGTTACAAAGAAAGTCAGATCGCATATCACACTTGACAACTAATTAAACTATATCAGTCGGAGTAGCAGTTATTTTAAAACACCCTTCCAATGAGATTTTGTAGCAATAATGCCAAGATGAGAAAAAGAGAACCAATTGTCCACAAATTCTTTTGGAAAGTAGTCGGTCTACTCATATTGGTATTTCTCAACAACTATAAAAGGAACATTAAAGTCCTATACACTGGGGGCTTTAAATGGCATGAAGCAAATCACACACTCTAGTGTGTTAGGTTCTATGAAGTAAGTCATGGTTGCTATCTCTTCCTCCTTATCATACTGTGTGTTGGGCTTGGATTTAACGAAGGGCGACGGCTCGAAAAGGATTCGGTGGTGGCCCGAAGAGGATCCGAGAGGGAGGCGACGTGCACGAGCCGGATCTAGATCTGATCTCAGTGGGATCCAATGGTGACGAGAAGAACGCCCGCGGTGACGGCTACCCAAAGAAGAGGATGGCAACGACTAGGCGACGGCCACCCCGGAAGTGGCGATCGATCCTCCTGGGGGCGGTGGAGATGGAAGATCCAGTTGGCAGCTAGGGGTATTCGGCTGAAAAACCTAAGCTTTGATACCATGCTAGATCTATGGATGAATAAATGCATCTTAGATCTATTGTACAGCTCAAATAGGCAATATATAGTACAAGACTCAAGAGATACAAGGGACACAAGACTAAACTCTAGGACAATGGGAAAGGACACAGATACTCTTATATCCTTAGCATCATGAAATATAGTGCATGGATTTAGTGTAAGCTGGGTAGGAATCAACCAAAAGGTGTTTTTTAGATGTAATGGTGAATTTTTTTTTGGGAGAGAGGAAGCAAAAGTGATTTTTTATTTGAGACAGATACAAAGGTGAACTGTTAATCTTTCTTCTAAATTGAAAATGTGAAAGAGATTTCTCAAAGGTAAAAAAAAAGATCCCACCGGTGGGCCGATGACAACAGGAATTAATTACATGCCATCGCTTAGATTGGCCCTCTAACTATGTATATGGATTTTATGCATCTATGTGCATATGCACATACTATATATCTTACCCATCCATCGTGTTATGAGATCTATACAGTGCTTTCCTTTTTTTTCCTTCTGTATTTGTGGAACTACATTTGATGTAGGGATGCAAATGATTCGGTTTATCCCATTAGACCACATGGTCCTCCCGAAATTCTTGGCATTGAAAGATAATGGGTTAACCCAAAATTAAGAGATCCAATAGGGTCTAAGACCCATCGACGCTAGGGTTGACCCGATTCATTTTCCAGTTCCCCCGCACCGCATCATCGCCGCTATGCCACCGCCGACCGCCGTGAACTCCTCCCCCCACTACCGCCTCCTCCACCAGCTACAAGCTGTTGGAAAACCAGCACCGGATCTGCACGCCCAAACTCAATATGACCACTCTGTGGTTCCTATGACTATATAGTGAAAACAGAGGACAGGAAGAACAATGCACTCTCGACCACTCTGTTGTCAGACGGAGAACAGAGAAGACTTGAGTTATCCGTGGACGCACACCACATAGGGAAGTCGAATGAACAGGCACGAAAGAAATTTTTCTGATGCGAACACAACTTGCGTCGCTTTTCCTTTTTATCTGCTTATTCGACTTGCTCAACTCTTATAGATTAAATGGTATATATATACAATCGGGCCTCAGAGCACTCAACTGCTCAACCGCTCGCCCATGCTCTGTCGTCTGCCTATGCTCTACTCTGAGCGCTGTCGACTGCTACAGTGCCTACCAACCGCAATTGCTACCCATACCGAGCACAGTGCCGATGACTGCTACAGTGACCGCCGTATGCTACAGTGGTCACCGACTATTACAAGGGTTGGTCATAACCGACCACACATAACCTGGTCATATACAACCACACTAGTCGCAACCAACCACACATACCACACATGGACTAGTCATCTAAAGCTACACACAGACTGGTCGTCCATGATCGCACACGTCTACTACAGTGACCGGTCGCTGTCATCTTCGACCGCATCTCCGACCACATAGATCATCTGAGCACTAATTGTCGACTGTAGCTACGACCACTGTATTGTCGACCATGGTGCTACAACCATGACCATACATTCACCACGACCACGACGCTAGCGTCTTTAACGCTGGTTGTTACGACCACACACAACTTGGTCATAATCGACCACTCATACAAACGTTACGACGCTGGTCATTACGACCATACACAACGTGGTTGTAACCGAGCACACACAAGCACCACGACGATGGTCGTTACAACCACACACAACGTTGTCATAACCGACCACACCCAAGTGCTACGACGCTGGTCGTTACGATCACACACACAAACGCTACGACGTTGGTCGTTATGACTATACACAACGTGGTCGTAACTGACCACACACAAGCACCACAACACTGGTCATTACGACCACACACAACGTGGTTGTAACTGACCATACACACAAATGCTACAACGTTGGTCATTACGACCACACACAACATGATCGTAACCGACCACTTACAAGCGCTACGACCACGGCCACTCTGACCATGGTCACTTCGACCATGCCTTCTCGCGTGTGGCTTCAACCATGGCACCGTAGACCATGTACAAATCATCAAGCTTAATTCCAACATTCTCCCCCTTAATCTTGATGGTTTGACTCACCGATGCAAATCACCCGCATCTTCTTGCCACATGCAGAAGCTTCTCATCGTAGATGTGGCCTCTCACCAACGTCTTCTTGTAGCATCTTCTTGTCAGCATTGTTGTCAGTCTCACATTGACTTCTCATTGCAACGGCATCACACTGCTACTACTCGGCCTCACACCAGCGATGATGGCTTCACACCACTGTCTTCAACCACATGTCAAAGCTTCACACAAACAGCTTTGCACTGCTGTGGCATTGTCGGTCTCACACTAACTTCACCTTGCAGCGGTCTCACACCGCCATCGATCACATGTCGAAACAACCACACAATAGCTTCGCACTGCTGTCGGTATTGTCGGTCTCACACTAAGCCTCCAGCGATGATGGCTTCACACCACCGTCTTCGACCACATGTCAAAACGACCACACAACAACTTCGCACTGCTGTCAGTATTGTCGTTCTCACACTGAGCCTCCAGCAACGATGGCTTCACACCACCATCTTCAACCACATGTCGTAGTGACCACATAGTAGCTTCACACTGCTGTCGGTATTGTCGATCTCACACTGACTTCTCTTGCAGCGGCATCCCACTGCTACTGCTCAGCCTCACGCCGAGGCGCGATCGTCGGCTTCATGCCGAACTCTCAAATTTTCACATAAGGGTTGGCTCATCATTACTTCGTAAGTCACAGAGTAATGCCTTCTCCTCCTTTCCTTTCTTAGGACACTCGAATGTGAAGTGTCCAATCTCTTGGCAGTTATAGCACATCACCTTGGTTTTGTCTAACTTCCTTTGACCACCGCCATTGCTATTGCTGTCAGAGGAGCCCTTGCTTGCCGACAACTTCCTACCACCACCTTTCTACCACTTCGACCACTTAGTGTGAGTAAGGAGGAGTTGTCCATCAGTGTTGGTGTTGACGACGCGATGACGAATCCTCTCCTCATACGCCTTCAGCCGCCCTATGGCCTCCTCAAATGGCATCAAGTCCAAATCGGAGTACTGACCATCGGGAGGAATTCGTCAGGTGCTAAGTCGAGGAGCTTCTTCACAAGCACTGGATCCTCCAGGGTTGAGCCAAGTGCGATGTACTTGCTCGCCATCCAACTCAGCTTCTCGGCAAAGTCGTCAATGGACTCTCCCTCCTGCATGCACAGTGTCACAAACTCATTTTGCAGAGTCTGCAGGCACGCCTTTTGCACCCAGTTGGCATCGAGGTATCTGGTCTTCAGAGACTCCCACACCTCCTTGGCTATATTCTTCTTAGCCACCTGCAGAAGGATGTCTTCGGGTATGGCTTGGAAGATAAAGGCATGTGCCGACTTGTCCTTCTCCTCCATGACCACTCTGGTTGATGGAGCGATGGCCTCCCAGATCTCCTGGGCATCCATCAGTGCCTCCATCTTGATCGCCCATGCGGTGTAGTTGGAGGAAGTCAGCAGTGGGTAGTGGAAGGGCACGTCACCGCTCTCCTTCGCCGCTTGCTGCGCACTGGTCACCATCAACTCTAGTCGTATATGCTTGGGTGTACACTGTGCTCTGATACCAAGTGTTGGAAAACCGGCACCGGATCTGCACGCCCAAACTCAATATGACCACTTCACAGTTCCTACGACTACGTGGTGGAAACAGAGGACAGGAAGAATAACTCGCTCTCGGCCACTCTGTTGTCAGACGGAGAACAGAGTAGACTTGAGTTACCCGTGGATGCACACCACATAGGGAAGTCGAACGAACAGGCACAAAGGAAAATTTTCTGACGCGAACACAACTTGCGTTACTTTTACTTTTTCTTTGCTTATTCGACTTGCTCAACTCCTACAGATTACATGGTATATATATACAATCGGGCCTCGGAACATTCAACTGCTCCGCCGCTCGCCCATGCTCCGCCATCTACCCATGCTCTACTCTGTGCACTGTCAACTGCTACAGTGCCTACCAACTGCAACTACTACCCATAGTGACCACCGTATGCTACAGTGGTCACCGACTATTACAAGCATTGGTCATAAATCGACCACACACAACCTGATCATCTACGACCACGCTGGTCGCAACCGACCACACATACCACACATGGACTGGTCATCTACGACTACACACAAACTGTCGTCCACGACCGCACATGTCTACTACAGTGACCGGCCGCTCTTGTCTTCGACCGCATCTCTAACCACACAGATCATCTGAGCACCGACCATCGACTGTAGCTATGACCACTGTACTATCGACCATGGTGCTACGACCACGACCATAGTCGCCACGTCTACAACCTCATACATTCACCACAACCACGGCTCTAGCGTCTTCGACGCTACGTGGTCGTAACCGACCATACACAACGCCACGACGATGGTCGTTACGATCACATACAACGTAGTTGTAACCGACCACACACAAGCACCATAACACTGGTCATTATGACCACACACAACGTGGTCGTAACTGACCACACACACAAACGCTACGACTCTGGCCATTACGACCACACACAACTTGGTCGTAACCGACCACACACAAGCGGCACGACGCTGGTCGTTACGACCATACACAACGTGGTCATAACCGACTACACACAAACGCTACGACGTTGGTCGTTATGACCATACATAACGTGGTCGCAACCGATCACTCACAAGCACTGCGACCACGGCCACTGCGACCACAACCACTTCAACCATGCATTCTCGCGTGTGGTTTCGACCATAGTAACCGACGATCACGTACAAATCATCAAGATTAATTCCAACACGAGCTCATCCCAGCCTCTCCTCCACGAGCACCGCACCTGTGGGACAAGAACAGCTGGATACGTGCCTTGGCAGCCTAATCTTAATCAGTTCTTCATCAAGCGAACTGAAATGGTTAGCTAATCACTTCATGAACCGGTAACTATTAGTGATTAACTTAATTGCCGTCTCTCTGTGTATGTGTTCTTGGTGTTCCTGCGATCGGATTCATTGGCACGACAGCGCAAGCAGTTTATATCGGTGAGCTCCCAATCTCCATCGACTGCTACGATTGATTACTGTGAGGTTTTTTGTTAATCCTTTTATGCGCCGGCCGGTGCGCGGTGCCCGGTGTTGCAGGGGCTTACGACGACGAGGAAGCGGCGGCGCGCGCCGACGACTTGGCGGCATTGAAGTACTGGGGCCGCGACACCGTGTTCAACTTCCCGGTACCCCTCCAAAATTTATTATGGCATTCATTTCATTTATGCGATTCCACAGTGTTCCTACTGTTCCATGTCTAGACCTAGCAGAATGTTGGCACATCAGTCGACTCACGCCGTAACATATCCCTCGCTTGATTTTCTGATTTGTTATTGTTAAAACGATGTTAAAATAAGCTTCCACGTTCACTCCAAGAGGCTGTAAAAACTCACATTAATCATAGAGAAAAAAAGAAAAATCTATGCCGCTCATTTTGGTAAGTGCAGATTATGTTATACAACTCTATTTTCAAACAAAAACATATACTGCTGAGCGGAGCGGGGACAGTACTCTTCGAGAATCTGGGCCTGTTCTTTTCCTCCGAAGCTGACGGCTTTTGGCTTTTGCTACAGTACTTAACTTTCAAACGGAGTATTTTATCAAGACGGAGTCTACAAGTTAAACGATCTACACGTTAAAAGCCCAACATCTGTACCAGCAAAAATCGCAAGTGAGTATCTGTCTCTCCGTAATCTGTACCGTAAACAGCCAAAATTCAAAAAATTCAGCCAAAAACCAAAAGCCGCAGCCGAAAAGAACAGACCCTCTGGCCCCGATCAATTCGGCTTCTGGCTTCAGGCTTATTTTTCACTATTCATAAATTTCGTTTTTTTCTGAACTTTTAGCTTTTTGTTGAGCTTTTTTGCCGATTCTTTTTTTCCTGTATTTGTTTGTATACGTAATGGGCTAACATACTTTTTATACTTTTAAATTTTTTTAAATTTAATTATGCGAAATAAGCCTCTGTCAGCTACAGTGCTTTTTTCAGCCAGCTACAGTGTTTTCAGCCATAAGCTTTTAAGCCGAACCGATCACCACATGTATCTTCTCTGATTTATTGCATGCACGTTGAAACTGTTTGCAGCTGTCAACCTATGACGAAGAGTTGAAAGAAATGTTGGGGCAGTCCAGGGAAGAGTACATCGGATCGCTGCGGAGATACGTAATTAATCCAATCTTTTACATGTATTTCTGTGATCAGACGGCGTGACCAATGTTACATGCCACAAAAAGTTGTATTCTGACGTTAAGGATTTGAGATCGCACACTATTACAAGTACCACTCATCTTTTCCTGGGCAGAGTTCAATGTATTTCTTACCATTGCATTGCTACGTAGGTAGAGCTGAAATTCCTATACAACCATTGCATTGCTACGTAGGTAGAGCTGAAATTCCTATACATTGTTCTTGCTGACAAGATTCATACAAAATATTGAAATGAATGATTTGTAGACTAGTGGATCAAAATTTTGCATGATTTCTAGTCCAGTTTATCAAAATTTTACATGATTTTCTAGACTAGTGGATGAAATGGTTTCTGCCTGATCAAATATTAATTTGGTGGTTTCTGCCTGATCAAGTATTAATTTGGTGGTTTCTGCCTGAAATCTCAAGACTCCAGTCCAGTATTTACAGCCTATTCTGTGCAGAATCTGAAATGTTGTTATGTTGTAGGTTGTAGCTGTCTGCCTGTCTATATGAGATGGATTTTATATCCTGTCTAACGGCCTAGCTGAAAACTGAAGTGGTGCATCGCATTTTAATATAAAATGGGCATGAGTTTAATTAAATCCCTATAAACACTGTTAGTAGTATTGTCAATATGTACTTGTGTAGATTTTTCAGCAAATTCATTCTGGACCACATGAGACTTTGTTCTATTTACAACCATTTTGATTGATTATTTTGTCAGTTGGTCTTGTATATCATTCTCTATGTCATCTTTGCAAAATAGTAATATGTAACATCACCTCCTCACTTTTTTTTTTGCAACAAATTGTCCCAGTTTGCATAAATATATGAGATGCAAAAGTGGTTGCTTTCGGTCTAGGGCCATATCGGCCTGCCAATGTTGCCCATGCTGGATAGAAGAGAAGATCCCATTCCTTGGAGAAAACGGGGAGATTTGCAATAGTTAAGCCAACTTCAGAAAATTTCATATACCAAGAATTCAGATGTTGATTAATTAGTGCTTTACTGCTTAAAACAACTTTCCTTACCATTAGCTCAAACCTGGTCTTTGTGAAACCTGTATGTGAGAGCATGTTTTAATGGTCTTTGTGAAACCTGTATGTGAGAGTTCTTTAGCTCACCTTTTTTCTGCTTTTTAGTTCTGTGTATTTCACGTCCTGAAAATGACTGGTGATTCAGAGCAAGCATAGATGGGCGTGCCTTTTCTGTTGGACGCCAGTATACACACATGAAAAATCAGGTGTAGTAACATTTTACTAGGTGATTCTTCTTCTTTCTGCCGTCCTGCTTGCTCGAAACAATGCTCTAGATACAGTCTTGCAAAGAAAGGGATAAAGCTTGTGTGTTATTCTTTCAAACTGAATACGTTCATAATCCATTCTTCGATTGTGTTGTGGTTAAGCTATGAAAAAAAGGAGCCAACTCACGTGACCCCAAGGGATCTTAGGGCCAAGAAGATGTAAGGGGCGGTCCGGTCCTAACCCGCAGCTAATCTCCATGCAGACAGTGGGCCAGGTATAGGGCATGTTCTTTTCTATGATACAGTACCTAATTTTTAAACAGAGTATTTTCTCAAGACGGAGTTTACAAGTTAAACGATCTACACGTTAAAAGCCCAATATCTGTACCAGCCAAAATCGCAAGTGAGTATCTGTCTCTCTATAATCTGTATCGTAAATAGTCAAAATTTAAAAATTTCAGTCAAAAATCATAAGCCGCAGACGAAAAGAACAGGCCCATAGGGTCAACCCGAACCGGACCCTTCCATCCGTAATTTGATGGGACATAATTTTACTAAAAAAAGTATATGCGTACCGGACCCTTTACATCCCTAATTTGATGGGACGTAATTTTATTGAAAAAAGTATATGCATAGTGGGACCCACTTTGTCCCAGAAGGTTGCTCAGAAGGCCGTGCATGTCGTGTTGGACATTTTCAAAGACTAAGGCGTTCCGTTTCCGCCAAATGGTCTAGAGGAAAAGAATAACCAAAGTATCAAAGGCCTTCCTTCGATCTTTAGGGAATCATTCTTACTTATTAATCCACCAGTCCAATAGCCATTCCTGGGGCATGAGCACAACCTGGTTTGCGTCGAAGACCCTTATGATTTTATCCCATGCTTAGGTAACCCAGCGGCATTGAACAAATAGATGGTTGATGGTCTCGTGATGCGTAACATAGAAAGAACATGACGGATTCACTGGTATACCTCGACGCGCAAGTCTGTCAGCCATCCAACATCGATCGTTGGTAGCAGCCCATCCAAAAAATTTGCATTTGAGTGGTGCATGCCTTGCTTTTCCAAATCTGTTTATAACCTTGGAACGATCCCACCGATGAAGAACACACTATACGCCGATTTCACCGAGTAGACCAACGAGGGATCCATCCTCCATATCTAGTTATCCTTAGCTTGAGGATCAAGAGAGATGGATTGGACGATGGCCCAAAGTTTGATATACTCTGTGAGAGCGGTATATAACCAAGGGAGCAGCTTGGATTTCATGAACCCACGTGTTGAGGGCAACACCATCGGCCACCGTGGTAGAGTTACTTGCTTTTATAGGGATTAGCTTCCAAAGAGCAGGGGAGAGGGAATCAACGGATTTTCCATCAATCCATTTGTCGAGCCAGAAGAGGGCAGTGTTTCCATCCCCCAAACGCAACTCCGTTGCGGTGTTGAACATAGCCTGCACAACCGGCTTGTGGGACACTTGTAGATGTGCCCACGTCCGGGAGGGTTTGACTTCTGCCACCAAAGCCATCTCATCCTCAATGCGTAACCCATGAGTTTAAGGTCAAGGATCCCTAGGCCACCAAGAGCGAGTGGCCTACAAACTGATCGCCACGCAAATAAGCACTGCCCTCCAAGAACCGTGTATGTTCCTTTCCAAAGGAATGCACAGCGGTGTTTTGTCGATTGCCCTAATTGCCTAAGAAGGCAGCTCCAAGGTTAGCAGATGGTAGAGGGGGTGGCGAAGAGAGCGTGCTTGACCAAAATTAAATGAGCCTGCTGCCCGCTAAAATTAAAGCAGATTGCCTTTCTAGGTTGGTAGTTTCTTCGTGAATTGTTCTAGCAATGGTTGTAACAAAGTCTTGGATAGTCTACACATAGAGAGAGGCAAGCCCAAGTATTTGATTGGGAAGGAGGAAAATTGACAAGGGAGCTTGAGACTGGCCAATGCTACCTCAGCTTCCCCACAGCAAATGGGCGTCACTGAGCTCTTTTGAAGGTTTACGCAGAGGCTAGAAGCTATCCCAAAGGCATGAAGGATGTGCTTGACAACATGCAAATCACGCTGCACTGGGGCAATGAAGCAAATCACATCATCAGCATACAGGGAAACGCGTTCTTGGAGCCCCCGAATACCAAGCAGAGTAAGCAACTAGGAGCTAGACGCTTTGCGAAAGAACGGATTCAGAACCTCCATCACCAAGATGAAAAGCATTGGAGACAATGGGTCCCCTTGCCTAAGACCCCGACAGAGGACGATTTTATTGCCTGGCTCTCCATTGGTGAAGATTGAGGAGGACGAACTTGCTAAGAGCATGTAGATCTACTCGCACCATTTGCGACTAAAGCCCATATGATTTAGGACTTCCAACAAAAAAGGCCAAGAAACTGAGTCAAAAGCTTTGGCGATGTCCACTGGAGCAAGAGAGACGGTTTCTTTCTTGTACGGAGGCTCTTAGCTGCCAGCTGGATGAAACGAAAGCTGTCATGAATCGTTCAGCCCATAATGAAAAGCTTTGATTTGATATGACCAAGATGGGTAGCATGCTCCTTAGCCTGTTAGCCAGTACTTTGGAAAAAGCTTTAAAAAGCTATGGAGTAAGCTAATTGGTCTAAAGTCCGTTATAAGGATTGGCTCCGCTTTCTTTGGGATTAGGGTAATGAAGGCTGAATTTAGGCAGTGGAGGGAACAACTCTTCAAATTGAAAAGCGCATGGAAAGCTTCCACGATACTAGGCTTGATGATCGGCCAAGCCACTTTGTAGATGGCTCCAGTGAAGCCATCAGGACTTGGCGACTTGGCAAATGGGAGGTCTTTGATCACTCCCCAAACTTCTTCTTCGGGGAAGGGGATGCCCAGGTGATTTAAATTGGCAGTCGGCAAATCCAAGAAGTTAAGGCCTAGGGAGTGGTCTCTCTCAACACAAGAGCCCATGAGATCTGAGAAAAATTCATGGAACTGCTCTGCAATGTCAGATTGGTGGGAAAATAGAGCACCACCATTCATAACAGAAGGGATGAAAATTTCCAAGAAGTTAAGGCCTAGGGAGTGGTCTCTCTCAACACAAGAGCCCATGAGATTTGAGAAAAATTCATGGAACTGCTCTGCAATGTCAGATTGATGCACCACCATTCATAACAGAAGGGATGAAAATTTTCTTTCTGTGGTGAGACGCATGAAAGTGGAAGAACTGGGTGTTTGCATCACCTTCTTTGAGCCAGTTAATGTGGGAGCGTTGTCTAGCAATCGTTCTTTCAAGGGAGGCCAGGCCTAGGCATTTGAGTTTGAGTGCTTTGTGGAGCCAACATTCTTGGGCTGACAACGACCGCGCCTCTTGAGCTTGGTCAAAACGGAGGATGAGTTCTTTTGCCATTAGCAACTGCATTTTGATGTTGCCAAACTTCTTGTCCTCCAACTTTGTAGACTGCATGCCACATTCCTGAAGAGCGAGTCAAGGCATTTGACAGGGTCGGAGATAAGGGGGTCACAAGTCCATGCTTGTTGGGTTGCCTGAAGGAAACCTTCTTGTGAGAGACCATGTGGAGGTCCTCCCGTGTGTATGATGAGTTATTGACATTGGGTTAGCTAAGTCGAGTTTGGTTTGGGTTGTTTGAACCTTGACGTTGTGTGGTGCAACGGGCTCGGTCGGACTGTGGTCAAACTTGGTCATATGGGTTTAGGACGCTGATTCTTTGGTTTGACAGGTTTGGACTTCATCTGTGGTAAGTATGATGGTATGTATGCTTTCATGTATCGAGCGGTGCTATGTAACGTGTTTCTTGTCTGTGTGGCTGCAGGACATCGAGTGGAGTCGTTGCGAGACACGGAGGACCGGACTAGGCGCAGGTGGCGCTGAGGTCAGAACGGTCGGGATGTGTCGAAGACGACGTGGACTCGAGGTGGAGTCGTGGCGAGGCACGATGGACCGGACTAGGCGCAGGTGGCGCTGAGGTCAGAACGGTCGAGGTGTGCCGAAGACGGCGAAGCTGCGTGGCTTGCGAGGCAAGGGATGAGGAAGCTTCCTGGAATGTGCGCGAGGAGCGTTTCGGTAAAAACGCAAAGCGGCACAAAAGGAAGCGGGTTTGGATAAAGCGCAGAGTGGTTGAAGGCCTAATGGGTAAAGCATGGTGCAAACCCATTAGTGGAGGATATAAATAGAGAGGGAGATGTGTGCTGAAATTTTGAGAGAGTGAGTGTAAAAGTTAGGGTTTCATTTGGGTCTCTCCATATGTGTATGTGTGTGTTCCTCCCAAGAAGCATGTGTAGCTCTTGGTGTTCTTGAGGATTGAGAGAGAGAGGATGGATTGAGACGTAAACACTCTATATCAATCATGTATGTCTCCGTATCGTGTTTATGATATCTTGTGTTTGAGCTCTTATCTTTCTCTGTGATTTTCTTTGTGATTGAATTTTTGTCAAGTTTTTTTTTTGTCTTTTGATCTTTGATCTTCCCCGTAATCCCTTCTTTGTTGAGGTGATGTTCTTGATTCTGCATGTTATTTGTGGTTGCATCTAGCCTTTAAGGCTTTTGGCAAGAATCTTTATTTTGGCCAGCAGTACGTAGTTTGGTTCCCTTTTGGATTAAAGTAATGTTCATCTCTTCTGGGAAGGACAGCAAAAAAACCGATTTGCTCTTTCAGTTCTTTGGCTGTTCGGCAGAATTTAAAAGCTCATTAACTGCTAGTCTCTCGGCAAGAGGAAAAGCTCATCTTGAGTTGTTGTGTATGGCCATGCATTCACGTACGTATCATTCTTGAGTTGTTGTGTATGACCATGCATTCACGTACGTATCATTTCAAGAATACTTCTTTAGTTCGGCCAGCTGCCAGGTTTGGCATTTCCTTGTCAAACTGATTTTTGCTTTAGGCTTCAGGCAGTGAGATGTCGACAAGTGCTTGCCTCTAAGCCTTTTAGATTCCCTTTTTAATGCTTTGCCGAACAGCTATTGGTCTGTAATCTCTCTGTAGCTGCTTTTCCAGGTTTCTGTTGGTTACTTCTTTTAGCTTTTTGGCCAGCAGTTTTTTAGCCTTCATGATCTCTGGTTTGCCCCCTGATTTCTGTTTTCTGCAGTAGCGGAGTTTATTGAGACAAGTCTTCTTTTGGCCAGCAGTAGTACCTAAATCTTGTGAGCAAATTTGATTTCTTCTTCATAGCTCGTTAGCTATCGGAGGAGAGACTAGGAGGCAGTACTTGTCGGGGATAAATTTTTGAGAGCGCCATTCACCCCCCTCTGTCGCCATTTCGGTCCTTCAATTGGTATCAGAGCCGGTTAGCTCTAATCAATAGTTCTTAACCGGTCTCAAGAGCCATGGCGACGGACAAGTACTCGACCAAGCCGCCCGTTTTCGATGGCATCGATTACCCCTTCTGGAAGAGCCGAATGGAAACATACATCCAGGCTCAGGGGTATGCCATCTGGCGCAAGGTCAAGGTCTAGTTTGTTGTTCCTGCCGATGAGAACATCAATGCCGGGAACATGGCTGATGTTGAGGCAAATGCAAAGGCAAGGAACATCATCATCCAGGGTTTGAGTCGTAGCGAGTTTGACCGCATATCTCACCTGTCGTCCGCCTACGACATCTGGGTGACCCTCGACGCATACCATGAGGGCACCAACCAGATCAAGACGGTTCGACAGGACCAGTTCAAGCGCGAATACAACAAATTCGAGATGCTTGCTGGTGAGTCCCTGGACGAGTGCTTTTCGCGATTTCACAAAATCTTGAGCAACCTCCGAGCGGTCGGTCTCACATACCCCGACTCGGACAACGCTTGTCAGATGCTCGCGGCACTCGATCTGCGTGTTTGGGAGATGAAAGTGACCACCATCAAAGACACGACAGACCTCTCGACCCTGACTCTTGACGCGCTGTACTCGCGCCTCAAGACTCACGAGATTGACGTTGTCTCTCGTCGGTCGAAGTCACAGTCGATGGCTTTGGTCACCAATCCCGTTTCTTCTTCCGGGCTTTCTTCTGATTCTTCTTGCGGTTTCTCCCTCGCTGCTCTCTATGACATAACTGATGATCAGTTAGAGCAGCTTGCGGATGATCAGCTGGCCCTCCTAGCCCGAAGGTTTTCCCATGCCTACAAGGGTAGGAGAGACAGAAAGAGGGGAGGACCCGTGATTTGCTTCGAGTGTGGTGGCCCCCACCACATCCGAGCAAACTGCCCCAAGCTGGAGAAGGACAAGAACGACTACGGCGGTTCGGGCAAGAACGACTACACCGACAAGAACCGCAACAAGAAGCCTCCAACTCAGACGCCGGGAAAGAAGAAGTTCCGCAACTTTGGCAAAGCCAAGAAGCTCTTCCACCGCGTCCTCACCGCATTCGACGACCTCGACCTTAGCGAGGTGGAGGGATGGAGCAACGACAACGAGGCGGGTGACCAAGTGCCCAAGGATGGCGGCGACGACTTCTCCGGCATGTGCTTCATGGCCCTTGAGGGCGAGATCAGCGACAGCGAGCTGTACTCCGACTCGGATGAGGTACTCCCTTCTTATGACCAGCTAAATGATACTTTTCTTAAGCTAGGTGGATTTCATGCTAGAGCTAGGTCTAGGTGTACCGAGTTAGAGAAGGAAGTAGATAGACTGTCACGGGAGATTACTTCACTTAGATCTGCTCCCTCCCGTGACGATTGTGATACATGCCCTGCTTTGCTTGGAGACATGGAGAAACTAAGGACCTCTCATGATAGTTTGTCTTCTGAGCTTGATGTGCTTAAGGTGGAGAATGTTAGTCTGCTTGCTGAGTTAGAGTTGAGTAGGATGGCTGTTACCCTACTTACTACTGATGAGACTACTTCTCCCACCTCATGTGAAGATAAGGACATTGCTGCTAGAGGATCTTATTCCATGCTCCTGGATCTGCCCGAGCCTTGTGAAAATTGTAATAATTTAAAGATGAACCTAAAACGGGCAGATCACAAAATCTCTGAGTTATATGCTTGGTTGTGTGAGCCAACTACCTCTTGCTCAAACTGTCCCAAACTTACTGCTGAACTTGAATCTGTCTCCAAGCAGTTTCAAGAATTAGTTGATGACAACAATAGATTGGCTCAAACTGCTTCTAAGGACCCTGTTAGCTCACCTTGCATGAACTGTAACAAACTAAAACTTTACATGATTGCCTTGGAGGAAAAATATGTGAAGTTAACTAAGGACCAACTAGAGAAGCCACCAACCTGCTGTGATGTGATTGCTAAGGTGGGGGAGAAGCCCCAGGGTAAGGCCAAGACGCCTAGCGACGTGAACCAACTAGCTAGTAGTAGAACTGTACCCTCTGAGTCGGATGTGCGTGCACAAGACATTCTTTCCTCTACTGTTGGTTCTTCATCTGCTTCCTTACCTTCTGCTGTTCCCTTTTCCCCCTGCTCTTCTTGCACCTCTCTCTTTCGGGAGTGTCAGTATCTTATGAACACTCTCGAGAGATTTGTAGGCGGCAAAAAGAAGCTTAATCTTATTCTAGACCAATCCAAGATTTGCAAGTTCAATCAAGGTCTAGGATATGATTTCTATGAGGATATGAGGAAGCATCCACCTGCTATTCTCCGACCCATCGTAGGAGGTGTTATCGAGGTTGAGCCCAGATCTGATGAGATTAAATTCAAATCAGCGGGTTTTGTCCAAGGGATCTCTGACAGCAAGGTGATTCCACCTGTTGCTTCGGCCTCTCAGAAGGCGAAGCCTCTTCGTGCTACTCCTACCTCTCAGAAGGTGAAGTACCACTGCACCTTCTGTCAGAAGGATGGGCACTCGATCGAGAGATGCTTCAGGCGCGCCAGGATTGCGCGAAGAGACCGTGCAGAGGCACTTAGGCGTATTCAGGGTCAGTCCCAGATTCTGAGTGCACCTAAGACTAGCACGAGGTCCAGGTTTGCTTCTGATGGGTTTGGACAGCATCGAGGACTTGGTTTTTCTGAGTCTTCTGGTTTTCATCCTCATGCTGCTCCGGGTCGTGACTTCCGCCGTCTTGAGGGTACATCTCGTTTCCCCTGTCGAGACAGTTACCCACGGCGTGATCAGCGGGTTGCTGGTGTTCCGACTCGCTCTCCTGTAGCAGTCGGACCCCGCAACAGCTTCAGGTCTACTCATAGACCTTCTGCTTCTTTGAGTCACGGAGAGCGTAGGGTAGATAGAGGTCAGTCGTGTTTGACTACTTCATCTGCTCCACGTGTTACTCAGTATTGCGTGCCAAAATCTCTCTTGATTTATCCCAGTACTGAGACTTTACTCTCTGTTTGACTCAGGTTCGCCGGGTAGGGAAGGAGAAGGTTTGGCTTGTAGACTCCGGTTGTTCTCGTCATATGACCGGAGACTCCCGTTGGTTCTCCTCCCTAGCCCGCGCTCCAGGTGATGAGACGATCACTTTCGGAGACGCTTCGTCTGGGCGCGTCATCGCCAAAGGTACTGTGCATGTTAATGCTTCTTTTATTCTTAAGGATGTTGCCTTGGTTAGTAAGCTGCAGTACAATTTGCTTTCCGTTTCTCAGCTTACCGATGACGGTTTCGAGGTGAGCTTCAAGAAAAACGCTTGCAAAATTCTTGATTCGTCGGGTAGTTTGGTTTGCGGGATTTCTCGTTATGGGAGGATCTTTCGTGTTGATTTTTTTGATTCTTCTGGTGATCCTCTCCGGTGTTTGGTTGCCTCAGAGTCCCGTGATTTGACCTTCTGGCATAGGAGACCTGGTCATATTGGATTTGACCATTTGACCCGAGTTAGCGGCCACGACCTCATTCGTGGTCTGCCGAAGCTCAAAATGGTCAAAGATCTTGTTTGCGCTCCATGCCGGCACGGCAAGATGGTTGCCGCTTCACATCCTCCGGTCACTGTGACCATGACTGATGCACCAGGACAGCTGCTCCATATGGACACTGTTGGACCAGCTCGAGTGCAGTCAGCCGGAGGGAAGTGGTATGTACTTGTTGTGGTCGATGACTATTCGAGATTTTCTTGGGTGTTTTTCTTAGCCTCGAAGGATGAGACATTTTCACATTTCCGATGTCTTTTCGGTAGGCTTTCTGTTGAGCTCCCGGGTGCCTTACGAGCGATCCGCAGTGACAATGGCACGGAGTTCAAGAATTCCTACTTCGAGAGTTTCTGTGGTGAGACAGGTGTAGAGCACCAGTTCTCTTCTCCGCACGTCCCACAGCAAAATGGCGTTGTGGAGAGGAAGAACCGTACCTTGGTCGAGATGGCCAGGACGACGCTTGATGAGTACTCTACACCGCGGAAGTTTTGGGCTGAGGCTATAGCTACCGCGTGCCATGTCTCAAATCGAGTATTTCTTAGGGCACACTTGCACCGCACTTCTTATGAGTTGAGATACGGGCGAAAGCCCAGCGTCTCTCATTTTCGTGTGTTTGGTTGCAAGTGCTTTATTTTGAAGTCTGGGAACCTAGACAAGTTCGAGTCACGTTCTTGTGATGATATCTTTCTAGGTTACTCGCCTTCTTCGCGGGCTTATCGGGTTTGGAACTGCGAGTCTAGTAAAATGGTAGAGACCTGTGAGGTGACTTTCGATGAGGCCAGTCCGGGGACTAGGCCCGATATCTCAGGTTCTTTAGAGCAGTCCGAGCCCATCTTCGTGGATGACGAGGACGATGGAGATGAGGGTTGTCTACCCGATCCAGTCCCTTATCCACCCCTTGAGGTGTCGTCTTCCACCGCACCTCTAGGTGATCAGCCCATGCCTACTGCTTCCTCCGGAGCTAGTGGCTCTGTTCCTACCTCGTCAGCTCACGAGGTAGAGGCCACTTCTTCATCTCATCCAGGACCTCCCAGACATATCCAGAAAAGACATCCTTCCGAGCAGATGATTGGAGACCTTTTCGAGCGTGCTACCCGCTCAAAATCTGGCTTATCTCAATTCTGTCTCCATTCTGCTTTCATTGCCTCCTTTGAGCCCAAAGATGTTTCTCACGCTCTTTCTGACGAGTCTTGGGTCAATGCCATGCATGAGGAGCTAGAAAACTTCGAGAGAAACAAGGTCTGATCGCTTGTCGAGCCCCCACGAGGTCACAATATCATTGGGACTAAGTGGGTGTTCAAGAACAAGCAGAGTGAGGATGGTGTGGTTATTCGAAACAAGGCTAGACTGGTAGCTCAGGGGTTCTCCCAGGTTGAGGGTCTAGATTTCGAGGAGACCTTTGCCCCTGTAGCTCGACTTGAGGCCATTAGAATCCTGCTCGCCTTTGCAGCTTCTAAGGGTTTCAAGCTTTACCAGATGGACGTCAAGAGTGCCTTCCTTAATGGAGTCATTGAGGAAGAAGTCTACGTCAGACAGCCTCCAGGTTTCGAAAACCGCAAATACCCAAACCATGTCTTCAAGCTTTCCAAAGCGTTGTATGGACTTAAGCAGGCCCCCGGAGCTTGGTATGAGAGGCTTAAGTCCTACTTGTTGAGTCATGGGTTTGAAATGGGTAAAGTAGATAAGACCCTGTTTATCCGTAGGCTTGGCAATGACCTTCTGCTCGTCCAGATCTATATCGATGACATCATCTTTGGCGGCTCTTCCCATGCTCTGGTTTCACAGTTCTCGGATGTCATGAGCACCGAGTTTGAGATGAGCATGATGGGCGAGTTGACCTTCTTTCTTAGCTTCCAAATCAAGCAGACTCGGGAGGGTACCTTCTTGCATCAAGGAAAGTACACTCGTGATCTCCTGAGACGCTTCGACATGAGTGATGGTAAGCCTGTGTCAACTCCAATGGCCTCTACAGCCTATCTTGACCCAGATGAGGTCGGCGAGCCAGTTGATCAGAAAGAGTTCAGAAGTATGATCGGCTCCCTTCTTTACCTCACAGCCTCGAGACCAGATATACACTTCTCCGTGTGTCTGTGTGCTCGTTTTCAGGCTTCTCCTCGCGTATCTCACCGTCAGGCGGTGAAGCGCATCTTTCGGTACCTTCGAGCTACTATTGACTATGGTATCTGGTACTCTTCCTCATCCTGTCTTTCCTTGAGAGCCTTTTCTGATGCAAACTTTGCCGGCTGTAGGATAGATAGGAAGAGCACTTCTGGCACTTACCAATTTATTGGCACTTCTCTCGTTTCTTGGTCATCGAGGAAGCAGTCCGGTGTTGTGCAGTCCACCGCAGAGGCCGAGTACGTTGCTGCAGCCAGTTGCTGTAGCCAAGTGCTTTGGATGGCTTCGACCCTGCGGGACTTTGGGTTAGTCATAGACAGTGTTCCACTCTTTTGTGATAACACTTCTGCGATTAACATTGCTAAGAACCCAGTGCACATTCTCGGACCAAGCATATTGATATTCGCTTTCACTTCCTTAGAGACCATGTAGAGAAGGGCGATATAGTGCTCCAGTTTGTGGAGAGTGACCACCAGTTGGCTGACATCTTCACCAAGCCATTGGATAGTTCGAGGTTTTCAGCTCTGCGGGAAGAGCTTGGGGTGGTTTGTCCTTATGGACTGTAGTGAGGGGGAGCTTTGGGCTTTACTGCTTTACTATATTGATTATGCTTCTGTCTCATTTCTGTTGCTTTGCACTTGGGGTGCATCGGGCCTAGTCCTTCTAGCATAGGTTAGAGTGCTTCTCTTGTCTAGTTGCTTAGACTTCTTACTCTTATCTTGTACTTCCAGGATGCCTCTGATTAGCTGCTTCTTATCTCACTAGATTGAGCTCACTCACTTCTTGTAGGTTCAGGCGAGGGTCGGGCCACCCTCGGATAGACAGGGTACGTGTTTGCTCTCTAGTGTGTGTGTTTTACGGTCAAGCTAATAGTCCTGGAGTCATATGGGGTAGATGAGAGTCTGTCTGAGCCATAGTTGTCTCTATATCTTACCTATGCTTTAAGGACTGCCTGTTTGCTGTTTTCTTTCCCAGCTTCTCAATTTATTGCTTTGGTTCAGGGGGAGTTCATTTGGGAGCTTCTGGAGCTTAATATTGACTTAACTCAACTTGAACTAAAAGTTGCATCTCATGTTGAGGGGGAGCTGGATTTTCTTGCATGTTAGCATCTCGCATTGTAATATAACTACATTGAGCCTTGATTATTATCCTGTTATGACATGTTTACAATGCTTTACACATTGCCCTGATTTGTGCTTATATGCTAGACGTATCATGACTTCATATGTATAGACTAGCTTTTGCCATGATAAGTCAATTAAAATTGCTCAACTTGAATTAAAACTTGTCATGCTAACATTTAAGTCTAGTCTTTCTTGAGCTATCTCTTTATGATTCATGCCATGTCAAATAGGCTAAGTTTAGCGTTGAATCTCTATTGAGTCTTAGTTTGAGCTATGTTAGTTCTTGATGATGCATAAGTTGGCATAACTTGTTAAAAAGCAAAAGATCTCTTTTTATGTGCGAAAAAACTGATTTCACCAATTCTTTCTCATGAGACGGCTTGCCATTGCACTAGGCATGAACTCAAGGGGAGTTTTGGATGACCTGGACTATCTTCTTAAGCTTCTCGCTTGGAGTAGTCGCATAAGGCTTGAGATCTAGCACATGTCAAAATTTTGGTTGGAAACAACTATATGCTTTAAAGAAAATATGTCAAGTGTGCAAAATCTGCTTAATTACCCAAAGATTAAAAGTGCTTAAACAAATATTTCATCTTTGAGTATCTAACACTCTATTTGGACTCAATATTAGCTTCTTAGTTACGCTTAGCTCATTGACATGGCCTGCATCATCCTTAGATATCTCTAGCTAGACTTTGCTTAATTGATGACTTGACTTGCTCACTAAATGACCTACATTTCAGATTGTCATCTATGTGCTCTAGCTAGGATATACATATTTTGTCATGATCTGGATAGCCTTTTATTGAGTTATGGCTTGGTGTACTTCATTATGGTCATTATGGATAATTCTCATGGCTCTAAATGCTTAAAATAAACAAACTTCAGCCATTTTCATCCATTGACATGTCATATTCTCGCCTTTGCATTTTTGATGTGTTTATTGCCAAAAGGGGGAGAATAGAGTAGAAAAAAGTCATTTGGGAACACTTTAGAGCTTTGGAGATCAATTTGCTCTTTCAGTTGTTGCTCTAGTGGTTCTTTCTGTCGACATGGTCATTAGCTTCTTTCCCTTCATTGGACCATGTTTGACTTCCTCAAACTCAACTTCGTGCTTTTTCTGAGTTTGTCAATATACTCATCAAGGGGGAGATTGAGAGACCATGTGGAGGTCCTCCCGTGTGTATGATGAGTTATTGACATTGGGTTAGCTAAGTCGAGTTTGGTTTGGGTTGTTTGGACCTTGACGTTGTGTGGTGCAACGGGCTCGGTCGGACTATGGTCAAACTTGGTCATATGGGTTTAGGACGCTGATTCTTTGGTTTGACAGGTTTGGACTTCATCTGTGGTAAGTATGATGGTATGTATGCTTTCATGTATCGAGCGGTGCTATGTAACGTGTTTCTTGTCTGTGTGGCTGCAGGACATCGAGTGGAGTCGTTGCGAGACACGGAGGACCGGACTAGGCGCAGGTGGCGCTGAGGTCAGAACGGTCGGGATGTGTCGAAGACGACGTGGACTCGAGGTGGAGTCGTGGCGAGGCACGATGGACCGGACTAGGCGCAGGTGGCGCTGAGGTCAGAACGGTCGAGGTGTGCCGAAGACGGCGAAGCTGCGTGGCTTGCGAGGCAAGGGATGAGGAAGCTTCCTGGAAGGTGCGCGAGGGGCGTTTCGGTAAAAACGTAAAGCGGCACAAAAGGAAGCGGGTTTGGATAAAGCGCAGAGTGGTTGAAGGCCTAATGGGTAAAGCATGGTGCAAACCCATTAGTGGAGGATATAAATAGAGAGGGAGATGCGTGCTGAAATTTTGAGAGAGTGAGTGTAAAAGTTAGAGTTTCATTTGGGTCTCTCCATATGTGTATGTGTGTGTTCCTCCCAAGAAGCATGTGTAGCTCTTGGTGTTCTTGAGGATTGAGAGAGAGAGGATGGATTGAGATGTAAACACTCTATATCAATCATGTATGTCTCCGTATCGTGTTTATGATATCTTGTGTTTGAGCTCTTATCTTTCTCTGTGATTTTCTTTGTGATTGAATTTTTGTCAAGTTTTTTTTTTGTCTTTTGATCTTTGATCTTCCCCGTAATTCCTTCTTTGTTGAGGTGATGTTCTTGATCCTGCATGTTATTTGTGGTTGCATCTAGCCTTTAAGGCTTTTGGCAAGAATCTTTATTTTGGCCAGCAGTACGTAGTTTGGTTCCCTTTTGGATTAAAGTAATGTTCATCTCTTCTGGGAAGGACAGCAAAAAAAAACCGATTTGCTCTTTCAGTTCTTTGGCTGTTCGGCAGAATTTAAAAGCTCATTAACTGCTAGTCTCTCGGCAAGAGGAAAAGCTCATCTTGAGTTGTTGTGTATGGCCATGCATTCACGTACGTATCATTCTTGAGTTGTTGTGTATGACCATGCATTCACGTACGTATCATTTCAAGAATACTTCTTTAGTTCGGCCAGCTGCCAGGTTTGGCATTTCCTTGTCAAACTGATTTTTGCTTTAGGCTTCAGGCAGTGAGATGTCGACAAGTGCTTGCCTCTAAGCCTTTTAGATTCCCTTTTTAATGCTTTGCCGAACAGCTATTGGTCTGTAATCTCTCTGTAGCTGCTTTTCCAGGTTTCTGTTGGTTACTTCTTTTAGCTTTTTGGCCAGCAGTTTTTTAGCCTTCATGATCTCTGGTTTGCCCCCTGATTTCTGTTTTCTGCAGTAGCGGAGTTTATTGAGACAAGTCTTCTTTTGGCCAGCAGTAGTACCTAAATCTTGTGAGCAAATTTGATTTCTTCTTCATAGCTCGTTAGCTATCGGAGGAGAGACTAGGAGGCAGTACTTGTCGGGGATAAATTTTTGAGAGCGTCATTCATCCCCCTCTGTCGCCATTTCGGTCCTTCATCTTGTTTCACCCAGAATGCTTCGAAGTGAAAGCGTCGTTTACGGTAGAACGTGGCTCGAGTAGAGATGAGCAAGGGGCGATGGTCTAATATGGAGGAAGACTGGGCCTGCATTTGAACATCGGGGTGCAGCACCTCCCAATCGAGTGACGCAAAAGCTCTATCAAGCCTACTAAGTGTTGGGATGTCCCTTTCGTTGTCCAAGTGAAATGACATCCTCATTCCTCAAAGGGGAATTTCTTTGAGGTAGAGGTCATCGATGAGTCTTTGGAACCGATCCATAAGGCATCTATTCAAGTTCGTGTTGTTTTTATCTTGTGACGCTGGGATCATGTTGAAGTCTCCTGTAAGGAGCCATGATCCTGTGCAGAGCGCCCTGACTTCCCATAGTTCCTGAAGGAACTCTGGCTTCTATTGATTAGATGATGGACTGTACACAGTAGTCAGCCACCAC
Source organism: Dendrocalamus latiflorus (assembly GCA_017311315.1). Classification (NCBI taxonomy): domain Eukaryota; kingdom Viridiplantae; phylum Streptophyta; class Magnoliopsida; order Poales; family Poaceae; genus Dendrocalamus; species Dendrocalamus latiflorus. Next base: position 16,223,320 of record CM029653.1, on the reverse strand, counting down.
AGGGTTGTAGAGCTTTGCGACATCATCTGAATTGAGACCGAGAAAGAGTGGAGTGGCCTGGTGGAGACTGACACGGAGGCAGATTTCCACACTACGAGGATTCCCTTGTGCGTTCATGCAGAAGGCAAGAGGTCGAACGAATATGCCGAACCTAAAAGTTTCATTGATGTGCCAGGTGGGAAGGCCTGTAGCTTAGTTTCTTGGATACATACAACATCAGGGTCATAGTCCACGATCAATTCCCTAACAACATTCAAACATGCATGGGTGTTTAGCCCACACACATTCCACACCAAAATCTTACATTTATTCATCACAACATGTGTACATCGCAACTCAAAAGAGTGAGTTGCCTAGCTTGCCGGCGACAGCGAGTCAGAGGGAGGGATGAGGTTGAAGAGCACGGCCAAAGCTTCAATGTGATGTGGGGCGAGAGGATGGTCAAAGAGGGCTCCGTAAGCCTGGATGGCTGCATCATCGATGTGTTCCTCTGACTTTGAGAGGCCAATTTGACCATTAGACCCAGTTGTGCTTACTTAACCAAGTCCATGCCTTTCATAGAGGATTTAGCCGCCAACCGCTCGCTGCGCTAGGGGACCCTGGCAGGACTTCGAGGCATGGATCGATGAAGCAGAGGGATACAAAGCAGCGGAGGTTGGATAGGAGCGTAGGCTTTGGAGAGAGCATCTGAGAGAGCACTCTTGGCGGGAGAAGATTGAAATGACGAGGTGGGTGGTGCTTGAGTGGTGGGCTGCACCGAGGGTGACGGTGAATTTGAAAAGTGGGTCGTAGCTTCTTCACCAGCGTTAATCGGTCGCCCATTAGGCTAAATTGGCTGTGGACCTGCCTCAAGAAGAGCGACTGGGCTAGCACCGAAGGCGCAAGGCCCATGAAGCGGTGTTGTGACGGAGCCGTGAGGAAGTTGCTAACAGCTGGAGGCAGATCCCACATCCGCATCCACGAAGGTCCCTTCCTCCTCTATTGGTGCGGCGGCTGCGAAACCCGCCGACGGTGGCAGGGGGAGGGACGCCTTGTGGACCTTGGTTACGTTGGCGGCGCGACAGGGAATCGACGGTGGCCAACCCCAACTTCAAGACTGGGACGGGATCCTCCGGCGGCATGTTCGGCAGAGGGGAGGCCCCGCCTAACGCGAATGACGAGGAAGGCAGCGAGGGAAGGCACCATGAGCGGTCTGCGTAGTCTCGTGAGTAGTGGTGCCGGTGGCCACCCTCTCCATCTCCGCGCAACGTCACTTCCCAGAGCGCCGTCTGGATGGCCTGAGCAAAAGTGAAGAACTACCAGTGTGGGCCGTGAGGCCCTATCTCTGGCTGTCCTCCGTGGCCGCTATTCCCATCACTTGAGGGGCAAGACAGAGAACAAAGAGGCGACGCTGGAGCGATAATCTTCCACTTTTGCAATGTGAATAATAAGGATGTAACACAACACGTTCTTGTCATGAAGGAGCAACGACAGATTGTCAAAGATGGGATCGGAAGGTCTGGATTTTTTTCTTCTAGCTCAGCGATTAGCAGAGTAGCCTGCTTGGGATTGCATTCGGGTCGGCGGTCCAAGCGTCCAGCCTGAAGTTGGCAAGATCATCCTGGCTAGCCGTGTCCGGATGGAGGCGCTCAGTCCAGTAGGCTGGGGATAGCACGGTTGACGCAGTGTGCCAATCCCAAGTGTGTTCCTGTAGTCCCTTAATGTCGATCGCCACCTTGAAAAAGAGCCGAGAACTGGAGGCCTGCGCTTGCCTTGTCCATGGCTTGAGGAAAAAAGAGAAATGAGAGTACTCAATGTAATGAGTTTGGACGACCTGATTGCGAAGCTCGTCGGAGGCGAAGGTGATGAGGAAATTTTTAGGCCGAAAGTTGTGGATGGAGAAACCGTAATGAGGTATGCCAAGCCTCTCTTCAATCGCCATGGCCACTTCTTCCTTGGAAACAGATAGTCTGTTGCCACCAACGTAGGCGACAAGAGCCCGATTTCTCCAGTTCAACGTGCGATGTGGTGAATGGCATAACGCAAACTATGTGCTCGGGTCTCCCATCCGGGTGCCCAAGCATGGCAGAGGAGAGGAAGGCTCGATGTGATGCGAAGACCTCGTTGGACGCCTTTGGCGTGATGGCACGGCGGCTCTTTGAGCCAGTTGTGGTCCCGAGCGAAGCAAGGGGGCTGGACTAGGGCGAAAAGGCCATTGGATTCGATGAGGCACTGAGAGGGGTCAGCGGCGGCGACTGGGGGAGAGTTGGAGCTCATGACGGCACAGCTGCCTGCCCACCCCTAGAGGACTCTGCGGGTGCTTACATTCTTTGATGTGGTGGCCGAACGCCTTGCAACGCCTACACCACGTGGGATTCCTGCAGTCGGCCTTGATGTGGTCGAGGCCTAGGCAGTTCTAGCAATGACCTATATGAGGTCTGCGGGGATCGCCAGCCTTTGATCCAGCAGGAGTGCCAGGCAAGGGTCAACCTGCTTCCAACGGCGTCTGTTGGTCACCGCGTGCCAGCCATCATCGACTTGCAACGGTAGGTGAAGACGCCCTTCTAGTCATGACCAAGGGGAGGGGCACCCAGCAAGGAAGTTGCCGAAGGTGGTGCGGCCGCAGCAACAGTCAACGCGAGGGTCATCAACGCCGTGGCCGGAGCTCCAGCAAGCACTGCCTCCAGGTAGGAGTGTCCAGCAGCCGGGCTTTGGAGAGAAGACGATGGGCTCTAATCTTGCCATCGCTGGCCTTTTGTGCGTCCAGCGTGGGACCCATTCACCGGAGAAGACATCAGAGAACATGGCTGGGGGAGAGGAGGTGATGCGTGGCAAGCGGGCACCGGGTGTGCCTTGCTGGCGAAGGCTGACGAGCCCGAGGTGGACTTGTCGAAAGGGGAGAGTTTTCAGGAGAGCTAAAGGCGAGAACACCAAAACCCCTCAGAGCAAGCTAATAATACAGCCAGTAAGCGAGCTGTAAGGTTTCTTGCAGTCTTCTCCTAGCCCTCCAAGCCGGCTGTAAATTTGCAGCCCGCTTATCCTCTCTCTCCTCCCTTCTCTCCTACACGTCAGCATTTAGCTAGCTTACAGCCAATTATTATACTTGCTCTCAGAAGAAGTCTGCCTCTGCCCTCTCCACGCAATCTAAGAGAGATAACAGAGGCGATGTTGCAGTGGCAGGCACAACCAGCGAGCGCGGGCAATGAGCACTGACAATTGGAGCAGTAGTGAGCATCAGTGATCGGAGCAGCGGCGTCCAGCACGGTGTGCACCATCCGTCTCCTCCGCCACCCGATCCGGCCGCCCCACATAGTCATGTATTTTTGCATTTTTTTGGACAGTACGTAGTATAGTCTAAATACATGAGAATGAGTGTGGTATATTAATATAAGTCAAGCATTGGGACCTGCTTCAATGCAAATTCTGAAGAGAGAGAAAGAATATAATCTGTTTTAATTCAAAATTCAAACAGAGAGGGAGGGGGAAGGGAGAGACTGATTAGACATTTTCATTTGGGTGAAAAGGGCATAATCAATTTTTGAAATGACATGGTTTTCTTTTGGCACAAATCTTGGTGAGAGAATAGAGCCCGGAGATAACGGGTGCATTTGCACATACGTGCATATTTGCATTTCCCCTCTATCATATGCAATCATTCTCATTGTGATTCATCATATGCCACCTGAATCATTCCCCGGTCTGCAATTAAATTACATACATAATTCTCTGGTATCAATCATACATTACATGATCGATGTGACCATTAATTATCGGCTTGTACCTATTTGTTTCTTAAACAAATACACCAAGCAATAAGAGCTAGCAGAGACTGTACTAACAGTCTAGGACTTCCCTTGCTGGTTCACACTGGACAATGCTGTGTCTCTTGGAAGGACTTCTCTGGGTCGCTTTCCCGTTTCTCTCCGTGGGGACTGGCTAGGGCTGTGCATTTTTACACCGAACCGAAAAAACCGAACTAAAAAAACCGAATCGAACCGGTCAACTCGGTTTGACCGGTATTCGGTATTCGGTTCGGTATCTAAAAAAGTGCTATCTCATTGATTCGGTATTTCCGGGATAAACCGATTGAAAACCGAAGTTACCGAAATAACCGAACAGCGCAACTCAAACTCTCCGTATACTCGGCGTCTCGGCTCACCAGGCGGCCCTCTCCCCTACCCGAATCCCTACCCATGCGGCCATTCGATCCCCATCTCCATCCCAAAATCGAGATCGCCATTTCCATCCCCAAACTGTGCTCCCCATCTCCACCTCCGGGGAAGGCTCCCATCCGTCGGCGAGCTTGCGACGGCGAGGGAGACCCAACGCCATCTCCATCCTCAAACTGAGGTCGCCATCTCCATCCCCAAACCGAGCTCCCCATCTCCATCCCCGGCGGAAGGCCACGGCTCTCCCTCTCCCTGTCCCATCCGTTGGCCACAGGGACGGCGAGGGAGACCCAACGCCGCGTCGATCTTCCTCCCTCCACGTCCCCTACTCCTTCCACCGTGCAGCCCCAGATCCCTTCTAGGGCTTGCTGAAGGCGGTTGCGGCAACCACGAGGACGACGACGAGTAGTTCCACGAGAAGGATGGCGTCCTCGTGCGATGTGGCGTGCTGCTTGTTTGGCCTTCCACTTGTATAGTTGTATATTGGATTCATAGATAGTTTCAATGTGAAATGTTGGTAAATGCCAAATTCTGCAATGTCCATGTTGAATGTCCATTGTAAGCTTGCAAAATTCTGGAATGTCCATGTTGAATTTACATTGTAAGCTTGCAAATTTCTCAAATGGCAATTTCTGGGCAATGCAAATTTCTGGAATGGCAATTTTGGCTGTTTGTTGTGGAGGGCAAATTTGTGGAATGGGAATTTTGGCTGCTTGTCAGTAGTCAATGCTGGAGAAATATGCTTGTTCTGGATTGATTCAATGCAGGAGAAGAGCAACAGTTTCAGAAGATGGTTTTGAAATACCAACATCAGAAAAGCTTGAGCTAGAAGACAATTTATGTATTCCAATGTGACATTTGAACGAAAGGACAGTATGCAGTCAGTCATGATCTGATCAGAGCATCCACAGTGTGCATAGTCATGATCTGATGAGATAATGGCGTTGAAATAGCAGATGGCATGCTAAATTTCAGAAAGTCAAAAATCTCAATTCTCCTGAAAGAACTGTGTCAGGTTCTAAAATGCTACTCCTTTATCCTGAAAGCACTTCTACTTGGTGCTGTAGCAAAAACCTGATGCTGTAGCAGCCAAAGAGAGGATGGAAAACAACATTGGAAATTCCAGAAATGAACACAAGGCATACATTTACATCTACATTGAGTTTGGACAGCATCCACACTGGTGACAATCTGAGACAGAAATAAACACTTGATTCATTGCCCACCCATACACACTGGTGACAATCTGATAAGTCTGAGACAGAAATAAACACTTGAAGTCTGGAGTCTCTCTGTGACTCTGTCTCTGGAGTCTGGACTGGAATCTGGAAATCTGGAACCGGATGTCTGGATGGATAATGGATTCATGGAAGACTGGTCGACTGGAGATTAATGGATGTCCAGTGGAGAATGGAGAATAAATGAATAATTTTGATGTGTGGCTGTGTGCAGTGTGGCTGTGCGGACTGGGGACTGTCATTCAAGAATGGAGAATTGGAGATGAGATTAATGTTTAGCAATTCGCGTAAACTTTGGTAAAATTGGTATTTACCGATACCGTACCGAAATAATATGGTATTTACCGATACCATACCGTATTCTCTAAAATACCGTATTTCCCGAATTACTAAAACCGTATTTACCGAGAAAACCGTATTTACCGAACCGTATAAACCGAAAAAACCGAACGAACAGTCCTAGGACTGGCTGGGATAGCTCACACATGGTGTTAGTACTAATCTCCACGCGAGGCCTCCCTCCATCCATTTCCCAGAGCAAGCGCAGCTTCTGCGGTGATTCGTCCCCGTGATGCCGATGAACCAGAGCACTGTGCTGTCAACGTCCCTCGCGCCGCGCAAGGATCCCCCTCCTCGCCATCGGTGGCACCTCCGCCGATCACAGAGCTCTCAGCGCAAGGGCTTCATCTGCCAGCCACCGTCCTCGCTGCAGCATGGCTCCATGCGCCGGCAGCCGTCCTCGCTGCGGGGGCTCCATCCGTCGGCCACCGACCTCGCTATGGGAGGGCTCCATCCGCTGGTCGCCGACCTCGCCGCGGGAAATCTCTTGCTTGTAGCTGAGTTCATTGAGATGCTTTTCACCGAAGTCCACTGCCCCATCCCTAGACATGGTGAAGCAGATGTTTCCTATACTTCATACAATTATTTTGAGCCTGCTTTCAATCTATAAGCAAGTATGTGTATCTGTGTTTGCTCAAGTTTTTAGGAAAGTGTATACATTGAGGCAGCGCGGAGCCATCGGGTAGGCTTCGTCAGGTTTCAACCCACCCTCGGTGTCCGCAGTGATGGCTGCAGCGACAAGGTGGGAGCATGAGCTCCTCCTCTTCCCTCGTGTAACGAGATCGAACTCATCATCTAGATGCAAGAACCGGTATCTCGCGGCTTCTTTTCTTGGAGTTGGAATCTTTGGAGGTCAGGTTCTTGATTTTAGGTGGGAATCTTGGCTCTTGCTAGGGAGATGAACCATAGGTGGTCGCCGGAGCAGTTAGATTTCTCCATCTAGACTATCGAGGTGCTAATTTGTAGCTCCGGAGCAAGGGAAGCTACGTTCATCCAACCCACATGTATCGAGGAATTGAGAGGGAGGGCTGATTGGATGCATTCATTAATCATGGACGATGTGGCTTCCCGATTTGGACCTGGTCATGAGACATGCATTGGGTATGAAGAGCTAACAAGTTGTAAGACCCCAGATTTAGCACCCGGAATCCTCTGTGATTTCCACCGCACTATTCCCTGGATCAGTAGATAGTGTTCACAGATACCTTACTGTATACCAAAAACATATTATGCGGAAACGTATTTAATATAGTAGCACTTACTCATGGGCCGATCAGGCCGAAAACAACAAAATGCAGCAGCGGAATCTTCTCTCAAGTGGGACCCTCAGGGCTTGCCCACAGGCAGCCAACTGGGGTTCGCGACCTAGTGCTTGGCCTCTTCATCTTCCAGCTCTTTTGATCTCCTTAAGACACCTTAGGCTTGTTCTTCTTCTCCTTATTAACTGAATAATGGTAATTGAGCAATAGTGAGTACAACGGTACTCAGCAAGCCACCACACAGAATGCAAATAACAATAATAGATGCAAGGCTGTCAAGTGAGGCTTGAGGTTCATTTATTTGTTAAAAGCGACATTTGCAATAATCATAATTAAAATTCCTATGACTTAGCATTTTACAAATATGCTTTATGGAGTTTGAAGTTGTGTAGTAGTTATAGCGGTGTAGGTTCCATCCACCAATTACATGGTTCCATCCACCTATGCTAACTTTTGATCAATAGGTTACTTCCACCTTATTGTCAACACTGAGTACATCCCTCCAGGAAAATTAACAAAATCAGGTTACATCCGCCTGACAATTTTCTTCCCACCCTTAAAAGTTTTGAAAAAGAACTAACTCGAGGAAGATTTCCATGTCTGCCCTTGACTGTGGGCACGGCTATTCGAATAGTTTAAACTCTGTAGAGGTTGTACACTTTCCCACAAGAGACAATCAGCTCGATGGGCCCACATGATTCCTTGGTCATGTAGATCGAGAGATCGTTACGAGGCCTTTACAATACCTCGCCCTATCATCCTCTCACCCTTATGGGCTTATCCCTTACAAGAGGGTCCCATAAGTTGTGCGGGAAGTTCCACCACAACGTCTAGCGCAGCTGGACTTCTACCTCCACAACGTCTAGCGTAGCTGGCGAACATCACCTGCACACGGTGTCCCGATCAGGTCGGATTTATATTCCGCCTGCACAATCCCTTCTTTCCCCTACCGGTGAGATGGCTTCAAGGGTCTAGTAAATGATTCAGCCAAGCCTATAGTTTGCCAGCTTGTGGTTGCACTGTTGTACACGGAGGGGTCATCACAGGATTAAGTCCTTAATTTGTCCGGACGGTTCATTCCACAAACCATAGACCTTGTGGTATATCCACACATGGTGTTACATCCACATCCACCACTCTTACCATCCGCCCAGACCGGTATAACAGATTTTTAGGGTTTTGAGAAGCATAACTTAAGTCATCACAAATAATCAGCCACGTACATCCCGTGACCGCCCCAAAACCAGTTTTCATATTTAAAGATTGACGATCAGGGCCACTAGTGCCCTGGACTTAACAAGACTAGCACGGCATTAATATGACTTATAGCTAATAAAGTTATTGTTAACATCTAGGGTGACAATGGTCAAGTGATTCAAGTGTTAAGGAAAGGTATAGTAGTATTTAAAACATCAAATAGGAATGTAACTACTTTGAGTTTTGACATACATTTGCATAAATAAGTAAGCATGCAATTTGATAATTTAAAGGAACATACTTTTGCATAAAATGTAGGATCAATATGATCAAAGTGATGACTTTCCTTGCTCGATTTACCATGGCCTCGATTTCATTCAAATCCTTCTCAGTCGATTATTTGGATTATTGATCTTCACCTCTTTCCAAGCCTTGATCCTGCTCGAACTTGTCGTCTCTTCGTGGCTCCAGTGACTAATTGCACGACTAACGACTAACAAATTCAACAAATCCAGCAAAAGTCCAAATAATTTTAATTAAGTTCATTTATAATTTGCGTATGATTAAGGGTGTGTAGTGAGTTGCAGGATAGAGACGGAGTCAAACGAATTCTTGGGTGGATGCGAAGCGACGGAGTAACTTCGCCGGGAAAGAATATAAAAGAAGGATCGGTGTCGAAGGAATATTCACAAGGATATTTCGCTTTAGATAGGAGTATGGCGAGACATAGCCGATTGCAAGACACCAAGACTTGATTTTGCTTGATCAGATTTAGATCTGAGGATAAAGACATGAGATACTATTTAGACTATTCGGGCTTTTGATGGGATGTGACGTTAGTATTTGATTTGTGTGAAGGTAGAGTTTGGGAGTATTGATATTATCTTTATAAAGCTTCAAGTCCCAATTTATGATGACATGCATTTTTATCTTCTTACGTTAGTTAATTTCAGAGCAATGATCCTCCTAATTCAGTTAGAAATGAATTAGGGTTAGGTTTCAGGAATTACTAATTTATAAACTCCTTCAATTAGTTCCACATATTAAACCTTAATATTAACATTCAACTTTAATGTTTACATTCATTGGTTCCAAGATAATTACTTGCCATTTGAAAGTAGGTTATGCATAATCTTGTTTTAGTTTTATATAAGGATTAATATATTATTTCATTACTCTTTGTTGTCATGAACTTAATTAAGAAAATAGGTTTTAATTGCAAAAGCCCCTTGATTACAATTAGATTTTCAATAAACATTCAAGCCACATTAATTTCTCATACATGATAATTATTCCAATATTAAATCTTAAATAAATTTATTAGCTTCTATGGATTATCTTCAAATCTTTCCTCAATTTTATTATTTGAAATGGATCAAAGAGAGATAATAAGAGCAAGGAAAAAGAAAAGAAGGGAAAAAAGGAGAATAATATGCGCGGCCTGGGTTCGAACCCACAACCTGAGGCCTGAGATGTGAGCGCACGCTCGGCTGACCAACTGGGCTACTGCACGATTCCTGATTGGAGAGGGATCAGTAATGCACAAGAGGTGAGGCTGAGGCAGGGGCAAAACAGGGGATTCGGGTGGCGCTCGGTGCTACGCTCGCCGGCGGTAGGCGGTGGCCGGGGGTGCACCGGCGACTGGCAAAAATGGGACCCTGGGGCGACAAGGAAGCCCGAGGAGGTGTCGGGTCGACCGAGAGGCACTGCGGCGAGCCGGCGGCAGTGGAAAGCGGACGGTGGGCGAGGCCGGCAATGGCGGCGGCGACCGGAGGGAGGAGGGAAAGAAATAGAGGGGGCGTGAGTAGGAGAAAGCCACGGGGAACTCACCGGGAGTGCTGGCAGGGCGGGAGAGGGACCAAGGCGGGCTGGCATCGGGAGCCGGCGGAGGCGCGGGTAGGGGCACGGTGCGGGCGAGCTGCAGTGAGGGAGGGGCTCCGGCGACCGTTGGGGAAGCTCGAGGGCTACAAGGTGATGCTCCTTACCTGAGGAATTGAGCTTCTTTGCGCCGAGGTGGAGATGGCGTCGAGAATGGCGGTGGTGGCCGAAAGCGGGGAAGATTGGCCGTGCGGCGAGATGAAGACGTCGGTGTCCGATTACCCGAGGGAGGAAGGAGAAGGCCACTGGGGCCACGCCGTGACGCGGGTGGTCTTGCTGGGGCTTCGCTGGAGCGGCGGAACAGCGCGGAGGCAGCGGTGACCGGTGCGGCATAGAGGAGTTCAGCCGCTTGGGGCTTCTTATAGTCGGCGGGCTGGTGGCTCCATTGTGGTCGATTGGCGAGAAGCGCGCGATTATGTCAAGGCTGTGCCACGAGTGTGCAAGGATGGCGCCATTGGGGGGGGGGGGGGCGAGCGGCTGCTGTAGCCGTTGACTGCCAAACAGCGCGCGAAGGATAGTGTCACATGGGCGCGCGTGGGCGCGGAAGTGTTAGAGAAGATGTGCTGCAGGCGGGGACGCGCTTGAGGCGACGCGCGACATGATGCGGCGCATGCGCGATGACGGGCACTCAGTAGCAGCGGGGCCACGCGGTCGGGCGGAGACAAGGAATGGACGGAGGAAGAAGACAAGGGGAGGAGGGAGAGGAAGCCGGGGTGGGCCGCTGTTTGGAGAAAAGAAAGGCTGGGTGGGCTGTGGTTTGGAGAAGAGGAAAGGCCGGGCGGCCGGGGAAAGAAATGGGCTGGGGGAGAAACATGTTGGGCGGCGGCCCAAGAAGCTTATCTCTCTTTTTTTTTCAGATTTTGACAAATTGGCCAAATTAAATAGATGGAGAAATTTGTAATATTAATTTTTGATTTAAATTTCCCATTCTTGATCTTAAACTTTCCAATGTTAATCAATTTCAATTTGAAGTATTATATCTTCTTTCCAGACTTAGGGCTTGCAAAGGAAATTTGAAATTCCTCAATTTGATTTGTAGTTTTGATTCTTGATTAACATTTTATTAATTTGGATTTTTAGCAAGGCACCCAAACAAGAAATTCGAATAGACACCAAAATTTTTTAAACAACCCTAGGAAAGCGAATAATTTTTTTTAAAAAAATTTTACAAATACAAAAAATCTCTTTTTGGGATGTTACACAAGTGGGCCCGTATCGCGAGTGATTCTTCCTTCTTCCGTGTCTTCTGCCTCCGAGCTCGAAATATATCCAATAATACGTGCTTTTCGACCGGCCCGATGAGCATCTTCGTAACGATAGTATTTCTTCTGACATATAAGGATATAACACTAATTTCTTTAGGGATTTCCAATCGTTCTACTTGAGGTTTCTAAAAGTCAATTATAGATCTGAATATAATTAAATAAAATAGTAGTATCTTCAAATATAACAAATAAATACCCAATTAAATTATAGTTCACCTAATAATATTTAATATGATTTAATAATTCTTTCCAAATAAAATAATATATTTAATTGACAAGTGCTAAGTGTGCATAAGGCAATATGGACATTTCCCAAACATTCTCTCTGCACAAACGGCCAGAAGTTATATTATATTGGCCTCAATATCTTAGAGCAAATAGCCACCTTTTAGTAGTGTGCTCCTGCAAAACTATATAAAAAATAGTATCCTAAATCAAATACCATAAATTATGAGTGTTTTGTAACCAATTTTACCTTCATTATAACCGTTTGGTTTGCAATTTTTTGCATTTAGTTAGCTTACTGTAGGATTAAAAAATAGCTTACTACATTATTTCACATACACTTAGTTCTGGTTTGTTATATCTCGTCAGAAGACTATGGGTCTATTTATATTGGTTTTGCATCTAGTTTATGTTTGAAGAAATCAGAAGCCAATATGAATATCTGGTTTCTCGAAGCGGTTCCCTCACTCCTCTCACTCCGAAGATAAGGTAGGGGGTTATGGGTGCATCATGACCCCACATCCATGCTCTGATCTCATGCACAAATCTCTCTTTCACTTTCCCTACCACTCGCTACTTCCTTTTTCGACCACTACTATTTATTTTTGGTCAAAACCATTAGCCACAATTAAGGGTGGGTTTTTTTAGGTTGAGATTTATGGCTATGGTTATTGAATTCTGGTCTGTTCGTGAGTGGTAATACGTGGAGAGAAATAATCGTATGCGATTTTGGCCAGTACAGTTGAACTCGGTACAGTTTATACTACAATTTACTTGTAAACCCCACATTGAAAAAATACACCATTTAACGGTGAGTTACTGTAGAAATAAAAGTCAAACTCTAAGTATAAACTCAAAAAAACTGAGCCTAAAATTCATCAACTGTAGCCAACATTAATAGACACTATGCTCATTTGCACTCAGGTCATCAGTAGCATGAACTAGCCGCCCTCCACCGAGCTCAAAATGCTACCGTCCGCAAAAAGAGCGGAGATACGGCATGTGGACCAACCATGGTGAAATTGGAATGGTTCTGAATGAATGACAAACTTGGTCGATGCCACCAAATTTTGAAAGCCACAATGTTGGCATGAGTTCCAAGCAGGGGTGGGGAAAAAAGCTAGTTAGTGAGATCGTGTGCTTGATTCAAAATTACTTCAATTATAGCTGTTAATGGTTCAACATTGAAATTAGCCGATTTCGAATGAATTTCAATTGCGCTCGGGCTTTACTTGATCCAGTCCTTTAGTTTGATTCTAAAATTACTTCTAAACTACAAATAAGATGGCATAAAAATCAATTTTGTGACAATTTTGAAAAAAAAAACTCGACAAAACTGGGACTTACTCAATTTTCACCCCTATTACTAGGGTATGTTTGGTTCTTGTCCAATAACAACTGTTCCAATGTGTGTCAAATTTTGGTTAAGAACTCTGGAAGAACATGAATTGGCTAAAGTTAAGCAATAAAATAAAAGTAGAGACTTTTAAGTGTAACGAACCAGATGGAGATCAGATCCAGTAAAAAAAAAGGTATAGGAAGAAGAAGTTGCGTATATGTGTTTTTAAAGTGTGTGGACTTCAACCTATGACCTCATCCATGGTAGCCTTAGTGCTCTTTTGGCAAATCATCATTCTTTAGCAAATGGACACAATAGTTATTTCACATGATGATTTACCCTAAAAAAATAGAAAACAAGTTGAAATTCAAAAAGAACAAATCATCAAACATAAAATAAAAGGTAGAGCAAATTATCAATTGAAATCAACTATAAGGCAAATAAGCTAATGCCAATAAAAGACAGAATAAATCATCAAATTTCTCATAGATCAAATCTAGTCAATATTACCAAATAACATATATGGTCATGGACTATCAAACCAAACAACCCTAAGATTTGGGAAAAAGAATATAAAAAATAAATCTTATCAAATTTTGGCAACAAATCATATTGAGACCGAATCCAGTCAAAAGTTACCGAGCAACCAAACAGCCCCCAAATTCCTTCTCCCTCTCCATAAGGCCAGAAAAGAAAAGCCTCCTCGCCTTCTTCGCCGTCTCCTTTGCTGCCGCCGCCGCCGCCTTCTCCGGTCATCTTCTGAGGTTTGAAGGTTCGATCGACTCCACCACCACCTCACTTTTCTCTCCCCTTCTACTTCCGCCTGCGGTTAATGTACTTTGTACTTTTCTTGCTCAACATCAGATTAACACAAGGGAGTCTAGGGCGCGTATTCGTCGTCGCCGTCGTGTCGATTCTTTCCCCTCGGGCCGGCCATCTTCCTCGCCGCCGACGCCTTGCCACATGCCGACATCAAAGACGGTGTCTACGTGCACCCCGGACACGGCGCAAGGCACGCATGTGTTTCACATCTTCGGTTACAGCCTGCACAGGGGCATGGGCAAGGACAAGTTCATAAGCTCCGGCATTTTTGCCGTCGGCGGCCACGACTGGGCCATCCGCTTCTACCCTGATGGGTTCACCAAAGGCGGCCAAGAACAAGAATACATCTCAGTTTATCTCGAGCTCTTGAACAATAGCGCCAAGGTGCGTGCATCCTGCGACCTGAGGTTGGTCGACCAAAGCACCGGGTTGTCGTCCTCTGTGCACAAGGCAGAGCTGAGGGTGTTCAATTCCAATGATCATAGTAGGTTTGCTCCACAGACTGCTAATTTTAAGAAACGGAGCGAGTTTGAGGCGTCGGCGTACCTTCGGGATGATCACCTCACGATTGAATGCATTGTCACTGTTATCAAAGAGCCACAGGTATCTCAAACCAAATTGTTCCCCGAAATCGAGGTGCCCCCGTCCGACATCACAGAGCATTTTGGCAAGCTGTTGGAAGAAAAGGAGGGATTGGATGTCACTTTCAGTGTTGGAGGAGAGACTTTCACAGCACACAGGATTGTGCTCATGATGCGGTCACCGGTTTTCAAAGCAGAGCTCTATGGGTCGATGAGGGAGGCAAGGACGCAGCATGTAACTATTGAAGACATGCAGCCTGCTGTTTTCAGGACCCTGCTCCATTTCATCTATACTGATTCATTGCCTGACATGGATGATTGTGAGGGAGATGATAACTGTGAAATGATCCGGCATTTACTCGTGGCTGCAGATAGATATGCCATGGACAGGCTGAAGTTGATATGTCAAAGTATCCTTTGCAAGAATCTGCGCATTGAGACAGTGGCTACTACATTGGCTTTAGCTCACCAGCATAACTGCAGCAAGCTTAAGGATGCTTGCCTTGAATTTAGCATCTGTTCAAATGTGATGGATGCTGTGGTGGCAACTGAAGGTTATAAAAATCTCAAAAGGTCTTACCCTTCTGTCGTAGTAGATGCATTGGAGAAGACAAGAAGGTTTCCTAAAGCATGAGCAGCTCATCGTAACTAAGTCTATTAGGGATAAATTAGTTCTTAAAATATATGAATAGCTTACCAATTTCAGCTAGAGCAGCTCATCCTAAGTTGAACATATATGGTCATGGATGAGAATCTAATAGTGGTTGGTTATTTTTGTGAACAGCTTGCTGATTTTATCTGTTGATGGACTAAATCTATAAATTGTATGCTTCTCTGAAACCTTGATGTTCCCACTATATGAAATTTCCTGTTCTTCTGCAAAATTTTCCTTTTTGTGTGCACCCATTGTCTATTTTGGATACCTTGATGGTCTACATTTACATGTAGTGCTATGATGGCCTCATCCATCGCAATGAAACAGCATCAACATAACAATAGCATGTTGTTGTTTGAACATAGCATTATAAATAGGAATGATGATGAAACTGTCAGTGTTAATTGTGTTATCTTGAAAGTTAATTTTCGTTAGTTGTATTTTACATCGCAATCATATCATGTACAACTATCTTGGTGGCTTGTATGCTATGAGTATATCCTCAAATAAAATTTTTTGATTTTCTAGAATTCATGTTTGAGAAGGATAATCGGACTTCTAATAGAACTGAAGATGAAATATTGAGGAATGAATCCTTCTGTTAATCAACCAACCCAAGCAGTACGTCTATTTGTGTATGAGATGTCCCTGTTCTTAGCCAATTTATGATTTGACCCCCTGAAGTCAATATTGAACTTTGGAAACTTTCTCACTTTATGAACTGTAAGATTTCATTAGACACCACACTAGGATTGACTCCAGATTTGGTTTTTATTGCCCAAGTCCAGACTAATGAATGGCAAGTTATATGCCACTTGTTCTACTTTTGTATTTGAGTCAATCTAATTAAAAATGTTTGTGCAAAGAAGAGACCTAATATTAATGCATCACCAGATATAAAGAATAATTCGATATGATAGTAAGCATATTATTGTATAATGACAACCACAAAATTACTATCTGTAATATTTGTTGACAATGAGGCGTATGGTCTTAGTTGACAGTGTTGAACAGTTGAAGTGAACAGTTAAGAAGTAAAGGAATTGAGACAGCATCACCTTGGTCCTGCTCCAGTTTAGCTGAGGCTTCATGTATATTGTGATTAAAACATTTATTTCTACTATCCTCTTAAACTCGAACTGTGTGTAGTTTTCTTCAACATTTTTCGTAGAACTAAAAGCTTAAAGTTTCAGTACTGTAACATTGCCCTTTAATTCGTGCAGGATTAAGGATACCAACTTCTTTTACACTGTTTTTTAGCATTTGATTAACTGTAGACATAACTTGATGAAGGGTACACCTCTTGATTTGATGACTTCATGAGGGACAGTATAATGTGCTCCCCAAATCATTCTTATTCTAGTGTGTGATATATTTCATCTGTTTGTATTCATTATATAAGCATTCTGTGAGGCTGGTCAGTCCATGAGTTGACACTTGGTTGTGAGCCTTATTG
This sequence comes from Dendrocalamus latiflorus, assembly GCA_017311315.1. Taxonomy (NCBI): domain Eukaryota; kingdom Viridiplantae; phylum Streptophyta; class Magnoliopsida; order Poales; family Poaceae; genus Dendrocalamus; species Dendrocalamus latiflorus. Next base: position 16,206,918 of record CM029653.1, on the reverse strand, counting down.
TTCAGCAAGTAATATAGGGATGCTGCATATGTTAAAAAACCATGAGCAAGTCCTATTAACTCCTTGTTTCGTTTTATAGTATATCTTGAGTTTGGAGAACGGATGTTGTCTGCAGCTTTTGTGACCTGATAGTTTATTATGATTTATAGTGCAAATTTATCCGTAGTTTCATAATGCCGAATTCCTAGTCAATAGTCATCATCTTCTAGACATGAACTATAATAGAAATAGCAAAAGAAGTTTCCCTGAATTTGTAGTTCAATTTGGTTTCTGGTAATAAATGTTGATTAAAATGGATTAAGCAAGGGTTTTGTATTTTGTCCTTTAGTAAAGAAGAGTGCCTATTTTGGGTCGCTTTCTAAAAGAAGGTAAAAACAGGTGACATTATGATGAAATTAATTTAAGATTATCTATATATTCGGCCATGCCACAAGCATGTCTTGTGTTTTGTAAATATCATGGATTAAGTGGTTTGTCCGGAAACATACGCAGTTGGCAGCAGGGTACTGGTACCGGAACCGGCCCCAAATCTGGAGGGGGGCTGGTTCTGGTTTTTCACCAAAAATCGGCCAGATTTGGTTTTTTTTTAATTTTTATCTTTTTTTTTGCAGATTTGAAGTTTGGGTTTTAAAATAGTCGCAATTATAAGCCTATTGATATGGAAGTTAATTCAAACGCTATGTTCTTTGGACCTGCGGCTGATGTTTTTTGGCCTCACTTATTTTGGCTTCAGTTTCTGGCTTCTAATTAGTTATTCTTTAATTTTGTTTTTTTAGTTTTTTTGTCTTTTCTTTTATTTATGTGTTCTTTTGCATTATCTGTAATGGGATAATATATGTTTTCTATTTTTAAATTTAATTATGCTAAAAAACTAGTAGCTGCTACAATGAAAAAAACCAAAAACCACAAAAAAAGCTCAACTGAGCACAGCCTAAGGGCTCGGGAAGTCTTTTGAAGAAGTCATTTTCCGAAGAAGCTGAAGGCAAAAGCCAAAAAGAGGATGCCAAAAGACGGTCTTAGGGGGTGAACCGGATGGACCAAAACGGCCAATGTTTTTCCTGTTTTTTGCGAAAACCGACTGGTTCAGTTTTTGCCTGTTTCTGGAACCTGGTCGGCAGTATGTTCATCAACGAGGCTCATCAGTTCCCGCTTCATTCCAGAAGGTGATTGTGCAGTACTTTCCTCGCGAAGCCAATGTAGTTGCATGTGTATATGTCAGTGTGTCAATAGGTAATATTCGGAAGCCAATTTGTTTGATTGTTTCCAGTTCTTGTTAGACAACACACACCGTTTGCTGTATTTCCGAAGTCAAAACCATCATTGCCAGTATTAGAAGTACTATCCATTAGCAAGCTACTACTTTTATTGTATTTCGAGCTTTTTTATTTTCTGTTTATGTGTGTTCTAGAAAAGAATTTTGTTTTCTTTATATCTAATATTTATACATGAATTTGGATTTTACATGACCATTAATGTATTTTTGGTGCGCTTCTTATGCCGGTTTTGATAAAGAGCACTCCCTCTATTTTCGCTGCGGCTTCGCCACTGTTTCTATGTGTTCTTTCTGTTCCTGTGTATTCTATAAAAGAACTTTGTTTTCTTTCTACTTATGCATGAATTTATATTTTACATGACCGTTAGATGCATTTTTGGTGCGTTTCGTCTCATGCTAACTTTGACGACCAGCACTCTATTGTCGCCACGGCTTCGTCATTGTTAATCATCATGTGTTGCTTGATCAGATATCTAGCTGTTTAAATTGATTATGATCTCTTCCTCCATTGGATAATTGTGGGATTAAACAAGATACAATTAAGGATTAAGTCCATATAATATCCTAAACTTTGCTTGAAAGTGTAACGCCCCCGTTTTTGGGAACAGGAATGTCATTACCTTCCGTAACAGCCCAGGAGTTCAGTTACGGACAGAAAAAGTATTATGCCTACTCACGAACATTTAAAAAGAGTTAATTTAATTAAAATAAGACTTAATAGTAAATTTTAACAATTTTAAGGGCGCCCAAACCCAAAACTTAACTTACATTCAGAAGGACCAAAGAAAACTCCACAGGAACGCTTAAGTGCGATCATAACCCTAGCACGAAAATTTGTAACATCATGTTCTCTTCTTATCTCTGTGTTGGGGAAAAATAAAGTAAGACTAAATACAATCAACCTACTCAACAATCACATAGGGAAATACTACATAGCTACTTGCCAGGGTTTCCAAAGGATAGGAATATATGGGTTTGATTAAGTAGTCGTGGATGCAATGTTATTTATGAACATTTTTAAACACAAAAGAACAATAACTCCTTTACGAATTAGGGGTTTCAAACTTGATTACCAGACTTCCATCATTCCCAAATTATTTCCAAATCAACTTACGCTTTATTATTGGATTCACCCATTAAACACAGCATCATTTTCCGGAAACACAACGTGTTTGAATACTTTTTATTTATGACTCTGCAGAGTTGATCAACTTTACCCACAAGATCCCTCACCCCTCATGACTGAGTTGAAAAAACAAGGTTGTTTCACTGCCCATCTCTTTATGTAGCCTCTACCGGATAGACTATGGACCCTGTGTCACGGAATACAGCAGTCTGACAAGGCGGAGCCTACCGTTGTGAAAGTATGCTTTTACCGTTTTCATACCACATCCCTACGCCGGCTGTTCCCTCTCCTGGAATAGTATATCATGCCTTATGTAGATATTTAATCGATTTGAGCAGCTACTAAACCATGTTTGATAAGTCAACGCTTGTGGCTGAGCGGTTACTATGTTCTTTACTTGGCATAAGGGTCTAGTCCTTAAATTTTCACTGAGGCAACTTCCATCCACAAACCCAAATTTCAGTGCTCATTACACTGCCACCTTTTCGGTCCAAGCCTCCACCCTAGGATAAGGTCATGGGCCTTGGCCAACTCGGCTTCCTGTGATACCTCCTTATTCTAGAACTATTATAATTCTACTAAGAAAAATGCCAAGTCTCTTAGGGAATGAAAAATTTGTTGAGTTTTTAAGCTACTATGATTACACTATTAATGCATTTAATATTACTAAATCTTGTCAAGGTGAATATGGCCATCAAATTAAACATGGTTTTTTCAGGTGGTAGGACATTAGCTAATATCATGTCATTATAAACATTTATTGTACAAGAATTAACAGTACGTAATTAACATAATGAAAATACTGATAAATAAATAATTAATGGAATGTAGGTTCAATATGATCAAAGACATGTGACTTGCCTCTTTATCCATAGTCTCTGGTTATCTTTACTGTAGTCTTCGGATAGGATACCAACTTCTTTAATTGCTCTTGTAGTCCTTCTGTTGACCAACTCGTGTGGTCCGAGTACTAGCGTAGAAGACAAATACAATGAGTTCCTACTTTGCAGAACGCAAGCTGGGAACAAAATACAATTAAATAACCAAAAAGACATCAAGAAGGTAGGTGGTGTGGTCAGGGTTTAGGCGGTGGGTGGTTCAGCTCAACGGGATTGGGATAGGTTAGGTGGGGTCGAGATGATCGAGGATGTATATAGGCGTTGTATGGATTTCGGTGAATGGCTAAAGGTATGGATGGTATTAGATTTTAGGGTCGAAATATTTATCTGAGTTATTTAGAGCTTTACCAGAGTCTAAGGTGGCAGAGCGAAGTTGGAAAGGTGTAGACGGGCTCAAGACGATAAAAGGGCATATGTGTTTTTAGGGTTTCGGCGAACGATAAGAGTTCGGACTGTATTAGGGTTTAGGGTTTGGAAATGTGTTTTAGAGGTTTTGAGTATTATCGATGTTCAGTATGGGAAAATGAAGCTGAGAAATGGGTAGATGGGTTCAAAATGATCAAAATGGATGTATTTTGTATTTTTGGGTATGGATGAACAGTAACAGGTATGCACTGTTCACTGCGGGTCTGATACTATTTACTAACGGGTTGGTTACTATTCATATTGGGTCGGTTGCTACAGTTCATGTCTATACTATTCATTCCAGGTCTGGGTACTGTTTGCTAACGGGTCGGGTTGCTACAATACCGGGGCGAACACTGTTTACTAACGGGTTGGACGCTACAGTACCGGACCAATATTGTTCATCGTCTTCCTCCCGTGCGCGCTACAGTGCCGAGAAACAGGGGATTCTTGGTGATGGCAAATTCCGGCGCTACGGTTAACTCCGGCGAAAACCAAGGGCATGGACGGACTCAGGGGATTGAGGAGAACCCATTTTTGGCCTTGGGCAGGGTCGAGGTTGGCTGGAGCTTTGCCGATGGAGGGAGCTCCGCGGCGGTTTTCCTTGGCTCAATGGCTCTCTGAGACACTGACCAATGGGAGCATACGTGCTAGAGCATCCTTGGGGCGAGGGGATGTCGATGGCTTGGTTGGCTCGGGTTGTGATGGTCTCTGGTGAGCTGTCCATAGTGAGGCTCTACGACTGAGCAACGACGCTAATCGCCAAGGTAGTAGGGGCTTAGGGAAGCTTGCAAGGCTTCAGTGGTGCTTCTGGGAGTGTTAGGATGCTACTGACCAAAGGAATTGAATTGAGTTTGACAACAAAACAAGAACTGAGATTTGGGCTTACTTGCGGGTCTCCGGCGATTGACGGCAATGTGGTGGTCATAGGAGCAATTGGGGGGGGGGGGTGTGCTATGGGCTATTGGTAGCCAACAGAATTCACAGGAAGGGATTGGAGCCTTATATAGCGGGCTTATGGTGGTAGGGAGAGGCGGAGGCGAAAATATCCAAGGTGGCGACGAAATCCAATTTGGCTTTGTCCGACACCAGTCAGGGTTCTTCGAGAGATGCTGTCAGACAAGCTGTATAGGGTGGCAGTGGTGAGAAGGTGCGGGAAGGTGCGAGAGCGAGCAAAGGAAATTTGGCGGCGGCAAAACAGGTGGCGGTGGGATATTTTCGGGTGATGAACAGTGATTGCACGAAATTTAGCCGCAGGGGCACTGCTGTGTGGAATCCAGGGAAGATATTGAGTGATTGGTTGCGGGATCTGGCTAGGAAACTCAAGAGATCAAAATGAAACTATTTCAATCTTTTGGATTTTTCAGTTTCATTTCAAAAAGTTCATCCAGCATCCTGAATTATGAAACCAAACATTTGACCTTTGAACTTTGCAATCCGGTTCGAATAACACCTTAACCCGGTTTCGCATGGTAGTATTGTTTGTGTAGCGCGATGAATGGACGATTTTACCATGTATAATGACATGTTGACTAAATTGGGTCAATGATACGTGGGGTCTACAAGGGCTTCTCCTCCACCGAGCTTTCAGTCGTGCTTTTTATGGCCACTGCCCCTTATAGCTCCCTTTCTGTTCCCATTTATGAGAGAAGCCGCCATGGCCCCACTATCATTTGCCAACTTGACAACGTGTCATCCTATGTGGTAAAACCATCCATCCATTATGTCTACATGATAAAACTACCCATCCATTGTGTAACGTTGGCAATACCATTATCCGAAATCAAGTCAAAGTGTTATTTAAACTGAATTACAAAGTCCGAGGAATGAAATGTCTGATTTCATAGTTCAAGGTGCTGGACGGACTTTTTGAGTAAAGTTCGGAGTGTTATATGGACTTTTTACTACAATTAATTTATTGCAATGATTTTGTGATATTGAAGGGACGAGATTAAACCACGTGGCAACACACCCAAGACCCTCTACCGTTATAAATAGCCATGGCAAAGGATATGCTTGCCCAGGCACAGGGCTTGAGCGTGACAAGAAATTCGTACAGGCTAAGGAACCGCGGTCTCCTCGCCTTCCTCGCTCACCCCTTCCCATTTCGCCGTCACCGCCCGCCACCGGGCATCTCCTCCCCCTCCTCTTCCAAGGTACGCCTCCACCTCCTCTTACCGCTCACTCGCTTCTTCTCCTAACTCTCGAGAGGATGGCGTCCGAGTTGAAGAAGACGACGTACGTCGAAGTGCAGCACGGAGAAGGTTCAGGGCACGCACCTTCGTGATCGAGGGCTACGACCTTAAGAAGGGCATCGGCGCGGGCCGGTTCATCCAGTCCTGCACCTTCTCCGTCGGCGGCTTCGACTGGGCCATCCGCTTCTACCCCGACGGAGCCACCGAGGGCTTCAAGGACTTCGTGCTCTTCTACCTCGAGCTCACGAGCAAGAACGCCGAGGCGCGGGCGTCCGTCGAGCTGATATTCTTAAACCATATCACCGGGCTGCATCACACCATGTGGTCCGAAGCTACCCCGAGGATTTTCAACTCGCCATATCACCGGGCTGCATCACGCCAGCCGATTCGTCCCGCGATTCGGTGGGACGATAGCAAGAACCAAGCTGGAAGAGGCGCCGTTCGTCTGTGGCGACCGCCACACGATCGACTGCGTGGTTAACGTCGTCAAGGATCTGGTGCCTGGTGGTGTCCGAGACGGCGAAGATGGTCTATGAGATCGAGGTGCCACTCTCGGACCTCGCGGCGCAGTTCGGCAAGCTGCTGCAGGATCCGGTGGGAGGGGACGTGACTCTGAATGTTGCCGGAGAGGTTGTCGCTGCGCACAACGACGTGCTCGCCACACGGTCGCCGGTGTTCAAGGCAGAGTTTTCCAGGCCGGTGAAGGACAACGGCATGCAGAGCATAGCCATTGAAGACATGCAGCCTGTGGTTTTCAAGGCCCGGCTCCATTTCATCTGTACCGCGATTCATTGCCCGAGATGGACGATCTCAAGGGAGATGCTAAGATTGAGATGATCCGACATCTGGTTGCGGCCACGGATCGATATGCCATGGAGAGGCTCAAGCTTGTCTGCCGAAGCACCCTGTGCAAGAGCCTTGGTGTGGAGAACCACGCTGGCCTTACCTGATCTGCTTAAGGAGGCTTGCACAGGGAAAACATTTTCGGGTTGAAATTCGAGAATGTTTGCCAACTGTTGAATGTTTGCTGCTGCTTTTTGCCTTAGCAAGAGTGGAATCTTCCTATTTGTTTGACACCATTCGTTCAGAATTCAGAATTGCATCTATTAAATGTCTCAGTATCATCTTTATCGTGAAAGAAATGGCGTGGAGTTTATCTGGTATCGAGGATAAGTAATTGAAATTATTATTCTTGGGTTAAGCTATGAATTTTTTACAGTATATTATATTGATAGTAGAAATACGGCAATAGAAATAAAATCTGACTATTAATTTATGATGGTATTATATATTTTTATTTTAAGGTATCATAAAAGAGCTAAGTAAGAAAGGTTGGCCACCATGTTTACTCTCATAGATTCGACCTGCTTTCCCCTTCAGAAGAAAACATCAAAGACAAGGGGCAATTAAATGTAAAGTCCTGCTTAATTAGATGTTTTTAAGGTAGAATTTGCGACAACATATATAGTTTGCATGCAATCAACAGCAAAGAACACAAGTAGATTCTCGAACTGAGCTAACTGAAGCCAATTCATGAATTCACGTAGTACTTGTCAAGAAAAGTGTATGCGAAAAGATAACGAGGCCATGCATGATGACGAGCTTCACCATCACATGGACGAAGGGATCAACAACCTGTGGGTTCGGGTGGATGGCGGTGGCGACGAAACCTTCATCGTGTGTTGGGAATAATCCCACATTGGTTGTGGAAGAGGAGAAAGCACAACTTATAAGTGTGGGGGAGCCCCCACCCATTGGACTAGTCTTTTGGGGGGAGAAGGCCCAGTACCACTTATAAGGTTGTTGCTCCGTTGCTCCGTGGGCTTGGTTGTGTTCCGCCCATGTGGACCTGTGGCCCGGGGAGTAAAAACCCGGCTGGACCTAGGTATGCGGCCAGGTCCAGATCTCACATTTGGTATCAGAGCCTAGTGCCTAACACCTCCTTGGACCTCATGGTTGTAGATGTGTCCAACCAATGTGTGAGGGGGAGATTGTTGGGAATAATCCCACATTGGTTGTGGAAGAGGAGAAAGCACAACTTATAAGTGTGGGGGAGCCCCCACCCATTGGATTAGTCTTTTGGGGGGGGAGAAGGCCCAGTACCACTTATAAGGTTGTTGCTCCGTTGCTCCGTGGGCTTGGTTGTGTACCGCCTATGTGGACCTGTGGCCTGGGGAGTAAAAACCCGGCTGGACCTAGGTATGCGGCCAGGTCCAGATCTAACATTTATTGTTGGGAATAATCCCACATTGGTTGTGGAAGAGGAGAAAGCACAACTTATAAGTGTGGGGGAGCCCCCACCCATTGGACTAGTCTTTTGGGGGGAGAAGGCCCAGTACCACTTATAAGGTTGTTGCTCCGTTGCTCCGTGGGCTTGGTTGTGTTCCGCCCATGTGGACCTGTGGCCCGGGGAGTAAAAATCCGGCTGGACCTAGGTATGCGGCCAGGTCCAGATCACACATTTGGTATCAGAGCCTAGGTGCCTAACACCTCCTTGGACCTCATGGTTGTAGATGTGTCCAACCAATGTGTGAGGGGGAGATTGTTGGGAATAATCCCACATTGGTTGTGGAAGAGGAGAAAGCACAACTTATAAGTGTGGGGGAGCCCCCACCCATTGGACTAGTCTTTTGGGGGGAGAAGGCCCAGTACCACTTATAAGGTTGTTGCTCCGTTGCTCCGTGGGCTTGGTTGTGTTCCGCCCATGTGGACCTGTGGCCCGGGGAGTAAAAACCCGGCTGGACCTAGGTATGCGGCCAGGTCCAGATCACACATCGTGCACCTGCTGTCCCACGTCCACGAGACGAACAAGAGCCTGTACGAGCCACGCCTGGTCTCCATCGGCCCGTACCATCTCGCCAGCACCCGCGGCATGCAGGGCCACAAGTGGCACTTCCTCCTTCGGAACACCGATGGCGGCGGCTGCCTTGCTGCTTGCGTTCGTAAGGTCCGCGTGATGGAGGCGTGAGCGCGGCGCTGCTACGGCGAGCCCCTGGAGATCGGAAGCGACGACTTCTTGCAGATACTGGTGCTGGACGGCTGCTTTGTCCTCTAGTTCTTGCTCAAGTGGAGCAAGAGCGACGCGATAGATGGCGGTGGCAGGATTGTACTTCTTTACTGTTTGAAGAGTTTACTGTTGGTATTATGAATGGTAGTATAACTAAATTTTAACTAATCTGAATCTTGAATTACAAAGATTATACGGCTCATATTCATTTTAAGGTGCCGTAAAAGAGCTCTAAGCTATAGCCTTATAGAATGTTCTAATTAACCTTGGATTGATTCTGCTCCCTGTGTGCAAGATTAGTAGCCATTCTTTCACTGCATGACAGTTCAGTTCCAAGTTTCAACCTGAATACCATCAGGGATCGGGTGTCCAGCAACCTTGCATACTTGACCACGTACTGGCTACTGCTATGTTTCATGTTCATTTTTGTAGATGTGACACCTGAATGCCCAAAGGTACAATACATTGTGAGTTTGTGACACAATGCCCCTTAATTAAGCTGATCAGAGCCTGTGCTATTACCTGGTAATTTTCTGAACTATGATTTTCAACAATTGCGTTAGTATAAACTGCAAATAACAACTTGATAGAGAAGTATATATCCATGTACATATTATTTGTAGTTGTACCCGGAAATAGTAGCTTTCAGTGCTTCAAGCTTGTTGCATGCAGACAGGAGCTCATGGGAGCCGTGGCAATGACCAAAGATCAAGATGTAGATTCTGACACCTCGGTTCACTAAGGGACGAATTAGTTGATAACTATTTGACTAACGAAGCCTCGCTATAGCCCGCTTGCGAGTCATGGAAGGGGGGCTTTACAGTCATTAGAGCATCTCCAAGAGATGCTCTTTCTCACTCCCTATCTTAAAATATTGGGTATGAAGCTAAAAATAAGTCTCCAACAGATACTCTAAAACACGCTCAATAATTTTGGTACTCTAAAATTGAGGTGGATCACCATCAAATATACAGTGCCTAGATGGTAATTTTAGGGATCCAAGTTTAGAGGAGCTGCTGAAAGAAGAGAAAGATTTAGAGGTCAATTTTTTTAGAAAAGCTTTCAATATGAAATTTTAGAGGATCAAATATTAAGCCTCTCTGGAAGATGCTCTTAGGCGGAAGGAAGTGCCCCGAGCCTGACAAAAACACATGCAACGGAGGGCCAGACTAGCCCAAGTACGGTGAAAACTTTATGTCTCTTGTAGGTGGGCCCATATGGTGTCAGAACCTGGGTATGTTGAAACGCTTCGCCTAAGTTTATCGTTCATTGAAATGTTTTGTTGTACAAGCATATGGAATTTTAAGAAATTTGGCCCCGCGCTCGTTTTTGCCGATGGCTCCTGACTTCTGCCTTTTACCTCACTATTTCTTAATTTCGTCTTTTTCTGATTTTTGGATTTAGATTTTTTTTTGCCTTTTCATTTTTTCCCTGTATTCCTTAGCATTATCTGTGATGGGTCAACCTGTTTTTTTTTCTATTTTTAAATTTTTTAAATTTATTTACGTCAAATAAGCCACCATCACCTATAGTGAAAAATAAATCAGCTACAGCGAAAAAAGCTATAAGACATCGCCAAACTAAGCACCATCTTACCCTTTTATTTTTAAAATTTACATGTAAATTTCATAAACCTACACTTATTTTGACATAACTATTGGAAAACTACACATTTCCGTTTGTATTTCACAAAACTATATATATTTTAGCGCAACGTTTCAATAAACTATACATTTGTTGATTCCCATTAAATACGATGGAATTTGACATGTAGGACCAACATGTCAGTAGCAAAAATACGTGTAATTATGTGAACTGTGTAGTTTTATGTAATTGTTATCCTTAAAATGTTTGTTAGATTATTTCTCAAATACTTTGACGTCTACAACACATGTAGCCATGATTTAATATATGATTGCAAAAAATTAATTTTGAACCGAAAATGATTTTGGAGAAATAAAAATGAGAAATTCATTGTACGTAGTAACTTGTTATATGCTATACATTGATACCGCTCCTTATACAAAGTAGTCCCTAGATAGAATTAGAGTTGCGAGATACGACACAAGTGTGCACTGTATCAAGAACAAAATAGGTGAATCTTGTAAAGAGAATCATAATAATAGTGATGAAACAATCACGGTAAAAGAGACAGATTTAGTGAAGCGGACTGCACATTCCTTAAGCACAGTCTCAAAAGAGTACAAGAGATTGTCACTCTCTCATAACCCTCTCAAATCTTTTAGGACCCTTGGATCCTTACCCTATACAAGAATCTAGTGCTAAAGAACAACCTAGTGTGGGATCGGAATATACAAATCCAAACCCTCTGTGTATATTGTACTAGTTTATGATTACGCTAGTGCACACAATGGTAACATTTATACAATATCATCCATACACAACGATATTAAATAACTAAATAACGAGTTTCATAAGAAATAAAGGTTTTAACCTTATGGTCAAGTTTATATTTATTTGGCCATGCAGAGCTTAGACACTAAAGAAACAAACTATAGCATAACGAAAGAACTCTAGCGACAACCCATCTTGTGCCACTGGGGTGCGAGACCTAGCGATTAGCCTTCTTCATTGAACTCCTCAAAGAGCGGCGATGACTCCTCTTCTCCAATAATTGAGTTGCAATTGTAGCAATGGTGAGTATATGAAGTAGTCAACAAGTTGTGTATGCAGAATGCAATGTATAGATATAAGGCTTACTACAAAGAAATGGCTAACTTAGCTTGTTTTGTATAAAGATAAATTGATTTGTAAATACAATAAATAGATTGCAAGCATAACTTGCAATAATAGTAACATGTAACAAAAGTAAATATTATTACACATAGCCAATCCATTAGATTCACATAGCTTTTCTTTTCTAATCTTGTTTATGAAAATATACCCCTTGTGTGAAATCCTCGAGTACGTTCATGACCGCGGACACGTCTATTCGAATAGATTTATTAACACTATGCAAAGGTTATACGATTTTTTTCACATGATATGATCAACTCACACTGTCAACCAATGACACGCTTCCTCGGGTGTACAACTAAGATGATCATAATATAGCCTTTGGGAAACTTTGCCCTAGCATTGACCCCTCCCAATGAGCCTAGTCCCCACCACTCAACCCCTAACACAACATGAAGAGTGGCAAGGGACTCTCCTTTGGATTTGAGAATGGAAACCATCCATGATGTAACTCAAAACATGCAATTACGCCCTCCATCCCTTTCCATAAAGCTTAACCTACCTCCTAAGAGTCAATACTGAAACTTGGTAACTTACTAAGCTAGACCCTTCCCATAGAGTATGTGGTTGTACTACAAGGGGGGCTCAATTCAATGGTGCACAAATTGAAGTCTTTAAGTGACTAAGGCGATACCATCTAATTCTCTAACTACACAAAGATCATCAACAATCACTTAGCATGGTCACACAGTTCTTTCAATCACCCCAGTCTATATCATTTATCCACTAGTTGATCTTAAAGTGCAACACATGTCATCAAAGATAAAACACAGTGCACACATCTATTCATAGAGCAATTCCATAAACCATTAGTCATGTGTAATTTGATATTTCATATTGATGTTAATGACCGAGCATGACTAAGCATGTCTAAACCAACCCATGTTGGTACTACGGTATTGATCAACTAGCATAAACCATCCTAGGATGACAATGGATCATAGCATACAGTTGAACAAGGTGGATAAACAACTAGGGTTCTTAGCTACTCCCAGGTAATTAATTATGTTATCAACATAGCAATGCATAATAATTTAAAATGTGAAATTGCTTTGTAAAATAGGGTGCAACATAGTCAGGTAGCACTAGTCAAGGTAGCACAACTTGTCTTCAAAAAGATCCTGGTCTTGAGCTACTTCTTCCCCTCCTTCCCCAAAAGCTCTTGATATGTTGATGTCTACACGGAACAAAAGAAAACACAAATAAATACCAAAATAGAACACAAATAAACTATAAAAATTATTTAAAAATTAATGGAAGATAGGTCTTGATTTTAGATGAATTTGGAGAAAAAAGCTGAAACAAAGTTGGTATGAGGAAGAACGGGTTCACTGAAGTTTGGTCGAAAGAGAAATTCGAAAAAGAAAAGGGAGAAAGAAAACAGTGACTGACAGGTGGACTGAGGGTACATTCTGAAATCTTTCTTTTTCTCAGATTTTCTAGAAATTATTGAAGACTAACATGTGGGTCCACGGTCTATAGGTCGAATCCACAGCTAGGTTTGCGGTCTATGATGAACTGAGTCAATAGAATAGTGCTAGGGCTGACACAAAGGCTGATGTGGCAGACATGCAAGCTATGCGACTGAGGTGGCGGTTGACTTGGTGCTAACACGGCTGCTGACATGGACAATGGTAACGACAGTAGCGCTCAGGAACCTAGGGTTCCAATGGATAGTCGAGACAATGAACGATGACGATTCAGGCGATGTAGAATGGTGTATCTAGTAGAATAGATGGCAGCAAACTTGGTGGGTGGCACATGGAGACCAATGGTTGTTGAAGTAGACCGGTGGTGAGAGTGAAGAGGTAGTGGAGCTACGGCTAATGGTGGCGGAGCCACGGTTCACGACAACGAAGTAGACTCGGCGATCTCTAAGGCACGGTGAGGTAGCAGTGTGAAGATCATGGTGGGGCGGTCACAACAGTGTGATTGGCGTGGTCCGAATCTCACCAGAGATGGTGAGATTCCTTGAATGAGTTGATGGCGGTGGAGGCAAAGCTCGAGCTTAAAATCTGACGAATCGACGTGAAATCCGGGTGGTGGCTTAGGGTTTCAGGGTCAGGGCAACTCACGGTGCAAAATCGAGAGTTAGGGGAAACGTGGAGTTTCAAGGTTGGCATGGCAGTGTGCCGAAGTCCACACATTAACAAGACGGTGTAGTCGGGGACGCGTGGTGCAAGCACGCATAGCACGGGCGATGGACGGCTGGGCTGGCACATGGGGAAGCTGAGCTTAGGGGAGAGCGAGGGATTTGGGTTGACTTCTAGGATTTTATTTATTTTTCCTTTTTAGAAAATAACAAATTTTCAAATAAGTCAAAAAAATAGCAAATGAGCTCAGAAAATTTTGAGAAAATTTAGGAAAATGCTTTTGAACACTAGGAACTCAAATAAAAACTTTTGGATTAAGTTGACTTTTGAATTGATCATATTAAATATTCTTAACTTTTGAAAAATCTAATCAAGCTTTGTTAATTCAAATAAAACTAGGGGGAATTTTGGAAAACTTTCTTTTGGTAAAAACTTTTGAAAATCTCCAAAAATTGGGATGTTACACCTAATCTCTAATCCTTTCGTATGCCTTTTATTTTAGATGAGTTTGTTTGTGGCTTGGGTTTTGTGCAGTCACATCTAATGGCTTTATATAGTCTCCCTAGTCCTCCTCTAAAAAAAGTATAGATTCTACTCCAAAGAAAAATAGAAATTCTAATCCAATTAGAATTCATCTAGAAATTCTTGTAGTACTACTCCAATCCCTAACTAAGCACAGCCGAATCTCCAACCCGCTTGTTAGCGTCCATGGTACTAAATTCTATGTTGTGTAGCATCTATGGTTGGAGAAGCTGTATCGCAACAAGCCTTGTAGAGAACTAGCCTTATAGGCGCGGCGACACGCCGCGCCAGCCACCGTGTGTACCGAAGTAAAAGAGGCGATAAGTCGTGAGAGTTTTTCTTAAAAAAAAACCGAGGGCGTGTGTGTATTTTCGAAAAAGGCAAAGGTTTTTTTTAAAAAACCGAGGGCACATATGTATTTTCGGAAAAGGTAAATGTCTTTTTTGTAAAAAAGCGGGGACCTGTACGTAAGTAAACGAGGACTCGTACGTAATTTAGAAAACCGCGAGGGGCTATCCTGCAAAGTGGAGGGGCTAAAAAAACTGGTAGGGATCTTTTCGCGAAAACCGAGGGCCTTTACGTAATTTCCAGAATATGCAGGGGCTTTTTCGCAAAATGACTCTCCAGACCGTACGAAGATTTGGCCAGACACGCGGCGCACGCGGCGCACGCGGAAGAAAAACGGCGACGTGGCCGCCCTCGCCATACAGGAAACCTTCCAGGTTTGTTTAGAGGATGATATTTTGACGTAATGACCGACACTTTTGAGGCATGAATCTTTTGTGACGGGATAGAGCGAAGTGCCCTTTGCCAGCCGTACATGACAGGTGGGCTCTTCGCACGTGTGGTCCACGTGTCAGCCACAGCCACTGCATGTGGGGCAATATAGCCATAGAGCTCTCTCCTGTCGATACCTTTCCCCTTCGATTCTATCCTTCTCCTCGACCGCTTCGCCAGTCGCCACATGCCGCCGCCGGCCGAGGCACCAAGAACGGCGTCGACGCGGACGGCTCGGGGGACGCACGTGCTCGAGGTCACCGGGTACAGCCTCACCAAGGGCATCGGCGTGGCCAGGTACGTCGCGTCCTCCGCCTTCGCCGTCGGCGGGCACGACTGGGCGGTCCGCTTCTACCCCGACGGCGACGAGCCGGGCAGCCTGGGCTACGTCTCCGTCTCCCTCGAGCTCCTCACCAAGAACGCCAGGGTGAGGGCGTCCTTCAACCTGGGCCTGGTCGATCAGACCACCGGGCTGCCGTCGTTCGAGTCCGAGCCGGTGACGGCCGTGTTCGACACCACCGGCGGCGACCATGGGCCCTCCTCCCGGGGCAAGCCAAGGTTCAAGAAACGGAGAGATCTGGAGGCGTCTCCTGCGTACCACCGGCAGAGCGACACGGTCGCCGTCGAGTGCGTGGTGACTGTCATCGACGACACGCTGCCAGTGCCAGAGGACCGCCGGTGGGTGCCGGAGGCCGAGGCGCCGGCGTCCGACCTGCCGCGGCACCTTGGCTGGCTACTGGCGGAACAGCAGGGCGCGGACGTGACATTCGATGTCGAAGGGGAGGCGTTCGCGGCCCACAAGATCGTGCTCGCCGCGCGGTCGCCGGTCTTCGAGGCGGAGCTCTACGGGCCGACGGCGACGAGAGAGAATGACTTGCAGCGCGTCACCGTGCACGACATGCGACCCGACGTCTTCAGGGCCCTGCTCAATTTCATCTACACCGATTCCTTGCCCGCCATGCGCGATCTCGACGCGCATGCTATCCGAGAAGTGATCCAGCACTTGCTAGCAGCCGCAGATCGGTACGCCATGGAGAGGCTCAAGGCGATGTGCGAACGCGTCCTTGCAAGAATGCTTGACGCGGAGACGGCGGCTGCTACATTGTCTTTGGCTGATCGGCATCGTTGCAGCGGGCTCAAGGATGCTTGCATCGAGTTTATTATCTCCTCCGATAGAATGGATGATGCGGCAAGAAGCCGATGTTTTGCGCAGCTTGGAAGAACTCTTCCCTCTGTTTTAGCAGAGGAATTGGAGAAGGTGGGTAAGTTTCGCAAATTCTAGTAGATCATGATAGCCTGAATGTATGAGTGATTAGTTTACCTCTCAAATCATAGATTTGATATTCCATCAATTTAACATATACTTCTACAACGTTGGCAAGAAACCAAGCACAAAGTAGGCACCATACTCTGTTCATGACGACAGAGGAAAGGTAGAAAACTAAAGACTCATTAATGAAACTACGCATGAAGCTTCAGAGATGAACAGGTGCAAAGTTATACTGCCAACCATCACCACAACGGTCTTCATTCTTCTTGATCACCTTTTATATGTTGTCTCTGAGGTTAACTGTTTCCATTCAAGAACAACAACTGAGACACTGAGATCTCAGAAGTTCCACTATGCAAACCGTAGATGATGAATTGATCAAAGGCACGCACCTTTTTTTTCTGACTGCTACACGATGACAAATCAAATTGGAAATATAGCTCTCAGAACTTGATTGCTTATTGCTGCATGTACTTATTTTCTGTTATGAATATTGTGTGTATATTCATGAGGCCCAAAGGTAATATATATATGGAGTATAAGGGGATATACAGAGAAATATGTCATATACAGATAAGGAAACCAAGACATATAAGAAAACGAATAACAATCCTATTCTATCGTTAACACCCCTCTCAAACTCATGGTGGATCACACATACTGAGTTTGGAGAGAAACTACAAATGTTGTGCTCTAGTTTGGGACTTCGTGAAGAAGTCAGCAAGCTGTAATTTTGATGGCACAAACTGTAGAGCAAGTACTCCCTCTTACACCTGTGAGCGAGTGTATGAAGCATCCACTCCAACGTGCTTGGTGGGCTCATGCTTCACTGGATTACGAACAATACTGATAGCATCTGTATTGTCAGACATAAGTGTCGTAGTGCCCCTCACAGGTACACCAAAGTTTGCAAGTAACCACCTCAACCATATAATCTCTGTTGTCACTGCAGGCATAACTCTCAACTCAGCCTCTGCACTTGAACAGGAAACTGTAATCTGCTTCTTTGTCTTCCAGGCAGTCAAGGAGGAGGCAAAAAAACACAGTAAGCAGAAAGAGAACGACATAGTAAGCAGAAAGAGAATGACGTTCAGAAGGATCACTAGTTCAGGTCGCATCAGAGTACGCCTGAAGCTATAGTGAGGTGGAGCTAGGAAAAAACAAGCGACGAGAAATTGTCCCACGCAAGTAGCGAAGAACACGAAGGAGGTGATTGTAGTGAAGATGAGTAGGACTAGCCATGAATTGACTCAAGATATAAACAGCATAAGTAATATCAGGGCGAGTGCTTACAAGATATACCAGACTCCCGATAAGATGGCGATAACGGGTAGGATCCTCAAGAAGATCACCATCAGTAGCATGAAGCTGAAGGAAAAACTCCATAGGAGTCTCAGCAGTGCGAGTGTCAGTCAAATCAGACCGATCAAGAAAATCCTAGACATACTTCTGCTAGGAGAGGTAGTAACCCTCAAGCGTGGAAGAAACCTCAATCCTAAGGAAGTACGTAAGCAAACTAAGATCAATAATCAAAAACTGCTCACTGAGATGCTTCTTTACGTATGTGATGAATGAGGAATCATCACTAGTAATGAGCATATCATTCACATATAGAAGAAGTAGTGTCCTATCTTGAGGTGAGACATGGACAAAAAGAGCAGGATCGTGGGCACTGACAGTGAAACCGGTAGCGGTAATCACTGAGGTGAAACGTGCAAACCAGGCATGAGGGCCTGTTTGAGGCCATAAAGAGCACGACGAAGATGACAAACATGGCCATCTGGAATAGAATACCCATGTGGTGGCTGCATGTAAACCTCCTCATGTAAAACACCATTAAGAAAGTCATTCTTAACATCCAACTGAGAGATATACTATTGGCGAACAGAAGCAACTACAGCAAGAGTGCGAATAGTGGTCATATGGGCAACAGGGGCAAACGCCTCATCGTAATCACGACCATACTCCTGCTGAAAGCTACGAGCCACAAGACGAGCCTTGTAGCGCTCAATAGAACCATCAGACCTGGTCTTAATCTTGTACACCCACTTGCACGTGATAGGACGAGCATGAACAGGTGTCGGTACAATATCCCAAGTCTCCGTTCGTCTGAGAGCATCAAGCTCCTCTACGATAGCGAGCTGCCACTCATAATGAGAAGCAGCCTCATGATAAGAGGTGGGCTCAATGACAAAGAAAGCATGAGCGATCGAAGTAAAATCAAGACGATCAGGAGGTCGAAGGGATGTCCGGTCACGAAGGGCGTAACGAGGTGCATCATCAGAGGAATCAAAAGTCGGTGTTGGCAAACTACCAGAAGATGAGTCTAGTGAAGGACGAGAACGTTTGGAGTAGTGCACCCCAAAGAAACGAGACGGTGGCGCTGCAGGAGTAAGAGGCGGTGCTGCAGAAGGCAACATAGGAGGTGAAGGTACAGAAGGAACCACTGGAGACAGGTTAGAGGAAGGTTATGAAAAAGGAGAAATGGGTGAAGAGTTAGGGAGAGACAACCAAGGGATTGTCTCGTGGAGGAAGCAGGACGAGGAGCTAAATCTCGATAGAAGAAAGGTCAAGATTTATCAAAGACATCTCGTGAGATCCTAATCCGTTGAACAGAAGGATCATAGCAGCGATAACTCTTATGCTTAGAACTGTACCCAAGGAACACACTCAACTGACTGGGCTGACAGTTTGGTGCGCTTACGAGGCTGCAGCACAACAAAATAGGTGCAGCCAAAAATACGAAGGTGGATGTACTGGGGGCTCTAGAGTAGAGACGCTCTATAGGACTGACATCCTTAAGAGCAGTAGAAGGCTGCATGTTGATGAGATATGCAGCCATAGAAATAGCCTCCACCTAGAACTGTGGTGGAACATGAGAAGAAAGAAGAAGAGTGTGAGCAGTCTCAAGTAGATGACGATGCTTGTGTTCAGCAACCCCATTCTGAGCATGAGCACTAGGACAAGATGATTGGTAAAGAGTGCCCTGCTCAGAAAGAAATTGTCTAAAAGCACTAGAACAGTACTCTCCAGCAGAATCACAGCGCAAAGTACGGATAGAGGACTCAAACTGAGTACGAACCATCGTGGCAAAGCTACGATAGATCGCAAGAAATTGACCATGATTAGACATAGGGAAAAGCCAAGTGAAACAGGAATAATCATCAATGAAAATTACGTAGAATTTATGCCCACCTTTTGAGATAATAGACGCAGATCCCCATACATCTGAATGAACTAAATCAAAAGGACGAGAAGACATGGACTCACTAGAATGATAATGAAGTTGTAGTTGCTTGTCCAGCTTACAAGCCTAACAAAACATTAAAGTGTCAACAGTAACACATCAAAGAACACCCTGACGAACTAATGAAGAAAGACAGGATCCACACAGATGTCCTAAATGATGATGCCACTGCGCAAAAGCTCCAGAGGTGGTGGCAGCAGTGGCGGTATAGGTAGATGTAGCAGGAGCAGCTGAAGTGGACGGAAGGTGGAGACGGTCGAATGTAGAGACCCTGACGATCCCTATGGCGCCGGCTAGTCTCAAGTACCGTCCCTGTCTATCGATCCTGGATGAAACAGGTGTGAGAGTCAAAAACAACCCTACAACCAAGATCAGTGAGCTGTCCCATCGAAAAAAGCTGCATGGTAAGCTGGGGAACATGAGAAATAGCTGGAACAAAAAAGTTAGTGGACAAAAGAATACCTTGACAGCTGACAGACAAGGAAGTACCGTCAGCTGTCTAAACAGAGATAGGAAAATTAGGAGGTTCTACTGAAGTGAGAGATGTGGAGTCCGGTGTTATATGAAAGGAGGCACCATAATCTAGAACTCAAGAGGTACCTGGAGGAGACATCTGAGCTAGACTGGCAGAACCTGCTGAGTTGTGAGAGTGCTGCTGAAGTAGAGCCTGGCAGAGCTGCTGAACAGAGTCACCTTTCTGAGCAGAAACTGATGAGCTGGCCTGTTCTCCTGTGAAGGAAGGGCCTCCCTGCCCCCTTTGGTTGCCCACCCCTTTCCGTGGAGAGCGGCTCAACAGTTGAGCTCTAACAGGCTTAAACTCTGGGCGAAGGCGGCAAACGAAGTCATAAAGGTGAAGGCGATCATGATGCGCCTTCTGCACTTTGTGACACTCCTAACAAAGTGGAGAAGCCAGCTCATCTAGCTGGCACCAGAGACTTGCCAAGGCCCGATAGAAGTCATAAACAGAAAAATCTCCCTAGCGAAGGATCTCCAACTTATGCTAAAGCGAAAAGAATTGAGCATCACTGCTCTGCTGGTATCGCTCACGCAAGTACTCCCAGATCTGTTGAGTAGACCGTAGACCAACAATGTCGGGCTGGATGGTGTTGTCAACGCTGACCACCAGGATGGCATGAACATAGGCCTCGTCAGCACACCAGTGCTCGAAAGCGTCAATGGTATACTGAAAACCTCATCAGCAGTGTCAGCAGCATCAGCAGCAGCCTTTGCCTCCTTCTTGGCAGCCTCATCTGCTGTAGGAGGTGCAGAAGTAGACTGCCTAGGAGGAGACTGAACCGGCGGCGGTGGAGAAGGGCGTGAACCGATGACATGTCTCCAAAGGCAGCGACCATCAAGCGTGATCTCCATGAGAGAAGACCATAACCTGTAGTTCGTTCCATGGCGCTTTGTTCCTGAGAATGGAATCGCAGCAGATGGAATGAAAGCCATCGGTAGGTGGCACTAGACGGCGCGGCGACCAAGGCAACGAAGTCTAACAGGCGGCGCTGGACGGCGCGGCAGTTAGATCAATGTTATATATATATATATTTTCTTTTTTCTTTTTTTACAAAACTACAAAGGAAGGCTGAAGCCCACTTCGGTCGACCGCCGACTCACTCGCGGATGGCGGAGCGGGCGACCGGTGGAGCGGCGGCCGACGAAGCGGTGGCCATCGGAGCGACGGCCAGCTGAGCGGTAGCTGGCAGAGCGGCGGCCAGCAGCGATCGAGCGCGATCAAGCTAATCGGGTGGAGACGACGGTGGCGGCCCAGCGACGGCGATGATAGATCAACGCTGGACGGTGCCAGATCGAGCGCGGAAGCGTCGGATCTGGCGGCGGCTCAGGTGGAGATGGCCCGGGCGGCGGCGGCGCAGGCGGAGAGGGCCTGGGCGGCGGCGGCGACTGGGGGTGGTGACAGCCTGGGCATCATCGGAGCAGCGGAAGAACATGTCAGAGCCCTAGCTTTGATACCATGTTATGAATATTGTGTGTATATTCATGAGGCCCAAAGGGCAATATATATAGGGAATATAAGGGGATATACTGAGGAATATGCTATATACAGATAAGGAAACCAAGGCATATAAGGAAACGAATAACAATCCTATTCTATCCTTAACATTTTTAGCGACCAGACATGAGTTCTTGGGACACAAGGGAGTGACCGGAGATCAAGATGAATGTTGATCATGTTAGACCTAATACGTGCATAGGAAGGATTAAATTTACCTTGTACTCATTCCATTCATGGCATGTTTGGTTGGGGGGATTCATTGGGAGTTTTTGAGATATAGTACCATGCAGTAAGTTTTTGTTCTACTAGCCTAAGAAGTCAAAATTGGCTACAGGACACTGTAAAATGCTGACATTTTACCATAAGACGTAAGATTATTTCATAATCGGATGTGTTGCATGCAACTCAATGGAACGATTCTAATAGAAATGATCTTAGTGTGACAGTTGCTAGACTCAAATATTTAGAGTCATGCAGTTTAAATTCCCTCTCCTCTACCTTTAAGGCCTTATTTAGAAGTGCAAAATTCCTGGCCCAGCCCCGTGGATGGGCCAGGATTTTGAACTAAAATCACTGTTTTACATTGGGAGATCATCATAGGATATAGTCCTTAGAGTTATTTGGCGGTGCTACCGCAAACAACATATTCTTGTGCTACATTCACACCAACATCTTTTACCATTCGCCCAGATATGTAAAATAAGTTTTAGGATTTTGAGAAGCATAAAACTAAATTATCTCAATATACTCGCCATTTCCCTCCAATGGCTACTTAAAACCAGTTTCATGATTGAAATGATGGTAGGACAATTTAATGCCCGAGGTATCTAAGTAATACTAAGCATGACACTTAGATACAACTTATAACTAATATGTTTACCATTAATTCTAGGGCGGCAAGGGTTTATGTCCAAACCCAAAGAGTAGGATATAATTAAGCAATTATCCACAGGAAGTTAACTATGAACTAGTGTGAATATAATTCCCGTAACAAAGTATAGCATGCAATTTAATATTTTCAAATAAAATAATTTGCATTCAAAAAGTAGGTGCAATATGATCAAAGTAATGACTTGCCTTGCTTAGTTTACCGCGGCCTTGATCTTACTGAAAACTTTCCCAATCAATGGTCTTGAACTCTTGGTCTTTGTCTTTATCCGAATCTTGATATTGCTCAATCTATCACTTCTTCAGGACTCTAACTTCTAATTACATGATAAACGATTGAAATCCAAATAAATCCAAAGAATTTCAAAAGATCCAAATAAATCTAAAGTAAATGTAATTGAGTTTTATTATAATTGAGTTGGTAATATGAGATAACGTTTAGCAAGTGCGGGATGTTTGATAAAATCAAATGAAGTTTGAATGAATGGGAAATGGCGGAGAAACTTTGCCGGGAAGGGAAACAAAGATGGATCAATGGTGAAGTAGTATTCACGGGAATATTTTGCTTCGGTTTTGAAGATATATAGATACAATCGATTGAGGAATATCATGGCTTGATCTTTAATTTAATGGATTCTTCTATTATTTTATTTTTATTAAGGAAGCTCCATGAGTCAGGTGGGATCTACAGAAGATGTGAGGATTTACATTAATCTTTTGTTTCATCTTTCTAGGAAGTTCATGATGAATTATTATTCGAGGTTTAGTTGATAAGTAACCAAATGATTGATTAATGATTAATTCAATAATTACTAAGCCAAGGAATTTTTTATTTATCCAATTGCTATTCAATGGTTAACTACACAACTTAATTTTAGTTAGAATCTGTTTATGTGGGGCCGAAATTTATATACCATTCTGAAATTTATATACCATTGCAAGTAATTATCTAAATCTTATCTTGATTGTAATTGTTTTAGACTAAGCTCTTATGACATTTGGATATTTGCACAATGCTATATTTTAATATTGTTTTAATTAGCATTTTAATTTGAGGTAAACATTAATAGCACAATAATTATCTTTGAGAATTGTTTAGTTATTGCAAGGTAGGTTCTAATTCAAATCATGTATTTACCATTTAAATATTAGTGGACTAACGATCAAATTAATTACCTGAATTGCTTAAGCATTATTTAAAAATGGGCCCTCCTAATTTTTGAGACATACAAATAATATTTATCATTATATTATTGCTCAACTTACACTATCTTAATAATGAACCTACTAAACCTTTATTCCAATTCTCATAATTCCATTTTATCCTATTTTATTTACAACTAAATCATATGCCACTATATTTCTATTTGAATTTATGTTAATTATTTTAATTTCTCATAATTATTATATTATTTCTTTTTGGAAAATAGGGAAACAAACTTGGACATGTGGGTCATTAAGTAGTACTTTGGCCATATGTCATGTGAGAGAGAGGGACAGAGAACAAAGAAGAAAACAGAGGAGGGGTTTGCCCAGGAAACAAGGGAGGCAGGGGACGCATGGTGGGCAGCGGCGGCGCCGGCAAGGGGTGACCGGTGAGACGATGGAAATAGGCAAAACATAATGCCCAAGAGGCAAGGAGGCCAGGGGAGAAGGCAGCTCAGGCTAGGGCAGCACCAAGGAGAGCCGACGGCGGTTGGCATAGGGAGGCCATGAGAGTGGTGGTGGCCAGAGGGAAGGGAGAAGAAGAGGGGTGAGGGAAGGGAGAAGAAGAGGGGGTGAGCACGGGCACGAGTAGCCTGAAGGGATCTTGCCGGAATGGTTCAAGGAGGCGGGGACGCGATGAGGAGGACCGACGAATGGAGCTGATGACGACATGGGGAGGTCACTATGGAGGCGACGTTCAGGTGATAGAGAGCTTCGACCAGTGGTGGGAGGAGCTAGGGGACGCTATGGGGTGCTCCTAGAGAGAGGAATCAACCCGAGGAGCATCGAAGAGGAGATGGCAATGGAGGAGGCGGTGGCGGCTAGAATTAGGGAAGAAAGGCATCATGGTAAGCTCTGGGCGTAGAACTTCAATTAAGTGGGTGGGAGATATGAGGACACATGGGAACACATTTCAACATGAGAAGGTTGGAGACAGACGCACCGAGGCGATTGAAATGACATGGAGATGTGACGACCGGTGCGCGTGTGAGCTCGACACAGCTTGGCGGAAGAGAGGGAGGGAGAAGGAGCAAGGGGGAGGGCTTTATAGGCGGGAGAACAGTGCAATGCTGTTGAAAAGTAGTGTCAAGTGGCGGCTTGCGCACGGGAGCAGTGAGTGGCGCAGTGCGGGCGGTGGATGGGGTCATGTGGCACTGTCTACGCAAGCGTGGGGCGTGAGTTAGCGCGCAGTGCGGCAGGCGGCGTGGCATGCTGGGCACGCGTGTGTGGTGCAAAGGGCACACGCAGGCATGGCGCGCGTGCGCGCTTAGCATGGCGTTGGTGTTGGGGTCGTGTCAACATGGTGTTAGGCGCTAGGACGCAAAACAGAGAAGAAGAAAGAGGGAAAGTGAAAAGAAGAGAGAGAAGGAAGGAAAAGAGGAAGTGGACTCGACGACAGCGAAAGGAAGCAAGAAAGGGGATGCTAGCAAAATTTGAATTTCATATTTTATTAGCATTTTCAAATTCAAGATTTGAACTTGTATTTAAATTCAAATTTGAATTCTATGCTTAGGTATTTTGATGGTTTTAATATTTCCTTACTTTTAGTTTTGTTTAATTTGATTTTAGATTTTGTTTTTTATTTGAATTTGAAATTCAAAATTTTGCTTGATTTGATTCCTACTTATTGGCTCTTGATCCTTGATTTTTATTTTTATTTTTACCATTTGAATTTGTTTGGCTAAATCCAAATTGAAAATCCAAAGAAATTCGAGTAACACCAAAAAGAAATAAAAGTTTAAATTCTTCATAGTTCAACATTTCCCAAAATTGGGATGTTATAAGTCCTACCCCCTTAAAATGAATCTCGACCCAAAAATTCTGATATAATAGAGAGAAAGGAGGTGGGGATAAAACTGGCCAGTAGTAGGCTCATGGGTCTTTGTCCTTTCCTAAGACTTGGAAAAGGAATGTAGAGAGGAACCTTGTTCATCTAGGTAGGTCGTAGTTGTCTTCACTTCATTGTAGGGTGCTTGTTGTTTCAAGTGCTTGTTGCTCAGTATTGTCGTCTTCAAAACATCAGAGGGTGGAATGTCAGGTCGCCTACTAGCCTTATGATGGTCAGAGATTACCTATTTGATGGATTGGTAGAGGTTATCCATCATTGTGGTATCCCGACACTTTTGTGTATTCTAGCTAGCCCCATAAATGAAATGACAACTAAAACTAGTTGTCTTTACCAGCTCCAGTCATGATGAGTCTCATGGTTGCTTGGAAACTTGTCTATTGTAACTCGGCTATCTTGGTTAGCAAGAGGCTCATGGAGTAATCTTTGTGGCAGTGGTCTTTTCATTTGCAAAGGAAGCACATGGCTTTACTCATCGGGCATTCACCTGGTTGGTGGTCTTCATCACAGTTAGGGCAGTTTATGGAGCATTGGTCTGCCTGATGTCCTTTTTCCCCACAATGTCTGCATGCTACTTGGTTCATCGGGTAGCCTTCTAATTGATGGTGTTCCTTATAGTGGGGACAATAGGGGACTAGGCACGTGTAGCAATAGTATCATGTTTGTCCGTAGGTGAAGCATGTTCTCCTTGTAACTTGTCGTAGCGGAGGACACGATTGGACGTCATGTCCGATCTTGCTGCATTCGAAGCATATAGTAGTTGGTGGGGCTTTCAGGTCTGATAATAGAACTTCGGCAGGTGTAGCTTGATCCTTCTTGGGGCACTCGGGGTTGATGCATTCTTCTTTCTTGAAGCTGATGTTGGTGGTGACGACACCCTTCGCATGTTTTTCTATATTCCTTTGGGGATATCTGTTTGCATATATGCTATCTTGCCACAAAGGAAACATTGGAAACATTTGGCTTCCTTGCCTTGCCTCTTCTAAGGGCACTTACGAGCGTAGTGTCCGATATTTCTGCAACGAAAGCAAGTGGCATATTTTTGGGGTCTGCCTGGTGTAGTGGTTCGGTTGTCTTCAATGTGATGGCTTCTCCTAGGTAACCCTTGTGGAGTGGGGTTAGGCGAAAGCTTGTACGGATGGTAAAGGCTAAGCCGATGAGAAACTATTGGACCCTTTTTCTTACTTCCACCAGGGATAGTTATCTTGTTCCTAGCCGTCATGTCTACTTGACGAAGACTTGCTCAGCGGGTCTATTGTGAGGTGAGGAGAGAATAAAAGCAAAGTGGGGACTCAAGTCTTGGTCCTTGTGTGGGTTGAGGCTTCCTAGTCATTGTCTTCTTTGATGATGTCATCTTCTTTGAATATCAGAAGGTTGAGTGGTCTTCATTTGAGCTTGATTGTCTTAGATTTGGTTATTCGTCACTTCGCGCCTGTAGATCTGATCGGGTTTCCAACAAAAAGGGCGAGGGAAAATAGCATGAGATATGAGAAGAATTGTGGAGATAAGTTAATCTAAACCCATTCTAAATTTTAAATAGTACAAACAAGAAACTGGGGTGGCGCACTTACTATGAGCATCGGTAGTAACTATGAGAGTCGGCAGTAACTTCACTTACTACTGATGGTAACTTCATGCAGAACTGTTGGTAACTTTTTGACACTGTGAAGATTTGGCAATAACCTCATTCAGAACCGATGGTAATTTCATTCAGAAATGACAGTAACTCTATATGACATGATTTTCGCAGTGTTAAAATTTATTCAACATGTATCTTGTTTTGTTAAGATCATAATTTTGAACACATTGGTGAAAACGGATCGCAGATTGGATTTTCGGTGAAAATTTTATTATATTTTTTAGCTTGTAAATAAGATAAAAAATCACAAGTCAAGTGCATTTATTCTCTTCTCTCTCCTACTGCATGCATGTATGCAAGTCAAGTTACTATTCATTGTGAGGAAAGTTACATTATCTTGTGACGAAAGTTACCACCGGCTGTGTATTGTGAGTATTCGGCAGTAACTTCACTCACTACCGATGGTAACTTCATTCAGAAATGTCAGTAACTTTTCGGCACTGTGACGGTTTAGCAATAACTTCACTCAGAACCGATGGTAACTTCATTCAGAAATGTCAGTACTTTCCAGCAGTGCTGGTTATCATCAATTCATGAACTAATGATAACTTCACATGTAATAGACCATAACTTTCTATTACAAGAGGGATAACTTTGGGCCTAACTAGTGACAATAACTTCACATGTAATAGACCATATCTAGTTGGGAAAGTGACTAAATGTTTGGCTAATTGGTGATAATAACTTCATGTTTGTTTGATGGTAACCTTTACATTGCAAATTTAGTGCCAAACAATCACTCATGCACCATGAGCTAGGAAGTAGGACCTGCGCTTAGCGTGTGCGCAAGCGCTGAATAGCACAACCGTATATATACATATATACGTACGTACATGCATATATGAAAATATAGCTTTATGGCAAGAAGGATCTTGCAATGGTGGTTGGAAACACTGAATTTTGAACATCTACTTTGAAAAGAGAGTTCTCTCGATAGTTTTGCAAAGAGAATAGATTTCAAAATCTTGGTATGAAAACAAGTTCTTGGAAATAAGCTTGGACAAATAGTTTTTGAGGTCCAGGTTTCCTGGCTAATTTTTGAAATCAAGTTTCTCTATGAAGATTTTGAGGTAGGGATGAGGAAATAGAGGATTAATTATCTCTTGAAATCAAAGGAGGGGAACGAAGAGCATCCGGTGGTGATTTGGTTGATAGTAATACTTGGGTTAGTATTACTATTTTTTTTGGAAGTGGAGCTTTTGGCAAAGCGATTTTCAAATGGGAGGTTTTGGAATACCGATTTTTATATATTTGTTTTGAAAGGGGAGTGTCGTCCACGAGGGTTCTCAAAGTTTTGGTTTTGAAAGCAAGTTTTTGGATACAAGTTTGGACAAATATATACTGGGGTCTATGCTTTCAGGGTAAATTTTGAAATGTAGTTTTGCACTAGGCCTTTTTGAAATCGGGTTTTATAGGCAAGAAGTTTTGAAAGTGATATATGGACATATATGTTTTCTTTTTTGGAATCCCAAAGGCTACTTATAATAGCAAGGTTTTATGGACAAGTTTTAGGGAAGAGATTTTTAGGAAAACTGCCATCAATAGATTTTTAAAGTAAGATTTGAGGTGTGAAAATTTTGGGGATAAATTTGAAAATAATATTTGAATGTATGCTTCAAAATTTTAAATCGAGAGTAAGGAGTAAAATAATTCCTAGCCATGGGTAGCAAGATCAGGCATGTGGAATATGTTTTTACCAATATAATGTTTTCACAATAAAACTCGAAGGTCAATTTTCGAAAGAAGCCCTTTTGGGGGAAAACGTTTTTAGAAGTAACTTTGATGTAACTGTTTGAGAAAATGAAAAACAGATTTTGGAGAAAATTTGGGAAGAAGTTGGACTTTTGAAAGAAACCATTTTGGGAAATACTTTAGGGAAATATGTTTGTTTTGCGTACTTGATAAACCAAAACAGATTTTTGGAACATGTTTGGTAAGAAGTTCAATTTTGGAAATCCCCTTGGAAGATTAAGTTCTTTGGAAAAGAGCTCGAAAATGAATATTGCAAACCATTTGGTAAGCGAACTTCCAGGGGTAACACTTTTTTAAAATAAGTTTCAATATTAAACTTTGTAATTTTGGTCCAACATAGGTTTTTAAGATGCCTTCAAAGAGGGGTTTATAGAAGTCCTGAAAATTTGCCATTTTGAATTTCGGGGTAAGAAATCTATGGAGTTAAAATTGTTGGAGCAAGATAGAGGTAAGAGAAGATCATTTTGGCTTCCGGCTATTAGATTTTGGCCGAAATTACACTATTGTAACTGTTAGCTTTTTCGAGTCATTCAATTAAAGGAAAAATAAAGAAAAATGATTAAAAAAAACACTGCTATACCTTCACAGGCAATGCAAAGAAAAAAGAAAAAAAAAATCAAAAAGCTCCATAGACCATGAAGGAGACTGGGTAGACGTGGCCTACAGAGGCAATCGTGCACCGAAGCTACGCACAGGAAGGATCTTTTTAGGGGTCCCATTGTAATCTCCTACACCCTTGGTATTAGCGGCGGATCCAGCGGTGGGGCCGGGGGGGGGGGGGGGGCTCGAGCCCCCCTACCGCTACCGGACCCTTGGAGCCCCCCCTAAATTTTTAGCCATGGATGTATAATGTAGAAGGGGCTGAGGTCGAGCTGAAGGTATTTCAGCCCCTCCAAAAATTTTTCCTGGATCCGCCACTGCTTGGTATAACAGTATAAATAGACCCCTCTACACATGAAACTTGGGGACACGAAATATAGAAGAAAAGGAGTTTCATTTTGCTCCATTAATGCTTTCCATTCCAAAGGCCCACAGGGTTTGGATCCTCACCGTGCAAACACACCCGGAGGCGTTTCCTCTCTGCTGTTCGGTCTATAACCATAATAGTTGAATCATCCATGAGGAGCTAAAAACAAGTCACATCAGCATGGCACCCAGCAGGAAGAAGACAAACGCATCCAAGAGCTCAGCAGCCGAAGCAGCAGTCGCAGCAGCTACGACCTATGAGCCAAGCGCAGCAGGACCTCTGCGGGTGTACATGTACCCCCGCGCCGGTGGGGGACGCCAACTGTGCGCAGGTGGGGGATGCCAACAGCGCTCCGTGTCTATTGTGGTGGCGCGTCTGTTCTTGGAACAGCTAGACGACGACGCTGATGGGCAGCACGAAACACGGGAAGGGGAAGGCATGCCAATGGTGCCCGTGGCATGGGGCGGAAATGCTGCAGTGGCATTCTTAAAACAGGTAAACTTCTTGGGCAAAAGCCTTGGAAGGATTCATACAACAATCTTTTAACTGCATAACCAGCACCTGCTTACATAAGCTGTAGCATAGGTTCATATATTTGTGATGGCTTATATAAAAATTCCTCCATTAGGCTACCTGCATTTGTTAATTGTTTATCAGAATTAAATGGTTTAAAATTACAAGATTATGACCTGAGAGGCAAAATTACTTTTAATCAATTTAACTAGATGACAAATCTATTGTGCAAAGAGGACAAACTAATCCATTGCTAACCATAGGAAAAGGTTGAAATTATTTAGCAAAATAACATCACGGTTGGAGTCTAGAGGAATATTAAAGTTTTACATTTATCAGAAGAACTAAACAACATCTTCATCTTTATTTAGATGTGAAAACAAGGCACACGGCTTAACATATGTCAAGATCTTCCTCACCCTAGTTAATACATAGCTCCCATTGCGTTGGTCGAGGCATGGACATTGGCTCCTTCAAAGTTTTTGCTTATTCTGCAGCTGCCTTCCTCGCCAAGCTTGCCCAGTTTACAACCACAAATACATAGATTCTGTCATAGAGCTTGTCAAAGAGCCGGAAATAAGCAATCCTCCATGTCTTGTTGAACAGCAGTGCACAAAACACCATCCAGAACCCCACTGCAAGTCCCACCCCAAGACCAAAATAAAAGGTCATGGGCTCAAATTCTTGCTTGTTGCTTCCGAGATAATCATGAATGAACGTATCATTTCCTGAACAATTCTTTTGAAGAGGAGGCCCACAAAGACCATTGTTTCCAATGTACATAATTGACGGATTGTCCGCATTGAGGGTGTCAAGTTGGCGGCTTGAGGGTATCCTTCCAGACAAATTGTTGTAGGACAAGTTAAAGTAGCTCAGAGATGTCAAATTTGATAAGCTTGATGGGATTTCACCAGAAAGCTTGTTCTTAGAGAGGTCGAGAGATTCCAATGACTTCATAGCGCCAATCTTGTTAGGTATGTTCCCGCTCAGGTGGTTTGATGATAAATTCAAATTTATTAATGCATCAAGAGAAGTGATATCTGTGGGAATTTCACCAGTTAAGAAGTTACCTGATAAATCAATACTCACGAAATAGTCGAGTCCATCGCCATAACTAAGCTTTTGCCCTTTTGTAATTATGGACGAGATTTGTCCATATCGAACGGCTGTATGTACCGCGGGTTCTCCATAACCAATATTGTAACCTTGTGTAGCCATGAGGCCCTTCAGGGTCATACATGTTAGGTTTGACAGGTGCCAAGGAATAACACCAGATAAGTTATTGCCTGATAGGTCCAAGTATTGAAGATAACTAAGAGTACAAACTAATCCATTGATAACCATAGGAAAAGGTTGAAATTATTCAGCAAAATTACATCACGGTTGGAGTCCAGAGGAATATTAAAGTTTTACATGTATCATAAGAATTAAACAGCATCTTCATCTTTATTTAGATGTGAAAACAAGGCACATGACTTCACATATGTTGTCAAGATCTTCCTCACCCTGGTTAATACATAGCTCCCATTGCATTGGTCGAGGCATGGACATCGGTTCCTTCAAAGTATTTGTTTATTCTGCAGCTGCATTCCTTGCCAAGCTTGCCAAGTTTACAACCACAAATTCATAGACGTCTTCTGATGGGTTTCGACCACGATGGATTTCAACCACGGCTGTCTTCCGATGAGTTCGGCCATACGGACTGTTGACCACAGACATCCTCCAATGAGTTCGACCATAGTGACTTATGACCCTAACCATGTGGTATGGGTTTTGACTATGGTGATTGTCGACCATGGGCATCTTCTGATGAGTTTGACCGTAGGGACTAATGACCATAGACATCCTCCGATGAGTTCAACCACAATGAATTCCGACCTCGACCATCTGCTGATGGGTTTCGACTATGGTGATTGTTGACCACGGTCATCTTCCTATGAGTTCGACCATAATGACTTTTGACCACAAAGCACTCCCAGTGGGCTTCGATCATGATGGATTTTGACCACAGGTATCTCTAGTGGATTTCAACCATTGTGGATTTCAACCACAGACATTTCTCGATGAGTTCGATCACGATGAATTTCAACCATGGGTATCCTCCAATGGATTTCGACCACAGACGTTTCTCGATGAGTTCGATCACAGTAACTTTCGACCACGGGCATCTCCCGATGGATCTCGACCATGGATATTTTTCGATGGCTATCGATCACATTGATACTTGACCCTTGTGGCCTGTTCTACTAATTCCTTCACTCAGGCTATACCTACGACACCGAGTGTCGCTGCCATTGTTGTTAGATCAGTTATGCTAGACGTTAATCATGCATACTTCAAATCACTTCTATTGTGTCCGTTCAATACCGATGAGGTCGAATGGCACGGGCGGGCATGGTCATGTGTAATGACCACGCTATCAACAACCCTATAGACTGACAAAGCTATGGATAATGCCAACGCCTACACCTTTATTAATCATTCATCCCTGGCATGGAGAATGTAAAGCAAAGACTAAAGACGACGACCAATGCACAGCTTAATCAGAGGTATTCTGTGGGTTTACCCCCACGGATGTAATTAACCGAGGGCCTTCCGAGGCCCTGGGAACCTGGACACCACATCGTCTATGTCAGATCTGCTACACAAAGTAGGCTACAGAGCGCATATCTATAAAGAGAACTTGTAATTTTGTTCTTCTCAAATGAATGCATAAATACATGTTTTCCCTATCTTTTGTTATGTTTATCTATTTTTGTGTACTTTAGTACAATGGCACACCCACATCTTATAGTCCCGGGGCCATAAATCCATGAGCAATTTCTCGCATCAAACACATAGTTAACATTTCCTGAGGCTAACCGAAAAAAGAAAAAAAATTAGGTATAGAGTGAACTATCATAGACGGTTTTGTGATATAAACTGTCTATGATGGATTATCATAGATGGCTTAAACCAAAAACTGCCTTGATATTATTACATCACAAATGGTTTTAGCTACCAACCGGCTATGATGGGTGAGTATCACAAAAGGTTTTTGGTTTGAGCCTCTATGATAGTATTCTTCACAGATGGTTCTAGTTACAAACCGTCTGTGCTGTGATTATCACAGATGGCACACAAACCGTCTGTGATAACCTCTGATTATCACTGACCCATAAATTCAGACAGTTCATAAAATCATCTATGATGATAGTTCCGAACCATCTATGATGACCTTTTTTTTGTAGTAGTGGCTTTGGCCAGTGGTGGGAGGAGCTAGGGGAAGCCATGTGATGCTCCTAGAGGGAGGAATCAACTCGAGGCACACTGAAGAATAGATGGCGATGGAGGAAGTGGCGACGGCGGGAATTGGGTGTAACATTCCAAAAATTCGTTTTCTGTAAAAATTTAATTTCAAATTAATTATTTTAAGGTATTTGAACTTTATTTGGATTTATCTGAATTTTATTTCAAAATTTAAATCAAGAAAATGTATTTTAAACAATTTATTAGAGCCAAAAAGAGTTTATTTTATTTTCCCCAACCTTCCCTAAATTTTAAAATAATTTTTGAGAATTTTTTGGAATTAAAAATCAATTTGTAAAGTTGAAAAGTATTTTATAAAATTATTAAATGCAAATCTGAAATTAAAAATATTTTTCCTAAGTCTAAAATAGCTCCAGGAATATTCTATGATTTTTCTGGAATTTTTAGACATTAATTATTATTTTCTAAGTATTTATAAAGTTTCTAGTATTTTCTGAAAATTAATCCGAAAATAAAAATCCATTTAATCCTAGCTTGCCACATGTCGCTCTCAGATTGAGTCCATCTCTCTCCACGATTTAATCCTAGCCATACAAAGTCACTTACCCCTTTATTTCTATCCAAAGACCCTGATTCACCACTTGACATGTGTCATCAATCCGACGGCTCGTACCCCTTCACTTCCCCTCTCTCTCACCGACACGCGGGACCCACATGTCATATGTTTCTTCTACCTCATCTTCTTCCTCCTCTAGCTCTCTCTCTCTTCCATTGATGCCGAAAATAAAGCTTCTTAAACCGGCCGTTACTTCCACTTAAACTCCAATCTAAAGCGTGCATTTGATTGCCCTAATCATTCCCCACCTGTGGCCGGCCGCCTCCCCTCTTTAACCCTTCCTAAAACCGTCGTCCATTCACCTTCTCTCTCCACCTATAAAGCCCTCTTCTCGCCGCTCTCCTCTCCCCTTTCGGCCTTCCCTCTCACCGCCGCCCTCCTCCTCCTCTTCGGCCGCCGCCCCGCCGCCGTTCGCCGCTGTCCCGGCCATCTCCCGCCGCCGCCCAAAATTTCACCGCCGCCACCACCTTCCACCGCCGCCGGCCGCCCCGGTTCTCCCCGCCACCGTCGCTGGTAGGTGCGCCGCCACCTTCCCACTCCCCGCCACCCCTCGCCGCACCGCCTCCAGCTGCCGATCGCCGGCGAGGCCGCCGGCCATGCGCCTCCCGAGCAGCGTACGCCGCCGCCCGCGTGGCCTCCACGTCGGCCGACCCCGAGCCCGCGTGGCCTCCACGTCGCGCCGTGTGGCGCCATGTGGCAGGGTGTGCCACCTCGGCCATCTCCACCTCTCGTGGAGTCGGTCCACGGTGGACCGAGCCCACGCGTCATAAAATTTTGAATTTCAAATTTATCGCTGATGTCATAAACCATCTTTTTCAATATAAAAATAAATCAGCAAATTAGTATTTTTCTTTTTCCCCTATTTAATCTTTCGGAAGCCATAACTTTCTCATTTTAACTTCGATTTGAGTCGTTCAAATTTCTAAATTTTTCTAAAATCATAAACTATCTCTTTTTCTTTATCTTTCTCTTTTAACTTTCATTTATTTGTTCATTTTAACTTTCTCTTTTTAAAATTTTGAATTTTATTTGAATTTATGTGTATTTATTTGTTTTATTTGCTTCGTCTTTTCGCGCGTAGATTCCGCCGTTGCCGAAGATTTCTCCGCTCCGCAGCAAGAATACCCAGAGAGCGTGCAAGAAGGCAAGTCTCCTTTGAACATTTTGAACCTATGTTTGAGAAATACTTTTACTTAATTTAAATATACTTGCATTGCTATTTACATAGAACACTAGTTTCGGTATTAAGGTATTAGTTAATCCAATTATTGTTATGCCCTCGATTGAAGTTGAATGCCATGTACCCTTGTAACCTTAGGATTTCCTTTGTCTCAATAATGAGATTATTATTAAATCTTTGACAAATATTAGAACGGTAGTAAAATGCTTAGTCATGCTATTTAACCTTTGTAATCTTGAAATGAGAAATTATGTTTCATTACAATAATCTTGATATTCGGAATTTAGTGGCGATTGGTGTTGCCACTGTTCTTTTAAAATAAATTAAAATGTAAAAATTGTTTTAGACCGGGGAGGATGGTTGGTTTGGATTGGTGCGGTAAGCACGAGATTTTGTAAAGTGTATGTTCCACCCTAGTCAATTAAGGACCGACGCTTGTGATTGTCCAGACTGAGCACTACCGTACAACCCCAAGTCTATATGGGTACGACCTAGCTGATTAACTTACGATAGTTTAGTTTAGGTGCCACCAGTGGAAAGTGGGTGCCAGCGATTTACTGGTTATTCACAGTGAGGGACAGGGATTTACTGTACTCATATGGCGCAAGAGGGGGCTTCTGATTGGGTGGATTTAACCCTTCAGCGGTGAAACCTTAGCGGGTGGTATCTAGCTAGACTAGAGTGAGGTAAAGGCTTTGTGATATTTTATCTGGGTCTCATGCCAAAGGAAGCATAGTGACTGTTAGGATAATTTATCTCTTGGGGGTAAAGTTGTACATCCTCTGCAGAGTGTCAAACTATTCGAATAGCCGTGCGCACGGTCAAGGGCGGGCAAGGAATGCATTCACATGGTAGAACTTTGGTCTTTCATTTTTTTTAAACAAGGTTTTGGTATCCCGAGAGTGGAGGGAACTCTCGGAAGGTTGTCCTGGCGGTTAGAGCCAGTGTGGGTGGATGTAACCCGTAGTTTTAAACTTTATCGGTTAGAGCTGATTAATTTGTGTTGGTGGAAAGAACCTTCACTACAAACTGTTGATTAGTTTCAGTTAAAACAATTACTTTGTTAAACTAATGCCTTAGAAAATATTTAATGTTATTTGAAATAAAATATTGCTTTGTGCAAAAGAACCATATAGCCTTCCTTTGTTAAGCCTTGCATCTACTGCATTTTTTCCCAAGACTTGCGGAGTACTTTATGTACTCACATGCTGCACTAAAATCAACTCAGAGGAATATAAAGCTCAGGAAGGAGACTACGACTACTTCGTGTGTGGATTCGACGAAGGATTCCCGGAGTACTAGGTTGCGCTTCCCCAGTCAATTGCCTGTGGCGTATTGATGTGTCTTCGCTGGATTTATCTTCTGCTTCCGCTGTGTTTTGTGTGTGGGGGTCTTGAAACCTCATTTGAAATAATGAGACCTTTCGGTCGGTACTCTTTATTATTGTAATAAATCGTTGTTGGTTATGTAATCATTTCTGTTTGACTGTGTGCACTAGCTTTGATCTGGGACTAGTGCTGTAATACATAGAGGGTCCGGGTTCAGAAATCCGGGGTCCCGACATTGGGGAAGAACGACATCGTGGCGAGCTCTTGGCGTAGAATTTCAATTAAGTGGGAGGGAGAGATGAGGAACATGGGAACATGTTTCAACGTGAGCAGTGCAAAGAGAGATGCATTGAGGTGGTTGGAACGACATGGAGATGCGACGATTGGTGCGTGGGTGAGCTCAAGCATGACTTGGCAAAAGAGGGAGGGAGGAGTAAGGGGAGAGAGCTTTATAGGCGGAAGAATGTGTGTGACCCTATTGAGAAGCAATGTCGGGCAGCGGCTTACACACGGGAGCAGAGGGCGGCATGGCACAGGCGGTGGACGGGGTCATGTGGTGCCATCTATGCAAGCGTGGGGTGCGAGTCAGCGTGCGGCGCGACAGGCGACGTGGTAGTATGTAGTAGTTGGCGGAGCTTCCAGGTCTAATAATAGAACTTTGGTAGGTGTAGCTTGATCCTTCTTAGGGCACCTAGGGTTGATATGTTCTTCTTTCCCAAAGCTGAGGTTGGTGGCGATAGCACCCTTCGCATATTTTTCTATATTCCTTTGGGGATATCTGTTTGCATAATGTCCTATGTTGCCACAAAGGAAATATTGGAAACATTTGGCTTCTTTGCCTTACCTCTTCTAAGGGCACTTATGATCGTAGTGTCTAGTATTTCCGCAATGAAAGCAAGTGGCATACTTTGGGGTCTGCCTAGTGTAGTGGTTTGGTTGTCTTCAATGTGACAGCTTCTCTTGGGTAATCCTTGCGAAGTGGGGTTAGGCGAAAGCTTGTATGGATGGTAAAGGCTAAGGCGATTAGAAACTATTGGACCCTTTTTCTTACTTCCACTAGGGATAGTTGTCTTGTTCCTAGCCATCGTGTCTGCTTGATGAAGACTTGCTCAGCAGGTCTATTGTGAGGTGAGAAGAGAATAAAAGCAAAGTGGGGACTCGAGTCTTGGTCCTTGTGCGGGTTAAGACTTCCAAGTCATTGTCTTCTTTGATGATATCGTCTCCGTCGAATATCAGAAGGTTGAGTGGTCTTCACTTGTTCTTGATTGTCCTGAATTTGGTTATTCGTCACTCCGCACCTGTAGATCTGATGGTGTTTCCAGCAAAAAGGGCGAGGGGGAAATAGCTTGAGATATAGGAAGAGTTGTGGAGATAAGGTAATCTAAACCCATTCTAAATTTTTAAATAGTACACCCAAGAAGCTGGGGTGGCACACAAATCACACAAAATTTTTGAAAACAAGTTTTTCCCTTGACTGCGAAATATAACACCTAAGGGCAAAAAGGCAGCATAGGGTCTAACTGAAAACTTATGACAACGCAATGTCTATCGGTGTGGACAAACATACGAGTGTGTAGGGTTTAGCACACATGGTTCATTTAAGATGAGACTATCTTATCTTCACGAAAATCCTTGATGTCCCTAAACTTAAGTTTTGAGATAGGAGTAAGAAGGAGAAATCCAATTTCCTTCTTAACTCACAAGAAGAGAAAGAAGAGCATCCACAAGGGATTTGATAGTGATACTTCTTGTTTTTGCTACTATTTTTGGAAATAGAGCTTTTTAGAAATTGTTATTTGAATAATGGTTTTGAAATACTGAAGTTGGAAACATTTGTTTTTCAAAAGAAAGCCTCTCCAATAGTTTGCAAAGAGGATATGTCTCAAGTTTTGGTTTTGAAAGCAAATTCTTGGGAACGAGTTTGGCTTTTCAAATACTTTGGCTAAATTTCAAGTGTAACTTTGAACTCAAGTTTCCTTACAAAGGATATATATATATATATATATATATATATATATATATATATATAGAGAGAGAGAGAGAGAGAGAGAGATAGAGTATAAATAAAAGGGGCACCATGATGCTTAGACTCCATGATTAAGACTTTTCATACATGATTAAGACTTTTCATCCATAATTGATTTAGCATACTAAATCAATTACTTCCATTCCACTTGCACGCATCTAAGAGTAATCTAAAGGCAAAGAAGGCTTGGTGCCCAGACACCATGGTGCCCTATTTCAGCATCCTATATATATATATGTATGTATATATATATAGAGAGAGAGAGCTTTATGGCAAGAAGGATCTTCCAATGGTGGTTGGAAACATTGAATTTTGAAAAGAGAATGGATTTCAAAATCTTGGTATGAAAACAATTTCTTGGAAATCAGCTTGGACAAATAATTTTTGAGGTCAAGGTTTCATGGCTAATTTTTGAAATCAAGATTCTCTATGAAGATTTTGAGGTAAGGGTGAGGAAATAGAGGATTAATTATCTCCTGAAATCAAAGGAGGGGAAGGAAGAACATCCAACAGTGATTTGGTTGATAGTAATACTTGGGTTAGTATTATTATTTTTTTGGAAGTAGAACTTTTAGGAAAGCGATTTTCAAATGGGATGTTTTGGAATACTGATTTTGATATATTTGTTTTGAAAGGGGAGTATCATCCACGATTTACGAAGAGAAGGGTTCTCAAATATTTGGCTTTGAAAGCATGTTTTTGGATAGGAGTCTAGACAAATAAATACTAGGGTCTATGCTTTCAGGGTAAATTTTGAAATCTAGTTTTGCACAAGGCCTTTTTGACATTGGGTTTTATAGGCAAGAAATTTTGAAAGTGATACATGGACATTTAGGTTTCCTTTTTGGAATCCCGAAGGCCTGCTTATAATAGCAAGGTTTTATGGACAAGTTTTAGGGAAGAGATTTTGAAGAAACTTTCATCAATAG
Organism: Dendrocalamus latiflorus; assembly: GCA_017311315.1. Classification (NCBI taxonomy): domain Eukaryota; kingdom Viridiplantae; phylum Streptophyta; class Magnoliopsida; order Poales; family Poaceae; genus Dendrocalamus; species Dendrocalamus latiflorus. The sequence goes on along the minus strand of CM029653.1, from coordinate 16,167,194 downwards.
ATTATTAAAGTAAGATTTGAGGTGCGAAAATTTTGGGGTTAAGTTTGAAAACAATATTTGAAAGTATGCTTCAAAATTTTAAATCGAGAGTAAGGAGTAAAATCATTCCTAGCCATGGGTAGCAAGACTTGGCATGTGTAATATGTTTTTACCAACATAATGTTTTCACAATAAAACTCGAAGGTCAATTTTTGAAAGAAGCCCTTTTAGGGAAAAACTTTTTAGAAGTAACTTTGCTTTAACTGTTTGAGAAAATAAAAATAGATTTGGAGTAAATTTGGGAAGAAGTTGGACTCTTGGAATAAACCTTTTTGGGAAAGACTTTAGGGAAATAGGTTTGTTTTGGGTACTTGATAAACCAAAACGGATTTTTGTAACATGTTTGGTAAGAAGTCAAATTTTGGAAATCCCCTCGAAAGGTCAGGTTCTTTGGAAAAGAGCTCAAAAATGAATTTTGTGAACCATTTGGCAAGTGAACTTCTAGGGATAATTTTTTTAAAAAATAAGTTTCAAAGTTAAGCCTTGCAATTTTGTCCCACATAGGTTTCAAGATGCCTTCAAAGAGAGGTTTACAAAAGTCCTGAAAATTTGTCATTTTGAATTTCAGGGTAAGGAAGTTATGGAGTTAAAATTACTGGAGCAAGATAGAAGTAAAAGAAGATTATTTTGGCTTTTGACTGTTGCTTTTTTGCTAAAATTACACTGTTGCAGCTATTTGCTTTTTTGAGTCATTTAACTAAAGAAAAATGAAAAATAATAAAAAAATAGAAAACACTTCTATATCTCTACGGACAATGCAAAGAATAAAGAGAAAAAACTAAAAAAAACGAAAATTAAGAAGCTAACGCGTTTATTCCAACTTTTAGCTTTTGATTAAAGGTCTTTGTTAGCCATTTGAGTCTACGGTCAAAGTCTTTGTCATTCAAATTCGCCCTCGTTGGATTCGGCACGGCTGCACACCGTCACGAGAAAAGCTATTAAATGGTGATTTTCACTCCTTTGCGGCAACGTAGAGAAAAGCTATAGCAGCTATGGCGGAACCTATCCTTAGTATGTAATAAACATTATTTAGTATTGTCTAAAACTAAAAAATGGGATTAAAATATAAATACGACAATAACGAAGCGGATGCATGCTGGAAGAACAGAGGTAGCTGCTGATGGGTAAACGAAGGTAGAAAGAAATGGATTGCTGTATTATTGTCTATGAAGCCTTGTGCAGCTGTCAGTGCTGAGATGGAAACTATCAAACTACTAAGGACCTCAACATTTATTTACTTCAGGGGAATGTTTTAACTAACAGAGCATGATGGCCATTGGTGGAACTCATGAGGAAGAGGAATTGATGGCGGGTTGTGATCACGTGGTATGTAGACCTCTGCTTTCCTGTACAATTTTAGAGGTGTCCAGAAAAGCAAACAAGTCAAACCAGCACGGCAGCCAGAAGGAAGAAGACAAACGCATAGATTCATATATTTGAGATTGCTTATATAAAAATTCCTCCATTAGGCTACTTGCTTTTGTTAATTGTTTATCCAAATTAAATGGTTTAAAATTACAAGATTATGACCTGAGAGGCAAAATTACTTTTAATCAATTAAACTAGATGACAAATCTATTGCGCAAAGAGGACAAACTAATCCATTGATAACCGTAGGAAAAGGTTGAAATTATTCAGCAAAATTACATCACGGTTGGAGTCCAGAGGAATATTAAAGTTTTACATGTATCAGAAGAATTAAACAGCATGTTCATCTTTATTTAGATGTGAAAACAAGGCACACAACTTCACCTATGTTGTCAAGATCTTCCTCACCCTGGTTAATACATAGCTCCCATTGCATTGGTCGAGGCATGGACATTGGCTCCTTCAAAGTATTTCTCTATTCTGCAGCTGCATTCCTTGCCAAGCTTGCCCGGTTTACAACCACAAATACATAGATTCTATCATAGAGCTTGTCAAATAGCCAGAAATAAGCAATCCTCCATGTCTTCTTGAACAACAGTACACAAAACACCATCCAGAGCCCCACAACAAGTCCCACCCCAAGTCCAAAATAAAAGGTCATGGGCTCAAATTCTTGCTTGTTGCTTCCGAGATAATCATGGATGAACGTATCATTTCCTGAACAATTCTTTTGAAGAGGAGGCCCACAAAGACCACTGTTTCCAATGTACATAAGTGACGGATTGTCCACATTGAGGGTGTCAAGTTGGCAGCCTGAGGGTATCCTTCCAGACAAATTGTTGTAGGACAAGTTCAGGTCGCTCAGAGATGTCAAACTTGATAAGCTTGATGGGATTTCACCATAAAGCTTGTTCTTAGAGAGGTCGAGAGATTCCAATGACTGCAGGGCGCCAATCTTGTTAGGTATGTTTCCGCTCAGGTGGTTTGATGATAAATTCAAATTTATTAATGCATCAAGAGAAGTGATATCTGTGGGAATTTCACCAGTTAAGGAGTTGCCTGATAAATCAATACTCACTAAAAAGTCGATTCTATAGCCATCATAACTAAGCTTTTGCCCTTTTGTAATTATGGATGAGATTTGCCCAAATGGAACGTTCAAAACAATCTTGTTACATGCAATGAAGCCCTTCAGGGTCATACATGTTAGGTTTGACAGATGCCAAGGAATAACACCAGATAAGGTATTGCCTGATAGATCCAAGTATTGAAGATAACTAAGATTTGTTACTTCAACTGGAATATTTCCATAAAACGCATTGTGACTTAGTTGTAGAAATCTTAATGTTCCCAGCTGTCCTATCCATGCTGGTAACCTTCCAGAAAACTTATTCCATGCAAGATCCAAGAATACCAAACTTGTGCAGTTCAGCAAAAATTCTGGGAATTTTCCTGATAAATTGTTGTTGCTCACTAGGAGGTTAGATATGATTTTGCCCTCAAAGCACTGAGGAAATTCACCGTCCAAAAGATTGCTTGATAAATCTAGAAAATCCAAACTTTGCAACTTGCACATAGATTCTGGAATGCTGCCATGAATTTTATTTGAAGACACAAGCAATGTTTGAAGATCTGGAGCTTCAAGATTAGATGGTATTCTTCCTGAAAAGGCATTGTTAGAGATGTCTAACAAGGTGATATTTCTTGGAAATGATGGTATTGGTCCAGTGAGCCGGTTTGAACTGACGTGGAGTTCTCCAAACGCCATGTCATCCATATGTGCTGGCAAGCTGCCACTTATTTGGTTGTGAGCGATGTCGAGATATGTGGCCTGCGAAAATGTAGACCAAAACCAGTTAGGAATCTTGTCCCTTATAGAAGTGTTTGAAATGTCAAGATTAGTGATTTCCGTCTGCCGCTGAAGCCAAGCTGGAAACAGAGGACCCATCTGGCAAGATGCAAATACTGCAGACTCAAGCCTAAAGGGAGGAAGCCAATCTGAATCCACTACAACCTGCAAATTATTGGAAGAAAAGTCTATGTTCTTTAAGCTTACTAGACCTGCGAAGTGTTCCTTGATTATCACACCGCTCAAGTCGTTGTTGCTTAGATCCAAAGTAGTCAAATTAGAAAGGGTGCCAATTTCAGAGGGTACACTTCCGTTGAGGTGATTGCTGGAGAGGTAAAGGGCAGTTAAACCCGTCAAATACCCAATTCCTGGTGGGATACTTCCAGTGAGGGAGTTGCCGGAGAGGTCAAGGGCAGTTAAACCCGTCAAATACCCAATCCCTGGTGGGATACTTCCAGTGAGGTTGTTGAAGGAGAGGTCAAGTATGCTCAAGCTGGTGAATTTTCCTATCAAATCTGGCAGGCCTCCGGTGAAATTGTTGTCACTTAAATGCAGCTCCTGCAAATTTTTCCATGCGCATTTCAGCAACCCCTCAATGAAAACAGTTATATATTCATTTATCCCACTACCGCTAAGGTCTAGGGTTTCCAAACTGCAAAGATTCTTCAAATTTCCTGTCATCATCAACCTATTGTATGACAAATCAAGGACTTGGAGGGATGACATGTTTCCTATTGCGTCAGGAAGTTGGCCAAATAAGTTGTTGTCCCCAATGTTTAGGTATTTGAGGCTCGTTGTTTTCCAAAACCAACTTGATGCGATTGAGTGGTCAAAATTATTGCAGGAGAGATCGAGCTTCTCAAGTTTTGTGAGATTAAGGTATGGAAGTGATTGGTTTGCAGTATCAAGTGAACAGGAAGAAAAACGGATGACCCTTAGAGATGGTATCGTATTCAGTGTACAAGGCCAGTCAGCTATCCCTGACAGATTTACTCCGCTCATGCCAAGGTATTGTAGCAAAGGTAGATTTGTTAACCAGGTGATATCTATTGAGTACATCCCAGAAAAACCTTGCTGGCCAAGATCAAGATACTGCAACTTAGACAGCTTACCAAACTGAGGCACTCTACCACTAAATGGTATGCCAGAGAGGTTGAGATATTTCAAGTTCATCATCGAGCTCAAGAACTCAGGAATACGGATTTGTGGCCCTAGCAAGTAGTTCATGCTAAGGTCGAGGTGCTCTAGATGCTCCAGGGAAAGCAAAGACGAACTTATCTCACAGAACGAAGCATTGCCATCTTCACATCCCAGTCCAGTGTCCGACATCCAAGATGGATTTGGATTGCGAAGGTGAAGCTTGAGGACATGGCCGGTTCGGCTGCTGCACTTGACGCCTCTCCACCGGCAGCAGTCTCGGCCATGCCACGAGGCGAGGCGGTTGGTGGGATCACTTGTGATGCCCTTCTTGAAGGAGAGCAAAGCGGCCCTCTCGGCGGGAATGCAGCCACCGCCATGGCGGTGCTGGGGATGGAGCGAATCACCGGTCAAGAGTGAAGTGGTGCTTATGGTGATGAGGAGGATGAGGAAAGGATTTGTTGTGGGATGCATGGTGGAATAACATAAATACAGGAATGTTTGGCCATTCCTTTGGAGTGATATGCTTGGCCATTTGGGTCCCTGGGTAACAAAGTCTAGTCTTCGTCCATCAATTCAATGAAGTCACCAATGGATGACGAGACTGTGATGGCTGTCACCAACTAATTGCCTGATTAATCATGCGCTACTGTCAAAGTCACTGTCCTTTTTGACTCTGGAGGTCCAAAAGGAATAAGAAAGAAATGGATTTGTTGTATTGTCTATGATACATTGTGCAATTGTTCGTGATGATATGGTAACGACTAAGGACCTTGACATTCACTCCAGTTTGCCTAGTGGCATGACCATTGGTGGAACAAATGACGAAATGATTACCAGCTAAGACGGGGATTGTGATCATGCGGCATGTAGACCTCTACTTTCCTGTACAATTTTAGAGGGGTCTTGACTGAGGAAATACTAAGAATATGTGGGGCTCCCAAGTCCCATTTTGGACCTATTTGGATCCCAAAATACCAAGAATTCCGTTTTTGGCCCCCTGTACAAAAAAATTCCACTTTTGGACCCCTTCCCACCGCGGGATTCCCCCGTCGCGCCACGTGGGCCGGTCGTGCGGAACGTGGCCGCACGACCGAGCTGGCGGCGCGCCCGGGCGCGCGTCTCCCCGCCGACCGCGCGTCTGACGCCCCGAGCGCGCGTGTGCCGCCGCGAGCGCGCGTTTGCCCGGCCGACCGCGCGTCCCGCCCCCGCCCGAGCGCGCGTCTTGAACGCCCGACCGCGCGTCCTGTGCCGCCGCGAGCGCGCGTTTGCCCGGCCGACCGCGCGTCCCGCCCCCGCCCGAGCGCGCGTCTTGAACGCCCGACCGCGCGTCCTGTGAAAAAATCGGTCGTGCGCTCAAAAAACCAAGTCGTGCGGTCAAAAAACCGAGTCGTGCGGTCAAAAAATCGGTCGTGCGCTCAAAAATTCGGTCGTGCGCTCAAAAAGGCGGTCGTGCGCTCAGCAGGGGTCCAAAATCGGAATTTTTTTTGTTTGGGGTCTACTTTTGGAATTTCGGGGTGATTGGGGGTCTAAATGTGTCCAAAATTCCCCCTTGAGAATGCAGATTTTTTTTGTGGCTAATGGCAGGAGATACGATTTCAGTAGGAACAAATTATGAATCAAAGAGGATTGTCTGGACAATACATCAGCACTGTGCTTTGCTTCTCTGTTTCGCCATAGTAGCTTCCAGCTTCCCAGTGAGGACATGTTTGTTTCTATGTTATGATTTTTTATGCCAGTGCCTTCGTTTTCTGTATCTCACCAACGGCGCGTCCTTGGCATACTGCATGGTTCTCATATTTGTTTCTGTTTGCCCAAATTTTAAATTCCATCAAGATCCCATCCTATGAAATTGTTTATGTGCAGGCAATACGCGGGAAAAAAATATTGCGAAAGCATCATTTTATTCTGGTGCAATGTTCAGGGTTCAATCCAAGGAATGGGCCCCTTCAAGTGCAAATGCCTGAAGAAATCGTTCCGGAGCTCTAGTATGTAAGGTTCATGAATATCTAATCCATACTGCAGTTCCCGCTCTTCAGAACAAAACGCACATGCTACCTTTCATTCTGGTATGCTTATACAAGTTAACACCTGAAATGTAATGTCAGATTGAATTACACGAGAGATGATCTACAAAGGTGAACAAAATCAACTTGTAAAGATGCACACAAACCGGATACATATTCTATTGCTTCATCATAAAGATGCTGCAACAAACTCTTGACGCCCATTCAATAATGCAATACGAAAGAATCCATGGAAAAGGTAGCAAGATTCATCAGGATGCAAGCACTAAGAACCTATCATGCTTTCAAACTCCAGGGAATAAGCCCATAGCATTCCTTGTATGCATAACTTCAGAGAGTTGGTACTCAATCCACATAAAGGCAGTTTTTCAGAAAAGAAGGTGCTTGATTCATTAATTATTCAGATATATCCGGAGTATAAGCAAACAGAAAACGGTGAAGTCATTCATAACATGAAGATCACACAGTGCTTGATGTTCCTGTAACACCCCGCCCATCCTCTGAGCCTAGAGTGCTACCATCATTGCATAATAATACCACCTTTAAACATCTGCTAAGCATTTTAAGCAAACTCTACCCTTTTACACAAAGCAGCAACCACTCACACCCTACCATTTTTTTAAGTAACTATTATAACTTACTAGTGGAGTTAAACATACTAACAAAAGCTAGATATGTGAAGTGTTGCAAGAACGTGAAGTTATTCATGTGCTACGTCCGCCCGTGCATGACGTCCTCAACGGTCACCTAAAAATAAAACAACAAAGTAAGGGTGAGTCCAATGACTCAGCAAGTACACAATAGAACGATAAAACACTACCAAAACATGTAAGCAAATCAACCAACCATAACATACTCCGTATGCATTGTCATGCTCATATCATCATTTTCATGTTTCCACATTAACCATAACATACTCCACATGCATTGTCATGCTCATATCATCAGTGCCATGCAACCCTGTTCTACATGCACATTTGCTCATCACATTGCATATACCGGTATTGCCGAGTGAACACCCGTCGATGTTCACCCAAAATCTTGGGCCCGCCCATATCGTCACGGGGTCTCTCCACTCCCGTGGAGGCCTATCGAAGTAGGTCTTACTCAAGAGCACTCCGGATTAGTCAACTAGCTTTACTCATAACTAGAGACTTTCTCACTGCCCTCTTGAATGCACATGATGCAAATGCAAATGCTCATTATCATAATCATGCTCATCATTAACATCATTAGCAGGTAAGCATCGTTGCCTACCTTACTCCATCATCATTACCATCATTTACCATGCAACATCACGTCATGTAAACATCACATTTCCATATAAACATCATCATATCATGTAAGCATCACATATTTTCATAAACCTTTCGGTCTACCGCTCTACCATGCACTTGCCTGTTAACCAAGCGGAGCAAAACGACGTGCGGACGACGTCGACTCAGGATCTCCACCTGGACAAGCAATTAATCCGATTTAACGCATCATAACGAAACCAGAGATTAAATGGGTGACAACGATACTACACGCATAACCCGATCTTGGCATAAAACTCCTAGGGTTAAGGACCCATCGCGTAGGTACCAAAACCACTTGTTTTTTCTTTCTTTTTCTCCTCTTTTTCTTTTTCTTTTTTTCTTTTCCCTTTTCCTCTCTTTCCTTCTCTTTTTTCTTTCTTTTCTCTTTCTTTCTTACCCGGTCTTTTCCTCTTCTTTTTCTTTTTCCCTTCCTCACCCAGCCCTCTCTCTCTCCTCATTTCCATCCGGCCAAACCGGCCTCCCCCACTCACTCCCTCTCGACCGCTCGGCCGGGCGGCTCCGGGCGGTGCGGCATCGGCGCGTGACCGAGCTTGGCTTGCCGGCCCCAGGCCACCACCGGTTGGCCTCCGCACGCCCCTTCTCTCGCTGACTTCGCCCGAGGGCTCCTCCAGGCAACACGGCGGCGCACGGCCAAGCTAGGGGCTCACCGGCCTCGTGCTCACCGCCGGCCCCTCCTCCTCCACGCCTCTCCTACTCTCTCTCTCTCTCTCTTTCTCCTGGGATCCGGCTGGCCACGGCCAGATCTGGCGCCGACTCCCCAAGCTCTGGCCACCTCCCTCATGCTTCGCCTCGGATCCGACCAACTGGGACCGGATCCGCCATCCCCCTGGTACGTGCACGGCGGCGAGGCGTTGGGCGCCGCCGCACGGTCGGCACAGCCTCCGACCGTTGCCCTCGGCTCTGACCATGGTCATCTATGCCCCCGACCTCGGCTCCGGCTCCCACATTGCTCGGCCAAAGCCGCACTGTGGGTTAGGCCCCCAGGCTGCCGTCGGCTTCCACTACCCACATGGCTCCCCAACCACCGATGTCGACCCTCGGCACGGATTCACCTTGGTACATTCTGCCCTACTCCCCTCTCTTCTTTACGCATGCTAGTGTGGTTCCATGACTGCTCAAGAGTTGTGCTTGTGTGACCATGTTGGATAAACATGGGGGATGGGCAACCTACTTGTTTTGCAGGACTAGAAACGGAAGTGGTTGTGGATTATCTCCTCTAGGTGCTATCGACGACGTCGTCTGAGCTCCGTTGGGACCTCTTCTCCTCCTAGCCCTTCTCCTTCTTGCCCTACTCCTTCTTGCTCTCTCTGCCTTCTCTCTTCCTCTCGACTAAGGGTGGATGAGTGAATGGTGCCTGGCTTGGTTCTGGCTGAGGCAGGAGTAAAGAAATGGGGAGTGGCTAGAATAGTTGAGTAGGTGAGATGGCTTGTCTACTTAAGAGGCATGGCTATCACTCACTGTGAAATGGCACTTTTGCCCTTCCCCTTTTTGCCTTGGCTGGTTATAGCACTATGGACTTTTTGGTCCAATGGCAGACCTATACTATTTGGTGCTCTTCTACTACGGTAGGTAAACTGGTAAAAGGTAAGAATAGAATTTCCTACCGAATGACGAAAACCCATAATGCGAGACGGTGCCGACCGCCCCTGGACGGTCTGGGAACCTTTGAGAACGCTACTTTCATGCAGCTTTCTAGACGGTGCCGACCGTTCCTGGGTGGTATGGGAACCTCTGCGAGCATTACTTATTTGGCATTCTAAATGCCGACGGGTCTGATGGTAAAATCCGCCCTTTCCTTCCTTAATTCTCTCTTTTGCAATTCAGTGGTATTACATTCTACCCCCCTTAACAGAATTCGACCCCGAATTCTGGCATTCAACAATCCTCATGGAAGAACAAAATAAACTAACTTCTCATAATGTAACATTAACTCATACCTGTGTCGCGCATACGAGACTCCAACTCCCATGTCGCTTCTCGCTCAAACTGATGTGCCCAAAGCACGATAACATACTTTATCACTTTATGCCTCAACACCTTCTCTTATTTCTCCAGAATCCGAACTGGATGGGACTCGAAGGTGAGGTCTTGCTTGATGGACACCGGTTCTAACACAACCAACACACCTCAGCAACATTTAACGTCTCATGCCTCGACATAAGGAAATTCTCAATCCTCCAAGAAAATCTCTCCCATCGCTTGCACAAAAGAGACAACGCTACTTTTGTTCGCAACAAAGAGAGCTCCTCTCTTTTACAAGAGAAGTATCACATAACACTCATAAACTTGACTCGCTTTTACAAAGCAAAGTCTTTTATAAACGTAATCCAATTATAGGATCAATCCATTCATCCACAAATAACAACATTCCTTCTAAAATAGTTGGGAATTCACTCCCCCACAAAATATCACTTCATCACAACCAATCCTCTCAAGAGAGAAAAATGGTCAGGAAACCAATCCTCGTCCTAACAAACAATATGCTATATATATCATGCGAAAAAAATCTATTCTCGAAATTCGCCCCTTTCCTTTCAAAGAAAAGGAAGCACGCTCTTTAAGGTGAACAATTAACGCCTTAACAAATAAACCATATCAATCACATAAGAAATGCGGAAACCCTGCAACTTCCCACTTAAATTCACTTTCCCTCAAAAGTGAACCTGAATGAATTCCCAAATCAAGGGAACCCGAAATAATCCATTAAACATCAGTCAATCATTTCAAATACTCATTAGATTGCGATAGGACAATTCGTCCTTCCAACCTCAATCTATGAGTTACAAAACCAATTCAATCCTAGGGCAATGTTCACATGAATTTGGGGATACTTTAGTACACGACTTGCAAAGTACTAAGCAAACCTTCTTTACCAGTGACATATTGTCGACAGGTAACCCCACATGCCCCGTCAAAATCCATATTTAATTCCATTAATTCAATTCCTCTAATACCCTTATTCTCAAGGGTTTCATCCCATGCTCTGTTTGCACCACAATAAACTCCATCAATGGTCAACTTTAACTCATGGAATGGATTATCTCTCTGACTACTTCTTTAAATAATGATCACCAAACATGGTGGATAAAACAAATCGCACACCAACTCTCAACTTCTCACGTCCACAAAATGAGGTAAGCTCCATTAGGATTTCATTTAACATCGAATAACTAAATCTTCCAATAGCTCTACTTCCATTTTACCTCAATCTTTTAGCCTCTACTAGCTGTCAACAAATATGAGGCTCATAAACCAAGGTTCCCAATACTCCTTTGATAACCTTGATAATATTATCATCCTCAATCTATGCTATGGGAATCAAGCGATCTAAAACATTAACACCTAGTGATGATTACCTCAAAACATAAGTTAGGAAAGCTCATACTCTCATCGCTACCCATGTTTTACCAGCTTAATATGACATCAGTCACCATTATTTCCCATAGATGCTACTAGTTGTGACAATACAAACAGTTTTGCCTTTAAGGCCGATTTTATCCCTAATTAATTTCTCACCAGGATTATGACATAAGATCAACTCGTTCTCTATTATCCATATACATTAGACAAATAACACCAAGGAACAGGGAGATGCAACAAAATCCAAATCTTACATTACCATAGTTGACGCGCCTGGGCCCACTTTAGACTCTCAATTCAAGATGACCAAAATTACGTGTTTGGGGAACGCTCAGGACTCATTCCTGAGTATGCCTAGGACTTCGTTCCTAGATACGCCTGAAACTTACACGTTCGGGAATGCCACATACCATTTGTCCGGGAAATCTCATATGCAGAAGTGTGGGAAGTCATGTAGCACTTATGACACATGCACATAAATCAATCTGTGAGTCATGCGGATCTCCTACCGTACCTCCAAGCATTCATCATTATTAGAAACTAAACATGACCTCCTTCGAAGTCATGAACTCCAAGTGATAATTCACTCCAAAACACAAAGCATTTCTTCCAAATACTAACATAGAAATCAATTAAAATTCTTTTCCCCATAACAACGACAAGCCAATACCTCTTGTTCTGCTTACACAGGTTAACAAATGTCAATTCACTAATACATAAGTCATTGACTTTGAGTATCCCATCTTGGACCTTTCCATGGCTCACTGGATACTTTATTCGTCTATATTTACTCTATAATTCATCAAACACTGCCACCTTACTATACAAAACAACGTAATCATATGTACTTCCGTAAACCACAATTACTTTTAAGCATAGAATCCGTCTGTTCTACTTCCGTAGGCGTGCACATGATTTCCTACAAAATGCAGTGGCAACTCCACCAACTCATGCTTAGATATTGCTACCAAATCTCACTAAAATGTCATTAACATCATCCCTCAGAATTGAAGTCTCACACGACTCTACAACAATTCTTCTCCATTCAATTTAGCCGGGAGACTACCCGACATCAAGATCCCTATTCTAGTCCTCCCAACTAATTCCAATAGAGTTATAAAATCATAACTATTTGGACTCTCCGAAACATTGGTTATGATTATAGCAATCAATCATGGTGCAGGATTGATAAATTTAGCTTTATGGTCATTCGCCTATTACCCACGGAAAGGATAACTCTATGGGCAATTTTCACCGAAACAATAGATTAACACATTTCTTGGCATGTTTAAGTCGCATAGCTAGATTCATCGATTGAGACCATAGTAAAACACATCCTTCATCGAGGCTCAACAATCTAAACGATCTTGGTGACTTATGGGTTCGTCGATATTCTAGGTCCCACTCTTAAGCAGAGATGGATATGCTTTACACCACTACTTCTCATATAATAACTAGACCCCCATTGCATTCAACTCAACTTTGATCCCATGGGCATGACTAGAGTCAATTACTCTCCTCATATCTCGCAACGTGGGGTTCCATGCCCTACCAATCAATTATCTTAACCACAATCTTCCACTTGAGCCTAACCCATCGTTACCATAACTACTGGATATTGTCTTTTCAGGATAAAAGCATTAGGCCTTAATACGCAAGTTACTCTAAACATTTGCAGGATCAACTCCCACCAAATATTGTACTCGCTAAGGGCACTCCCACTATAAGGTATTTATCGAACAACTCAACAAGTTGCTAACCAAAGGGAACCAACTTCCCGAAACTGAAGCAAAGCATCACTACCTCACTGTCACAAATGGCAACATGACCAGGCCTCTCCTGTGGCTACGATCTCAGTCTCTAATGCATCGGTACACGACACAATCACAGCAAAGTCCCGTAGGACACACAAATAACAAATTCAAATGCCTGCTATCAACTCGCAAGCATCAACCTCAAAGCATTGCAAATCAACAACATGACTAACGGAAATGAAAATGCAATGCTTAACCCAATCCCATCCTATTATGCACCAATATGTGAAATTTTAATTTAATTATTAGGCCTAAGTCAAATTTTAGTTGAATAATTAACCTAAGTTATCAAATTTCTTTACCACGGACCTAACGCCCGCTCTGATACCAACTGTAACACCCCACCTATCCTCTGAGCCTAGAGTGCTACCATCATTGCATAATAATACCACCTTTAAACATCTGCTAAACATTTTAAGCAAACTCTAACCTTTTACACGAAGCAGCAACCACTTACACCCTACCATTTTTTAAGCAACTATTATAACTTACTAGTGGAGTTAAACATACTAACAAAAGCTAGATATGTGAAGTGCTGCAAGAACGTGAAGTTATTCATGTGCTACGCCCGCCCATGCATGACGTCCTCAACGGTCACCTAAAAATAAAACAACAAAGTAAGGGTGAGTCCAATGACTCAGCAAGTACACAATAGAACGATAAAACACTACCAAAACATGTAAGCAAATCAACCAACCATAACATACTCCGTATGCATTGTCATGCTCATATCATCATTTTCATGTTTCCACATTAACCATAACATACTCCACATGCATTGTTATGCTCATATCATCAGTGCCATGCAACCCTGTTCTACATGCACATTTGCTCATCACATTGCATATACCGGTATTGCCGAGTGAACACCCGTTGATGTTCACCCAAAATCTTGGGCCCGCCCATATCGGCACGGGGTCTCTCCACTCCCGTGGAGGCCTACCGAAGTAGGTCTTACTCAAGAGCGCTCCAGATTAGTCAACTAGCTTTGCTCATAGCTAGAGACTTTCTCACCGCCCTAACTCTTGAGTGCACATGATGCAAATGCAAATGCTCATTATCATAATCATGCTCATCATTAACATCATTAGCAGGTAAGCATCGTTGCCTACCTTACTCCATCATCATTACCATCATTTACCATGCAACATCACGTCATGTAAACATCACATTTCCGTATAAACACCATCATATCATGTAAGCATCACATATTTTCATAAACCTTTCGGTCTACCGCTCTACCATGCACTTGCCTGTTAACCAAGCGGAGCAAAACGACGTGCAGACAGCGTCGACTCAGGACCTCCACCTGGACAAGCAATTAATCCGATTTAGCGCATCATAACGAAACCATAGATTAAATGGGCGACAACGATACTGCACGCATAACCCGATCTTGGCATAAAACTCCCAGGGTTAAGGACCCATCGCGCAGGTACCAAAACCCCCTTTTTTCTTTCTTTTTCTTTTTTTTTCTTTTCCCTTATTGTCGGACACCGGGTTAGCAAACCCAGATCCTCTGTGATTCCACCGCACTATTCCCTGGATCAATAGATAGTGCTCACAGATACATTACTGTATATCAAAAACATATAATGCGGAAGCGTAAATAATACAGTAATACTTACTCATGGGCCGATTGGGCCGAAAACAAGGAAATGCTGCAGCGAAAACTTCACACAGATGGGACCCTCAGGACTTGCCCACAGGCAACCAACTGGGGTGCGCGACCTAGTCCATGGTCTCTTCTTCTTCCAGCTCTGTCGACCCCTTTTTAGCGTCGCAGGTCTTGACATTCCTGTTCTTTCTGACTGAATGATGGTAATTAAGCAAGAGTGAGCACAACCGTACTCAGCAAGCCACCACACAGAATGCAATAATACTATATGCAAAACTGTCAAAGGAGGCTTAAGGTTCTTTTATTTGCTAAAGGCATTGTTTTGGAATTGCAATAAGTAAGAAAAATCCTGAGACTTAGCAATTTTAACTAAAACAGATTTTATGAAATTGATTGTGAGAATGCGATAATAATAGAAGTGTAGGTTACATCCACCTTTTACAGTGCATGGTTACCCCCACCTATGCTAGTTTTCACCACTGGAGTGCTTCCCTCCAGAAAAAATTCAAAACTAGAGTACGTCACTCTGACTGGTTTTATCCCACCCACAAAATGTTTTTGGAAATAGAACTAACTCGAGTAAGTTCCCATGTCCGCCCTTGACCGTGGGCACGGCTGCTCGAACAGTTTTATACTCTGCAGAGGTTGTACACTTTCACCACAAGAGATAAGTCATCTTAATAGTCAACATGCTTCCTTAGGCGTGAGACACGGATGAATTATCACAAAGCCTTTACCTTACTTCGATCTAGCTAGATATCACCCGCTGAGGTTTCACCGCTGAAGGGTTCTATCCGCCACAGTCAGAGGCCCCCTCTTGCGCCGTATGGGTACACTCGGTCCCTGTATCCCACTGTGAGTAAACCAGTATGTCTTGGCACCCACTTACCACTGGTGATATCTGAACTAAACCTTTGTAAGTTAATCAACTAGACTTGTGGTTGTACTGTTTTACACAAGGAGGTCGTCACAAGATTCAGTCCTTAATTTGTCCAGGCGGTTCTTACCACAAACCACGGGTTCTCGTGCGACATCGGCACCATCCACTCTCACCAACCGCCCAGACAGGTATAGCATGCTTTGAGGGTTTTGAAAAGCATAAAACAGTTATATCAAAATACTTAGCCACGTACATCCCATGACTGTCCCAAACAAGTACTTATGTTTTTAAAGATTGATGATCAGGGCAATTAGCGCCCTGGACATGACCGGGCTAGCATAGCATTTTAATGTATTCTATAGCTAGTAAGGATTATCATTAATATCTATGGTGACAAGGATTAAGTGATTCAAGTGTCAAGGGATGGCATATTAAATTTAATACAACAGCAAGTGGGCATGTAGCTACCTTAAGCTTTGACATACATTTATATATTAAATTAGGCATGTAAGTTGCTAATTTAAAGGAACATAAAGTTGCATAAAATGTGGGATCAATATGATCAAAGTGATGACTTGCCTTGCTTGGGGTACCACGGCCTTGATTGCCTTAATTCAAAGCCTACTCAGTCAGTGACTTTAAATTACTGGTCCTCGCTTTTACCCAGTCTTACTGTTTGAATCCGTCGCCTCGTCGAGTCTTCACATTCTAATACGCAGCAAAGAAAAGAAAGACCAAATAAATCCAAACACTTTCAATGCCCAATTAAATTTGGATTATAAATTTATTACGATTTTGAGAATACAGAGACGATTTGGATTAATGCGTCGCAAGCACGACCATAGCTGGATTTGAGTGAGAGCTTGTGCTGTTTGTATAGCTTTTACTGTGAGGGAAAATTTTAGAATAGCGAGGGGTCAAAAGTGAAGAAGCATCTTCAGGAATTATCTGCGTAGCCAATTGGGAAAGTCAAGGCTCGACCTTTTAGTTGATGATTTGATATTAATTGATTTACATTTATCAAGGAAGTTCCATGAGTCGGGCAGGACATAGGAACAGATAAAAGAGTTCAACAAAGATAGCAAAAGGGGCAGAACTTCGTGATTTCAAGACGTGGAGGTTTTACAGGAGATGAGTATGATGTTAAACACTCAGTCTAACTTTGATATTTTATGTGGCAGTATCAATCTAAGTTTGCAACTGCCAATCTTAATGAGTCAATATTTTTAATAACTTACTTATAGTATGGAGTTAATCATTTAACCAACTAGTATTATGGACAAGGTTGGTTATTTTACTAATTACCCACTCTACTTTTCATAGTCGAACTTTTATTAAGTGAGTGAGTCATGAATTAACGGGGATTGCCTCGATGGAGCTAATCCCTTTTATTATTAATTATTTCCAACTATTACATTTGAATTCTGCGATAATGTTTGGAGATTCGGATATGAGGCAAGGGCTATTTTATGCACTAATAAGAGAGATGACATGATTTTAGAGACGAGCATCTCCTGGTCAATATTTTATGTGCCATAACCTTGTTAAATCTATTTGCTTGGTTTGTATAAATAGGTTTAGGTCGATGGGTGAAAGATAGTGTTTAGACCACTTGAGCTTTTGATAGAAGGTGATATTAAGATTTGATTTGCTTGAACATCAAATTTGAGAGTATTAAAATCATCTTTATAAAGCCTTAAATATGAAACTTTATCTGTCTAGGATCGACTTCTATTACCTCTAATTCACAAAAGATGATCTTACAATTAAATTCACATATTCGATTTCTAATATCAATCTCCAGTGAATCCCTGTCGATTTTCTTATTATTTGGAAATAGAACATGCAATCTTTTGTGTTAGCCTTACATAAGAATTTATATGATAGTTTGTTATCTTTTTATTATCAAGAAATCTATTAAAGACAAATTTATAAGTGTAAGTCCCCATTACAATTTGCAATTAATTCCTCATTCCCTCCTTTATTTACAAAAAACAGTTCGCTGCCTTGCTCAAATGAGAGAGTTTTAGATACCAATTTAGGAGTGGAAGAGCACACTGCTGCGCGTGAGTTTTTGGCCAAGCTTTTAGTCGGGCCCACCTGTCATACACACAGAGACACATAAGAAGGGGCCGCTCGACCGATTGAAACAGGGCAGCAGGCAGGAACAGCGAAACAGGGGAGGTGAGGTGGTTGTGGAGCCGTGCGGCATCGCCGGTGATGAGAGGCCGGGGAGGCGACGGCGACCAACAAAAGGGGTTGCCCGGGCGGTGAGGATGCCCCAGGAGGCATCGGCTCCAGCTGGGGTGGCACCAAGGCGGCCGGGCGGCGGCTCTAGGCGGCCGACGGTGAGGGAGAAAGGGGCGCCGACGGCCAGAGGAGAGAGGGAAAGAAGGGAGGCGTGCGCGAGCATGAGCAAGGTGGTAGAAGCTCACTTGAGCTGCTGGGGCAGCCGGAGGGAGGCCGAGTTGAGCCGGCGACGAGCACGGGCGGCGGCGCGGGGAGGCGACCGTGGCGGGGAAGCTCAGGTGGCAAAGGATGCCGGCCGACGATGGGGGAGGCTGCAGGGTGCCAGGGTGCGGCTCCCACCGAGCGGAATCGGTCCGGGGTCAACCGATGGGGAGGCGGCGGCGGAAATGGCGACGGCCGGCCGAAGACGGAGGAGGAGCGGGCGTGACGCGCTTGGGCGGTGATTTCTCGATTAAACGCTTGGGGAGGCAGTGAGCGACCGGAGGCTTGCCATGACGCGGTCGGCTTATGGAAAACTCGCCGGAGGTGGAGAAGGCGCGGTGGTGGCCGGCAGCGCAGCTCGATGCGGCTCGGCCGGGAGCGAGGGAGATGGGCAGCGGGGGAAGAGAAGTAGTGGCTTCTTATAGGCGGCGAGCGCGGCCAGCAGCTGGACGAATTGAAGCCGAGCATAGGCGGATTAACGTCGAGCGAAGACACGCTGAGGAGTAATGCCGAGCTAGGGAGCAGCGCACGCAGAGCTAGGCCGGCGATAGGGCGTACGGAGGCGGTATTGAGTGAAACTGGGGGCGGAGAGAGGCGCGGGCCGGCTCGGTGCAACGGGAAACAAGGGAGGAGGAGGAAGGAAGAAGAACCAGGGAGGAGGAGGACGACGCTGGGTGGGCCAGGAGAAAAAGAGGCCGGGCAGGCCGGGGAAAGAAAAGGAGTGGGCCGGGCCCAATAGGAGATTTAGGGGCTTTTTAAGGATTTTCCTAGTTTGGATTTCCAGATTTAGTTTTGCAATTAGATTTTAAATTTTGAAAACTTGGTTCAAAATTTTGAATTTGACAATTAGATTTTAGGATTGGCATATTTCGGAGAAATAATTCTCTTGGTTTTCAGAATTTGAAATCCTGGATATTTAAATTGGATGGAAGGACTTTATAGCAAACTTTCAATTTCCGCTCTTGGTTTTTGGAGTATCTCGATTTCAATTTAAATTTGCAATTGAGACTCCTGGGTAAGTTTGGATTTTCTAAGTTTTTTAAATTTTGATATCTTGATTCCCAGATTTGGATTTTATTACTCGGGCTTTCGACTAGAAAACAACTCGAGAAATTCGAGTAACACCAAAAACTTTTGAAGAAACTCGGGAAAAATAATTAAAATATTTTATAATTTTCACAAATACAGAAGTTCCCTTTTTGGGATGTTACACTTTTCCTCTCTTTCCTTCTATTTTTTCTTTCTTTTCTCTTTCTTTCTTACCCGGTCTCTTCCTCTTCTTTTTCTTTTCCCTTCCTCACCCGGCCCTCTCTCTCTCTCCTCATTTCCATCCGGCCAAACCGGCCTCCCCCACTCACTCCCTCTCAGCAACTCGGTCGGGCGGCTCCAGGCAGTGTGGCATCGGCGCGTGGCCGAGCTCGGCTCGCCGGCCCCATGCCACCACTGGTTAGCCTCTACACGCCCTTTTTCTCGCCAACTTCGCCCGAGGGCTCCTCCAGGCGGCGCACGGACAAGCTAGGGGCTCACCGGCCTCGTGCTCACTGCTGGCCCCTCCTTCTCCACCCCTCTCCTACTCTCTTTCTCTTGGGATCTGGCCAGCCACGGCCAGATCCGACGCCGACTCCCCAAGCTCTGGCCACCTCCCTTGTGCTTCGCCTCGAATCCGACCGACCGGAACCGGATCCGCCATCCCCCCGGTACGCGCACGGCGGCGAGGCGTTGGGCGCCGCTGCACGGTCGGCACAGCCTCCGACCGTCACCCTTGGCTCTGACCACGGCCATCTACGCCCCCAACCTTGGCTTCGGCTCCCACATTGCTCGGCCAAAGCCGCACTGTGGGTTAGGCCCCTAGGCCGCCGTCGGCTTCCACTACTCACATGGCTCCCCAACCACCGGTGCCGACCCTGTCTGACCATGTTGGATAAACATGGGGGATGGGCAACCTACTTGTTTTGCGGGACTAGAAATGGAAGTGGTTGTGGATGATCTCCTCTGGGTGCTATTGACGATGTCGTCTGAGCTCCGTTGGGATCTCTTCTCCTCCTAGCCCTTCTCCTTCTTGGCCTACTCCTTGCCGGTGTAAAAGATGCCTAATATTTAGCTACAACGTTATTAAGTCATTGACTAATCGGCAACTAATTCATGACTAGTCCTCGAGTTGCTACATGGCGGACGACTAAAGAGGCCGACTCGACTGGAGCGACTAGTCGGGCGATCGGACAATTGGTCGGCGACCAACCGCGACTAGCCGGCCATGTCAAGACATCCAACTAGGAGGCCCATTAATTCAGTTTCAGTTTGAGGCCCAGTAGGTGAGGCACGACCCGAGAGTTAATAGCAGTGAGTGAAGAATGGAGGCACAGGCCACCCGAGAGAACGGAGTAACCCTAGATGCTCATCCTCTCGAGTCTCATCCTGTGCGTCTACGACCTCGAGGAGGCCCACAAGTTTTGCTCCAAGCATAGCCTCATCGCCTCCACCGCCCTCGCTGCCTCCCTCCCGACCGCCCCTTTGGGGTCCTGTCGGAGCGGCTCCACTCGTTGGTGGCGCTCTTCAAGAGCCGTGGGGATGGGTCGGAGCTAGGGTTTGGGGCAGGCGGTGCGAAGGAGGACGAGGGGAGGAAGGTGGAGATAAGGGAGAAGGAGGCGCCCGGCCCAGGGGAGGTCACGTTGTAGGAGTGGATTGGGCCATCCGACTCCATCGAGCACTATGTGCGTTGCCATCACCGCATTGCTCGAAGGTGATTGTTTTATGCTCATCTCTTGCATTTGCTTTGAGCATTGCATAGTTTGGATGTTGATACTTGCATCCTCAAGACCTGAACCAACCTTAAGGTGCTCCTTCCTTGCTCATATGCAGCTGCTTCTGTTTGATTCTTTTCTTTTGCAAGAATTCTGGTTGTGGATTTTTGGGATAGGTGTTGATTTGTCAGAGGGAAGGGACAGGGAAGCAACTAGCACAACTAGCAGCAAGTAGTAACCTAACTCTGGGGACTAGTCGCCCAAGTCGCTCCCTTGGCGACTCGACTCGACTTTACGACATAATAACCTTGTTTAGCTGCTATTCCAATTTACTCTTTGTAACTGATAATGCAGTAATACAGAATCCCCTAATTACATAGATTGTCACAACAACAGTAAAGCAAGTGCACGTACCTTGTTGACTTGCCATTCATTAATCCAGAGTTCCAGACATGGGGCAATAAAACCAAGTTTGGCCTTTGGAGTCAATCTCGGTATGATGTTTAATTGAAATGTAACTGTTTATTAAGTGACCAAATAAATCATGTAAATTTAATCCTGAACATTTTCAGGCGCAGCATAAATTTGCTACGAACACGAGTATCATAAAAATTCTCACTAATGCGAGGGTTGCAGCGGGTGATCAATCAAAAACATTCATTCCTCAAAATGTTGTATCTGTGATTGACAGACGTATAAGATTCCTAAAATAGGAATCCTAAAAGGTAAAAAAAATTAATATGCAGGTATTTTCACAGCGTACGGGCCTCCAATAATTAAGTGCCAGAATGTACACTATGTGTTATCTTTTGATTTTGAAGGTAACAAAATTTAACACTATGATAGCATCAAAGTAGTTGATATTTATCCTGTCATGTTTCCCTCAACAACATGCTAATGCTATGTGACGTTTCATCACATTAGATGAGACCATGACAGTTCCTGATATTGATGTTAGACTATATGTGCGTCCAATAGTTCGACAAAATGTGCACATAATTTAAGAAACTAAGCTTACCACCCATTTCTAGTTGGCCTGATAGGAAATTAAACTGGCAAGCTATTCATATAATTCTAAGAACTAAACCACCTTGTCCTAGACTCCGCTTAGGATGAGCTGCTCATCTATGCTTTGCGAAACCTGGTTGTCTTCTCTAACACATCTACTAAGACAGAAGGGCAATTTCTTTTGAGATTTGCATTAACCTTTGGTTGCCACCACAGCATCCATTGCGATAAATTCAATGTAAACATCCCTCATCGGCCCATAAAGCTCTGATCATGATGGTCAGCTAAAGCCAATGTAGTTGCCACGGTCCCCACGTCAAGATTCTTGCCAAGGATGTTTTGACATAGCAACTTCAGCCAGTCCATGGCGTATCTATCTGCAGCCACAAGTAAATGCCGGATCATCTCACTGTTATCATCTTCCTGAAGATCACCCATGTCAGGTAATGAATCGGTGTAGATGAAATGCAGGAGGGCCCTGAAAAGAGAGGACAGCATCTTCGCCTCCCTCATCGGCCCATAAAGCTCTGCTCTAAAGGCAGGTGACTGCATGGCCAGCAAAATCTTGTGTGCCGCAAAGGTCTCCCTTCCAACACTGAAATTGACATCCGCTCCCTCCCTTTCTTCCAACAGCTTGCCAAGATGATCGGTGATGTCAGACTGGGGCACCCTGATTTCAGAATTCCACATGTTTTCAGTGACCTTTGGTTTTTTGACGACTGTAAACACACATTTAATCGTGAGGTGGTCGTCCTGAATGTACCCTGATCCTGATGCTTCCAGATCTTGGTTGAACTTGAACACTACAACTCCAAACCGATAGTGTCCCCAGAGTTGAACACTCTTGGTCGTTTTAGGGACACCCCGTGGCTCCGCAACTCGGAGGGCTTCACCAATCTGAGGTCATAGAACAACCGCACTTCGGCATTTTTGCTCATGAGCTCGAGATAGACTGGGACAAGGTCTTTGACAGCCTCGGTGTCTCCGTCGCGGTAGAAGCGGATGGCCCAATCATAGCCGCCAATGGTGAATGTGGCTGACCAGACTAACTTGCCGACGTCGATGCCCTTCTTGAGGCTGTACCCGACGATCTTGAACATGTGCGTTCCCTACGCCGCCTCCGTGGTGCAACTCGACGCCATCTCGTTGCATTCGGGCGCCATCCTCCCTGCAACCAAGATCCAAGAATAGGTAGTGGGGAACGGATCATACGAGAGGAAAAGAGGCAGATTTGTTTAGCAGTAGCAGTAGCAGTAGTAGTAGAAGAAGTAGTAGAAGAAGAAGCAGCAGCAAGCAAGCGAGAGGAGGTGGTGGAAGCAGCGAACCCTGGAAGAGGACAGAGGAGTTGTAACACCCCCGTTTCCAGGGGTGCCTGGGACACGGCATTCCGCAACTATTCATGCTTGAACAGTTATGAAGTGTCACGTAAGAGTGTACTATCACATGCTTACAACAAAAGGCCAACTTATATTTCATATAAGGTTTAACAACCCAGTTTTCTGCAGCAGGGTGTGCAAGCCCACAGTATTTTACATTACAAAAGCTCCAAGAAGGCTCGAGTGCAGCGGAGACCTAGAACCAAGGGTCCTCGTCGAAGAAAGGCTCCTCTGGGGCTTCCTCAACGGGGAGACCTTCACTCGCATCTTGATCCTCTAACGGGGGGATTTAGCAAGCCGTGAGCTAACTAGCTCAGCAAGTCACAAAGGGAACCCTAGCTTAGCTACTTGCACGGATCAACAAAGGAATGGAGTATATTTGGTTTATTAACTTTGAGCGGATGCAGTTTTATTTGTAAACATTTTTAGAAATTCACAAGAAGATAACTACTTCTTAAGATTAAGGGGGGGTTTTCATAAAAAGATAATTAACCAACTAGTCCAGTTAAACATTTGCAAAAACTACTTAAGCTTCGCAGTTGGAATCACCCAGGTGACACAGCTCCATTAACCGGGAGCACGACGTATTCGAATACCATTTGATTGACTCTGCAGAGTTGCCCAACTTTACCCACATGCACCCTTAACCCTCATGACTGAGTTAAGGAACTAGGTCTTTTCGCTGCTCAAACCCTTGGTATACACTCCACCCGATAGGTTCGAAATCCGCACACCCTCGGGTATCCGTTGGCCACCACGGAACGCCGGGCCCGAGTTGTGGGGGCCTATCGTTGTCTTAGTTTGGATCCACGATCCAGACCGACTCCCAAATGCAGGGTTTCACTCAAGTTGAGCAGGTACTAAACTAGGGTTGACAAGTCAACACCTGTGATTGAGCGGCTGGTTATGTCATTTGCTTGGCGTAAGGGTCTAGTCCTTATATTTTCTTGAGGTTCGCAACCTCCACCCTAGGGCAAAGTGGTGGGCGAAGACCGTCTCACGGTTTCCCACAGCACTCTTACCCTAAACTTGTGCACGCTTGCACTACCACCCTAGGGTACGGTGTCCCATACCACCTTACTCTACTCCGAGTTTTGAAATCTACCGGCCCACGGCCACAACCTTAGTAGTGCAAAGATTTGGTGTGAATGTAAATAACCTATAGGTAGTTATATTACACTTAGAGTAAATCTAGGGTTACAAGGGCGGGGCTACAAGTTTAACATGACATTTATCGGTGGTAGGTTTTATCTACATAGCATGTCATTCTAAACATTTTATTTTACGCAAACTAGCATTTCACAACTAACCATAATGCAAGTAGCATAATGACATGATTAAACAACATGGGATATAACATGATCAAGGTTTTGCGACTTGCCGTGAATCTGGATGATCTCAGCAATCTCGAACGTAGTAACTCCTGGATCCTGGCCCTGCACCGAAGCTTCCAGAATCTCTGAAACTAGCGCAAACACACAAAAATAACATAAGTCCGGCTTGAGCCTAATCAAGCGAGGAAAACTAATCTATGAAAAAGGAGTAAAATGCATAAATATCCAAATGGGAATTTTTAGAATTGTTCTGGGATGAATCTGGGAGAAAGGAGGCCAAAAATGGATTCAGGGCATCAAAATGAGCAAAGTGGTGAAATTTGGGAATTTTTGAGATTTTCTAGGATTTATTTGGATTTTCTGGATTTTTGGAAATTAGAAAAATATCTGGAAAATCGGAGGAACAGTAACGGGCCGGCCTGGCGCTACAGTGCGGCCCGAGCGGCAAGACAGCCTGCGCAACCGAGTGGGCCGCGCGGCCTTGGCCCAATGCTCGCGTTGCCGGAGGCCAGCGCGCGCTCTCCTGTGCCCGATGGTCGCCGCGTGGCCGTGCGGGCGGCAGCGATGCGGCGAGAACGAGCGCATGGGATGAAACGGGACAGATCGGATGGCTGCGAATGGACTGGATCGGGCGGATGTGGAGGGGTGACTTTAGTGGGATCGAACGGTTGGGAGACGTTGCCATCGGATTGCTCAGGCAAGACGGCAACGATTGGAGCGGACGGCCGGGAGGTGGCCACGTCACGGGGGAGGGGTCTTCTTCTACCTCCCGCCGTGCGCACCCAGCCGAGAGGCAGAGGCACAGGGCCTCCGCTCTCTGGCGGCAGCGGCGGTCCCCGATGGAAAAGAAGGGCACCAGGGGGTAGAACTAGGTGTAATGGTCCCATTTTGGGTTCCAGGGAGGCATGGGAGTCACTGGCGGTGGCCGGCGGTGAAAGGGAGGGGTTCGGTCTCACGGCGGCGCAAGGGTGCACCGGAGGTTCTTGAGCTTAAAGGGTAGTGATTTTACGGTTTAAGGACCTCAATGCCCACAATGGCGGTGGTAGGATCGGCTGGGGAGCCCAGAGGAAAGCTGGCCACGGGGAAGCTGCTCGGTCGGCGGTGATCGTCGGCGTTAGGGCTGCACAGAAGTTCTCATGGCCGAGGAAGTTCACCAAAGGAGTTAGCAGACTGGGGAGGTGCTCGTGGACAACGGAATCGGAAAATGAGAGGAAGAGGGAGGAGATTAGCTCACGGGGGTCGCCGGCGCAGGGGAGGGCAGCGACGGCGAGGGGAGCGATGGAACTTCGATTGACTGCTTCTAGGGGTTCTTGGGAGTGGCAGGGAGTGATTTAGAACGGTGGGGAGACTTGGGGCACGGGGGAGCAAGAGTGGCGTGCAAGAGAGCTCGGGTGAAGGGGAGAAAAAGAGGGAAGGGGCATGGGCGCGGCGCCGGTGGTCAACAGAAGGACGGGGGAGCTGCTAGGGCGTCGCCTCCGCGCAATGGGGCCGTGTTCGGGCGCTGAGCGGCAGTAAAGGCGAGGGATGGCGGGGCGGGAGCAGGTGGCCGAACTGCACGGCGGGTGCGGGCTCACGCGGAGAGGGAGGAAGGCGGCAACTAGTAGGTGGGACCAAGGGAGGGAGGCGGCGACGCGTGGCAAGGAAGATGCTGCTGGTTTTCGACTGGCTGACGCCGGGGTGACACATGCGGGGGGGCGAAACCGGGGGCGCGGCATGGGCGCGCAGCGGGTGCGCGAGGAGGAAGCGGGAAAAGAGCGGGGCGCCAGCAGGAAGGAAGAGGCGGATGGCTGGAAGAGGAAAGCGCATTCCGCCGGGGTTTGCCAAAAAGGGAAAGGGCTCAAAAATCACTCAAAATTCAGCAAAAATCCAAGAAAAATCTGGTTTGAAATTTTAGGGCTTTTCAGGAGCCGGAGGTGGTCGGTGTCCGGCGGCGAACAAGGTGAGCGAGAAGGCGAGGAGGCTTCTTGGAGGAGAGTCGGATGGGAGAGGATTCGCTTCCGACGTTTGCCTAGATTAATCAACCGGCGGGCAGAGTGCTGGTTTGGGTCACCTATTCACAATGCCTTTCCGTTTTTTTAGGTTGTGGCTTACTACTTTAACAAATTTTTTTGAATTTTGATATGTTTATGAGAGAGATTATAGAAAGATACCCACTTATGATTTTGGCTGGTATAAATATTGAGTTTTTAATGTGTATTATAATTAACTTGTAGACCCCATCTTGAAAAAAATACTTTGTTTGAAAGTTAGGTACTGTAGCAAAAGTCGCTTTTAAAAGCTGCAAAGAACAAGCTATTAATTTCTGCTTCTGCTCCTATCAACCACTATTATTCATCAGTCACTATTTTTTATCAGCCATTACTTTTCATTTTTATATATTATAATATATTTTTTATTTTATTAAATCATAATTTCGTAAGTCGTATGATGGTCCGAATATTATAGTGTTTTTCATTGCACTATCATTCTTACATAATATACTACTATTCATCAGTCACTATTATTCATCAGTCACTTCTATTAACCACTACTATTCATCTGCCATAGTTAGAAGCCATCAGCGAAAACCAATTTAACCGTCGGGCCCCAAATCTGTCACGTGTATATTTACAAAAATGGTCGTATGTCTAGTGTATTGACAAAAATGGCATTTTTGCCATCCAGTGGCCGGACGTGTGGGCTGACACGTAGCCGCTACCATCCCGTGGTGGGACAGCAGGCGGCTTGCCGTCCCACCACCAGACGGCATGGGACCTGCCGTCCCACCACCAGGTGGTAGGTGATTAAACAGGTTGATTAGCTGGTTTAATTACCCGTCTTAATTTATTTTTTATGCTTACTATTTATTTGGATTTTTAAATATAGCAAATGAGCTAAAAAAATTACAAAAGTTTATATGTAGTCTCCTCACATAACGTAATTAGTTGTACCAAGATAGAGGTAAAAGAAGATTATTTTGGCTTTTGACTGTTGATTTTTTGCTGAAATTACACTGTCACGACTGATAGCTTTTTTAAGTCATTAAATTAAAGAAAAATAATAAAAAATAAAAAATATTTCTATATCTCCACAGACAATGCAAAGGAAAAAAGAGAAAAAAACTAAAAAACAAAAATTAAGAAGCTACCGAGTTTATTTCAGCTTTCCCGCTCGGTTGGGCTGAAAAGTTGTGGCTTATGGCTGAAATTGTACTGTAGCGGCTGAAATTTCACTGTAGCTGAAGGTGGCTTATTTGGCGTAATTAAATTTAAAAACATTTAAAAATAGAAAAAATATGCTAGCTCACCACGAACAATGCAAACGAATACGGAAAAAAAAGAACCGGCAAAAAAGCTCAAAAAAGGCAAAAGCTCAGAAAAAGACGAAATTTATAAATAGTGAAAAATAAGCCAGAAGCTGAAGTCAAAACGAGCGGAACCTTAGGCTTATCGTTAAAGGTCTTTGTTAGCCATTTGAGTCTACGGTCAAAGCTATTGAATCGTGATTTTCACGCCTTTGCGGCAACGTAGAGAAAAGCTATAGCAGCTATCGCGGAAGCTATCCTTAGTATGTAATAAACATTATTTAGTATTGTCTAAAACTAAAAAATGGGATTAAAATATAAATACGACAACAACATTATTTAGTATGTAACAAACATTACTTAGTATTGCCTAAAACCAAAAAAATGCTATCAAATATGAATACGACAATAACGAAGCGGATGCATGCTGGAAGAACAGAGGTAGCTGCTGAAGCATATGAACAAAACATGCCGGTATGATGGCTAGTCAACACCATAAATGTTGGTATGCGTAAACGAATGTAGAAAGAAATGGATTGCTGTATGAAACCTTGTGCAGCTGTCAGTGCTGAGATGGAAACTATCAAACTACTAAGGACCTCAACATTTATTTACTTCAGGGAATGTTTTAACTAACAGAGCATGATGGCCATTGGTGGAACTCATGGTATGTAGACCTCTGCTTTCCTGTACAATTTTAGAGGTGTCCTGACTGAGGAAATACTAACTCCCAAGTCCCATCATCTTCATAATGGCAGCCAGAAGGAAGAAGACAAACGCATCCAAGACCTCGGCGGCCGAAGCAGCAGTCGCAACAGCCGCGCACGTGGTATGTAGACCTCTGCAGGTGTACGTGTACGCCTGCGCGGGTGGGGTACGCGTCACCTCTGTTCTC
This sequence comes from Dendrocalamus latiflorus, assembly GCA_017311315.1. Classification (NCBI taxonomy): domain Eukaryota; kingdom Viridiplantae; phylum Streptophyta; class Magnoliopsida; order Poales; family Poaceae; genus Dendrocalamus; species Dendrocalamus latiflorus. The sequence continues at coordinate 16,138,695 of CM029653.1, read as the reverse complement.
GGAACGGGAGGCACGAAGCATGGGAAGGGGCAAATGCTGCAGAGGTACATTCTTAAAACAGGTAACTTCTTAGGCAAAAGGATTCATACAGCAATGTTTTAACTGCATAACCAGCACCTGCTTACGTAAGCTGTAGCATAGATTCATATATTTGAGATTGCTTACATAAAAATTCCTCCATTAGGCTACCTGCTTTTGTTAATTGTTTATCAGAATTAAATGGTTTAAAATCACAATATTATGACCTGAGAGGCAAAATTATTTTTAATCAATTAAACTCGATGACAAATCTACTGTGCAAAGAGGACAAACTAATCCATTGATAACCATAGGAAAAGGTTGAAATTATTCACGGTTGGAGTCCAGAGGAATATTAAAGTTTTAATGTATCAGAAGAATTAAACAGCACCTTCATCTTTATTTAGATGTGAAAACAAGGCACACGACTTCACATGTGTTGTCAAGATCTTCCTCACCCTGGTTAATACATAGCTCCCATTGCATTGGTCGATGCATCGACATTGGCTCCTTCAAAGTTTTGCTTATTCTGCAGCTGCCTTCCTCGCCAAGCTTGCCCAGTTTACAACCACAAATACATAGATTCTGTCGTAGAGCTTGTCAAAGAGCCGAAAATAAGCAATCCTCCATGTCTTCTTGAATAGCAGTGCACAAAACACCATCCAGAGCCCCACCACAAGTCCCACCCCAAGACCAAAATAAAAGGTCATGGGCTCAAATTCTTGCTTGTTGCTTCCGAGATAATCATGGATGAACGTATCATTTCCTGAACAATTCTTTTGAAGAGGAGGCCCACAAAGACCACTGTTTCCAATGTACATAATTGACGGATTGTCCGCATTGAGGGTGTCAAGTTGGCGGCCTGAGGGTATCCTTCCAGACAAGTTGTTGTAGGACAAGTTCAAGCAGCTCAGTGATGCCAAACTTGATAAGCTTGATGGGATTTCACCAGAAAGATTGTTCATAGAGAGGTCGAGAGATTCCAATGACTGCAGGGCGCCAATCTTGTTAGGTATGTTTCCGCTCAGGTGGTTTGATGATAAATTCAAATTTATTAATGCATCAAGAGAAGTGATATCTGTGGGAATTTCACCAGTTAAGGAGTTGCCTGATAAATCAATACTCACGAAATAGTCGATTTCATAGCCATAACTAAGCTTTTGCCCTTTTGTAATTATGGACGAGATTTGTCTATATTTTCTGGTTATCCACGAAATACTGTAACCATCCAAGCACTTCAGGGTCATACATGTTAGGTTTGACAGATGCCAAGGAATAACACCAGATAAGTTATTGCCTGATAGATCCAAGTATTGAAGATAACTAAAAGTTGTTACTTCAACCGGAATATTCCCATAAAATGCATTGTGGCTTAGTCGTAGAAACCTTAATGTCCCCAGCTGTCCTATCCGTTTTGGTAACCTTCCAGAGAACTTATCCCATGCAAGATCCAAGAACATCAGACCTGTGCAGTTCAGCAAAAATTCTGGGAATTTTCCTGATAAATTATTGTTGCTTACCAGGAGGTTCGTTACGCCCTCAAAGCACTGAGGAAATTCACCGTCCAAAAGATTGCTTGATAAATCTAGATCATCCAAACTTTGCAACTTGCACATAGATTCTGGAATACTGCCAGGAATTTCGTTTGAATACATATGCAGTATTTCAAGACCTGGAGCTTCAAGATTAGATGGTATTGTTCCTGAAATGGCATTGTTGGAGATGTCTAACAAGGTGATATTTCTTGGCAATGATGGTATTGGTCCAGTGAGCCGGTTTGAACTGACGCTTAATTCTTCAAACGCCATGTCATCCATATGTGCTGGCAAGCTGCCACTTAATTGGTTGTGAGAGATGTCGAGATATGTGGCCTGTGAAAATGTAGGCCAAAACCAATTAGGAATCTTGTCCCTTAGAGCTGTGCTTGAAATGTCAAGATAAGTGATTTCCGTCTGCCGCTGAAGCCAAGCTGGAAACAGAGGACCCATCTGGCAAGATGCAAATCCTACAGACTGAAGCCTAAAGGGAGGAAGCCAACCTGAATCCACTTCAACCTTCAAATTATTGGAAGAAAAGTCTATTTTCTTTAAGCTTAGTAGACATGCGAAGTGTTCCTTGATTATCACACCGCTCAGGTCGTTGTTGCTTAGATCCAAAGAAGTCAAATTAGAAAGGGTGCCAATTTCAGTGGTTACACTTCCATTGAGGTAAGGTAATTGCTGGAGAGGTCAAGGGTAGTTAAAGACGTCAAATACCCAATTCCTGGTGGGATACTTCCATTGAGGTAACTGCTGGAGAGGTCAAGGGTAGTTAAACACGTCAAATACCCAATTCCTGGTGGGATACTTCCATTGAGGTAATTGCTGGAGAGGTCAAGGGCAGTTAAACACGTCAAATTCCTGGTGGGATATTTCCAGTGAGGTTGTTGATGGAGAGGTCAAGTATGCTCAAGCTGGTGAATTTTCCTATCAAACTTGGCAGGCTTCCGGTGAAACTGTTGTCACTTAAATGCAGCTCCTGCAAAATTTTCCATGCGCATTTCAGCAACCCTTTGATGAAAACAGTTGTATATTCATTTATGCTTTTACCGCTAAGGTGTAGGGTTTCCAAACTGCAAAGATTCTTCAAATTTCCTATCGTCATCAACCTATTGTATGACAAATCAAGGACTTGGAGGGATGACATGTTTCCTATTGCATCAGGAATCTGGCCAAATAATCTGATGGACCCAATGTTTAGGTATTTCAGGCTCGTTGCTTTCCAAAACCAACATGATGCGATTGAGTGGTCAAAATTATTGCTGGAGAGATCGAGCTTCTCAAGTTTTGTGAGATTAAGGTACGGAAGCGATTGGTTTGCAGTATCAAGTGAACAGGAAGAAAGACAGATGACCCTTAGAGATGGTATCATATTCAGCGTATGAGGCTAGTCAGCTATCCCTGACAGTTTTACTCCGATCATGCCAAGGTACTGTAGGAAAGGTAGATTTGTTAACCAGGTGATATCTGTTGAGTACATCCCAGAAAAATCATTCTGGCCAAGATCAAGATACTGCAACTTAGACAGGTTACCAAACTGAGGCACTCTACCACTAAACGGTATGCCAGAGAGGTTGAGATATTTCAAGTTGATCATCGAGCCCAAGAACTCAGGAATACGGATTTGTGGCCCTTGCAAGTAGTTCATGCTAAGGTCAAGGTGCTCTAGATGCTCCAGGGAAAGCAAAGAGGAACTTATCTCACAGAACGAAGCATTGACATCTTCACATCCCAGTCCAGCGTCCATGTCTAGATTCGGATTGCGAAGGTGAAGCTTGAGGACATGGCCAGTTCGGTTGCTGCACTTGACGCCTCTCCACCGGCTGCAGTCTCGGCCGTGCCACGAGGCGAGGCGGTTGGTGGGATCACTTGTGATGCCCTTCTTGAAGGAGAGCAAAGCAGCCCTCTCGGCGGGAATGCAACCACCGCCATGGAGCGAACCACCGGTCAAGAGTGAAGTGGTGCTTATGGTAATGAGGAGGATGAGGAAAGGATTTGTTGTGGGATGCATACTGGAATAAGGTAAATACAGGCTCAGTGTAATGTAGCAACTAGAGCAGCTAAATAAATAGATGTTTGGCTATTCCTTTGGAGTGATGCTTGGCCATTTGGGTCACTGGGTCAACAAAGTCTATTCCTTTGGAGTGAAGCTTGGTGGGGGCTTCCTTCTTCTCCTGCCCCCCTCGGCATGTCATTGCCTCTTGCGCCACCGCCGCCACCGCCAATGCCACCAACAGCTGTGGTGAGCACGCGGAAGATTCGATGGACGCATTGGGGTCACAGCTGTGCTAGGGTGAAAACCTTAGGTCCGGTTCTTATCGGATCGGGCGACGGCAACTCCTTTGGTGTCATTCCCTCCTTGGAGGCGTTATCTTGGGCCACCTGACCCTACCCCTCTTCATCTTTCCGTGCGTACGTTGGCCGGTGTTAGTCCTTCAGTGGTGGTAGTCTGCTTGCGGTTGGGGTGTGTTAGCTATGGTCGTTTATCTTTTGTATTTGGTCCTTTTTGGGGCCTTTAATTTGGCCTTTTGGCCATCATTATACTTCTCTTCATCCTAATCTACCCTACTCTATAATAGACCAAAATTTTCTTTACTAAATCCACCCCCGTCAACCACCCCCACAGTCATGCCTAATCTAAGTCCACCCAGATTTGTGTACCAAAGTAATCCAACTTCATACAAATGAATGGTCTGGATCTCTCCTCAAACCTTCTTCTCTTACTCATTGAAGATCCTAAGGCCAAAATCATTCGGATCATGCACATCATTGAACTGAGAACCCCACCCCGCCTCCACCCCGCGATACCCGGTTTTCTTCCTCTCCTTCATCCCCTTTGCTTCTCCTCCCCCTTCCTCCTTCTCCACTGTCGGCGCCGGCGAGGGCCGGGCCTTACCTCGCCGGCGGCCAACTACACCGCCCCCCTTCTCGCCATTTCCTCCCGCCGCTCCTCCTCTCGCCTCCCTCAACCGTGTGCCGCCACCCTCCATCAGCGTCGCCCCCTTCTGCAGCCCTTCTTCTACGGTGCGCCGCTCCCCACCACTTGCTCTCCCTCCGGCCGTCCCTTCCTATCTCGGCCGCCTCTACCTCGCTCTCCCCCCTCTCTGCTGTCCACCGTCGCCTCTCTTCTCCACCTACTCTGGCCGCCCTTCTTCTCCGGCGCGTCGCCCTCACTTCTCCTCACCACCGCGCCACCCTTGCTCCCTTCTCCACCTCGCCGTCTCCCTCCATGTGCGCCGCCACCGCCGCATCTCCTCTTCTCCGGCCGCCCTTCCCATCTTCCCTCAACCACAGCACCTTCTCCTCCTACTTCATTCTCCGCCTCCGGCCACATCTCCACTGCTCCTCCCCACTTCTTCCACTGAGCCCGCCGCCCACCTCGGCCACCACCGGCGTCGGCATCCTCTGCACCACCATAACCTCCGCCGCCGAGCTCCTCTGCCGACTTTCTTCGCCACCACAGCAACGCCGCCACTCCACCGACATCGACGATGGCAATGACTTCTTCCTCTTCACCGCCGGCGTCTACACCGACGGCGACCTGCTCCGGCATCACCAACTCCTCAGCTTCTCCTTCGGTTTAACTCCAGATCCTCTCCCTTTATCTCTTTATTGCTCATTTTTGCATGTTGCTATATGAACTGTGATTGGTAAAATGTTGAGATTGTGTAATGTGGGTGTGATGGTGAATTATGGACTTTTGCACTGTGATGAATGCTGGTGCACTGAGATGATATTGTCCCCTTTCTGTTATTGTGATATATGCTCATGTGATTTTTGCTATGTTATTCAGCTGTTGCCCTCCCCGCCTCCATCTGTCCAGTAGCTAAACTGAACAAGACATGGTCTTTTGTAAGTGATGCAGGGAGTATCTATTCATTTTATCCAATTTCCACTTTTCCAGTGGTTGCAGCATTCTTGAAATGAATAAATAATACAAAGTGGCAGTACAATATTCAGTTATTTTGCAAACTGTAGAAAATCTGCAAAATGCAGTGCTTAGCAACTTATAAATATTCTGAGCTGTGTTCTGCTCTTCTTTTCTACGAGAATTTGAGTGATGTCGTTCTATTGAGTATTCACCTTGTTTTTGGCGGCTGGTGTTGGGATTTGCACGGTCACGGATGTGGAGGTCAATGCCAAGGGATTCATCTGCGCTTGCGTGGCTGTGTTCTGCACGTCACTTCAACAGATTGTGAGTTTCTTTTCTCTGTCTGTCTTGATACTAGATTTGTGCATTCCACATTCCTGTGTAGGATGATAATTGATAAATACTAGCTGTGCATACCATAGCTGGCAATGTGCCCTAAGATTTTCGTTATATGATTCATTATGAAATTGACACTATTTGAATCTTCTATGACCATTGACGATAAGGTATGCTGATGAGAAACAACAAAATTGGATGTTTTGGTGGAACAATGTCCCAAACAAGTCGTATTTTCATTGGTTGGGGATTATATAATTCCGCTCATATCAAGCCTTCACTTTCTGGTGTCACTTATTTTGCAACCTGTTTAGCTGCTTTGGCCATTGCTTTTGTAGGCTTGTAGCATTATGTGACATTCATTATGTGACAAAAATATTTGGTTATACAATATATGAGACGTGAATCTTAATGAATCTGATTGTTCATTTTATTTTTTACAAATTTTATCTTGTTTTATATTTTACCATAACGTTAGTACGGGCACACTACTAGTGAATGAAATGCAATTTTTCTGCGTTTTGGAGAAAAAAACATTCATTCCTCAAAATGATGTATCTGTGATTGACAGATCGTATAAGAAGTTTCCCTAAAATAGGAATCCTAAAAGGGAAAAAAAATAATATGCAGGTATTTTCACAGCGTATGGGCCTGCAATAATTTAAGTGCCAGAATGTACCCTATTTGTTATCTTTGGATTTTGAAGGTAACGAAATTTAACACTATGATAGCATCAAAGTAGTTGCTATTTATCCTGCCAGGTTCCCTCAACAACATGCTACTGCTATCTGACATTGTTTCATCACATTAGATGAGACCATTACAGTTCCAGATGTTGATGTTAGACTATATGTGATGCCAGCCGATTTGCTACGCAGGTTATACGGAGGGTCAGCTGGTGGACCAGGACGCCCCCGGCGGGAGGACGCCGTGATGTGGGAAGGAAGTTCCCCCGGCGAAGTAGAGGTTGGGAAAACAGAGCAGCAGGGATGCGGAACAGAGGATACTGGAAGGAGGAGTTTTTATTCTTTTTTGCCCCCGAATACAGAGGTAATCTCCTTTATATGAGTTTTACACCTCCTAATCTATCATGGATATTCAACTCATACTTTGATTCGGAAACCTATTCGAAATATAGCTAATTCTTCTAATCCCACCGTTTGCTATCCGGACTCTTTCCTGATTCCGTCTGCAGTCTTCCAACTGTAGACTGTCATGTATTGCCGGAAGCCGCCGAGGAATCCCGCTCTGCCTGTGGTAATCTATTTGATCTTCTTTGATATGTTTACCCCCAATACGAGTCCACAACATTTCTCCCCTCCCGCGGAAGCAACTCATCCTCGAGCTGAAATTGTGGATATTGCTGTCGAAAAGACCACCGGCTCCAAAGTGGCATCCGTCTGTGGTGATCCTTGCCATTGAACCAAAATATCCCAAATACCTCGGCAAAGTCTGGCTTGCAGCACCTTTTCCGGTGTAGGAACTAGGAACCACCCACCCATGAAGAATTTCCGGGAACGGCGAAAGATCAGATGGCGGATCTCCATAAAAGAGTTTTAATAATGCCACATGAAATACATTATGGATGCATGCTTTATCTGGTAGCCGCAGATGATAAGCAACCGTCTCAATCTGATAAGGTCCATAAAAAGACAGCGATAACTTGCTTTTGGTCTTCTGCAGGCATCTCCAATGGTTATAGCTAGTAACTAACTATAAGACTTCCACATCATCTATATAGTACACACTAAAGTTAGCATTCTAAAGAACTATCTATAAGGATAGCTATTTGATGCTTACATGCACACACAGAATTTATGAAGGCTGCCTCGTTTGTCGCTATAGACTATCTCTAGAGCTGTAGAGAGCTGCGTTCTCTTTCTTCATTTAATATCTTCCACGTAGGACAGTTGATGACATGGACTCTCTTGTAGAGAGCTGCTATAGACCCATTGGAGATGTAACTTTACCCAGGCCCAATCTCCCACGGCGAACTCCAAGTCCCGATGGCGTGCATTGTATTGATCCTTCATAGTCTGTTGAGCTAGTTGCAACCTCTCTCTGAACCTGGCTCACAAGACATCACTGCGGGCGGTGCTCTGCCATAGACCACTTGGAAAGGTGTAGCTTGTATGGCATGCTAGTAAGAAGTATTATAAGTGAATTCAGCCCATGGTAACCATCTAATCCAGTCGCGTGGTTGATCACCCGATAAGCACCTTAAGTACATAGTAATCACTCGGTTTACCACATCCGATTGACCATCGGACTGTGGATGAAATGCGGAACTGAAATTGAGCTTAATGCCACATAAGTGAGACAATTCTTTCCAGAAGTTGCTGGAAAAGACCAGGTCGTGATCACTGACAATCGATGTTGGTTGTCTATAGAGTCGGACCACTTCATTGAAGAATACTTGTGCTACAGAGCTTGCTGTGTAAGGCTAAGATAAAGCCACAAAATGTGCATACTTGGACAGGCGATTGATGATAGTTAGTATAACTATTATGGCTACGGACCAAACAGTAAGTTAGGAGAGTAATAGAGTGGTTACGAGAAATGAACTAGCCTTGGTCGTCCTCCATGGCCAGAGAGTGTGTGTGTTTATATGTATATGTATATGTATGTGTGTGTGTGTATATATATATATATATATATATATATATATATATATATATATATATATATATATATATATATATATATATATATATATGGTAAAAATAACTAGGACTCTTTGGTGCCTGGACACCTATCCATCGGCCGTCCGATTGTGCTTTACCATTCGTGAAAAATTAGCGGGCTCATCCATTAATTCAACCCGTTAGGTAGGTCAATCTATGTTTGAATGGAAAAGAACACCTTCCATGTATTCTAAGCCACGTTTGGCTGAATGTGTATGGGTATGTACAATTAAGAGTATGAATGGGTATATACCCACAATGATATTAGTATTAGTGGACGTATCAACTAAATCCACTTTGATATTTGTATGAGTAGATGTTTTAGCTAATTCAGATAACATACGCTAGCTTGAATGGTCAACGACAAACGAACGACGTGGGCAGATCAGAGTGTGTTGACTTCTACTATTTTTATAGCGCGGTACGAAATAAATTACAGTAGCGAATTTGTAAAGCACGTTAACGGTGCAAAGGGAATTACATATTAAAATTTTCAGCTCCTTTGGGTAGCAACCGCTTGCTTGTATAGGTTGAAAAAGGCAAACCGCATAGGTAAAGGTGCATGTGTTGCCTTCAACGATTTTTGTTGCGTAGTAGAGAAAGAACTGTAGAGGCGAATTTATATGGCACGTAAGCGGTTAAGCTAAAAGTTTTATGTGAAATTTTAAAACCACTCAGACAACATATGCTAGCTTGTATGGTCGACAAAGATGAACGGCATATACAGAATAGAGTGTGTTGACTTTTATTATTTTTGTTGCATGGTACGAGATAAATTCCAGTGGCGAATTTCTAAGGCACATTAACGATGCAAGTGGGATTACATATGAAAAATTTCAGCTCATTCAGATAACAACTGCTCATTTGTATAGGTTAAAATAGGCAGATGGCGTCGACAAAAGCGCGTTTGTTGACTTCTATTATTTTTGGTGCATAGTACAGAATGAATTTCAAGGGCAAATTTCTATGATATGTTAGCAGTACAAGAGGAATTATAACGTGAAATTATCAGCTCACTCGGATAACAATTGTTCCCTTGTATAGGTTGAAATAGGCAGACGACATAGGCAAAAGCACATGTCTGGTCTTCTACGAATTTTGTTGCGTAGTACAGAATGAATTCCAGGGGCAAATTTGTATGGCACGTAAGAGGTTCTAGAAAAAATCTTGTGTGAAATTTTCAGCTCAATTGTACAATAAATGCTTACTTGTATAGGTTAAAATATGCAGATGGCGTCGGCAAAAGCGCGTTTGTTAACTTCTATTATTTTTTGTGCGTAGTATGGAATGAATTCCAGGGGCAAATTTCTATGACATGTTAGTAGTACAAGTAAAATTATAATGTGGAATTATTAGCTCACTCAGATAACAGCTGCTCCCTTGTATAGATTGAAATAGGCATATAACGTAGGCAAAAGCAAAAGTGCATGCCTGGTCTTTTACGAATTTTGTTGCATGGTACAGAATGAATTCTAGGGGCGAATTTGTATGGCACGTAATCGGTTTAAGCGAAAGTCTTATGTAAAATTTTTAACTCAATCATACAATAAATGCTTGCTTATATAGTTGACAGATACGGACGTCGTATGCAAAAGCGTGTTTGTTGACTTTCATTATTGATCTCGAGATGAATATTATGTCATCTTGAGAAGGAGTATGTCCAGTTGCAGAAAAGGGTATGGTAGGAAGTAGTTCTGTTTGGTTGTGAAGGATCATATAGATTACGTACAAGTATATCAATTGCTTTCAGAAATCGTGACTACATTGTCCATTTATGATAGAGATTTCAGAATGTCACTCGTTTAGAACAACATACACACATACCCCAAATTTTCTGAGTATTATTATAATTATCAAGTAATTCAAATTTTCTCGATGTTACTATTACGTACGCATATACCCTTGCGAAACATGTAACATTACATACGAACATACCCTGAATTTTCTGGGTGTTACTACTACGTACGAACATACCGTAAATTTTCTTAGTGGTATTATAATTGTCAAGTAATTCAAAATTTTCTGAGTGTTATTATAATTGTGAAGTAATTCAATTTTTTTGGGGGTGTTACTATTACGTACGCACATACCCTTGCGAAATATGTACCATTACATACAAACATACCCTAGATTTTCTTAGTGTTACTATCATTGTCAAGTAATGCAAATTATATAAAGCAGCAAATTAGTACTGTTGCAAAAAAATGCACATTCCATTATACGGTAGCAAACAAAATTATGCTTAATTACCTAATCTGTGATGGATATGCAACAAACCAAATAATCATCAGGACTAAAAAGAAACATATGAAACCATCAGGATTACACCGTTGCCTCCCTTTCCAAATGAACAAAACTATAGATACCCATAATCATATATACCATACATACAAAACTATAGATATGGAATGCTATATGTACAGTTCTTACCATTCCTAATGAATCGATTGACACAATCAATGCACATACCTAATTCACAAACCACGTCAATAGATCAAGGGGCAGACATCTAATGCACATACTAATACACAAATAACGAGATGCATTAAATTGCTCTGTGCGTCAAAATATTCTGTGAATGCGACTAAATAAGGTAGCAGTGCACATCACGGATGCAATAATTATCTTGATTTGTGAATGATCCTATTATGCATGCTTTTCCACTTTCTATATCAGTAATACATACCGGGTTTAGCAGTTATTTCTCATACCCAATACAGACACTCACACACACACATCTTACAGCCATCCAATGGTCATGAGGTTCGGTGTCCTGACACCATGGTGCCCTATTTCAGCGTCCTATATATAAAATAAATAACAAGGGCACCATGGTGTCCAGGCTACATGATTGATTCAGTATACTAAATCAATGACTTCCTTTCCAAATCGATACTTTTTTAAATTAACGAATGTTAACGGGTTTGCTTGTCATTGCATTTGCACGCATCTAAAAGCAATCCAAAAATAGAGAGGCTTGGTGCCCAGACACTATGGTGCCCTATTTATACACATATATACATATATATATATATATACACACACACACACACACACATATATATACACATACATATATATATATATATATATAATATGACCATGAGGTCTGATTATGTAGGATCGGAAATGGCAACAAAGGGGGGTGAATGGTGCCTTCAACAATCGCCCCCAAGTATCCACATTATCTTCTTCTCCGATAGCTATGGAAGCTATGAAGACAGAAGAAATTTGCTCAGTGGAAGCCGAAAACAATTGTGCCGATTGACCAAGGATACTCATGGAAGAGGTAAACCAAATCGACATGAACTACTCTGAAGAACAGACAGAAGATGGACTTCACTCATAAGTCAAAGAGAACAAACGAAAACTGCAAGATTATTTTGGCCGAACACTAACAGAAGAAAAATACTGCAGAAATCAAAACATGGATAAGAACAACCGAAAACTATGTTTTATGGGACAGAGAAACTGCAACTCTGAAAACTGCATTTGACTGCAAGTAATGGAACTCTGAAAATTCAGCAGCCGAGACCAACTATAGATTTTCTGTAGCAGCAAAACTAAACATAGCTTGATGTCCAAACCAGCCAATACCAACTACAGTTTTTCTTTGCAGCAGCAAAACTAAAAATAGTTTGCTGTCCATAACAGCCAAGACTTGAGAGCAGATTAAAATGCAGAGCTGGGCGAAACCTGCAGTGCTTCTGCTGAAAACAGTGAACAATCGCCTGAAATCAGCAAACCGAAAGAGCCAACACAAAAACCTGTAGTGCAGTCTGCAGCCGAACTGAATACAGGATTTTTTGCTGCAACGGCATTGCTGAAATGCTTACCAAAAGAAGAATTCTGACTGTAGGTAACAGGCTGGCAAAAGGCTACAATCGAAAACAGCAAACAAGAAATACTGCAGACATTCAGATTTTCGCCGAAGACAGAGATGCAGTAAATATTGTACAGCCAAAAATCAGAGAAATTAACAAATGAAAATATGTTCTTTTTAGGTCAATCAATCAGGACTATGAACTAAACAGCGAATTGAACTCAGAGAGAAAAGATTGCAGACAAAGACTCAAACACAAAAGCAAATTCAGATTTTTGCTGAAAACAGACAGCAGAGAGACAAATATTCAGATTTCTCATGATTCTTCAATCCTTTGCTTATGAGATTTTGCATTTCAGCAAGACATGATTTCAGGACTAGAAGACACAAGTCTCAAGCCATCTTTTGGAGAGAAATCAAAGTTTCACACATCCCCTACCTCCAAACCCTAGCTTTTACACAATAGAGGAAACTTTGGCGCAAGAGAGAAAAATGGGAATATGCATTGAATCTGAGTTTTGCTCTCGGGAATGGCTAGCCAAATGGCTTTAGAGTATCTCCCAGTTCAGAGCAATCCATTTTCCAAATAATCAATCAAGAACTCATCTCTAAATCACAAGAACAGAAATACAAGCAAAGCATAGAAAGGCACAAAAGAGAAAGGCTCAAACTCAATCCTTCTCAAATTGATTCATAACCATGAATGCTTCATAAACAGAGGAATGATTACATGAGTTCATGCCATCTCTCACCCCAAACTCACTACATGGTTGAGAGATGAACACACACACTCCTCAACTCACTCGTAGGACATGCACTCTCAGCTCTCTTGCTTCAGCTCAACAACTGCCCAGAGAGTTCACATGCCATGAGGCTTTTAACACCCAGCACTTCCACTCAAATAGAAGTTCAAGAAGTGGCAGCCATCATCCACTCCCAAAACACACAAACACAAGAGGCAAAAAGTCAAAGGCAACATCAGAATGGAGGGAAAACACACATACCCTCCAAACCCCAAACCCTTTCTAATTTGCCTTCACTACCACTACCGCTAACGGGTCTCCAACCCATTGTCTTCAACCGAACCCGCTTCTAATTTTGCAGCCTCGCGCATTTTACCGAAATGCCCCTGCCGCAACTTCCTGGAAGCTTCCTGTCCTCGCATGACCGCACCCGGCATCCTGACTGTCTGGACCTCAGCTCCTCCCTGAGCCTAGTCCCGGTCCGCTCCTCGCCGTTGCCCGTCGTGTCCACCACCGGTAGCTCCAGCTCCGGTTCCTCGTCTCCCAGCTCGCAACCACCTCAGCAACCTCGATCATCTTTGGCATCTCCGACCATCTGGACCTCAACACCTCCTGTGCCTAATCCCGGTCTTTCCACGCCTCACCATGACCTAGCTCCAAAGTCCTGCAGCCACACAGACAAGTAAACCGTCACATAGCACAGCACGAAACAGTATAAACATCAATAGCATAAGTAAAGCATACTCATACATGAAAAGGCTTGAACAACCGATCGAGAAAGAGAACAAACGTCCTAAACACGTCCGACCGCGTTCGATCAGGTCCAACTGAACAAAAACTGCGCCATGCACCGACTTGGCGCGGACTAACCAAACCAAACTCAAACTTTCCAAACCAAGCATCAATTACTCATCACAAACATGGGGACATCTCCACATGTTCTCTCAGATTACAACAATACTCTCACAGTTGTGCACCATGTAAAGGGGCATACACGTTCTTGTACATATCCCACTGGACCTTTTAGCCCTTAATAGGTCGGACGGGCTTAGTTAGGGGCCATCCCTACTACAGGAATTTCTCATGGTACAGGGCTTCATCTCAAATAGCCCCAAAAAACTATTGATAAATAAAACTTTCATCAATAGATTATTAAAGTAAGATTTGAGGTGTGAAAATTTTGGGGATAAGTTTGAAAACAATATTTGAATGTATGCTTCAAAATTTTAAATCGAGAGTAAGGAATAAATAATTCCTAGCCATGGGTAGCGAGACTCGGCATGTGTAAATGTTTTCACAATAAAACTCGAAGGTTAATTTTTGAAAGAAGCCCTTTAAGGGAAAAAAACTTTTTAGAAGTAACTTTGCTTTAACTGTTTGAGAAAATAAAAACAGAGTTTGGAGTAAATTTGGGAAGAAGTTGGACTTACGGAAGAAACCTTTTTGGGAAAGACTTTAGGAAAATAGGTTTGTTTTTGTGTACTTGATAAACCAAAACAGATTTTTGTAACATGTTTGGTAAGAAGTCAAATTTTGGAAATCCCCTCGAAAGGTCAGGTTCTTTGGAAAAGAGCTTGAAAATGAATTTTTGTAAACCATTTGGCAAGCAAACTTCTAGGGATAAAATTTTTTAAAAATAAGTTTCAAAGTTAAGCTTTGTAATTTTGTCACAACATAGGTTTCAAGATGCCTTCAAAGAGAGGTTTACAAAAGTCCTAAAAATTTGTCATTTTAAATTTCAGGGTAAGGAAGTTATGGTGTTAAAATTGCTGGTGCAAGATAGAGGTAAAAGAAGATTATTTTGGCTTTTGACTATAGATTTTTTGCTAAAATTACACTGTCGTGTCTGTTAGCTTTTTTGAGTCATTTAATTAAAAAATAATAAAAATAATAGAAAAAATAGAAAACACTTCTATATCTCCACAGACAATACAAAGAAAAAAAGATAAAAAGAAGCTAAAAAACTAAAAAAAACAAAAATTAAGAAGCCAACACGTTTATTCCAGCTTTTGGCTTATGGTTAAAGGGCATTGTTAGCCATTTGAGTCTACGGTCAAAGTCTTTGTCCTTCATGGAGGTCCATTCAAATATGTCTGGTTAGTATCAGTTGATGTCTGATCGGTTCGACTTGAGCTTCTGGTTTATTTTTCACTATTCATAAATTTCGTCTTTTTCTGAACTTTTGGCTTTTTGTTGAGCTTTTTTGCCGGTTCTTTTTTTTTCCCGTATTCGCTTGTATTATACATATTGGGCTAACATATTTTTTTAAATTTTTAAATTTTTTTAAATTTAATTATGCTAAATAAACTTTTGTCAGATACAGTGTTTTCTTCAGCGAGCTACAGTGATTTCAGCCAACAGCCACCAAAAAAAAGCCCAACTGTATTATGCAGGAGTCACCAATCACTTGGCTGACTGACTGACTGACTGCAATCACACGGCACTCTCAAAGTGACGGAGCCAGGAATGGAGTGCGAGATTGACATCTCCTCCTCCCTCGTTGGATTCGGCACGGCACGCCATGGTCGCACGCCGTCACGAGAAAAGCTATTAAATCGTGATTTTCACGCCTTTGCGGCAACGTAGAGAAAAGCTATAGCAGCTATCGCGGAAGCTATCCTTCGTATGTAATAAACATTATTTAGCATTGTCTAAAACTAAAAAATAGGATTAAAATATAAATACGACAACAACATTATTTAGTATGTAACAAACATTACTTAGTATTGCCTAAAACGAAAAAATGCTATCAAATATAAATACGACAGTAACGAAGCGGATGCATGCTGGAAGAACAGAGGTAGCTGCTGAAGCATATGAACAAAACATGCTGGTATGATGGCTAGTCAACACCATAAATATTGGAATGCGTAAACGAATGTAGAAAGAAATGGATTGGTGTATTATTGTCTACTAGTAGTGTGCCCGTGCTAACGCTACGATAAAATACAAAACAAGATAAAATTTGTAAAAACTAAAACGAACAATCAGATTCATTAAGATTCACGTCTCATATATTGTATAACCAAATATTTTTATCACATAATGAATGTCACATAACGACTGATCCTTTGAGGAGGCGACAACATCATTGGACTCACCCACCGACGACTTTCTCCATCCCCACATTGTTTAAACCTTTGTATTTCATGCACATAGCAATGTACACAAGTACCCTTTTACAACCTTTTCTGCAACCAATATAGAATCAACACATAAAATTCAAATAATATACAGGTTTTATGCAATGAACACAAGGTCTGAAATTTCAAGTCAGCGCTTTAACAAACAAAATTCGTACTATTGTTTTCCATTTCTCCCACTGGCTGCCAAAAGCATATATGGCCATGAGTACGATAATTTTCAGCGCAAAGGAAATTTCCACCCCCCTTAACCACCCCCACAATCATGCTTAATCTAAGTCCACCCAGATTTGTGTACCAAAGTAATTCAACTTCAGAATGTATGCATGCCTAACCTGCAGTGCCTTCTGACATATAACAGGCTTTTATGGCTTATGGACTTCAGGGCAAACGCATGAAAAATACAGACATGATTCTGAAGGTATACAGTTATCAAACTTGTAACAATTATACTGTTATCACTTGTCATATTAGAATTTCTCTTACAATTGATTCTTGAACAATCTGTTGTCAGGCTGCATATAATGTGGGTGGTCATTCAGTAAACTCCCAAATTATCCAGAACTCAATTCTTGGATGTCAATCCCATCGTCCTTCACTGGTATGGCTTACACCTACATAGCAATTTCCATCAACAACACAGACGCATTCACATTTCAAAAGGAAAAGAACTAACAAACTAATGGGCATGCAGTGGGTTTGGACGCCATTTACGCCAATGAAAAAATCAACATCAGGGAGCTCCACACATCCATATGCTCTTCATCATCCAGAGCCACTTGCTCACTTCGCTCTTCCCACTGGAGCATTTTCAGATCCACCTGTAAGTTCTACGGCTGTCGGTAACACTTTAACTGCAAGGTGATCACATTATTCTTACTGTAAAAAATCTCTGCAGGTGAGGTTGTACACAGCCAAGAAAATTTATCATCAACTGAATCAAGCCAGGTCTGAGTTCATTCGAGCTAACGTTATGGCCAGGAAGCAGATCATCTTTCTACCCAAAGTCCTCCACTACTATGCAAAGGATGCTACCCTAGAGTTGCCTGACCTGGTTGAGATGGTATGTGAGAGCATGTCTGAAGCACAACAAAAAGAAGACCAACTGATGTGGCACCAAGTAGCACTACAACTATGGTTAGTGCTTGCAGTTCTGTGCACAATGTTCAAGAAGCTTTGAATACCAATTCTGAGGTTTCTAACGTGCACAAAAGACATATTTGGAAAGCTAATGAAGTCTATTTTCCAACGAATCAAACGGCACTTGATTTGGAGCTTCCTACACAAAGTTATGGCAATTTCATTGGATGCTGCACGAGCTGTCCGGAGAGACGCGCGAGACTTGCAAAACATAAAGAGTTCGAGTATTGCAATGCAAGTAAGGGTAAAATCCGACCACACCATGACTTTCTAAAGATTGAGAAGGATTTCTTTTCAGGTTCCAAACGGATTTGGAAGCCCCTTGAACCAGAAAACAAAACATATAAAGATTTGAAACCGATTCGGACTCGGATTGGGACAGCTGGCAAGACCGATACTAAAATGTCCATAACTTTCACAAACGGAGTCCGATTTGGGCGTTCTTGGACTCGTTGGAAAGCTATTTTGAAGCCCCACATAATGGACAAGGTGCCAGCCACGAAATCCTCATAGTCAGATCACAAATTAAGAGAGAATCCAGAGGTAGCAGTTTAGGTATTTCCTTTTTAGTTCGTATTGGAGTTTGTTTCGACCTTAGGCCAAGTAGTGCGTGAGTTGTAATCAAGGCCGTGCATTG
Organism: Dendrocalamus latiflorus; assembly: GCA_017311315.1. Classification (NCBI taxonomy): domain Eukaryota; kingdom Viridiplantae; phylum Streptophyta; class Magnoliopsida; order Poales; family Poaceae; genus Dendrocalamus; species Dendrocalamus latiflorus. Next base: position 16,120,762 of record CM029653.1, on the reverse strand, counting down.
TGCACCAATATAAGGCCAGGGCCTTAGCCCCATTGTAACTTAGACTTTGATTTGAGAAATAGAAACCAGAAAATCACCATGGTTTGGTGGCCATTGTTGGCGTGTTCTTGAGATTTCCATCGAGGAATTGCTCTTGGTGTGTTGAATCCAATTGTGGTGTTGGATTCTACTCGCTGAAACTTCGGTTTCTCTACCCTTTGTTCACGTGCTGCGGTGTGCGTGGGAGAAGACTTATCTTGGAGAGGGCATCCAACAAGGCGTATCGTGAAAGATCAGGGCCAAAGCAACGGGGTTCAACTAGCTTGCTAGTGGATCCGCATCACCAACAGCCAGAAAAAGGAAATTAGATAGGAGGTATGGAATTGGAATGTACTGTGAAACGTCCCAAATTAGGTTTCAGCTTGCCAGCTAACACTTTTAAGTGCTGTCGACTTTCCAATTCCATTAGTTCCAACAAGGCCCAGAACTTGACCAGGTCTTGGGACAGGCAACCTGCAAGAGCTAAATCAGTAACTCTCCAAAAGGACATCTTCAATCCAGATTAGAAAACTTACAAATGGTAAATAATGCACAACTTTATACAAACCATGCTCTTCGATCAAAAGAACGTACCTGTGCAATTTGAAGGTATTTGGCCCATAGCGATGGGTAGTATCTTTTTCCAAATCTTTTGGAAGGTTGATGATCTCAATGGCATCAAATGGGCATTTCTGCAGCAAGAATTAAAGCAGAAGTGCGAAGATTATATTACAGCACATAGGCAAATCATACATTAATAGCTGTGGTAAGTTACAAGCATACCTTAACGCAAATACCACAACCAATACACAGCTCTTCAGAAATGAATGCAAGTTTCGACGCTGGAGTTACTTCAATGCAAAGCTTCCCTGTACAACAAACCAGTAAATTGTCATTATCATAACACCACTTGAAACCAGGGAGCTCTCAAGCATATACAACACATCAAGCATCAGGATCACAGAACATCAGGGGAAGTGTAGAATTGCTGCACACAAGCAGAATAAGCACCACACATGCGCGCGATCAGCAGGTTGCAGACATTGCTCTTGAAATCAGCAAGAGTTGATTCACGGTCAGTATGATCTTTGCCACCATGTAGAGACAGACATGGGTATCCGTGCTGGAACAAGTCTTTTAGTAGAGAATCACATTTATCTTGTGTGTGGACAAACACAAGAATTTTCCCCTTTACAAACCACTCCCCAAGCAACTCCAACAGCCTCAAGAACCTCTCACTTTCTGGCCGCACCTCAACCAGTTGTGTGATATCTTTGTTCACGACACTCCTCCCACCCACCTGAATCTCAATGGGCTTCGTCAGCACCTTACGTGCCAGTATCTCCACCTGCCGTGGGAAAGTGGCAGAAAAAAGAACAGTCTGCCTATCCGGCCGGGTGTTCTGAACTATCCGAGTAATCTGAGGCTCAAAACCCATGTCAAACATCCTATCAGCTTCATCCATCACCAAAAATGTCACTCTTCGAAGGTTAGTGATCTTCCCACTGCTAGTGCAAAGGATATCGATCATCCTGCCTGGTGTACAAACGACAATTTCAGTGCCCCTCTTCAGTTCACTGATCTGCTGGGCAACCCCAGAACCTCCGTATATAGCAACACAATTGATACCAAGCACCTTAGAGAACTTCTTGATGTCTGAATGTATCTGCACCACGAGCTCTCTGGTAGGAGCCATAATGAGCCCAATAGGGCCATCTCCAGGGACAACAGGACCATCATTTGCATCATTACCCCCATCCGGCAAGTCAACATCCATGGCACCAGCACTGGCACCACCATTCTCCGATTTCTTGGCATCCTCCTTATCCCCCTCCTCATCAGACTCCTCACCATCCAAGGTCCACTTCTTCCCAGCCTTGCCTCCACCGTCAGCCTCAGCGGCGGTGGCAGCACCGCCGGTGCCATCCTCCTACTGCACCTGCTGCTCACGGCGCTTTTCCTGCCACTCCTTCACGCGGCGGCGGCGGCGCTCCATCTCGTCATCGAGCCGCTGCTGCTCGGCCTCCATGTCCTCCTTCTCCTTCTGCCGCCGCCTCTCCACCTCATCCTCATCCTCCCTGACCACCGGCGCCGCCTCCGGCTCCGCGTCGCAGTGGTGGTGCGAGGACCGCCGGCGGCGCTTGCGGTCGCGGTCCTCCTCATCCTCTATCGCCTCCCGCCTCCTCAACCTCTCCCTCTCTCTGTCCCGCTCCTCGCGGTCCCTCTCCTCGCACCGCCGCGCCCGTTCCCTCTCCTCATTCTCCCTCTCCCGCTCCCTCTCCTCCCGATCCCGGGCCTTCCGCTCCTCCCGATCCCGCTGCTTCTCCCTGTGGTGGCGTTCGCGGTCCCGCTCACGCTCTCGGTCGCCGTCCCTCTTGTCACGGTGGTGGCGAGAGGACGAGCGCTCGCGGTCCTTGTCCAACTCACCGCTTGGCCGCTTCCTTCCCGCCCAACACCCCTAGGCGAGGCACCGGGTGGCTGCCCAGCGCCTAGGCGGCCACCCAGCCCGCCTTTTAGATCAGTGCTCCTTGTGTCTGATTTGCATGCTGGTTCTTGTTCATCCTTTTTGGGAGTGTGCCATTGTTTTTTGGGAGATGGTAAATGAAGTATTTTAGCAGAAAAAATACAAGGGGACCAGTCATTATTGAGTATTTTACCCGCAAGCAATCAAGAAATATTGGCATGATAGTGAAATAAAATATAATATCACAGCTCATCAAACAGAATGATGAATCACAGGACTTTCAGTTAGAGATATACAAGGACATTCTACAACAAGTAATCAGAATCTTCTGCTTGTAAAAACAAGCTGTCATATTAAAGCTCAGCTACATACAGTGTTCAAGAAGTCGGTTCTAGGCGGCCGCCTAGGCGGGCCTAGGCGCTGGGCGGAGCCCCGCCGCCGCGCCTTGGCCAAAATCGGCAGGCTAGGCGGCCAGCCCGCCTAAGCGGCCGTCGGCGGTCAAAGGCGGCTGTCGGCGGTCAAAGGCGGAGCCGTCGCCGCGCGGAGATGTGTTTGGCTTGGCCATGGCGGCTGCCGGAGGTGGAAAGGAGGTTTCGGAGGAGGGGGAGAGAAGCAATCGGAGGCCAGAAGAGACGAACCTGGGCTCTGGCGACGGCGCTGCGCTGTAGAGGGGGCGACCGCACAGGGTTTGGAAGAGGCGGTGAAGGACGGTGCGGCGCGGTGGAGTCGGGGTGGCGCGTCGAACTGGCGGGGAAGCATCGCGATGAGAGGAGGATGTAGAGGAGGTAGTGGCCGATGAGCTGTAGATGGCGCGGTGGCGAGATGCCTTGGCCTCGGCGCCGACCGGAGTTGAGGGAGGAGAGGCGTCGCCGACCGCAGTCGAGGGAGGAGAGCAGAAGCTAGGGATTTTGCCGAAGTCGGGGCGATTCGGCCGGCGTGGGGATTTATTTGAGCGCAATGTTGACATTTTGCTATTTAGTCCTCTAAAGTCTGCGATAATTGCAAAATAGTCCTTTTCTCTTGATTTTCTTCTGTTTAGACCCTCTAAAAGTCTATTTTCTTCGCAGTTTGATCATACGTGTCCGTGATGACCCGTACATCTGCAGGTTTTACAACTTCACATTAAGTATTTAGCTATTTACATTAAATATATATGCATGTTTGCTCATATTTCTTCATTTTTAAGTCGGCCGCCTAGGCCCCGCCTAGGCCTCCTAGGCGTTAGGCCCCACCTCGCCGCCCGCCTAGCGCCTTCTTGAACATTGGCTACATATCATAACCAGGCAACCATGACTGTAATATTACACCAGCTAGGAGGGGTCTTAAAGCATGAATCAGCCAATCAGGGCTAGAAGGCTTAAGCATGTACGCATATCAAGTTTGTAGTCCACTGTATAATATGCAACGACAAAATGCAGTTAACAGACACTCACTGCCTAACATTATATTTATAAAGAGTTCAGATTTATCTGCACCAATGTGCCAAATGGCTCTAGAAACAGGTCAATGACAACATTCCCAAGATAAATGTCTAGCATTCATCTTCAATTTTATTTGTACAACTATTCCAAAGCAGGCAAGTAAATCTTACAATTTGATCAGTTTCTCAGCAACACATGTTTATTTCGACATTCCAGCATGGCTAGGCAAAAGAGTACATGTAATCCAGTGGCATATCCAAAAACCAGTTTAAAACGGAAAAAGGCAGATGCTAGTATGCATATACATCAATTGTTCAAGTCGGTCCTGTTACATGTGCAGATAGTACACAGAAGTTGGAAGGCACAATGTATTTCTAATCAAATATGATAGTAGGCAGGATACAATGTGTAAAAGATAGCGAGTCGGTGTTTAATGCATAGAAGTTTAAAATAACAAGAACTGGAAAGCAATTCCCTGTGAAGAAGGTTTGCAGCCTTAGCCATCGTATCACAGTTTAACAAGGCAAAAATGACTGATTTGCACCAACAGTATTAGCAATCATTTTACGGCTGATGCAATAACGTGGAACAACCATTGATACTATGCTAGGACAAGTTTCTACAATAAAGACACATTGATAAATAGCACGTATAGACAATCTCCAAAATGCATCAGAACATCATACAATCGGACGACAGAACATGACTACCGACGAGGCAACTGCATTTTTTTATTGCTCACACCAATGTCAACTGTTTTCAGCACAATGCAAGTCAAGTCACAAGTAATTTACCAAAGCATCATCACTTCAGAACTATACATCCCACTAATTTCATTAAATACAAATGATTGGGGCACCAAAGTACTCCAACAAACCTAATGGATATGGCTGGCATGCATGATCCCGATCTCAGATTCAGAACAATGGAAACAATAAGAGAGCCTACGACTACGACCACCACCTCACCTTGGTACCAAAGGGCCCGACGGGAGGATCCATGTCGAAGCGCTTCTTCCCCTGCAAAACCACAACCAGATCGAGAAATCACAACCCATTCCCGGTACCAAACCAAACGCGCAGTTCAACACAAAGCTCCAAACCCCAAGGCCAAGTCCATCTCACCTGGAGCTCCGCCTGGAGCTCCTCGCGCTCCAGGCCCGTGGCAATGGGCGTCCTCCACCCTCGCCGCCGCCGGCTTATCCTCTGCAGCACACGCCAATCCACCAACCGATCAGCGCCCGAAACCGACAGACACACGAGATCTGATGAGGGGGCGGAGCTTACCAGAGAGGAGCGGGCTGGTGCGGCGGAAGGCGCTGGCGGCCGTGGAGAGCGAGACGGCGCAGGCCGTGGTGATGGAGGAGGGAGCCGCGCCGCCAGCACCGGCGGCGCGGCAGAGGGCGGGGGTTAGGGTTTGGAGGCGGCGCCACATGGAGGCAAAAATTTAGAAATTCGGATAAAAATTCGTCATGGCTCTCGAGCACCAGCACGTCCTGGCTGTACCTAGCCAGGAGGCCGGCGCAACACAGCCCGCCGATCCCGCTGCTGATGACGACGACGTCCACCTCCGGCCTTTCGGCCACCCTGACCGACCAGAAAACAAAAGGCAACGATGGTGAACTGAACCGCGCCTCGGTTTGAATGGTGAAGAGCTGGTGCGGGTGGGCACGGTGCGGCACGTACGTACCCGGAGAGCGCACGGTCCTCACCCTCGGGGAAGGAGGGGTCGATGGAGAGCTCGTCGGCCGCCACCGCCAGGCAGCGCACTGACGCGGCGACCGCGGCCGCACCTCGGCGCGGCCTTGGAGCGGTGGTGGTCGCTGGATGCGCGCGTGGCGGGGGGACGGGAGGGTAGTGGCGGCGCGGAGGCCGCAGCGCGCTGGAGGCTAATGCGGCGGAAGCCATCGCGGTCTCGGAGCCGGAGAAGTGGAGGGAAGAGGAGGTGGCGGCGGCGCGAGGTGGGGAGGAGTAGGCGAGGGCGGAGCGGCGGATGAGGGAGGGGAGAAGGCGAGGGCGGAGGAGGGAGGGGAGGAGGCGGCGCGGAGAACGGGGGGAGGAGCGGAGGCGCGGATGGAGGAGGGAGGGGAGGAGGCGGCGTAGAGAACGGGGGAGGAGCGGAGATCGTGGCGAGATGGGGTAGAAGGTGGGAGGAGGAGGCTCACACGTAGCGCGGGTGGGTTCAATGATGCATGATCCAAATGATTTTGACTTTAGGATCTTCAATGAGTAAGAGAAGAAGGTTTGAGGAGAGATCCAGACCATTCATTTGTATGAAGTTGGATTACTTGGTACACAAATCTGTGTGGACTTAGATTAGGCATGACTGTGGAGGTGGTTGAGGGGGTAGATTTAGCAAAGAAAATTTTGGTGTATTATAGAGTAGGGTAGATGAAGCCTTGTGCAACTGTCAGTGCTGAGGTAGAAAGAAATGGTCTACTAAGGACCTCAACATTTATTTACTTCAGGGGAATGTTTTAACAAACAGAGCATGATGGCCATTGGTGGAACTCATGAGGAAGAGGAATTGATGACCACCTGTGATTGGGGTTGTGATCACGTGGCATGTAGGCCTCTGCTTCCTGTACAATTTTAGAGGTGTGCTGACTGAGGAAATGCTAAGAACCTGTGGAGCTCCCAAGTCCCATCATCTTCAGAATGCAGATCCTTTCGGACGAATAAAATATGAACCAACCTTGCAAAACACATGATAACAGGTAGTGTCCTGTTTCCCAGCATTAATTGGCCGGTTTCAACCGGTTGGCTAGCAGTATTGGTCTTAGGTGGCGATATTGAGGTGTTCTCTCAGTCATTTCCATAATATATGAGTATCCATCAGTATTCAGTACAAGTCACAACATGAGTACCCTTCAATCAAGCGAAGGATGACCTAGACCGAAGGGTGCTAGATACCCCCTGGCACAGAGTTCGAAGGGGGTCTCGAAAGGTCAACGCAGGGTGACCTCGGTGGTCTGTTGTGGTGACGCTGATGGGAAGGGGAAGGCACACAGTGGCATGGGGCGCAAATGCTACAGTGGCATTCTTAAAACAGTTAACTTCTTGGGTAAAAACCTTGGAAGGATTCATACAACAATCTTTTAACTGCATAACCGGCACCTGCATACGTAAGCTGTAGCATAAATTCATATATTTGTGATGGTTTATATAAAGATTCCTCCATTAGGCTACATGCTTTTGTTAATTGTTATCAGAATTAAATGGTTTAAAATTACAAGATTATGATCTGAGAGGCAAAATTACTTTTAATCAATTTAACTAGATGACAAATATATTGTGCAAAGAGGACAAACTAATCCATTGATAACCATAGGGAAAGGTCAAAATTATTCAGCAAAATAACATCACGGTTGGAGTCCAGAGGAATAGTAAAGTTTTACATTTATCAGAAGAACTAAACAGCATCTTCATCTTTATTTAGATGTGAAAACAAGGCACACGACTTCACATATGTTGTCAAGATCTTCCTCACCCAAGTTAATACATAGCTCCCATTGCGTTGGTCGAGGCATGGACATTGGCTCCTTCAAAGTTTTTGCTTATTCTGCAGCTGCCTTCCTCGCCAAGCTTGCCCAGTTTACAACCACAAATACATAGATTCTGTCATAGAGCTTGTCAAAGAGACGGAAATAAGCAATCCTCCATGCCTTCTTGAACAGCAGTACACAAAACACCATCCAGAGTCCCACCACAAGTCCCACCCCAAGACCAAAATAAAAGGTCATGGGCTCAAATTCTTGCTTGTTGCTTCCAAGATAACCATGGATGAACGTATCATTTCCTGAACAATTCTTTTGAACAGGAGGCCCACAAAGACCACTGTTTCCAATGTACATAATTGACGGATTGCCCACATTGAGGGTGTCAAGTTGGCGGCCTGAGGGTATCCTTCCAGATAAATTGTTGTAGGACAAGTTTAAGTAGCTCAGAGATGTCAAACTTGATAAGCTTGATGGGATTTCACCAGAAAGCTTGTTCTTAGAGAGGTCGAGAGATTCCAATGATTGTACGGCGCCAATCTTGTTAGGTATTTTTCCGCTCAGGTGGTTTGATGACAAATTCAAATTTATTAATGCATCAAGAGAAGTCATATCTGTGGGAATTTCACCAGTTAAGGAGTTGCCTGATAAATCAATACTCACGAAATAGTTGATTCCACGGCCATAACTAAGCTTTTGCCCTTTTGTAATTATGGACGAGATTTGTCCATATTGAATGCCTCTATATACCGGGAAACCAATATCGATATCTTGTACAGGCAGGAAGCCCTTCAGGGTCATAAATGTTAGGTTTGACAAATGCCAAGGAATAACACCAGATAAGTTATTGCCTGATAGATCCAAGTATTGAAGATAACTAAGATTTGTTATTTCAACCGGAATATTCCCATAAAACGCATTGTGGCTTAGTCGTAGAAAACTTAATGTCCTCAGCTGTCCTATCCTTGCTGGTAACCTTCCAGAGAACTTATTCCATGCAAGATCCAAGAACTGCAGATGTGTGCAGTTCAGCAAAAAATCTGGGAATTTTCCAGATAAATTGTTGTTGCTCACCAGGAGGTACGAGATTTTGCCCTCAAAGCACTGAGGAATTTCACCGTCCAAAAGATTGCTTGATAAATCTAGAAAATCCAAACTTTGCAAATTGCACATAGATTCTGGAATGCTGCCACGAATTTTATTTGAATACATAAGCAGTGATACAAGACCTGGAGCTTCAAGATTAGATGGTATTGTTCCTGAAAAGGCATTGTTGGAGATGTCTAAGAAGGTGATATTTCTTGGCAATGATGGTATTGGTCCAGTGAGCCAGTTTGAACTGACATGGAGTTCTCCAAACGCCATGTCATCCATATGTGCTGGCAAGCTGCCACTTATTTGGTTGTGAGAGATGTCGAGATATGTGGCCTGTGAAAATGTAGACCAAAACCAATTAGGAATCTTGTCCCTTAGAGATGTGCTTGAAATGTCAAGATTAGTGATTTCCGTCTGCCGCTGAAGCCAAGCTGGAAACAGAGGACCCATCTGGCAAGATGCAAATACTGCAGACTCAAGCCTAAAGGGAGGAAGCCAATCTGAATCCACTACAACCTTCAAATTATTGGAAGAAAAGTCTATGCTCTTTAAGCTTACTAGACCTGCGAAGTGTTCCTTGATTATCACACCGCTCAAGTCGTTGTTTCTTAGATCCAAAGAAGTCAAATTAGAAAGGGTGCCAATTTCAGAGGGTACACTTCCAGTGAGGGAGTTGAAGGAGAGGTCAAGGGCAGTTAAACCCGTCAAATACCCGATCCCTGTTGGGATACTTCCATTGAGGTTGTTGCTGGAGAGGTCAAGGGCAGTTAAACCCGTCAAATACCCAATCCCTGGTGGGATACTTCCAGTGAGGAGGTTGCCGGAGAGGTGAAGGGCAGTTAAACCCGTCAAATACCCGATTCCTGGTGGGATACTTCCAGTGAGGTGGTTGAAGGAGAGGTGAAGGGCAGTTAAACCCGTCAAATACCCGATTCCTGGGGGGATACTTCCACTGAGGTTGTTGTAGGAGAGGTCAAGTATGCTCAAGCTGGTGAATTTTCCTATCAAATCTGGCAGGCCTCCGGTGAAACTATTGTCACTTAAATGCAGCTCCTGCAAATTTTTCCATGCTTTTCCTTCAAAAAAAATTTTTTTCCATGCGCATTTCAGCAACCCCTCAATGAAAACAGTTATACATTCATTTATCCCATTACAGCTAAGGTCTAGGGTTTCCAAACTGCAAAGATTCTTCAAATTTCCTGTCATCGTCAACCTATTGTATGACAAATCAAGGACTTGGAGGGATGACATGTTTCCTATTGCGTCAGGAATTTGGCCAAATAATATGTTGTACCCAAGGTTTAGGTATTTGAGGCTTGTTGCTTTCCAAAACCAACTTGATGCGATTGAGTGGTCAAAATTATTCCAGGAGAGATCGAGCTTCTCAAGTTTTGTGAGATTAAGGTACGGAAGCGATTGGTTTGCAGTATCAAGTGAACAGCAAGAAAGACGGTGACCCTTAGAGATGGTATCGTATTCAACGTTTGAGGCCAGTCAGCTATCCCTTTCAGATTTACTCCGTTCATGCCAAGGTGCCACTGTAGGAAAGTTAGATTTGTTAACCAGGTGATATCTGTTGAGGACATTTCACTGATGTCAGAATCTTGCTGGCCAAGATCAAGATACTGCAACTTAGACAGGTTACCAAACTGAGGCACTCTACCACTAAACGGTATGCCAGATAGGTTGAGATATTTCAAGTTCATCATCGAGCCCAAGAACTTAGGAACACGGATTCGTGGCCCTTGCAAGTAGTTCATGCTAAGGTCAAGGTGCTCTAGATGCTCCAGGGAAAGCAAAGAGGAACTTATCTCACAGAACGAAGCATTGTCGACATCTTCACATCCTAGTCCAGTGTCCGACATCGAAGATGGATTCGGATTGCGAAGGTGAAGCTTGAGCACATGGCCGGTTCGGTTGCTGCACTTGACGCCTCTCCACCGGCAGCAGTCTCCGCCGTGCCACGAGGCGAGGCGGTTGGTGGGATCACTTGTGATGCCCTTCTTGAAGGAGAGCAAAGCGGCCATCTCGGCAGGAATGCAGCCGCCGCCATGGCGGTGCTGGGGATGGAGCGAACCACCGGTCAAGAGTGAAGTGGTGCTTATGGTGATGAGGAGGATGAGGAAAGGATTTGTTGTGGGATGCATGCTGGAATAACATAAATACAGGCTCAGTGTAATTTAGCAACTAGAGCAGCTAAATAAATAGATGTTTGGCCATTCCTTTGGAGTGATATGCTTGGCCATTTGGGTCCATGGGTCAACAAAGTCTAGTCTTCGTCCATCAAGGAGACTCATCAATTCAATGAAGTCCGATCAGTACCAATGGATGACGAGACTGTGATGGCTGTCACCAACTAATTGCCTGATTAATCATGCGCTACTGTCAAAGTCACTCTCCTTTTTGACCCTGGAGGTCCAAAAGAAGTAAGAAATAGACGACGCGTAGACGTAGAAGAAAGAAATGGATTTGCTGCATTGTATGATACATTGTGCAATTGTTCGTGATGAGATGGTAACGACTAAAGACCTTGACATTCACTTAGTTCAAAGAATTTATTAACTAACAAATGTCGAATTGATGTCCAGCTAAGACGGGGATGAGAAAAGGATTTGTTGTGGGATGCATACTGGAATAACATAAATACAGGCCATTCCTTTGTAGTGAAATGCATGCTGTAATTTAGCCACTAGAGCAGGTAAATAAATAGATGTTTGGCCACTCCTTTGGAGTGATATGATTGGCCATTTGGGTCACTTAGTCAACAAAGTCTAGTCTTCGTCCATCAAGGAGACTCAATTCAATAAAGTCACTCTTCTTTTTGACTCTGGTGGCGAGACTGCGGTGGCTGTCACCAATCACTTGACTAATTGCCTGATTAATCATGCGCTATTATCAAAGTGAATTTTGTGTTCCTATGGCCTTTTTTTTTACAAATATAGCCCCTTCGTAGCGCGAAAGCATTGAAATATAATTAATTATATTTTAAAAGATATAAATAAAACTTAATAAAAACATCAAAATAAAATCACAAGAGTGAGAAAAAAAATTATGTGAACTGTTATTTTTACCACGTGACCGTTTTCCGGCCGTTTGATTGAAGAGAACACGGATGGAAACACCGGATGGGGATAGGGAAGCCTCATTCGGGGCCACCTGATGCTTTGCGCGTGGTGTTGGCCAGCGTTTTCCGCGCTCCCGCACCGCGGAGCTGACAGCCCCCTTGCCCGGTGTAAAGTCCACTCAAATGTAATTCACAAATACATACACACCCACACTTATATACGGTATGCTCCTTTCCTACAGTTTTCTTTTAAAAAATATTATTATTAGCAAAGAGAGTTTGGCTTAATAGTGAACATCTCCTTTTTTTCTCCAATTATTGACGGTACTGGTTGTTGTCACTGTATCCAAGTCGTCGAATACATCCAAGGCTGCGTTCCAGAGCTCAGTGCCTGGACATATTCTACACCAGTATTAAGCAAAGCGAAATTACACTAAAATAACAAGAGATCCACCGACTGGCCGACGCGTCGTTGCCTTCCGGACATCTGTGCTCCTGCTTCCTGAGAGTGAGTGCCCTTAAAAATAAAGTTATTTTGAACCCTCAATCATACAAACATTTGAGTTTTACCAGCGTTTCTCAGTACTGATGTCGAACTTTCGGTGGAAGAACCATGCAATTCACAAATAAGAAATTTACAAATAAGAAATGGTCATGCAACACAGTACGTACAGCAAAAGCCATGTGCAATTGACTATTTTACAAAGAGTGCTAAAACTTAGCATTAATGCTGAAGAAGAAATTTTACAAAGATTTAGAAAAAAATTTAATGCAGAAGGAGCCGGAGAAGGCCAACTGCTGCGCACAACAAAGGTCCCGCGGTGGAGGGATGTTTCCGCGCTCCCCGGGCACGGGAAGAGCGCGTCCATCTCCAGTCCTTCCATCAAGATCCCATCCTTTGAAATTGTTTATGTGCAGGCAATACGCGGAAAAAATATTGCGAAAACATCATTTTATCCTGGTGCAATGTTCAGGGTTCAATCCAAGGAATGGGCCCCTTCAAACTTCAAGTGCAAATGCCTGAAGAAACAAGTATCGGAGCTCTAGTATGTAGGGTTCATGAATATCTAATCCATACTGCAGTTCCCGCTCTTCAGAACAAAACGCACATGCTACCTTTCATTCTGGTATGCTTATACAAGTTAACACCTGAAATGTAATGTCAGATTGAGTTACACGAGGGATGATCTACAAAGGTGAACAAAATCAACTTGTAAAGATGCACACAAACCGGATACATATTCTATTGCTTCATCATAAAGATGCTGCAACAAACTCTTGGCGCCCATTCAATAATGCAATACGAAAGAATCCATGGAGAAGGTAGCAAGATTCATCAGGATGCAAGCAGTAAGAAAGGAAGGTGCTTGATTCATTAATCATTCAGATATATCCGGAGTATAAGCAAACAGAAAACAGTGAAGTCATTCATAACATGAAGATCACACAGTGCTTGATGTTCCCCTGGCAAGGGTACACACGAATACATTAGCTTAGCAGGAGCTGTGATGCAGAATCGCCTTCTGGGAGCAGCAACTAATGAAAATTGTTGATGAACACGCTGCCAACTGCACATGTTTCTTAATTAAATGCCGAGGCCATGCTACTTAACAAGCAGAGGATGTACAGCGGTTTACACAGGAAAAACACTGCCAGCCCAAGCTGACAAATCCTTTTCTTAATCCCTTTTAATAATTATCTGTGATCTCTACTCCTTAGAAATGTGAGTTGGTGGTCGTCGATGCGTTCTCCTCTATCTCTTCTCAGCTGTCCGATCTGAACAATAAAATCTTGACCACCCCTCCCTTCTCTCTTGCGATCTAACTGCCCCTCCTCTCCACTTCCACTTTCAGTTAATCTCCCACCCCTCCCTTCTGATGCCTCTTCCATTAGTTTTGGTTGCTCCCAAAAGCAAACCGTCTATCACAAGCAGTCATTAATCGCAGTCGCCCAACGGTGGGGCGACTGGATTGCAGTCGCCCAATGGTGGGGCGACTGGATTGCAGTCGCCCAACGGTGAGGCGACTGCAATTAATCGCCGAACCATTGGTAGATTCTCCAGCTGTCGCCGCTGGGTTGGACGAAAGGCTCCAGTCGCCCAACCATGGGGCGACTGGTCATTGCTGAATCTGTTTCGTATGTCACTTCAGTTGGAACAGACGCAACGCATCACAAGCGCGTCTGAAATTGCCCTCACTAGCCTGGACACACCACCAGCTGTGCAGAATACTTTGAAGTACATTTTAAAGCAAGCTAAAAAAAATAGTGCACAATCTTTCAGTCATTTTTTGCCGGATTAGGCATTTTTCGAGGTGGCCGGGAAAACCGAATTTCAGTGAATTTCACTAAATTCGGCTTTAAATTGTTTTTCCTGGTTTCAACCTTGGGTGCAGCGGGGCAAACCAACCCTTGACGCTGGAGTTGAAGACTCTTGGTTCTTTTCGGGACAACGTGTAGACTGGCCGCCCGGAAGCCGAGTTTACAAATCTCAGTTGATAGGACGCCCGCACGTCGACATTCTTGCTCTTGAGCACAAGATGGACTGTTACGTGATCTTTGCAAGCCTTGGTGGCTCCTTCGAGGTAGAAGCGAAGGGCCGACGGTGAAGGTGGCCGACACGACAAACTTGCCGACACCCTGGCCCTTCTTGAGGAATTTTCGTCAGCTTAGCTTGGGTTGGGGAAAAGGGGGGAAATGTGCGAAGATGACAGAAAATAACGAGATGTGGCAGATCCTCGAGAATTCTAATGGGACGGGGTCAAATCCTCGGTTACGTTGGAAAGAATAGGGCGACAAAGCAAACGCAACAACAGATGAGAGTAACTAAGGGAAGAAGATGGCAGAGAAGAAGACTTGCTTGGAGCAACAGATCAGGAGGTGAAGTCGTTGGGTGATCAACTACAAGAGATAGATATACATTGATGTGGAAGCAAGGTTGTTTCCATCTTCGAGTTCCCCGCCGGTGGGGTCCAGATCTCGTGGCAGAGACGCCATCAACGGTGTTCGACGACGGGGAGGAAGGAGTAGCTCCCTCCTTCACTCCAGTCTACGGGGAGAATGGAGGTGGTGGAGCTGAGCCGTCCCAAGGATTCGCCGGCCAACTTCGCAGATTCGTTGGATGATCGTCAGCCTTGGATGACAGAATAGCATCCAGCGGACGTCCACGAATTAGCATAATCTAATGCCTTTGTGCCCAACGCTGGGCATCGCCGCTGACCATGCTCTTGACGAGGCCCTCGACATGATCATGAGATCTTAAATCCCATCAGGAAGCTATGAATCCGTTTGTATGAATAAAAAAGAGTATTGCAAAAACGCCATTTATTCTGGTCCAGTGTTCAGGATCCAACTCCAGCCATAAGCCCAAACATTGTTAGCATTTCCACCAGATAAACACCGAAGCAAGTTCTAAAGAGTTATCATGTGCATTCACAGATACACCATCCACACGGCAAGCCAACACAAATTCTGCGTGTTACCCATAATACACGAACATCACAGAGAGCTAGGTGTTTCCTCAGCTAAATGGCCTTCTGGAAGCAGCAACTGGTGAGACTTGTGGATCAACATAGTGCCAGCTTCATATGTTTCAGAATAAACTGCTGAAGCCAGTATTTACTAAACACATGATGGGCTTGATGATATAGCAATTTATACGGGAATCCTTTATTTTGCACATGCGTTGTATAATGTACACCGCCAAACCAAGCTGTTGAAACCTTTCTAATCCTTTTTTATCAATATTTATTATAACGAACCAAATTTAAGTTAAAACTCATGTAAGCCTCTCTTTCTGATGTTTCTATCATAAATCTTGTATAGGGGCTGAAAATTTACTAGGTGTTCTGTGCTATGGATGGATTTTCCATTATATAGCGTATTTATCAAGTCTGGAAAACTGCATATCAAAATTACTTTCCTCCAAAATCACGCATTTCATTAGAAGAAACAATTAAATTGGGATTGCTACTTTCCCATTATTGTTAATATGTAGCACCTACATTTTGTTATTTGCTGATTGATACCACGTAGTTTGGTGATATAACTCAACCGAACATCAACACACAAAATTACTAGCATACCTGAATGACTGAGATATGCAAAATCCTGCATGCCAGGTGGAGTAATTAAACCAAGATACATGAATTTTAAGTTCTACGGAACAAACTTCTTTCGCACAGGGGGAACAAGATTCAGAGCAAGGGCCCTAATAATTTAGAACAGAACATATGAAGATGTTTTCTCATATGAATTCTAAAAGTCACAAATTTAATATGCAGATAAATTCACAGCATACAAGCCTCCAAGAATTATGTGCCAGATTGTACATGAAGACTTATCTTATGATTCTGGAGGTAACATAATTAACACTATGTTAGTTGCTATTTATCCTGCTATGTTCCCTCATCAACATGCTGCTTTTATCCAACGTTGTTTCATTACAATTGATGAGATCATGACAGCTTCATATATTAATGCCCGACTATTTGTGCGCCCCATATATAGTTTGACAAAAGGTGCACACAAAAAGAACAGAAGGCATTCACAATATAAGAACTAACTTAATCATCCAAAGGTTCAGGTTATGACAAGCTACTCTAGGCAAAGAGGCAGGCTATTCATATATTTAAAGAACTAAACTAACTACTCATAGACCAAGTTTAGGATGAGCTACTCATCTATGTTTTGCGCAGCCTACTTGTCCTCTCCAATACATCTACTAAGACAGAAGGGCAAGTCCTTTTAAGATTCATGTAACCTTGGGTTGCCACCAGAGCATCCATCTCATCTGAAGAGGCAATGAACTCGATGCAAACATCTTTAAGACTGGCGCAGTTATGCTGCTCAGCTAAAGCCAATGTAGTTGCCACGTTTTCAACATCAAGATAGTCAGCAAGAGTGCTTTGACACAACAACTTGAGCCTGTCCATGGCATATCTGTCTGCAGCCACAAGTAAATGCCGGGTTATTTCACTGTATTCATCATCATCAAGATCATCCATGCCAGGCAACCAATCATTGTAGATGAAATGCAGCAGGGCCCTGAAAACATCAGGTTGGATATCTTCAATGGTTATGCGTCGTGCCCTACGCTCCTTCATCTGTCCATAGAGCTCTGCCTTGAAGACAGGCGACCTTGCGGCGAGCACGATCTTGTGTGCAGCAAAAGTCTCTCCTTTTACACTGAAAGTCACATCTGCTCCCTCCTCCTCCAACAACAACTTGCCAAAATGATCTGATAAGTCTGATGGTGGCACTTCGATTTCAAATCCCCCTGTGGTTTTGGAAACCTGCGATTCCTTGATGACAGTAAGGGCACATTCAATCGTCAGGCAATCATCCTTAATGTAACCTGATGCTTCTAGCTCCAGCACATCTCTTTGTAAGAATGCTGGAAGGCCAACACAACTGCCAATGCAAGACTTGAACACTGTCGGGGTTGCTTTAAACCAAATACTCTCTGGCAACCCGGTAACCTGGTTAACCAATCTGAGGTCGTAGGACGCCCGCACCACGGCGTCGTCGCTATTGAGCTCGAGACGGACTGACACGTACTTTTCGTAACCCTTGGCATCTCCGTCGGGGTAGAAGCGGATGGCCCAGTCGTAGCCGCCGACGTTGAAGGTGCCCGAGCGGATGAAGTCACCGACGCCGATGCCCTTCTTGAGGCTGTACCCAACGATCTCGAACGCGTGCGTGCCCTGCGCCTTCTCCGTGGTGTACCTCGACGTCGTCTTCTTGGATTCGGACCCCATTTTTGGATCCGTGGTGTGCCTGCGACCAAGACTCGAATGACTGATATCAGAACAGGTCGGGATCGGATGAAATGAGGGGAAAAGAAACAGGAAGAAGCGAGCGATAGGAGGAGGTGGAGGGGAACCTTGGATGCGGAGGGGAGAAGGTGATCGGCGCCGGCGGTGAAGGAGGGGTGAGACTTGAGAGCGATGAAGGCGAGGGTACTTTCTTGGGGGGGGGGGGATTTGCTCCCATGCCACACAGTTTAATGGCGTTTGTTAAAATGCCCCATGATGTCTCACTGACATGTGGGCCCTGGACCCGCATGTCAGTGAGACATCATGGGGCATTTTAACAAACGCCATTAAACTGTGTGGCATGGGAGCAATTTTTCCTTCTTGGGGATGGTGGTGAGAAGGCGAGGCGACGGGTCCTTCCGCTGTCTCCTGATCAATGATCATTGGGACGGCATGTTATTTTTGACTGTCACTTATAGTTTTTAATTATAATTTATAAGCCCGAGGGCCACGGAAGAGGAGGAGAATGGGCTGGGCTAAGCCCGAGGGGTTTGAAAATTTTGAAATTCAAGTGAAATTTGATCGGAACAATTGAATTCATCTTTTGAATTTTAGTTTTTATTCAAGCAAACTTCAGGGTTCCTAAAATGGGATGTTACAAAATTACTACACTATTATACACCAAACAACCCCTTAGAATAAAGGAGTTTCGTTGAATGTTGTTACATTTTCTTAGAATCCCGTCAAGAAGCTACGAAATCGTTTATGCGCAGGCAGTAAATGAAACATCATACATTTTGTGCAACGTTCAGGGTCCAATCCAGTAACAGAGCTCAACTATGTTAATGGATGGGCATCCAAATCCAATCCAAGTACTGTTCAAGATAAAAGATACATTCTACCTTCATGTTTATACAGGTGAATACATGAATTGAAATGTCAAGCTGGCGTCACAGAGTAATCTACAAAAGGGAACAAAATCAACCCAACATTGTTCTTACATCCGAACCAGATGCACACTCTATTGTTTCACGATAAAGATATTGCTACAAATTCTTACGCCCTTTCATTGATGCAATACTGAATAAATCCATGGAAAAGGTAGCAACAACCAACAGTACGCAAACACTAGGAATCTCATATAGTCATATGCACTCCTACTCGAGCCATAAGCCAGAGCATTCCCTGTATGCAGTAGCAAAAACAGGGTAATCAACACTGTCGGCATTCGATCCAGATAAAGACCGAACCAGTTCTGAATAATCATCGTGTGCATCCATTTTTTTCAGAAAGGAAGGTAATTGATTTATTAATCATTCACATATGCATCATCCACACTACAAGCGTTGACAAAGCCTGGGTGTTACTCGTAAATCGTAATACATGAACATCACATACAGCTTAATTTTTCGTCAGCTCAATGGCCTTCTGGTCTTCTACTCTTCTGGAAGCAGCAACTGGATTTATCATGTACACCGCCAACCCAAGCTGACAAAACCTTTTTCAATCCTTTGTATCAATATTTATATAACAAACCAAATTGAAGTTAGAATTCGATACGGCAATGGACAGCGAAAATACCAACGTGGATAACACACGGTTTAGAACTCAAAAAGCTGTTTGGAAAATCTGCTTCAAGAAACCACCCCGTTTATTTCAACTTTCGGAGAAGCTAAAAGCCCAAAAGAACATAGTCATATTATATTGCCTCTGCATCTCAAAGCAAATAGGCACCTTTTAGTAGTGTGTTCCGGTAAAGACATAAAAAACTAGTACCCTGAAGCAAATGCCACAAATTATGAGTGTTCCGTAGCCAAATTTGCCTTCATTATAACCATCTGGTTTACATTTAATTAGCTTACTGCAGGATTCAAAAATAGCTTACTACATTATTTCACATACACTTAGTTCGGGTTTGTTATATCTGATCGGAAGGCTATTATATTCCTTTGCACTCGTAGGTCATCAGTAGCATGGACCTGCCGCGCTTCACCAAGCTCAAAAGGCTATCGTCCGCCAAGAGAGTGGATATGTTAGAGAGATAGATACGGCATGTGGACCAACTATGGTGAAATTGGAATTACTATGAATGAATGGCAAACTTGGTCAATGCCACCAAAATTTGAAAGCCACAATGTTGACATGAGTTACAAGCAAGAGGGAGAAGCTCAAGTCCAGGCCCAGCCCGCCAAAGAATACGAGTTAATCGAAATTGTAAATCCGCAAGGCAAGTCACACATGTTTTGATCATGTTGAACCTACATTTCCGCTATTTATTTATTTACCAGCATTTTCATTATATTATTTGTGCACTGTTATTTTATGTACAATAAATGTTTAGAATGACATGATACTAGTTATGTCCTACCACCCGAAAAAGCCCAGTCTAATTTGATGGCCATATTCACCTTGACAAGACATCGTAATATCAAATACAATAATATGTAATCATGGTAGTTTAGAGAATCAACAACATCTTCTATTATTGAGAGAATTGGTATTTATTTGGGAGGTGGTTCTAGGGTAAGCGAGGATCGCTGGATCCCAAGACCTTAACCTAGGGTGAAGGCAAAAGCTACAAATCAATGGGAGTGTTGTGGCACTGGGCAGATTTGTAGAAGGAAATTGCCACCGGTGAAAATACAAGGACTAGGCCCTTATGCTGAGTAAAGAACATAGTGATCACCCAACCACAAGCGTTGATACGTCAAACCTGGTCTAGTAACTGCTCAAATTCGATTGAACCTCTACATATGCAGTTGGAGGCAAAGTGTGAAGTCCATACAGAAGGGAATTAAGAAGGGCCGTATGGACGTTGGCGCCATTGTTGTTTTTATTATTGATTTGATTATCAGATGTCCACACAATAGTAGGCTGAGATGAGTCGGAGGTTGTGGCCTGGGCTTGTTGAGGAATCCTACTAGGTAGAGGCTATATAAAGAATTGAGCAGCGAACAACCTTGTTTTCTTAACTCTTTGGCCGGAGTTAAGGAATCTTATGGGTAAAGCAGGGCAGTTTTGTAAAGTCATGACCAATTGTGTTCGAATACACCGTGCTTCCAGTAAATGAAGCTATGTTTAATGGGTGAATCCAGCAACAAGGCATAAGTAGATTTGGAAAGGATCGGATTTGGTAATGTTGGTGATCTGGTAATTGAACCTTAAAAACCCCCCTAAAGTTTATAGAAAACTATGATTTTATGTTTAAAACCTGTTTATAACTAAAACTGCATCCACATGAAATAATAAACTTTTTCCCATCACTTGATGTACCCTGCATGTAGTTAATAGTAATCTCCGTGTGACTTGTTGAGTACGGTAGTTGTACTCATACTTGCTAAAAACATTAACAGAAATAGCCAGCAATGAGGAGGCAGGTGAAGGCGAAGAAGTGGAGCTCTACGAGGTTGTGATACGTGGAATTAGGGTCGTCTTCCGCTCAGGCGTGCCTGTGGCGTCCTTTTTCTGTAATGTATCTAAGGGTCGTTTGCCCTACTGTAAAACTTGGCTTTTAGCCTTTATATTGTAATAAAGTTCACTTTTGCTCTTAAGCTTGTGTTGGCAATGTTATACACTCGATGGATGTACTCGCAGCTGAATAGTCCTAGGCAGTTGCGAGGATTTCATAATACTTCTAGAAATGGGGGTGTTACAGAATGGTATCAGAGCCTGCTTGCTTGACCGTAGGATGACCCTAAGTGTGTTAGGTGTATTTGTAAAAATTATTTTGTTTATAAAAATGAATTGCATAAAATATAGGTAATATTCCTGTATAACTTCTTTTCCCCTGTCTATATTAGTGCTATTTAAAACTAAGTTTTGCTTCCTAAAACTATTTATATCTATTTTTGTCTAAATTCAAAATTGGCGATGTGGGTAGATGTGTAAAAAAAGGTTAGAAAGAGTAGTTGTGTGCGTTAGTATAGTTGGACCCTTTGGTAATAGTATCTTTTGGCTGTGTAAAACAAGTTGAGATGTGTACCTTGTATGAATGGTATGTGTCCAACTTGTATAAAGAATAAAAACTATCTTTGCCTATCTAATAATTTGTTTGCTATAAGTATCTCTAGTCTACCCTCTTTAAATCTCAGTCTTTCTATTTCGCTCTAAGTCCTTATCTATTTCATTCTAATCTTACCTTAAGTTCTGAACTCTTACTTCCCTATCTGACTTTATCAAAAACTCGCTGCAGATCTAAATTCCTAATCCCATCAAGGAAGTTAAATGGCAGAAACAGGAGAAGGATCACAGCAACAAGGCAGTCCCCGCCAAAGAGAAGTACCGCAGCCTAGTTTGGCAGATATTCTAGTTAAAATGGAGGAAAATAGATACCAGGCAGAACTAAATCAATCCCGCATGATGGAACAGCATGCAAAGCTATTAGAACAAATTGCTATGAGGAATGGACGGAACAATCAGCCAGCACCGCCCGACCAGTCAAAATGGGCAGACTTTCAGAAGACTCAACCCCCAGTCTTTTCATCTTCGCCTGATCCGATGGTGGCAGAAGATTGGTTTAGAGACGTAGAGAGAAAGTTAAACACGGTTCAGTGCAATGATAAGGAAATAGTACTATATGCCTCCCATCAGCTGCAAGGCCCAACAGCAGCCTGGTGGATGAATTATCAAGCTATGGTTGAGGTCGAGAAATTACCTGGAAAGAATTTGAGGATTCTTTCCATCAAACCCATGTACCTACTGGGATGATTGAATCTAAACGTCGAGAATTTCTTGCGTTGAAGCAAGGACAACGTACGGTCACCGAGTATCTTCATCAGTTTAACACATTGGCTCGTTATGCACCTGATGACGTGAAGACCAAGGAGAGAAAGATTGAGAGATTTAAAGAAGGATTGCATATATCTTTGAAGCATCACATCTCGGCTATGGACTTCAAAGATTTACCTTCAATGGTAAATAAACTTGTTATATTGGAGGAAACCCAAAAGGAGTTAGAAGGTACACAGAAAAGGAAGATAGTACAGGTAACATCATCGTCAGATGCACCTCGGAAACGAGTAATCCTAGCATCCCAGTTCAAAAATCAGCAAGGCAAGAAAATGATATTCACTCCAAGACCACAATTGCAAATGAACTAGAATACCACAACTCCACAAAATACAGTGAGAATCTCAAATCCAAAGTACTTTAGTTGTGGTGGGAACCATTTTCAGAAGCAGTGTCCATAGTGGCACCCCGCTTGTTTCCATTGTGGCCAAGCTGGTCATTTCAAGAATCAGTGCCCAAGAGGAGGACTACCTTCTGAAGTGGCAAAGGCCCAAGTCAGGGCGTAGATATCTTCGCCACGACAATTTATTGCCATACCAAAACAGGAGGAAAAAGGCCAAAACCGACAGTTTACAGTCAAGCCAGCAGGAATTCAGACGACAACTACAACGCCAGCAACAGACAAGGGCAAAGGAATACTGAGACCAGTCCAAGGAAGAATAAATCATATCTCAACAGAAAAAGCAGCTGGAGCCAACGACGTCATCGTTGATGCATTGAGTCAGAAGAGGTACCATGGTGAACAAGGTCAGATAGCAGCATTAGAAATCCAGCAGACTTTGACAGATCAGATCAAGACAACTCAAGAGAGTGATGAAGAAATACAATGACTTGCAAAGAAAAGTCAAGAGGAAAGTTCAACTGAGTTTGTTAAAGATGACCAAGGGATCCTGAGGTTCCGAGGTCGTTATTGTATACCCAATGATAAAGAGCTGAAGGACTTGATTTTACGAGAAGCCCACTCATCTCAATTTTCTATACATCCAGGAGGGACTAAAATGTATCAAGACTTGAAACAGAGATATTGGTGGAGTAGAATGAAAAGAGAAATAGCAGAGTATATCGCACGCTGCGACACATGTCAAAAGATAAAGATAGATCACCAGAAGCCCTCAGGATTGTTAAATCCTTTACCCATTCTAGAATGGAAATGGGAAGATATCGGTATGGACTTTATCACAGGATTTCCAAAAACTCGCAACGGTTACGATGCTATTTGGGTAATCGTAGACCGACTGACGAAAGTAGCACACTTCATACCAATTAAGCAAACTTATGGCAAGAACAAACTAGCAGAGTTATACTTAACCAAGATTGTGGTATTGCATGGAGTTCCAAAGAGGATAGTATCTGATAGAGGAGCGCAATTTACGTCTGTTTTCTGGGAAAAATTGCATGAGGCAATGGGAACAGACTTGGCATTCAGCACAGCCTATCACCCACAAACCGGAGGACAGACAGAACGAGTAAACCAAATCTTAGAAGACATGTTGCAAGCATGCATGTGCGCTAGTCTATGGAGCAGCTTGAGATATGTGCTTGCCGTTTGCAGAATTTTCTTATAATAACAGTTATCAGGCTAGTATCAAGATGGCACCATTTGAAGCCTTGTATGGAAGAACATGTAGGACGCCGTTGAATTGGACTAAAACCGGAGAACGGCAATTTTTAGACCACAAGTCGTTCAAGATGCAGAAGCACACGTCAGGATCATTCGAGACAAAATGAAAATCGCCCAGAATCGACAAAAGAGTTATGCGGATACTCGTCGAAAAGACTTGAGTTTTGAAATTGGAGATTTGGTATATCTTAATGTCACACCATTTAAGTCAATAAAGAGATTTCAAGTTAAAGGAAAGCTAGCCCCGAGGTATATTGGCCCATTCGAGATTATCGAGAGAATAGGGGAAGTAGCTTATAAACTACAGTTGACACCGAATTTGGCAAGAGTACATAATGTATTTCATGTGTCCCAGCTACGGAAATGTCTCCGCCACCCAGTAGAGCAAGTGCCAGTTGATGACATAGACTTGGGAGATGACCTATCATATGACGAGGAGCCAATTCAAGTCCTAGAAACTACAGAAAGACGGTTGAAGAATAAAAATGTCAGATTCCATAAGATTCAGTGGCGAAATCACATAGCGGATGAAGCGACATGGGAAAAGGAGTCAGATCTATAGCGAAAATTTCCCAACCTTCTCCTTGACCCGAGTTGATCTCGAGGATGAGATCCTTTTTAAGGAGGGTAGGTTGAAACGAAGCAGAATTTCAAACTTTGAATTTGAATTGAATTTTGCGTTTTGTTTGATCCTTTGCTTCCCTAGCCTATTCCGCCCAAAACACCACCCAATCCAGCCCTCAATCCTTGTCGGCAAAGCTTGGACGAAGAGATCAGCCGTAGGCACTGTGCGCCGTCCGAAAACAGCCAACGCCCCCGATTTTTCTTGCTGCCGCTCGAGTTTCTGCCTGCGCCGCCAAGCCAACCACCCCTCTCACGCCTTCTCGCGCCTGCACGTTCCTGCCAGCTCCACCCCACTTATCAGCTGCCGTGCCCTGCACCTAGAGGCCCCTGGATCGGTGTCAGGCCACGCCAACCCGGTCGCCGCCACCGCGCCCCTGGTTTTGCCACCGCCGGCTCCTCCCGCGCAATTTCGCGCTCTCCCGCGCCTTCCAGGCCATGCCACCTCTACCGTCCAGTCCAAGCTCCGTACAACCTCGCCAACTCACCTTGCCGACCT
Organism: Dendrocalamus latiflorus; assembly: GCA_017311315.1. Classification (NCBI taxonomy): domain Eukaryota; kingdom Viridiplantae; phylum Streptophyta; class Magnoliopsida; order Poales; family Poaceae; genus Dendrocalamus; species Dendrocalamus latiflorus. The sequence goes on along the minus strand of CM029653.1, from coordinate 16,095,922 downwards.
CCCCTGCCACCATGGACACCCTCCCGAAGCAACCCGAACCAGCCCTAAAAATCTCTCCTCCTTGAACCGCCTTAGCTCGGCTATAAAAAGCCCCAAGTCTTCTTCTATGAGACTCATTAATCCCCAACAAGCCGACCATGCCCCCAATTGGCCCCTCTTCACCCCTACTGCCGGCAATCGCCAAAGCTCCCCATGGTGAGCTCAAACCCACTTCCGGTGATTTAGCCAATTGCCTTTCGATTGCTCGTACCTACGGCCTCCTTGAGCCCCTAGAAACTTACCCGAACGGCCACCCTAGCTCACCGAGCCCTTCCCTTCCCTCGCCGGCGAAGCCGCCGCTCGGCCATGGAGCCCCTCCGTGGCCAGCCTCGCACAGGCCTCCCCAGCCCAAGACGACTCTTTCACGAGCTTCCCCAGACCCCACTGATGCCCAAGCACCAAACCGATTCCCTAGAGGAGCCCCCATTCACCCGCTATGCTCAAATCGGCCATGGAGAGAAATAGCTCGCCGCCGGCGAACGCCGCCTCCCCGGCCACCGTCGACCGCAAAAATGGGTTCCCGGCATCACCCCGAACCCGTCCATAACTCCGGTTTGCGTCGCCGTTCACCCTAGTCCCGCCGGGAACCGCCGCCCTTTCCTCTGTTTCTGCGCGCGCGTGCGTTCGCCTGAGGAAGAAGAACAGTACCGTTCGATACTGTTCCTCCGACCCAGCGACCCGATGCGATCGAGCCGAACCAGCTCGCACTAACGGATCCAAACCACCGAGCCCGATGAACAGTGAACCCGTTACTATTCACCCGAAAACCCAAAATACATGTTTCTGCTCATTAGGACTGTTTCGAGCCCGCCAACCCATTTCTCAGGCCCATTCACCCATTTGGCCCTCCTATAAACCCAAAACAACCTTTTTAATCAAGTTTTTTGGATTTTCTTTCTTCTTTTATTTTCTTTATTCCTAGCTCAACCCTTCGAGCATGGAGTTAATTTCTTTTAAATTGTTTTACGCTAGCTTCCGAAGTCGAGGATTCACAGGAGCAGGAGGGAGAAGCTCAAGTCCAGGCCCAGCTCGCCAAAGAATACGAGTTAATCAAAATTGTAAATCCGCAAGGCAAGTCACACAAGTTTTGATCATGTTGAACCTACATTTCCGCTATTTATTTATTTACCAGTATTTCCATTATGTTATTTGTGCACTGTTATTTTATGTACAATAAATGTTTAGAATGACATGATACTAGTTATGTCCTATCACCCGAAAAAGCCCAGTCTAATTTGATGGCCATATTCACCTTGACAAGATATCGTAATATTAAATACAATAATATGTAATCATGGTAGTTTAGAGAATCATCAACATCTTCTATTACTGAGAGATTTGGTATTTATTTGGGAAGTGGTTCTAGATTAAGCGAGATTCGCTGGATCCCGTGACCTTCACCTAGGGTGAAGGCGAAGGCTACAAATCAATGGGAGTGTTGTGGCACTGGACAGATTTGTAGAAGGAAATTGCCACCGGTGAAAATACAAGGACTAGACCCTTATGCTGAGTAAAGAACATAGTGATCGCCCAACCACAAGCATTGATACATCAAACCTGGTCTAGTAACTGCTCAAATTCGATTGAACCACTACATATGCGGTTGGAGGCAAAGTGTGAAGTCCATACGGAAGGGAATTAAGAAGGGTCGTATGGAAGTTGGCGCCATTGTTGTTTTTATTATTGATTTGATTATCAGATGTCCACACAATAGTAGGCTGAGATGAGTCGGAGGTTGTGGCCTGGGCTTGTTGAGGAATCCTACTAGGTAGAGGCTATATAAAGAATTGAGCAGCGAACAACCTTGTTTTCTTAACTCTTTGGCCGGAGTTAAGGAATCTTGTGGGTAAAGCAGGGCAGTTTTGTAAAGTCATGACCAATTGTGTTCGAATACACCGTGCTTCTGGTAAATGAAGCTATGTTTAATGGGTGAATCCAGCAACAAGGCATAAGTAGATTTGAAAAGGATTTGGTAATGTTGGTGATCTGGTAATTGAACCTTGAAACCCCCCTAAAGTTTATAGAAAACTATGATTTTATGTTTAAAACCTGTTTATAACTAAAACTGCATCCACAAGAAATAATAAACTTTTTCCCATCACTTGATGTACCCTGCATGTAGTTAATAGTAATCTCCGTGTGACTTGTTGAGTACGGTAGTTGTACTCATATGTGCTAAAAACATTAACAGAAATAGCCAGCAATGAGGAGGCAGGTGAAGGCGAAGAAGTGGAGCTCTACGAGGTTGATGATACATGGAATTAGGGTCGTCTTCCGCTCAAGCGTGCCTGTGGCTTCCTTTTTCTGTAATGTATCTAAGGGTCGTTTGCCCTACTGTAAAACTTGGCTTTTAGCCTTTATATTGTAATAAAGTTCACTTTTGCTCTTAAGCTTGTGTTGTCAATGTTATACACTCAATGGATGTACCGCAGCTGAACAGTCCTGGGCAGTTGCGAGGATTTTATAATACTCCCAGAAATGGGGGTGTTACATTTGGCATGATCACCTCACGATTGAATGCGTTGTCTGTAACACCCCGGCTCCTCCCTAAGCCCAAAGTGCTACCACCTACTCTATAATGTTACCAACTCCAACTTTTGCCGCTGGTCGTGCGAAGCAATTATTTTATTTAAATGTCGACCAAACGACAAAAGCCGGTACTCTTGACACTAGGCGCAGCAGAGGTATACATTTGCTAATTACCGAAAAGGTACTCAGACTATCCAAGACTAAATATGCCAACTGTAGATGATTTGTGAGTCACTGTGGTACATGAACGACTGTGCGACTCCCGCCCATGCATGTCGTCTTCAACAGATTCCTATAAAAACAACGTTAAAGCAAGGGTGAGTCCGAAGACTTAGCAAACACACGATAAAACAGTAACATCACCTTAGCAATTCAATCAATTTCACAAACTGTAAGCTGTAAATCCACTTTATGACTGTAGATTGTAAATTAATTCTGTAACTGTAAACTGTAAATCAACTCTGTAACTGTAATCTGTACATCAACTCTGTATCTGTAATCTGTATCACTTTCTCTGTCACTTTCATGCAATGCATCTGTAATGCAATGCTATGCAATGCATCTGTAATGCATCTGTAACCTCCAAATCACATTTATGAGCTGTAACCCAGAATCTCTTACATTACCCTAGTTGACGCGCCCGGGCCCACTTTAGACTTTCAATTCAAGACAACCAAAATTACGTGTTTGGGAAACACTCAGGACTCATTCTTGAGTACGCCTAGGACTTCGTTCCTAGGTACGCCCGAAACTTACGCGTTCGGGAACGCCACGGACCACTCGTCCGGGAAATCTCATATGCAGAAGTGAGGGAAGTCATGTAGCATTCATGACACATACACATAAATCAGTCTGTGAGTTATGCGGATCTCCTACCATACCTCCAAGCATTCGTCATATTAGAAACTGAACATGACCTCCTTCAAAGTCATGAACTCCAAATGCTAATGCACATCAAAGCACAAAGCATCTCTTCCAGATAATACATAGGAATCAATTAAAATTCTTTTCCCCATAACAACGACAAGCAAGTACCTCTTGTACTGCTTACACAGATTAGCAAATGTCAATTCGCTAATACATAAGTTATTGACTTTTAGTATCCCATCTTGAACCTTTCCACGGCTCACCGGATACTTTATTCTTCCATATTTACTCTATAATTCATCAAACACTGCCACCTTACTGTACAAAACAACACAATCATAACGACTATCAAGTACGCATACCACAAGATGCGGTCAAGGCTCTTTGATCAAAAGATCCACTATCAATAAATAATCCCATGAGCACCTAATTCCAAGGCGTGCACATGATTTCCTACAAAATGCAGTGGCAATTCCACCAACTCATGCTTAAATATTGCCACCAAATCTCACTAGAACATTATTAGCTTCATCCCTTAGAATTTGAGTCTCACTCAACTGTACAATAATTCTTCTCCATCAAATTTAGTTGGGAGATTTATCCGACATCAAGATCCCCCATTCTTATCCTCCCAACTAATCCCAATAGTTCTAAGATTACAACTATTTGAGCCTGCCAAGACTTCGGTCGTGATTACAATAATCAATCACGGTGCAGGATTAGTAAACTTAGCTTTATAATCCTTCTCCTAATGCCAAATGAAAGGATTACTCCCTGGGGGATTTTCCACCAAAACAATAAATTAGCATACTTCTTAGCATGCCTAGATTGCACGATTGGGGCCATCATAATGCCAGTCATTCAATGTGGCTCAATAGTGTAAGCAACCATAATCACCGACTAGTTCACCAATAATTCAAATCCAACTATTAAGCAGAAATGGATCTCTTACGTCGCTACTTCTCATGTCACTACTAAATCCTCATTGGATTCAAATCAACTTCAATCCCACAAACATAACTAAAGTTAATTACTCTCCTGGGTTCTCACCACCTAGAAGTCCATACCCTACCAACCTGTTACTTTAACTACCATATCCTACGTACGCTGAATCAAACACTTCAACCACTATTAGATATTGCCCTCTCCAAAACATTAATCTCAACACGCAAGTCACTCCAATCATTCATATAATCAAAATTCCCCTGAATACTAGACTTGCATGGAGCACTCCCCACTATCGGGTATTTCCATACAACTCAACGAGTTGCTAATCAAAGGGAACCAATTTCCCAAAACCGAAACAAAGCATCACTACCTCACTATCACAAATGGCAACATGACCAGTCCTCTCGCATGGCCACAGTCTCAGTCTCTATTGCATCGGTGCACGACACAATCACAGCAAGGTCCCATTAGACACACAAGCAACAAATTCAAATGCTTGGCATCAACTCGCAAGCATAAAAAAAAACTCGCAAGCATCAGCCTCAAAGCATTACAAATCAACATGACTAACGAAAACAAAAATGCAATGCTTGACTAAATCCCATCCTACTGTGCATCAGTGTGTGTCAAGTTTTAGCAATTGCATAACCTAAGCCAAGTCTTAATTTAATAACCCATCCTGAATCAAGTTCTTGATTAAGACAACCTAGGTTACCAAATTATCCACCACAGACCTAACGCCTTCTCTGATACCAACTGTAACACCCCGGCTCCTCCCTGAGCCCAAAGTGCTACAACCTACTCTATAATGGTACCAATTCCAACTTTTGCCGCTGGTCGTGCAAAGCAATTATTTTATTTAAATGTCGACCAAACAACAAAAGCCGGTACTCTTGACACTAGGCGCAGCAGAGGTATACATTTGCTAATTACCGAAAAGGTACTCAGACTATCCAAGACTAAATATGCCAACTGTAGATGATTTGTGAGTCACTGTGGTACATGAACGACTGTGCTACTCCCGCCCATGCATGTCGTCTTCAACAGATTCCTATAAAAACAACGTTAAAGCAAGGGTGAGTCCGAAGACTTAGCAAACACACGATAAAACAGTAACATCACCTTAGCAATTCAATCAATTTCACAAACTGTAAACTGTAAATCCATTTTATGACTGTAAATTGTAAATTAATTCTGTAACTGTAAACTATAAATCAACTCTGTAACTGTAATATGTACATCAACTCTGTATCTGTAATCTGTATCACTTTCTCTGTCACTTTCATGCAATGCATCTATAATGCAATGCTATGCAATGCATCTGTAATGCATCTGTAACCACCAAATCACATTTATGAGCTGTAACCTAGAATCTCTGGGTTTCCTCTCTGTCACCTGTTCATTTCCTGTAAATGCCACGCCATGCAATGCAATGCACCTCTGTATGCAGCTTATACCGGTATAATGGAGTGCTTCACCCGTCGATGAAACTCCTCTGCCCCCATCCCGTAGAGGTGTCTTGTCGAAGGGAGCTCCTCGCAGAAGCTATAGTTCACCCTTTCGATAGGACTTTCTGTAGGTGCCTTGCCGAAGGGAGCTCCTCGTAGGAGCTATAGTTCACCCTTTCGGTAGGACTTTCTGTAGGTGCCTTGCTGAAGGGAGCCTCTAGCACAGACTATAGTTCACCCTTTCGGTAGGACTTTCTGTATGCACATGCTTCTGGCCTACCTCTGTAGGACTTTCATGATGCTCATGGTGCAATGCAAATGCATATCTCATTAAGCATCAGAATTCATGAATAACATCTCATGAATACTGTAAATCATAGCATAGAATACGAGTACCAAACATTCCGCTCAATTCACTATTCTATCATGCACTTGCCTGTTAACCTAACGACGGTGCGTGGACGGCACCAGACTTGAACCGCCACCTGGACAAGCATTAATCATCTCAATTCATCACTCATGCAATACATTCAAGTACGAACAAATGTCATCGCTCTAACATCCAACCCGATATAATCAAATCATGTCCCACCGGGTAACCTCTCATTGACCCGATGTTTAACTAGTCTATAAACTTAGCGATCTCATTATTTATACTCACCGATCGATTTCTACACCCTTAATCTCATTTTAATCGATTATATTGTTTAACCTCAATTTATGCTCTCCTCCTCCCTCTTCTGCCACATATCGACCAGATCAACTGTGGCAGTACTGATTTCGTCGTTCAGGCAGCTATATTAATAACGATAATTAAACGGTCACATGCATCAATTCTAATTATCGACATATCAACTTATGCCCGACTCGGCAAATAAACAGGGAGAAGGTTTCTCGAGGCGTTACCCTGGCCCCGGGGTACTCTTGACCGGATCTGACGGCGGGTGATTTTTCCTTTTTCTCTCTCTCTCTCTCTCTCTCTCTTCCTTTTCCTTTGTATTTTTTTCGGCCGGCCAGCTCTCCTGGCCTTTCCCTTTTTTTTATCTGTCGGCCGCAGTTCCTTCTTTCTTTTCACGCCGGTGTCTCCTTCCTTCTTCTCACACGGCTGGCGACTCTCTCTCTCTCTTTTCTCACAGCCGACGGCTTCCCTCTTCTTCTCCTCTCTCCACGCCGACGCCTCCCTCCTCTCTATCTTCCTTCCTCACTTCCTCACCAGCCGCACCCTCTTCCTCTCTTCTCCTCCACCACCAGAGCCTGGCCCTCCCCCTCACTCCCTTGCGCGGTGCGCAGCCGATGGAGCAGGGGAGCGGCGGCGGCCGGAGGGCGGCGAGCGGCAGTGAGTCGAGGGCGGCGACGCGCGCGTGTGGACATGGGAGAGCGGCAGCACCGGTGGCTAGTCGACGGCGCACGCGCGAGTTGGGGACGGCGACAGCGCGCGCACGCGGGGCAGGACGGCGGCGGTTGCCGAAGGCGACGAGCGTCGTCGCTGGGGTTGGCGGGCGGCGGCGCGGCGGGCTAGCGACGGCGGCGCCGACGGTTGCACCAGCGGCGACAGCAGCGCGAGGGGGAGCAACAGCAGCACGCAGGTGAGCACGGGGAGAGCAAAGTTGGCTTTTGTTTCCTCCTCCACCTGGCTCTTTCTTATAGGGCCATGGATGGGCCAGGCTGGGCTGGGCCTCCTTCAACCCAGGTATTACATTGTCACTGTTATCAAAGAGCCACAGGTATCTTAAACCAAATTGTTCCCCGTAATCGAGGTGCCCCTGTCCGACATCACAGAGTATTTTGGCAAGCTGTTGGAAGAAAAGGAGGGATTGGATGTCACTTTCAGTGTTGGAGGAGAGAGATTGTGCTCGTGATGTGGTCACTGGTTTTCAAAGCAGAGCTCTATGGGTCGATGAGGGAGGCAAGGATGCAGCATGTAACCGTTGAAGACATGCAGCCTGCTGTTTTCGGGACCCTGCTCCATTTCATCTATACTGATTCATTGCCTGACATGGATGATCGTGAGGGAGATGATAACTGTGAAATGATCCGTCATTTACTCGTGGCTGCAGATAGATATGCCATGGACAGGCTGAAGTTGATATGTCAAAGTATCCTTTGCAAGAATCTGCGCGTCGAGAGAGTGGCTACTACATTGGCTAGCTTTAGCTCACCAGCATAACTGCAACAGGCTTAAGGATGCTTGCCTTGAATTTAGCACCTGTTCAAATGTGATGGATGCTGTGGTGGCAACTGAAGGTTATGAAAATCTCAAAAGGTCTTACCCTTCTGTCGTAGTAGATGCATTGGAGAAGACAAGAAGGTTTCATAAAGCATGAGCAGCTCATCGTAACTGAGTCTATTAGTGATAAATAGTTCTTAAATTATATGAATAGCTAATAGCTTACCAATTTCAGCTAGATCAGCTCATCCTAACTTGAACATATATGGTCATAGATGAGAATCTAATAGTGGTTGGTTATTTTTGTGAACAGCTTGCTGATTTTATCTGTTGATGGGCTAAATCTATAAATTGTATGCTTCTCTGCAAGCTTGATGTTCCCACTGTATCAAATTTACTGTTCTGCAAAACTTTCCTTTTTGTGTGTACCCTTTGTCGATATTGGATACCCTGATGGTCTACATTTACATGTAGCGCTATGATGGCCTCATCCATCGCCATGAAACAGCATCAAACATAACAATAGCATGTTGTTGTGGGAAAATAGCATCATAAATAGGAATGATGATGAAACTGTCAGTGTTAATTGTGTTATCTTGAAAATTAACTTTCATTGTTCGTATTTTACATTTGCAATTATGTCATGTACAACTATCTTGGTGGCTTGTATGCTATGAGTATATCCTCAAATTAGAAAATTTGATTTTCTAGAATTCATGTTTGAGAAAGATAATCAGACTTCTAATGGAACTGAAGATGAAATGTTGAGGAACGAATCCTTCTGTTGATCAACCACTTTAACCCAAGCTGTACGTCTATTTGTGTTTATGTGGTGTCCGTGTTCTTAGCCAATTTATGATTTGACCCCCTGAAGTCAATATTGAACTTTGGGAACTTTCTCACTTTATGAACTGTTAGATTTCATTAGACACCACACTAGGATTGACTCCAGATTTGGTTTTTATTGCCCAAGTCCAGACTAATGAATGTTTTTTATATGCCACTTGTTCTACTTTTGTATTTGAGTCAATCTAATTAAAAATGTTTGTGCAAAGAAGAGACCTAATATTAATGCATCACTATATATAAAGAATAATTCAATATAATAGTAGGCATATTATTGTATAATGACAACCACAAAATTACTATCTGTAATATTTGTTGACTGAGGCATATGGTCTTAGTGTCGAACATTTGAAGGGAACAATTTTAAGTAAAGGAATTGAGACAGCATCACCTTGGTCCTTGCCCCAGTTTAGGTCTGAGGCTTCATGTATATTGTGATTCGAACTTTTATTTCTACTACCCTCTTAAACTCGAACTGTGTGTAGTTTCTTCAATATTTTTTGTAGAACTAAAAGCTTAAAGTTTGAGTACTGTAACATTTCCCTTTAATTTGTGCAAGGATTAATGACACCAACTTCTTTTACACTGTTTTTTAGCATTGGCTTAACTGTAGATCATAACTTGATGAAGGGGACACCTCTTTATTTGATGACTTCATGAGGGACAGTATAATGTGCTCCACAAATCATTCTTATTTTCCTATATAGCTATCTAGTGTGTGATATGTTTCATCTGTTTGTATTCATTATATAAGCATTCTGTGAGGCTGGTCAGTCCATGAGTTGACACTAGGTTGTGAGTTTCATTGTGGCACTACATTGGTACCAATCAGCAAGTAATATAGGGATGCTGCATATGTTAAAAAAATATGAGCAAGTCCATATAGTGCAAATTTATCCATAGTTTCATAATACCGAATTCCTAGTCAATAGTCATCAAATTCATAGGTGAACTGGATGGACCAAAACGGCCAATGTTTCTCCTGTTTTTTTTTTTTTTTTTTTTTTTTTTTTTTTGCGAAAACCGACTGGTTCAGTTTTTGCCGGTTTCTGGAATCCTGGTTGGCAGTATGTTCATCAACGAGGCTCATCAGTTGCTGCTTCATTCCAGAAGGTGATTGTGCAGTACATTCCTCGCGAAATTCCTCGCGAAGCCAATGTGGTTGCATGTGTATATATGTCAGTGTGTCAATAGGTAATATTCAAAAACCAATTTGTTTGTTTGTTTCCAGTTCTTGTTAAAGTCAACACACACCGTTTGCTGTGTCTCCGAAGTCAAAACCATCACTCAATATAAGAAGTACTATCCATTAGCAAGCTACTACTTTTATTGTATTTCAAACTTTTTCTTTTTTTTCTGTTCTGTGTGTTTTAGAAAAGAATTTTGTTTTCTTTCTATTTATCTATGAATTTGGATTTTACATAACCGTTAGATGCATTTTAGTTGCGCTTCTCATGCCGGTTTTGACAAAGAGCAGTCCCTCTATTTTCGTTGCGGCTTTGCCACTGTTTCTATGTGTTCTTCCTGTTTATGTGTATTCTATAAAAGAATACGTATGGATGAATTTAGATTTTACATGACCGTTAGATGCATTTTTTGTACGCTTTGTTTCATGCTAGCTTTGATGACCGGCACTCCCTCTATTTTTGCCCCGGCTTCGTCACTGTTAATCATGGTATGTTGCTTGCTGTTTAAATTGATCATGATCTCTTGCTCCATCAGATAATTATGGGCTTAAACAAGATACAATTAATATATTGCGATGATTTTGTGATATTGGAGCGACGAGATTGAACCACGTGGCACCACACCCAAGACCCTCTACCACTATAAATAGCCAAGGCAAAGAATGTGATCGTACAGGCAGGGAAAACATTTTCGGGCTGAAATTGGTGAATTTCAACTAAATTTGGATTTCTTGGTCTACTATGAAAAAACCCATTTCGACCACAAATTTCAATCCATTTCAAAATTCCGGCCCATGGCCATCCCACAAAAAACCGATGCCACCCCACAGAAAGCCGATCGGGGTGAGGCGGCGCGGGCAACGAACGGAGAGGCGGCGCTCATAGTTTCAACTGGAATTGTACGTATTTCTTAAATTCAAATAGTATGCTAGAATATTTCAACCAAAATTTTTCAGAAAAATCCAAATTTTTTGAATTTTGGATTTCTCGGAGGGATCCGAAAATTTTTCTAAACCAAAATGGTTCTCCCTTGTGTTGCATCACCTCTTCGACTTGTGTTGCATCACCTCTTCGATTGTGATGGATGATGTGGTGGCGACCCGCGGCTACGCGGAGCTCAAAAGAACAAACCCATCCGTCTTGCTGGATGCATTCGATTAGGCAAACAAGCTGCGCAAAATAGAGATTAGTCGCGCATCCTAAGCTGAACAGTGATTAATTATTTTAGCTCTTAAACCATAATAATAGCTTTGTAGTTTTCGTACATATAGCAGGTCAATCTAGATGAAGCCGTGGGTGGGTAGTTGAGTTCTTAGATCATGTTAATGTCCTGTTACTCTTTGTTTCATGTGCACCTGTTAGGCACATTCATAGTGTTTGCCTACTGTTGAATGTTTGCTGCTGCCCTTTTCCTAGGCATGAGTGGAATTTTCCTATGTGTTTGACACCATTCGTTTAGAAATCAGAATTGCATCTGTTAAATGTCTCAGTATCATCCTTATCGTGAAAGAAATGGAGTGGAGTTTATCTGGTATCGAGGATAAGTAATTGAAATTATTATTATCCTTGGGGTTAAGCTATAGGCTTATAGAATGTGCTAATTAACCTTGGGTTGATTTTGCTCCCTTTGTGCAAGATTAGTAACCATTCTGTCACTGCATCTTGACAGTTCAGTTCCAAGTTTCAACCTGAATACCATCAGGGATCGGGTGTCCAGCAACCTTGCATACTTCCACGTACTGGCTACTAATATGTTCCATGTTCTTTTGTGTAGATGTGATCACCTGAATGCTCAAAGGTACAATACATTGCGAGTTTGTGACAATGCCCCTTAAACTGATCAGAGCTTGTGCTATTACCTGGTAATTTTCTGAACTATGATTTTCAACATTTGCGTAAATATAAACTGCAAATAACAATTTGATAGAGAAGTATATATCCATGTACATATTATTTGTAGTTTGTACCCCGGAAATAGTAGCTTTCAGTGCTTCTAGCTTGTTGCATTCAGACAGGAGCTCATGGGAGCTCAAGATGTAGATCCTGACACCTCGGTTCACTAAGGCACGTGTTAGTTGATAAGTGATAACTCTCTTTCGAGGGCTTGGGATTGAGCGAAACTTTATGTGCCTTTTGTGCATCCAATTCTAGACTTCTTTGGTGATGTAATAACCCTTAACCTATTGAGCATTTTAGCGCGAGGAGAGTCGCCGCCTTAAAGACTAATCTCAGACTCCTGAAGTTCAAGATGGGCCTCTCTTGCAAGGCGATGGAGGATGGCTAAGACGGTAGGGTCTTCTTACAACGCGAATGGAATAGAATTTGCGGACAAAGACTACAGGGTGGACTCTGGATTTGGATTTGGGCTTCGGATTCGGCGCGGCGCGTCTAGAATTAGGGATTTGGGGAAGAGGGGTGCGATGCGATGCGAGGCGAATCAGTCTCAATCCAATCCCCTTCTCAAATCTCAATCTTTTCCATTTCTTCCCTCGTTCTCGTCTTTCTCCACCTATCTTTGCCAGTTCAAAAAAAAAAAATGGGCCTCTCTTCCCACGGTCTCTCCGGAATGACATTCTTAAGCCAGTCTCAGTGAGAGTTTCATCTGCATTTAATAGGCTGCCACATAGACATTTTTGATGATATGGTAACATTTTTAAGAAGAGAGAGAAGAAGTAAGTTTCATCTAGATGAAACTCTCTTGGCACGATTACCAGCTGTATATGAGTCATGAAATTAAATATCTATAAAACAATAGAATGAAACTATGCATTGAGGATGGATGTTTCATTCATGTTTTATTTCATTTTACATGATGTGACAGTCTTGGAAACAACGCCATGAAACTCTCCACTGAGAATGGCTTTAGAGCAACTCCAGCAGTAGCCCTCAAATCAGGGCCCCTACTTTTGATTTGAGGGCTCCTCCTATTTTTGAGGGCCCAGTTTTTTTGCATATACTCTAACAGCACTCCTCAAATCTAAACCCTCAAATCCATTCCACTACACACTGACACATGGGACCCACTCCTCAAATCCGGTCGGAGGCGAGCGGAAGCCCCGGGCGAGCGGGGGATTTTGGCGGCGACGGCGACGGGCGAGGCGACGGCGACGGGCGAGGCGACGGCGACGGGCGGAGGCGTCGGGCGAGGCGACGGCGACGGGCGAACGGAGGAGTCGGGCGAGGTGGGGGCGAGCGGAAGCGGCGGAGGCGGGGTATTTTGGCAGCGCGTGGGGGACACGGGCGGCGGCGGAGGAGTCGGGCGAGGCGGGGGGCGAGCGGAAGCGGAGGAGTCGGGCGAGACGGGGGGCGAGCAGAAGCGGCGGATTTTGGGGGGCGCGGAGGATTTTGGGGGGCGCGAGGGAAGTTTCACCGAGTGGGAAAAAAAACCGAAGGATGAGAGCCAGGAGAGGGCCCCTAGGAATGAGGGCTTGGAGACCTCATTTGAGAGGCCTCCTATTTTTAAGAGCCAAGTAGGGGCACTGTTGAAGCTGAGTTTTTTGCTCTGGCTCTCAAATTTGAGTTTGAGAGGCCAAGTAGGGGCCATGCTGGAGTTGCTCTTAGCTACTTTACTCTAATCCTTGGTACTTGTGTGTGGATGCAGCTTAAAGCTTGTTTTTAAATTAAGTAACTTTCTTAAAGCTGCATATCCCTTCCATAAAATTATCGCAAAATCATACTACACAAACTTTAATGACACGTTAAAAAGCCACACATTTTAACATCGTAGGCCCACCTGCAATAGAGACAAGGTAGACTTGGCCCGTTAGATCGACGCGGAAGCTGATGCCACGCGTGCAAGAGTGCAAGACTGACGAAGCCTCGCTATATCCCTCTTGCTAGTCATGGAAGTGGGGCTTAGAGCATCTCCAGCAGGGCCCCTACTTGAGCCCTCAAAACCAAATTTGAGGGCTTGAGGCAAAAATAGAGGTCCAGCAGGGCCCCTACTAGAGCCCTCAAATTTGAGGGGCCCCTTAAATCCCCCCTTCAGCCCTCATTCCTAGGGGGCCCCTACTCCGGCCCTCATTTTTCAGCTTTCCTCGTTTTTTCCCGTACGAGTGAAACAAATTTAAATTCGGAACAAATTTGAATTTAAATTTGAATATTCGAAACAAATTTGAATATTCGGAATAAATTTGAATTTAAATTTGAATATTCGGAACAAATTTAAATTCAAATTTGGATATTCGGAACAAATTTGAATATTCAAAACAAATTTGAATTTAAATTTGAATATTCGGAACAAATTTGAATTTAAATTTGGATATTCGGAACAAATTTGAATTTAAATTTGAATATTCGGAAAAAATTTGAATATTAGGAACAAATTTAAATTCAAATTTGGATATTCGAAACAAATTTGAATTGAAATTTGAATATTCGGAACAAATTTGAATTTAAATTTGAATATTCGGAACAAATTTGAATTTAAATTTGGAACAATAAAATTCGAAACAAATTTGAATTTAAATTTGAATATTCGTATTTGAATTCATAAATTTAAATATTGTCCCTCATTTTGAAATCATAAATATTTTATTGTGTATTATGCTTTTGTCTCATACATATGCATATAGTGTGTGAGGAAATAGAGGGAATCGAGAAGTAGGGGCCCTGTTTTGAGGGCTCCTGCTGGAGTGCAGCCCGGAAAACAGGGCCCTCAAAAGTAGGGGGAGCCCTCAAATTAAAAGTAGGGGCTCTGTTTTGAGGGCTCCTGCTGGAGATGCTCTTAGAGAGGTGCTTAGCAATGAAAAACTGTTTTTTCTTGCCACATAGGATAGATAAGGTGCTTATTTTGAAGCATGGATGCTTAAATAAGCACCAATGCTTAGTAGATGCTTATGTATATAACTGATTCTATTAATAGAAAATATAGCATCTAAGCACCTATGGAAGAGATGTTTGCATTGGAGAGAATAACTTTTGCATGGGTGCTTGATGATGTGGCTATATTCTCTCTCTTTAAGCATTTATATATAAACATCTTGCATTGTACATGCTGCCCTGAGCCTTACAAAAACACATGCAACAGAGGGCCCGAGTAACCCAAGTACGGTGAAACTTTATGTCTCTTGAACGTGGGCCCATGGTGTCAGAACCTGGTACGTTGAAACGTCTCGCCTGAGTTTATCGTTCCTTGAAATGTTTTGTTGTACAAGCATATGCAATTTTAAGAATTTTACTCTTTTATGTTTTAAATTTACAAGTAAATTTCATAAACCTACACTTATTTTGACATAACTGTTGGAAAACTACACATTTCAGTTTGTATTTCACAAAACTATGTATATTTTGGCATAACGTTTCAATAAACTATACATTTATTGATTCCTATTAAATACGACGGAATTTGACATGTAGAAACAACCTATACGTAGCAAAAATATGTGTAATTATGTGAAATGTGTAGTTTTATGTAATTGTTATCCTTAAAAAAGTTTGTTATTTTATTTTTCTAATACTTTAACGTCTACAACACATGTAGCCATGATTTAATATATGATTGTAAAAAAATAATTTTGAACTGAAAATGATTTTGGAGAAATAAAGAAGAGAAATTCATTGTACATATTAATTTAGTATATGCTATACACTGATACTGCTCCTTATGCGCACTAGTCTCCAGATCGAATCAGAGTTGTGAGATATGGCATGAGTGTGCACTATATAAAGAACGAAGTAGAAGAATCCCATAGAGAGAATCGTAATAACAGTGATGAAACAATCACGATAAGAGAGAAAGATTTAGCGAACGAAGTGGACCGCGAATTCCTTAAACACAACCTAAAAAAAGTACAAGGAATTGTCGCTCTCTCATAACCCTCTCGAACATTTTAGAACCCTTTGATCGTTGCCCTATATAGAAATCTAGTGCTAAAAAACAACCTAGTGTGGGACCGGAATATGTAAACCCGGACTCTCTATGTATAGTGTATTAGTTTATAATCACACTGGTGCACACAATGGTAACATTGATACAATATCATCTATACACAATGATACATAACTAAATAATGAGTTTTGATAAGAAATAAAGGTTTTGACCTTATGGTTGAGTTTATATTTACTTAGCCATGTAGAGCTTAGACACTAAAGAAACAAACTATAGAAGAATGAAAGAACTCCGACGACCCATCTCATGCCACTAGGGTGTGAGACCTAGCGATTAGCCTTCTTCATTGAACTCCTCAAAAATCAGCGACAACTCCTCTCTGCAATAGCTGAGTTGTGATTGTAGGAAGGGTGAGTATATGGAGTACTCAATAAGTTGTGCATACAGAATGCAATGTATAGATATAAGGCTTATTACAAATGAATGGCTAACCTAGCTTGTTTTGTATAAAGCTAAATTGACTTGTAAATATAATAAATAATTTGCAAGCATAACTTGCAATAATAATAACATGTAACAGAAGTAAAAAATTATTTCACATAGCCAATCCATTAGATTCACATAGCTTTTCTTTTCTAATTTTGTTTATGAAAATATACCACTCGTGTGAAATCCCCGAGTACGTCCATGACCATGGACGTACTCTATTCGAATATATTTATTAACACTATGCAAAGGTTATACAATTTTTTTCACATGATATGATCAACCCACACTATCAACCAATGACACACTTCTTCAAGCGTGCGACTAAGATGATCATAACAAAGCCTTTCAAAAACTTTGCCCTAGTACCGATGCATCCCAATGAGCCTGGTCCCCACCACTCAACCCCTAACACAACGTGAAGAGTGGCAAGGGACTCACCTTTGGATTTGAGAACAGAAACCATCCATGATGTAACCCAAAACATGCAATTACACTCTCCAGCCCTTTCCACAAAGCTTAACCTACCTCTTGAGGAGTCAATACTGAAACTCGATAACTTACTGAGTTAGGCCCTTCCCATAGAGTATGTGATTGTACGAGAGAGCTCTGTTCAATAGCGCATAAAGTTAAATCCTTAAGTGACAAAGACAATACCATCAATTCTCTAACTAAACAAAGGTCATCAACTATCACTTAGCATGGTTACACAGTTCTTTCAATCACCCTAGTCTAAATCATTTATCCACTAGTTGATTTTAAGGTGCAACACATGTCATCAAAGATAACACACAGTGCACACATCTATTCACATAGCAATTCCATATACAATTAGTCAGGTGTAATTTGATATTTCATATTGATGTTAATGACCCAGCATGACTAAGCAAGTCTAAACCAACCCATGTTGGTACTACGATATTGATCAACTAGTATAAACCATCCTAGGATGACAATGGATCACATCATACAGTTGAACAAGGTGGATAAACAACAACTAGGGTTCTTAGCTGCTCCTAGGTAGTTAATTGTGGTATCAACATAGCAATGCATAATAACTTAAAATGTGAAATTGTTTTGTAAAACTAGGTATATGATCAAGGTCGCACAACTTGCCTTCAAAAAGGTCCTGGTCTTGAGCTTCTTGCCCTTCTCCGAAAGCTCTTGATATGTTGATGTCTACATGGAACAAAATAAAACACAAATAAATACCAAAATAGACGTGTGCAAGTTCTTCAAGTCCAAAGAGTGATTGAGCTTGGACATGTGTTACTCGATCGCGCTAACTACGCTTGGGACTATCTCGACCGGCGTTGGGACACGGCCCGCTACCGACAGCCGGTAAGAACGGGATACAATATATTCCCTTACCAGTTCTCTTGTAAGGCATGCACTAACAAGTTGTCCCCTCTTCCCATTGTCTCTAGATCTGCTATGCGCCTACCGCAACTGGATCGACCGGGAGATCCACCTGCACGACCAGTGAACTATAGATTGCAAGGAGTGGGATGCCTAGACGGTATATGAGAAGATGGAGGAGTGGCGTCATAGCAAAGATTAAAGCGAGCATATCCAGCAGGAGATGCATGCTCACCTGGAGGCATATAGGCGCAGGGAGAGGGAGGCTCATGAGGAGGAACGCGAGAGAAAGCGTGAACTAGCGGCCAAGGCCATGGCCGACGGCAAGGACTGTAACACCGAGTTAGGCCACAAGGGCAAATAGCCACATTCCATGCAGTAGTTCGACGCTCTTTGTCCATATGTCCTATATATTTCTAATTCGCTAATAGCATATGTGTACCATCCTTGGTTCGTTAGCCTACGTGCCATGTAACCCCCATGTCGGATGAATGGTTGTGTTGTTTTCCTTACGTCATTTATCTGAACTTCTTCTCAGTGTACAAATTCTCTATTGCATGCGATAGCATTTACTTTTCTACTTACGAATCATTGCTACCACAATCATCCTCACAAAAATTTTCAGAAAATTTATTGCACTACAAAAACATACAACGATCGCAAAATGTTATTGCGAATTTAACAGATTTCGTACCATTCACAATCTATAAAAATCACAAACGCATGAACCAATATTGTTTGCCCTTTTTTTTAAAAAAATAAAGCAACTTACAAACAACATTTGCTAAATGTTACCTATCTACAACAATTACCATTTACCCCCACAATTATTTCCATCAGAATAATCAAATAATTATATATTTTTTTAACAATCGCCCAATGGTTATGTAACTAGAGGATTATCGTCCAACTGTTGGATGATATGTGCCAAAGTCGCCGTACGATTGGGCGGCATGGCCAAGTCGCCTGACTTGACCATGTCGTCTAATCGTGCGCGACAGATGGCCATTTCTGCAAAAAGAGAAAAGGCCGGTATAATTATGTAATTTTGAATTAAAAAATAATTATTTTAAAAAATTGTTGACGGACACTTTTGAGGCATGAATCTTTTGTGACGGGATAGCGCGATGTTCCTTTGCCAGCCGTGCATGACAGGTGGGCTCTCTGCACTTGTGGTCCACGTGTCAGACACAGCCACTGGACTGTGGGGCACAGCAATCGAGTCGGATCCTTTCCCCTCCCATTCGATCCTCCTCCTCGACCGCTCGCCAGTTGCCACATGCCACCGCCGGCCGAGGCACCAAGAGCGGAGTCGACGCGGACGGCGCGGGGCACGCACGTGCTTGAGGTCACCGGTTACAGCCTCACCAAGGGCATCGGCGTGGCCAGGTACGTCGCGTTCTCCGCCTTCGCCGTCGGCGGTCACGACTGGGCGGTCCGCTTCTACCCCGACGGCGAAGAGCCGGGCAGCCTGGGTTACGTTTCCGTCTCCCTCGAGCTCCTCACCAAGAACGCCAGGGTGAGGGCGTCCTTCAACCTGGGCCTGGTCGATCAGACCACCGGTCTCCCGTCGTTCGAGTCCGAGCCGGTGACGGCCGTGTTCGACAATCGACACCACCGGCGGCGACCATGAGCCCTCCTCCCGGGGCAAGCCAAGGATCAAGAAACGGAGAGATCTGGAGGCGTCGCCTGCGTACCACCGGCAGCGCGACACGGTCACCGTGGAGTGCGTGGTGACTGTCATCGACGACACGCTGCCAGTGCCAGAGGACCGCCGGTGGGTGCCGGAGGCCGAGGCGCCAGCGTCCGATCTGCCGCGGCACCTGGGCTGGCTATTGGCGGAACAGCAGGGCGCGGACGTGACATTCGATGTCGAAGGAGAGGCGTTCGCGGCCCACAAGATCGTGCTCGCCGCGCGGTCGCCGGTCTTCGAGGCGGAGCTCTACGGGCCGACGGCGACGAGAGAGAATGACTCGCAGCGCGTCACCGTGCACGACATGCGACCCGACGTCTTCAGGGCCCTGCTCAATTTCATCTACACCGATTCCTTGCCCGCCATGCGCGATCTCGACGCGCATGCTATCCGAGAAGTGATCCAGCACTTGCTAGCAGCCGCAGATCGGTACGCCATGGAGAGGCTCAAGGCGATGTGCGAGCGCGTCCTTGCAAGGATGCTTGACGCGGAGACGACGGCTGCTACATTGTCTTTGGCTGATCGGCATCGTTGCAGCGGGCTCAAGGATGCTTGCATCGAGTTTATTATCTCCTCCGATAGAATGGATGATGCGGCAAGAAGCCGATATTTTGCGCAGCTTGGAAGAACTCTTCCCTCTGTTTTAGCAGAGGAATTGGAGAAAGCGGGTAAGTTTCGCAAATTCTAGTATGATCATGCTAGCCTGAATGTATGAGTGATTAGTTTACCTCTCAAATCATAGATTTGATATTCCATCAATTTAACATATACTTCTACAACGTTGGCAAGAAACCAAGCACAATGTAGGCACCATACTCTGTTCATGACGACAGAGGAAAGGTAGAAAACTAAAGACTCATTAATGAAACTACGCATGAAGCTTCAGAGATGAACAGGTGCAAAGTTATACTGCCAACCATCACCACAACGATCTTCACTCTTCTTGATCACCTTTTATATGTTGTCTCTGAGGTTAACTCTTTCCATTCAAGAACAACAACTGAGACACTGAGATCTCAGAAGTTCCACTATGCAAACCATAGATGATGAATTGATCAAAGGCACGCACCTTTTTTTTTCTGACTGCTACACAATGACCAATCAAATTGGAAATATAGCTCTCAGAACTTGATTGCTTATTGCTGCATGTACTTATTTTCAGCGACCAGACATGAGTTCTTGGGGCACAAGGGAGTGACCGGAGATCAAGATGAATGTTGATCATGTTAGACCTAATACGTGCATAGGAAGGATTAAATTTACCTTGTACTCATTCCATTCATGGCATGTTTGGTTGGGGGGATTCGTTGGGAGTTTTTGAGATTTAGTACCATGCAGTAAGATTCTCTGTTCTACTAGCCTAAGAAATCAAAATTGGCTACAGAACACCGTAAAATGCTACCGTCAGATGTAAGATTATTTCATAATCGGATGTGTTGCATGCAACTCAATGGAATGATTCTAATAGAAATGATCTCAGTGTGACAGTTGCTAGACTCAAATATTTAGAGTCATGCGGTTTAAATTCCCTCTCCTTTCCCTTTAAGGCTTTATTTAGAAGTCCAAATTCCCGGCCCATCCCTGTGGATGGGCTAGGATTTTGAACTAAAATCACTGTTTTACATTAGAATATCATCACAGGATATAATCCTTAAAGTTATTTGGACGGTGCTACTACAAACCACATATTCTTGTGCTACATTCACACCAACATCTCTTACCATCCACTCAGATATGTAAAGTAAGTTTTAGAATTTTGAGAAGCATAAAACTAAGTTGTGTCAATATACTTGCCATTTTCCTCCAATGGCTAGCTACTCAAAACCAGTTTCATGATTTAAATGATGATAGGACAATTTAATGCTCGAGGTATCTAAATAAGACTAAGTATGACACTTAGATATAACTTATAACTAGTATGTTTACCATTAATTTTAGGGCGGCAAGGTTTTATGTCCAAACCCAAAGAGTAGGATATAATTAAGCAATTATCCCAAGAGGTAAGGAGGCCAGGGGAGCTGGCGGCTCAGGTCGTGGCGACACCAAGGAGAGCCGACTGCGGCTTGGGTGGCCAGCATAGGGAGGCCATGGGGGTGGTGGTGGCCAGAGGGAAGGGAGAAGAAGAGGGGGTGAGCACGAGCACGAGTAGGCTGAAGGGATCTTGTCGGAATGGTTGAAGGAGCTGGGGACGAGATGAGGAGGACCGGCGAATGGAGCTGATGGCGACGCGGGGAGGTCATTATGGAGGCGATGTTCAGGCGATAGAGAGCTTTGACCGGCGGTGGGAGGAGCTAGGGGACGCTATGGGGTGCTCCTAGAGAGAGGGACCAACCCGAGGAGCACCAAAGAGGAGATGGCAATGGAGGAGGCGATGACGGCTGGAATTAGGGAAGAAAGGCATCATGGCAAGGTCTGGGCGTAGAACTTCAATTAAGTGGGAGGGAGAGATGGGGACACATGGGAACACATTTCAACATGAGAAGGTTGGAGAGAGACACACCGAGGCGGTTGGAACGACATGGAGATGTGACGACCGGTGCGCGGGTGAGCTCGACACGGCTTGGCGGAAGAGAGGAAGGGAGAAGGAGCAAGGGGGAGGGCTTTATGGATGGGAGAATGCATGCGATGCTATTGAGAAGTAGTGTCGGGTGGCGCGGCGCGGGTGGTGGACGGCGGTCATGTGGCACTATCTACGCAAGCGTGGGGCGTGAGTTAGCACGCAGTGCAGTAGGTGGCGTGGCGTGCTAGGCACACACGTGTGGCGCAGAGGGCACACACAGGCATGGCGCGTGTGTGTGCTTAGCACGGCATTGGTGCTGAGGCCGTGTCGACATGGTGTCGGGCGCTAGGACGCAAAACAGAGAAGAAGAAAGAGAGAAAGTGAAAAGAAGAGAGAGAAGGAAGGAAAAGAGGAAGTGGGCCCGACGACAGAGAAAGGAAGAAAGAAAGGGGATGCTAGCAAAATTTGAATTTCATATTTTATTAGCATTTCCAAATTCAAGATTTGAACTTGTATTTAAATTCAAATCTAAATTCTATGCTCAGGTATTTCGATGGTTTTAATATTTCTTTACTTTTAGTTTTGTTTAATTTGATTTTAGATTTTGTTTTTTGATTTGAATTTGAAATTCAAATTTTTTTTTGATTTGATTTCTAATTATTTGGCTCTTGATCCTTGATTTTGATTTTGATTTTTACCATTTGAATTTGTTCGGCTAAATCCAAATTGAAAATCCAGGGAAATTCGAGTAACACCAAAAAGAAATAAAAAGTTTTAAATTCTTCACAATTCAACATTTCCCAAAATTGGGATGTTACAAATCCTACCCCCTTAAAATGAATATCGATCCCATAATTCTGACATAATAGAGAGAAAGGAGGTGAGACAAAACTGGCTAGTGGTAGGCTCATGGGTCTTGCTTGACAAGATTGTCCTTTCCTTGGAGTAGATGGTCGGGGGAATTTGCACAAAGCGGGTTAAGACTTGGAGAAGAAGGAATGTAGAGAGGAATCTTGTTCTTCCAGGTAGGTCGTAGTTGTCTTCACTTCATTGTAGGGTGCTTGTTGCTCAACATTGTTGTCTTCAAAACATCAGAGGGTGGAATGGTCAGGTCGCCTACTAGCCTTATGACTGTCAGAGATTACCTATTTGATGGATTGGTAGAGGTTGTCCATCATCGTGGTATCCTAACACTTCCGTGTACTCTAACTACCCCCCATAAATTAAATGACAACTAATACTAGTTGTCTTTACCAGCTCCAGTCATGACGAGTCCCATGGCTGCTTGGAAAGTTGTCTGTTGTAACTCGGCTATCTTGGTAAGCAACATGCTCATGGAGTAATCTTTGTGGTAGTGGTCTTGTCATTTGCAAAGGAAGCACATGACTTTACTCATCGGGCATTCACCTGGTTGATGGTCTTCATCACAGTTGGGGCAGTTTACGGAGCATTGGTCTGCCTGATGTCCTTTTTCCCCACAACGTCTGCATGCTACTTGGTTCATAGGGTAGCCTTCTAATTGATGGTGCCCCTTATAGTGGGGACAATAGGGGACTAGGCATGTGCAGCAATAGTATCATGTTTGTCCGCAGGTGAAGCATGTTCTCCTTGTAACTTGTCGTAGTGGAGGACATGATTGGACGTCATGTCCGATCTTGCTGCATTCAAAGCATATAGTAGTTGGTAGAGCTTTAAGGTCTGATAATAGAATTTTGGTAGGCATAGCTTGATCCTTTTTGGGGCACTCGGGGGTTGATGCGTTCTTCTTTCCTGAAGCTAATGTTGGTGGCCATGACACCCTTCGCATGTTTTTCTATATTCCTTTGGGGATATCTGTTCGCATATATGCTACGTTGCCACAAAGGAAACATTAGAAACATTTGGTTTCCTTGCCTTGCCTCTTCTAAGGGCACTTACGAGCGTAGTGTCTGGTATTTCCGCAACAAAAGCAAGTGGCATACTTTTGGGGTCTGCCTGGTGTAGTGGTTCGGTTGTCTTCAATGCGATGGCTTCTCTTGGGTAACCCTTGCGGAGTGGGGTTAGGCGAAAGCTTGTACGGATGGTAAAGTCTAAGCTGATAAGAAACTATTGGACCCTTTTTCTTACTTCCACCAGGGATAGTTATCTTGTTCCTAGCCATCATGTCTGCTTGATGAAGACTTGCTCAGCGGGTCTATTGTGAGGTGAGGAGAGAATAAAAGAAAAGTGGGGACTCAAGTCTTGGTCCTTGTGTGGGTTGAGGCTTCCAAGTCGTTGTCTTCTTTGATGATGTCGTTTTCTTTGAATATCAGAAGGTTGAGTGGTCTTCATTTGATCTTGATTGTCTCAGATTTGGTTATTCGTCACTCCGCACCTGTAGATCTGATGGGGTTTCCAACAAAAAGGGCGAGGGGTAATAGCATGAGATATGAGAAGAATTGCGGAGATAAGTTAATCTAAACCCATTCTAAATTTTAAATAGTACACACAAGAAGCTGGGGTGGTGCACAAATCACATAAATTTTTTGAAAATAAGCTTTTCCCGTTACTACTAAATATAACGCTTGAGGGCAAGAAGGCAGCACACAGGGTCTAATTGTAAACTTGCAACAACGTAATGTCTATCGGTGGGGACACACATATGAGTGTGCAGGGTTCAGCACACAAGGTCCATATAAGACGAGACTATCTTATCTTATCTTATCTTATCTTCACAAACATCCTTGATGTCCCTAAACTTAAGTTTTAAAAATGGGAGTAAGAAGGAGAAAACCAATTTCCTTCTTAACTCAAAGGTAGAGAAAGAAGAGCATCCGGAAGGGATTTGATAGTAACACTTATTGTTTTCGCTACTATTTTTGGAAATGAAGCTTTCCAGAAAATGTTATTCGAATAATGGTTTCAAAATACGGAAGTTGGAAACATTTGTTTTTCAAAAGAAAACCTCACCAATAGTTTGCAAACAGGATATGTCTCCAAATTTTGGTTTTGAAAGCAAATTCTTGGGAACGATTTTGGATTTTCAAATACTTTGGCTAAATTTTAGGTGTAACTTTGAACTCAAGTTTCTTTGCAAAGGATATATATATATATGTCTATATATATATATGTATATATGTATATATGTATATATGTATATATGTGTGTGTGTGTGTGTATATATATATATATATATATATATATATATATATATATATATATATATATATATAGTGAGCATATCTAGTGCTAATGCACTATTCAGTGCTAAAGTGCTAAAACTTGTGAGGACCGTTGGATGTGGCTCGGGCGGACAAGATTGACGAGGGTGGATGCCTCTATCCCACTTGTAACATTTTGTAGTAACACCCCCGCACATTGATATCTTTTCGCGAATTGGTCCCCGATTCAATCCCTTGCTTTGCTCTAACCCTAGCTCGCCCGATTACTTACCGCCGTTGTGAAATCTCTTAGGAGGCGCTCGGCCTGCCGCCTCCCTCCTCGTGGCACCCCTCCGCGCTAGCCCCCTCCGCGGTCTACCACCTACGACTTTATGCCTGACTGATGTTGGAGCGAGCTCAAGGACCACTGCAATGGCCTCCTCCTCTGCGAAGATTGCAATAGGTCCTATGTGTGCAACCCGATGACGTGGCGGGGCATGGCACAGAGCCAATGGCAAGGAGGAGGGCCCATGCTTAGTTACTAGTGTTTTGTTAATTATGGTAAGCTATCACCGGTTGTGCGAAAAGTTATCATCAGCTGTGAAGAAAGTTATCACCGGTTATATACTATGAGCGCCGGTAGTAACTTCACTTACTACTGATGGTAACTTCATGCAGAACCGTTGGTAACTTTTCGACACAGTGAAGATTTGGTAATAACATCGTTTAGAACCGATGGTAACTTCATTCAGAAATGACAGTAACTCTATATGACATAATTTTGATAGCGTGAAAACATATTCAACATGGATCTTGTTTTGTTAAGCTCATAATTTTGAACACAATGGTGAAAACGTATCGCAGATTGGATTTTTGGTGAAAGAGTTATTGTATTTTTTAGCTTGTAAATAAGATAAAAATCAGAAGTCAAGTGTATTTATTCTCTTCTCTCTCCTGCTGCATGCATGCATGCAAGTCAAGTTACTATTCATTGTGAGGAAAGTTACGACATTTTGTGAGGAATTTTACCACCGGCTGTGTACTGTGAGCATTCGGCAGTAACTTCACTCACTACCGATGGTAACTTCATTCAGAAACGTCAGTAACTTTTCGGCACTATGACGGTTTGGCAATAACTTCACTCAGAACCAATGGTAACTTCATTTAGAAATGTCAGTAACTTTCCGGCGGCGCTGGTTATCATCAATTCATGAACTGATGATAACTTCACGTGTAATAGACCATAACTTTCTATTACAAGAGGGATAACTTTAGGCCTAACTAGTGACAATAACTTCGCATGTAATAGACCATATATAGTTGGGAAAGTGACTAAATGTTTGGCTAATTGGTAACAATAACTTCATGTTTGTTTGATGGTAACTTTTACATTGCAAAGTTACTGCCAAACAATCACTCATGCACCATGAGCCAGGAAGTAGGACCTGCGTGTAGCGTGCGCACAAGCGTTGAATAGCGCAACTGTATATATACATATATACGTATGTACGTACGTATATGAAAATAGAGCTTTATGGCAAGAAGGATCTTCCAATGGTGGTTGGAAACACTGAATTTTGAAACATCTACTTTGAAAAGAGAGATCCCTCGATGGTTTTGCGAAGAGAATAGATTTCAAAATCTTGGTATGAAAAAAAGTTCTTGGAAATGAGCTTGGACAAATAATCTTTGAGGTCCAGGTTTTATGGCTAATTTTTGAAATCAAGTTTCTCTATGAAGATTTTGAGGTAGGGCTGAGGAAATAGAGGATTAATTATCTCTGAAATCAAAGGAGGGGAATGAAGAGCATCCGACGGTGATTTGGTTGATAGTAATACTTGGGTTAGTATTACTATTTTTTTTGGAAGTAGAGCTTTTGGTAAAGCGATTTTCAAATGGGAGGTTTTGGAATACTGATTTTTATATATTTGTTTTGAAAGGGGAGTGTCGTCCATGAGGGTTCTCAATTTTTTGGTTTTGAAAGCAAGTTTTTGGATACGAGTTTGGACAAATATATACTGGGGTCTATGCTTTCAGGGTAAATTTTGAAATCTAGTTTTGCACAAGGCCTTTTTGAAATTGGGATTTATAGGCAAGAAGTTTTGAAAGCGATATATGGACATATAGGTTTTCTTTTTTGGAATCCCGAAGGCCTGCTTATAATAGCAAGGTTTTATGGACAAGTTTTAGGGAAGATATTTCTAAGAAAACTTCCATCAATAGATTTTTAAAGTAAGATTTGAGGTGTGAAAATTCTGGGGATAAGTTTGAAAATAATATTTGAAAGTATGCTTCAAAATTTTAAATCGAGAGTAAGGAGTAAAATAATTCCTAGCCATGGGTAGCAAGATCAGGCATGTGGAATATGTTTTTACCAACATAATGTTTTCACAATAAAACTCGAAGGTCAATTTTCGAAAGAAGCCCTTTTGGGGGAAAACTTTTTTAGAAGTAACTTTGCTTTAACTATTTGAGAAAATAAAAAACAGATTTTGGAGGAAATTTGGGAAGAAGTTGGACTTTTGGAAGAAACCATTTTGGAAAAGACTTTAGGGAAATATGTTTGTTTTGCATACTTTATAAATCAAAATAGATTTTTGGAACACGTTTGGTAAGAAGTTTAATTTTGGAAATCCCCTCGGAAGATTAGGTTCTTTGGAAAAGAGCTCGAAAATGAATTTTGCAAACCATTTGGTAAGCGAACTTCCAGGGGTAAAATTTTTTAAAAATAAGTTTCAAGATTAAACTTTGTAATTTTGGTCCAACATAGGTTTTTTAGATGCCTTCAAAGAGGGGTTTATAGAAGTCTTGAAAATTTGTCATTTTGAATTTCAGGGTAAGAAAGCTATGGAGTTAAAATTGTTGGAGCAAGATAGAGGTAAGAGAAGATCATTTTGGCTTCCTACCGTTGGATTTTGGCTGAAATTACGCTATTGTAATTGTTAGTTTTTTTGAGTCATTCAATTAAAGGAAAAATAAAGAAAAATGATAAAAAGGAAAAACACTACTATATCATCACAGACAATGCAAAGAAAAAAGAAAAAAAATTAAAAAGCTCCATAGACCATGAAGGAGACTGGGGAGACGTGGCCTACAGAGGTCCACCGTGCACCGAAGCTACGCGCGGGAAGGTGGTAAGACGGCGAAGCTCCTATGTAGGTAGGGCTGTAAACGAGCCGAGCTCCAGCGAGCTTGGCCTTCTAGGCTCGAGCTCGGTAGAAGCTCGAGCTGAGCTCGAGTTGGGGTCCGAGCCTGGACCTGGGCTCGAGTTCGGCTCGGTCTAAGCTCGAGTAGGCTCGAGCTCGGCTCGTTGAAGCTCGATAACAATTAAAATAATTTATTATGCACTATTTTTCAACAATAAGAAAATTTTAAGTTCGAGCTCGGCTCTAATAAGCTCGATAACAGTCAAAATAATTCAAATACACACCAATTTTCAATAATAAGACATGCTCGAGCTCGAGTTCGGCTTGAGTAAGCTCGGTAAGAATTAATATATATTACTATTTAAGCTCGAATCAGGGCTCGCGAACTATTCGAGCTCGGCTCAGTGAAGCTCGCGAGCTCGAGATCAAGCTCGAGTTCGGCTCGTTTAAAGTTCGAACCGAGCTCGAATCGAGCCTACAACGAGCCGAACCCGAGTAGCTCGCGAGTTTCGAGCTTTTTTTACAGCCCTATATGTAGGATCTTTTTAGGGGTGCCATTGTAATCTCCTACACCCTTGGTATGGCACTATAAATAGACCCCTCCACACGTGAAACTGGGGACACGAAATATAGAAGAAAAGGACTTTCATTTTGCTCCATTACTGCTTTCCATTCCAAAGACCCACAGGGTTTCGATCCTCACTGTGCAAACACACCCGGAGGCCTTTCCTCTCTGCCGTTTGGTCTATAACCATAATGGTTGAATCATCCATGGGGAGCTAAAAACAAGTCACATCAGCATGGCACCCAGCAGGAAGAAGACAAATGCATCCAAGAGCTCAGCAGCCGAAGCAGCAGTCGCAGCAGCTACGACCTATGAGCCAAGCGCAGCAGGACCTTTGCGGGTGTCACTACACCATGGTAAATATTTAGCGTCAGTCGTCTGTGGGGAAAAGTTGACATTTAACGTCACACAGTCTGTCGGTAAAGCATAGTGACAGACTGTCTGTCGGGAATAGTCGAAAGCAACGACAAAATATCTGTAGGTAATACTCTTGACCTATTGGGACCAATCGTTTATCGGTAATTGTATGAACAACATCAGCATATCTGTGGCTAAATCTTTGTGTGTCGGCAATTGTGCGCGTGAAAAAAATAGTAACCCGCGTGGGAAATATGGCGCGCTGGCCAAATAGAGGTGCGGGTGCCCCTCTCGATCCCTCCGTGCGCCTTGATCCCCCTGCAGAAACCTCGATCCCGTGCGGCGACGCCCCTCGATCCCGTGCGACGCCGCCCCTTCCCCCGTGCGCCGCCGCCCCTCCCAGCATGCGCCGCCGCCCCTCCACCCGTGCGCCGCCTCCCCGACCCCCGTGAGCCGCCGCCCCTCCCCCCGTGCGACGCCTCCCCTTCCCCCGTGCGCCACCGCCCCTCCACCCGTGCGCCGCCTCCCCTACCCCCGTAAGCCGCCGCCCCTCCGCCCGTGCGCCGCTGCCCCTCCCCCCGTGCGACGCCTCCCCTCCCCCCGTGCGCCGCCGCCCCTCCCAGCATGCGCCGCCGCCCCTCCACCCGTGCGCCGCCGCCCCTTATCCCTGCAGTCGCCCCCTCTTCCCCCGGGCGGCGCCGCCCCTCCCCCCGTGCGCCGCCTCCCCTTCCCCCGTGCGTCGCCGACCCTCCCCCCGTGCGACACCTCCCCTTCCTCCGTGCGCTGCCTCCCCTACCCCCGTGAGCCGCCGCCCCTCCCCCCGTGCGTCGTCGCCCCTTCTCCCTGTCGTCGCCCCCTCTTCCCCCGGGCGTCGCCACCCCTCCCCCTGGCCGTGGCCGCCACCACCCATCTCCCCGGCCACAGCCGCCGCCCCCCTTCTGCCTCGGGGTCCGTCGCCGCCCCCTTCTTGCCTCTCCGACCCCGTGCGCCTGGAACCGCCTCCGTGCGCCTGGAACCGCCCCGTACACCTAGAACCGATGTGTGATTGTATATTGTATAATTATTTGCAACACTAACTGATTCATCTCTTTGTCTTGTATATTGTGTAGTATATTGTACTGTTGATTTTATTTTGGTCAAGACGATGATAAAATGTGTGATTGTACTGTACATGCAGATAACCCTAATAGTTGTTCAAAGAATTGTGTTGGCATCGTCTCGGGGAGGATGATAGTTGTTCGAAGAAATTTGTTGGCATCGTCTCGGGGAGGAGTTTGAGCTTGCTGCTGACATCTGTATACACCAGGTTGATAACATGATACTTTCCTGTTTACTTAGTTTTGTTATAAACATTCTGAATGTGTGATTGAAATCATTGATCTTTAGTAGCTTTTAGTTTTACGGCCTAAATGTGAAATGCGTATATTTGCAATTGTTGGGGAACTTACAACATGTATTTTCGGTTTGGCTAGTTTGCTTGTGAAAATAACAAAGGTGCACCATGGATAGAGGGTGGATGGATAAGCCTAGGTATATGAAACACTTCCAACTATTTTAGGTCTATATTCTCCACTTCATTATATAGTAACTGATATATATGGATGTATTTCACGTAGGCATACATCAATATATTTGCAAGGACTGAACAAATTCCTACAACATGTGTTTAGTAATTCATCCATAGGCAACAAGATACAATGCCCTTGTAGAAAATGTGTCTGTTCAGTTTGGAGAGATGAAAGCGAGGTTCGTGAGCATTTGATATGTGAGGGCTTTGAAGAAGGTTACATGATAAGGATGTTCCATGGGGAAGATAAATCTTTTTTGAACTGTCCTGAGTATGATGAGGTTGGGGATGTGGAGGGGTCTAGCGAAAATGATGATATCTCTGATTTTCTTAGAGACTTAGCATGTGGGTTAGACAAAGGTGGGGATTTTGAGGATGATGGTGATCCAGTGCAAACAAATGAAGATTTGGATGCTCTTAGGAACCTATCAAATGATTATGGGCAAGACCTATACCCAGGGTGTAAGAAATACTCAAGGCTGCGTTTCATAGTAAAACTACTTCACACCATGTTGCTTGGGGGATGGTATGATAAGAGTTTTGACTTATTACTTGATCTACTTAACGAAGCTTTCCCTGAAGGGTCAGCACTACCAAAAAACTACAATGAAGCCAAGAAAATTGTCAAATGCCTAGGACTTGGATATGTCAGCATTCATGCATGTATAAATGATTGCATTCTTTATTGGAAGGATAATGCTAATGTTGAATGTTGTCCAAAGTGTAAAACTTCACGGTGGAAATCGGAAAAGAAGAGTCCAAATGGGAAACGCGTACACAAGGTTCCTAATAAGGTTCTTCGCTATTTCCCTGTAAAGAGAAGGTTCCAGAGGTTGTTTCTTTGCTCTAGAACAGCAGCCTTAGCAAGATGGCATGATGAAGAGCGCACAAAATATCGAAACAAGTTCCCACCATGCTTCTACTTCACGTCATGTTGAGGTGAAGTTGCATAATGTCACTTATGAGTTGCATAATCTCCACTTATGAGTTGCATAATGTCACTTATGAGTCATTCTTAGCATGCAGTTATTATGCAATCTGACTACTTAATCAGATTTGCACTACTTAAAAATTTATGCATCCCTAGCTACATTGCTAAACCATTGTAACTCAGTACTCAGTCATCCTTTTCCTAATTTTTACACTACAACATCCTTTTTCTTAGTTTTCCATCATCCTTTTTCATAAGGAAAATATCACTAATTTTGGACACCCCTTATTCCGCTGCTTTTGTAGAGCCCAAGGATCGAACCAGAACTTGAAGATTTTAATAATTCAAATCAGCAAGGGCGTATGGATAATATGCTATTCGATGAGGATGCCATTGTTATCCGTAGAAAAGTTATTAGTCCAAGGGTGCCATCAAGGAGCAATGCATCCATAAGAAGAAGCCACGAGGCCTCCTGCAGTGGAGAAGAAAGCCTTGTAATGTTCTCAACTATCTAATCCCTGCTTTCAATTATGCACTTAAATATTGTTTTATATTACTCCTCGCTGAAATGTATGCCCTTTAGGTTGGAAGGGATGTTATATTATATGCTGTCTTGAGGAATGATATCCCTGTGGCTAAAGCAATAATTCTATCAACTGACCCTAGCACTATAGTGGGAGGTGAACCTCTTGGTGTTCAGTTCTATGAAGTTGTTGTAAATGTTGTGCTGAAAAGAGATGCCCTGCTTCCCCGTCCATATGATGATATGCAAACTCTAATCAATGCTCAGTACATGTGCATTGCATGGCCAAACAATAGGGTATGATTTTGCAACTTATAGTATTTTAAGTTTTTTAGTTGTCTGCATCACATTGTAACTATAAATTATCGCTATTGCAAATTTGGCAGTTGAAGGTTAGCAACAAATCTACAAAGCTCCAAAATGGAGGTATTTTCTTCCAATCCATTCTTTTCTAGTAGGTGAACATGATTACAGGCTCTGCTAATAAGTCATAATTGATCAAATGAATGTGTTTTTGTGTTCAAATGAATGTCTTTTTTGTGTTCATCTTAATGAACGTGTTTATCTTTTGCCAACAAATGGAAACTACTGTCATTCTAAGATTTGTTTTTTAGTTCATGTTCTAGATAAGAGATCAAGTTGACGTTCATTTCATTTCTTTTACAGGGACTGTGCTGGAATAGTACTCTGGACCAACATGTGCTAGGTGTGAAACTTTTGCTCACTGCTGGTGGTGGCCTCTAGATGCTTTGTACCCAGGGCTGAAGTTGATGCTTTGTACTACATAGATAACTTAGTTACAATCTATGGTTAATGCAATCTTTTGGACATTGTGATCTTTTGGACATGGTGACATGCTAGTTGATCTTTTGTGATCTTTTGGACATGGTGACATGCTACCTGATCTTATGGAGAACTATTGTTTCAGCTATGTGAGTTTTTGGACTATTTGTGGTGTACTGATTGAATTCTAGAGCAATTTAGAACTATAATCTGGATGTATATTTGTGTGTGACATTTTGGATGTATGCGTGAAACATGTTGCAACTCTGGACTATATGTGTTGAATGGATGTATGTATGAAGTAATTTGGTGTTGACTGCAATATTATGCGTATCTTCATATACCCATAAAAAAGTATATTTGAGATGTCAAACTCCGAAAAAATTTAAATTCAACTTCAGTTTAATTAGTTTGAACTATTTTATGGTATATACTCACTGTAGTTGCATTGAACTCAAAACTAATTCAAACTAGTTTGAACTCAGTTCAAAACTTACTTACCATAAATATATCAAGGGTATAAAACATTTTCATACCCAAACTCAAAAAAATTATCAATCATACACGTGTATCGGATGTTGGTGCCTAGGCACCATGGTGCCTTATGTAATTTTCCTATATATATATATATATATATATATATATATATATATATATATATATATATATATATATATATATATATATATATATATATATATATATATATATATATATATATATATATATATATATATATATATATATATATATATATAATCTGTTATTTTGTAATGCGTCAGATTATCTGTCGGTGTATGTGCTATTTCTATACAAAACATTTGTCGGTAACTATTTGTTTGTCGGCAATTGTTTGTCTGTAGGGAAAAGTAGTCTGTCGGTAAAACTTCATCTTTGTCGACAGACAATCTGTCGGTAAAGGTTTGGTCTGTCGGCAAAGACCTTTACCGACAGGCTTTCTCCCGACACACATTTTCTGTCGGTAAAGGTCTTTGCCTACAGACACGCTGACATTAAAGGGGGCTTTCGCCTACAGACGGCATGACGGTGGATTTATGCTATGGTGTAGTGTGTACATGTACCCCCGCGCGGGTGGGGGACGCCGACTGTGCGCAGGTGGGGGATGCCAACAGCGTGCCGCGTCTGTTGTGGTGGCGCGTCTGTTCTTGGAACAGAAGGAGCACTGGACGACGACGCTGATGGGCAGCACGAAACACGGGAAGGGGAAGGCATGCCAATGGTGCCCGTGGCATGGGGCGCAAATGCTGCAGTGGCATTCTTAAAACAGGTAAACTTCTTGGGCAAAAGCCTTGGAAGGATTCATACAACAATCTTTTAACTGCGTAACCGGCATCTGCTTACATAAGCTGTAGCATAGATTCATATATTTGTGATGGCTTATATAAAAATTCCTCCATTAGGCTACCTGCATTTGTTAATTGTTTATCAGAATTAAATGGTTTAAAATTACAAGATTATGACCTAAGAGGCAAAATTAATTTTAATCAATTTAACTAGATGACAAATCTATTGTGCAAAGAGGACAAACAAATCCATTGCTAACCATAGGAAAAGGTTGAAATTATTTAGCAAAATAACATCACGGTTGGAGTCTAGAGGAATATTAAAGTTTTACATTTATCAGAAGAACTAAACAGCATCTTCATCTTTATTTAGATGTGAAAACAAGGCACACGACTTCACATATGTCAAGATCTTCCTCACCCTAGTTAATCCATAGCTCCCATTGCGTTGGTCGAGGCATGGACATTGGCTCCTTCAAAGTTTTTGCTTATTCTGCAGCTGCCTTCCTCGCCAAGCTTGCCCAGTTTACAACCACAAATACATAGATTTTGTCATAGAGCTTGTCAAAGAGCTGGAAATAAGCAATCCTCCATGTCTTCTTGAACAGCAGTGCACAAAACACCATCCAGAGCCCCACCACAAGTCCCACCCCAACACCAAAATAAAAGGTCATGGGCTCAAATTCTTGCTTGTTGCTTCCGAGATAATCATGGATGAACGTATCATTTCCTGAACAATTCTTTTGAAGAGGAGGCCCACAAAGACCACTGTTTCCAATGTACATAATTGACGGATTGTCCGCATTGAGGGTGTCAAGTTGGCGGCCTGAGGGTATCCTTCCAGACAAGTTGTTGTAGGACAAGTTCAAGTCGCTCAGAGATGTCAAACTTGATAAGCTTGATGGGATTTCACCAGAGATGTCAAACTTGATAAGCTTGTTCTTAGAGAGGTCGAGGGATTCCAATGACTGCAGGGCGCCAATCTTGTTAGGTATGTTTCCGCTCAGGTGGTTTGATGATAAATTCAAATTTATTAATGCATCAAGAGAAGTGATATCTGTGGGAATTTCACCAGTTAAGGAGTTGCCTGATAAATCAATACTCACAAAATAGTCGATTTCATAGCCATCATAACTAAGCGTTTGCCCTTTTGTAAATATGGATGAGATTTGTCCATATAGAATGGCCATCATCCACATATTGTAACCATGTTTAGCCATGAAGCCCTTCAGGGTCATACATGTTAGGTTTGACAGATGCCAAGGAATAACACCAGATAAGTTATTGCCTGATATATCCAAGTATTGAAGATAACTAAGGTTTGCTACTTCAACCAAAATATTCCCATAAAATGCATTGTGGCTTAGACGTAGAAACTTTAATGTCCCTAGCTGTCCTATCCTTTCTGGTATCCTTCCAGAGAACTTATTCCATGCAAGATCTAAGAACTTCAGTCTTGTGCAGTTCAGCAAAAATTCTGGGAATTTTCCAGATAAATTGTTGTTGCTCACCTGGAGGATCGCTATGCCCTCAAAGCACCGAGGAATTTCACCGTCCAAAAGATTGCTTGATAAATCTAGACGATACAAACTTTGCAACTTGCACATAGATTCTGGAATACTGCCACGAATTTTATTTGAATACATAAGCAGGAATTTAAGATCTGAAGCTTCAAGATTAGATGGTATTGTTCCTGAAAAGGCATTGTTGGAGATGTCTAACAAGATGATATTTCTTGGAAATGATGGTATTGGTCCACTGAGTTGGTTTGAACTGACGTCAAGTTGTACAAACGCCATGTCATCCACATGTGTTGGCAAGCTGCCACTTATTTGGTTGTGAGAGATGTTGAGATATGTGGCCTGTGAAAATGTAGACCAAAACGAATTAGGAATCTTGTCCCTTAGAGTTGTGCTTGAAATGTCAAGATAAGTGATTTCAGTCTGCCGCTGAAGCCAAGCTGGAAACAGAGGACCCATCTGGCAATATGCAAATCCTGCAGACTCAAGCCTAAAGGGAGGAAGCCAATCTGAATCCACTACAACCTTCAAATTATTGAAAGAAAAGTCTATGTTCTTTAAGCTTACTAGACCTGTGAAGTGTTCCTTGATTATCACACCGCTCAAGTCATTCTTGCTTAGATCCAAAGAAGTCAAATTAGAAAGGGTGCCAATTTCAGAGGGTACACTTCCATTGAGGTGGTTGACGGAGAGGTCAAGGGCAGTTAAACCCGTCAAATACCCAATCCCTGGTGGGATACTTCCACTGAGGTGATTGCTGTCGAGTTCAAGGTCAATTAAACGCGTCAAATACCCAATCCCTGGTGGGATACTTCCAGTGAGGTTGTTGATGGAGAGGTCAAGTATGCTCAAGCTGGTGAATTTTCCTATCAAATCTGGCAGGCCTCCAGTGAAACTGTTGTCACTTAAATGCAGCTCCTGCAAATTTTTCCATGCGCATTTCAACAACCCCTCAATGAAAACAGTTATATATTCATTTATCCCATTACAGCTAAGGTCTAGGGTTTCCAAACTGCAAAGATTCTTCAAATTTCCTGCCGTCGTCAACCTATTGTATGACAAATCAAGGACTTGGAGGGATGACATATTTCCTATTGCATCAGGAATTTGGCCAAATAATATGTTGTACCCAAGGTTTAGGTATTTGAGGCTTGTTGCTTTCCAAAACCAACTTGATGCGATTGAGTGGTCAAAATTATTCATTTGGAGATCGAGCTTCTCAAGTTTTGTGAGATTAAGGTAGGGAAGCGATTGGTTTGCAGTATCAAGTGAACAGGTAGAAAGACGGATGACCCTTAGAGATGGTATCGTATTCAACGTATGAGGCCAGTCAGCGATCCCTGACAGATCTACTCCGCTCATGCCAAGGTATTGTAGCAAAGGTAGATTTGTTAACCAGGTGATATCTGTTGAGTACATGTCACTGATGTCAGAATCTTGCTGGCCAAGATCAAGATACTGCAACTTAGACAGGTTACCAAACTGAGGCACTCTACCACTAAACGGTATGCCAGATAGGTTGAGATATTTCAAGTTCATCATCGAGCCCAAGAACTCAGGAACACGGATTCGTGGCCCTTGCAAGTAGTTCATGCTAAGGTCAAGGTGCTCTAGATGCTCCAGGGAAAGCGTGCGTGGGGCCACCTGATGCTTGTGCTGCTTTGCGCGTGGTGTTGGCCAGCGTTTTCCGCGCTCCCGCACCGCAGAGCTGACAGCCCCTTGGGCCGGTGTATGTGAATAGTCCACTCAAATGTAAAGTTGAACTGATGTCGAACTTTCGGTGGAAGAACCATGCAATTCACAAATAAGCAATTTACAAATAAAAAATGGTCATGCAACACAGTACGTACAGCAAAAGCCATGTGCAATTGACTATTTTACAAAGGGTGCTAAAACTTAGCATTAATGCAGAAGAAGCCATTTTACAGAGACTTAGAAAAAAATTTAATGCAGAAGGAGCCGGAGAAGGCCACCTGCTGCGCACAACAAAGGTCTACTGCAGATACACTACTCTTGCCATTCAAGGACTATGTCTATCACTACGTCAGTGCTTGCTTCTCCTCTATCCATTAATGGTGTTTTCCTTCCGGGAAGTGTTTTATATTTTGTTTAGGATGATAGCAATTCTTGAGATCTAATTCATTTTTTGTAATTGTAAAGTGGGGCCATACTTTGTGTCATCACTAACAAAGGAGCCGAGGCTTGGTAATTCTTCTCCATATGTAATTTGGCTCATATCTTTATATGTTCACGTTTCAAATCTCCTGCTTTCAAGCCCTGTCCAGCAAATTGAAGTTTTGGCTTTTCCGTCTAAGTATTGCCTTTTAAAATTATTATTCCTCTGTGATCCAAAAATTTCTGTACAAAAGTACATTAAAGTTTAGATCATAACTGCCACATAGCCTAGGATTTCATTCCTTTCATAGTGACTTTATATATACGAAGTGTTCTTAATGCTTCTTACATTGGTATGATCAACAATAACTTTGACTATGAGAAGATTATTTCTTAGCATTACACTGTTCTATTTTGATGAATGCATATCCTACATAGCATTAACTAGTTTCGCAGTTTTAAGAATATATAGACAATTTTGTGCATAAATTCTTTTTGGATAAATATTAAAAATGATTGTGGATGTCAAGTTGGGGTGAGATCATGTACGTTGCTATGTTTCACTCATGGGTGCTATGTTCCACTCATGGGTACCTTAGAATGACAAAACCAGGATTTGTATTGTGCTTACCAAATAGCTCAATATCTTTCTAATTTCTACGTTTAGATAATTTCTATATACCTTCCAAAAAAGGCTCGTAGGAAGGTGCGGGCATGGCACTATCTTCACCACAGCTGAAATTGATGACGACCCTGACACCAGTGAGCTCCCGTTGAGCCAACTTCGGTTGAGCCACCATTGCAAGGATTCGCTGCCTCAACGACGCAGGCGACCCCTACCTCTGCTCCATCATCTTCTTCCCATAACCAAGTACTGTTGGTGGCTCTGATATTGGCGACTACATCTTTGCCGATGGCTTCTTCCTCTACTCTGGCATCCTCCACCATCAAGATTCTTCCGGCGTTGAATTCCTCTCTGCGAAGCCGTTGTAGATGATGCATCACCTCCCTCACATCTGCTCTTTTTTCACCGCCATTGTCGCCTACACCGCACCCCCAGCACCTTCACCATCAAACCTTGCTTCGTCTTTACAATATTAAAGAAAATATTCTGATGGATTTGTGTGTGTTGTGCTTTATGTGAAGCTAGGTGAATGGGCCTTCCTCTCCTGCTTCACAATCTCCACGATGGGGGGTGATGGGATAGCTCTGATGAGTGGCAACCACTTTTCCACCTATTCCATGCAGATTATCCACCCTACTTACCCCTCTACTTGCTCTAGATTCGAGGCCCCTACCCTCGTGCTCTACTCCCATAGCACCACAATAGTGGAGCTATGGTTGTCCCCAAGAAAAAGGTTCATGCTCATCTCCCATATCAATGGAATTACTAGCTAAATGCCCGTGTGTTTCTATGGATTTAAAAAATTTTAGAATGTGTTTGTATGCATGTTCTAAAAATTTTTACTACCCGTCATCTTCGGAACATGTGGTATGATAAGTTTTAAAAATCCATAGCAACGCATGGGTATTCAGCTAGTAAAAGATCAAATTGAAGTTACTAGCATCACTGACAAGTTGAATAGTGCAGACTCCAACATGTAGTATGTGGTGGATAATATAGGTTATATAGGAAAATAATAATGATTTGTGTTGCACATTCTACTCTGCCCAATTGAGTAGTCAAACCAAGATGCAAGATTCATCAAGTCACAATCTACATCTTATAATGGTGTAGATGCTTAAAACTGAAGTTCAAAAATTAACAAGATAGGTTGGTACGCTTTCACTTTGTTCAGGTTAAAGGGGTGTAAGATCGAGGAGGCCGACTAGAGGGGAGATGAATAGGCGGTCTAAAAATTCTCTTCTAATTATTAATAATTCTTTTGTCTAAACCAATTAAACAATGCAGAAACTTAAGTCAATTTGGTTTAGCACAAATAACGCCTATATCGATTAAGTTTACCCAAGTGCACCAATAACCTAAGTCTATATCAATATTTTGCAATCCTAAAATGACAAGCAATCAATTTAACTATATGAATATAAATTGCTTGGATGTAAATTGAGTACAAGAAAACAAACCACAATAGACGTGGTCTCTTTTTACCGTGGTGTTTGGAGACTTGCCAGTCTCCCCTAATCCACGTTGAGGTAAGCCCAAACTAATTGGACCGACTTCATGAATTAAGCCTTCCATCTCAATCCACTAGTGGTAGCTCTTTCCCGTTTCAGGTAGGTGAGCTCTAGCCTTTACATTTTACCAGGTCTTCTCACAACCTTCTTTAAGAAGATCACTGCGCATGACCAACACCGTCTAGGAGTCGGCAAACTCCAAGAGTAACAATTCAAGCCCCTCACTTGACTCTCACCATATGCAATGAATGCACCAGCTCAAATGGACACTAAGTCCCCCTTTAGATGCAACACATGCAATCTAGATCCCTTCTCCTTGCTCACAAAGTGTAACACATGCACAATTGAGTGGAGAGCCTCACACTAGCTCAAGATAGAAATGGGTCAAACAACTTTATCTCCAACCAGCCAAAATGGGGTATTTATACCCCACACAAGAAAACTAGCAGTTGGAGCCAAATCCTTAAAAAATCAAGGCGAGCAGAAATACCACAGTTTAGTGGTCGGTACTTTCGCATCTATTCTAACACAACAATAATGGCTATTTTAGAGCTTCTGAACTAGATGTTAGAAAGTCGAGTGGAACTACTGCCATTGAAATCCTAGTAGTTCAGAAGTTCCGCTCCACACATGCGGAACTACCAATTCGTGGGAATGAGACGACCACCACACATGTGTCTCTATGGAAAAAATGTACCGCATCAAAATCTGAAGCTTATGAAGTCCGGTAGTACCGCGCAACACACGTCGGTACTTCCGCCTTCCGACAGTACCGCTCACATAGAGCCGGTACTTCCGGCGGCAGGACGAGCCGCTCACATATAGCCGATCAGACCACTCGTATCTGGTAGTACCGCATAACACACACTGGTACTTCCGATAACTAGTAGTACTGTTCACACAGAGCCGATACTTCTGACCTCCGGTAGTACTGCTAAACACACAGCAGTACTTCCGACTTTCTTGAAAAGTGTAGATATTTCAACATATTTTGCAAAACGCATTTGCAAACTATCGTATCATTCACACAAGGATCAAACATGATTCCCAACAAGATGCAAAACACATTTGCATACTTTTGAAATCATGACACAAGGAATATGTACGTGGACTCTTCACATTTGCAAAACACATTTGCAAACCTAAGTCGCATATTTCAAGGATTAAACATGTTTCTAACAAGTTGCAAAATATGTTTGCACACTTTTAGAATCATGACACAATGATTGAATATGAGCTACAACCATTTGCAAAACACATTTGCAAATATAAGCCTCATATCACAAAGAATGAAAACATGGACTTTAAGTACTTGCAAAACACATTTGCAATGCATAGTCCCCATGTTACAAGGATTCACACATGAGCTTTAACTTATTTGCAAAACACATTCGCAAATACAAGCCTCATGTCACAAAGAATGGAAACATAGACTTTAAGCACTTGCAAAATACATTTGCAATGCATAGTCCCATGTTACAAGGATTCACACATGAGTTTTAACTATTTGCAAAACATATTCGCAAATACAAGCCTCATGTCACAAAGAATGGAAACATGGACTTTAAGCACATGTAAAACATATTTGCAATGCATAGTTCCATGTTACAAGGATTCACACATGAGTTTCAACCATTTGCAAAACACATTCGTAAATACAAACCTCATGCCAAGATGAGCTATAAGAGGTGAGGTTGATCTAACAACATATGATGAGACTCAAGCTACTAAGCATGACCTCTCTTAATAGTACAGCAACATATACTAGCAATCCGGTCTTCTAACCAAACACCAAGACTGGTAAAAAACTAGGAACATATCATTAGCCCTAGCTAGTCATACCTTTGCTTTGTGCATCCTTTTGAAACTTGATGACACACATCATTACTTCAAGTCCGAGTCATCGTCCTGACATCCATCGACACATGATGCATCTATTTCTTGAACTCCATCAACACATGATGCGTTTTCACTTAATTTGATGATCAACACATGATCATCTTCTCTTGGATATGCATCAACTCATGATTCATCTTCTTCTTA
The DNA here is from genome assembly GCA_017311315.1 of Dendrocalamus latiflorus. NCBI lineage: Eukaryota > Viridiplantae > Streptophyta > Magnoliopsida > Poales > Poaceae > Dendrocalamus > Dendrocalamus latiflorus. The sequence goes on along the minus strand of CM029653.1, from coordinate 16,053,914 downwards.
AAAGCCTTCAAAACATGAAGCCATCTTCTATCTAGACTTGATGATCTTCAACACATGAAGTCATCCTTATTTGTGGCACCTAACCTATTCATCCAATTCATGAAAAATATTAGTCCACAAATTAATTGTTATCAATTACCAAGCTTTACCATTAACACATAATGGAGGGACTAGATTCTACAATCTTCCCTTTTTAGTAATTCATGACAATCCCAACAAATATGAGATAAAGATTGTATTTACGAGTATACAATATATATACAACACTTGTATACTCTAAGATAAGCTTTAAGCAAAGCTTAATTATCCGATTGTCAATAATTACCCAACCATTAACACATAATGGAGAAGTTAGATGACAACCTGATTGCAAATGAGCATATATAAACTACACAAGTTATATATATATATATATATATATATATATATATATATATATATATATATATATATATATATATATATATATATATATATACACTCAAAGAATGTGTTTCAAAGTAAGGATCCTAAATATGCATATTAAAGGAAACAAGGATCAATACTTATGAAACCTCAAAATATAGAGTGAACTCCTCCTAAATGTGTGCATACAAGTATGTATAATGAAGACATATGCACATATTCATTTTAGACTAATTATGGAGTTCAATTTATATTTTGGATCCAAGGAATGCACTAATAATATATGAGAATGTGATTTTGAATGCATACTAATGTGATTTCGAATGTATACTTCTTATGATTTCATATTTTCATCCAAATGAGACTAAGCAATAATATACTCAAACAAGCATGTTAGTCTCACATATAGATTTGTCATTCAGTCATATATTTGGATGTGAGAAATGCAATAAGTTTATAAGAAAGAAATCGAGTACATACCTCAATAATTTCACCTTTTCATTCATGTGAGACTAAGTAATATCATAATCAATAAATAAGATTAGTCTCATAAATACATTTATCATTATCTTCAAAATCTCATAATAGTGTTTGTCATTATCACCAAAACCAACTTAAATGGAGCTTGATCTTTTAATCTCCTCCAACTTAAATAGAGCTTGATCTTTCAAAGGGATGTTCCGATAATGGACCCTTGCCTTCGAGTTGGTATACTTGGTATTATATGGTCAGTGATGCCAAATGTGGTCATGGACTCTCAGTTGACACCATTGGAGAGAAATGGTGTTTTTTTAAAGGTAACGAGGAAATGGAGGGCAGCAGTACCTTGCCCCCGTTTAGCACTTTAGTTCTAAAGATTGCTCCGGCTTATATCACCTTCACAAATTCCAACAGAATAGAAAGTTACCATGTTGTGTTTGCCGGTGTAAAAGATACCTAATATTTAGCTGTAGTGCTATCAAGTTGTCGACTAATCAGTGACTAATCCACGACTAGTCATCGAGTCGCTACATGGCAGATGATTAGGGAGGCCGACTCGACTGGAGCGACTAGTCAGGCGACCGGACGACTAGCTGGCCATGTTGAGCCATCCGACTAGGAGGCCCATTAATTCAGTTTCAGTTTGAGGCCCACTAGGAGAGGCTGGGCCCGAGAGTTAATAGCAATGAGTGAAGAATGGAGGCACAGGCCGCCCAAGGGAACGGAGTAACCCTAGATCATCATCCTCTCGAGTCTCATCCTGTGTGTCTACGACCTCGAGGAGGCCCGCAAGTTTTGCTCTAAGCATAGCCTCGTCACCTCCACCGCTTTCGTTGCCTCCCTCCCTCCCGATCACCACTTCGGGGTCCCGTTCAGAGCGGCTTCACTTGTTGGTGGCAGTCTTCGAGGACCGCGGGGATGGGTCGGAGCTAGGGCTTGGGGCGGGCGGTGGGAAGGAGGATGAGGGGAGAAAGGTGGAGATAAGGGAGAAGGAGGCACCCGGCCCAGGGAGGTCACGCTGTAGGAGTGGATTGGGCCATCCGACACAATTGAGTGCTATGCGTCGCCATCACCGCATTGCTCGAAGGTGATTGTTTTATGCTTGCCTCTTCCATTATTTGCTTTGAGCATTGCATAGTTTGGATGTTCATACTTGCATCCTGAAGACTTGAACCAACCCTAACGTGCTCCTTCCTTGCTCATATGCGGCTGCTTCTGTTTGATTCTTTTATTTTGCAAGAATTTTGGTTGGGGTTTTTCTGGAGAGGTGTTGATTTGTCTGAGGGAAGGGATGGGGAAGCAACTAGCACAACTAGCAGCAAGTAGTAACCTGACTCTGGGGACTAGTCGGTTGACTAGTCGCCCAAGTCGCCCCCTTGATGACTCGACTCGACTTTACGACTTACTAACCTTGTTTAACTGCTATTCTGATTTACTCCTTGTAACTGTTAATGCAGTAATACAGAATCCCCTAATTACATAGATTGTCACAACAACAGTAAAGCAAGTGCACATATATTGTCGACTTGCCATTCATTAATCCAGAGTTCCAGACATGGGGCAATAAAACCAAGTTTGGCCTTTGGAGTCAATCTCGGTATGATGTTTAATTGAAATGTAACTGTTTATCAAGTGACCAAATAAATCCTGTAAATTTAATCCTGAACATTTCCAGGCGCAGCATAAATTTGCTACGAACACGAGTATCATAAAAATTCTAACTAATGCGAGGGTTGCAGTGGGTGATCAATCAAAAACATTCATTCCTCAAAATGTTGTATCTGTGATTGACAGACGTATAAGAAGTTTCCTAAAATAGGAATCCTAAAAGGTAAAAAAAAATTAATATGCAGATATTTTCACAGCGTACGGGCCTCCAATAATTAAGTGCCAGAATGTACACTATGTGTTATCTCTTGATTTTGAAGGTAACGAAATTTAACACTATGTAGCATCAAAGTAGTTGCTATTTATCCTGTCATGTTCCCTCAACAACATGCTAATGCTATGTGACATTTCATCACATTAGATGAGACCATGACAGTTCGAGATATTGATGTTAGACTATATGTGCGTCCAATAGTTCGACAAAATGTGCACATAATTTAAGAAACTAAGCTTACCACCCATTTCTAATTGGCCTGATAGGAAATTAAACTGGCAAGCTATTCATATAATTCTAAGAACTAAACCACCTTGTCCTAGACTTAGCTTAGGATGAGCTGCTCATCTATGCTTTGCGAAACCTGCTTGTCTTCTCTAACACATCTACTAAGACAGAAGGGCAATTTCTTTTGAGATTTGCATAAGCTTTGGTTGCCACCACAGCATCCATCACATTTGAAGATACGATAAATTAAATGCAAACATCCCTAAGCTTGTCAAAACCATGATGGTTAGCTAAAGCCAATGTAGTTGCCACGGTCTCCACGTCAAGATTCTTGCCAAGGATGTTTTGACATAGCAAATTCAGCCTGTCCATGGCGTATCTATCTGCAGCCACAAGTAAATGCCGGATCATCTGTGTAACACCCCGATCCTCCACAGGACCCAAGATGCTACCACCATCCACTTACCATTTCAAGAGTGTTGCTATTCCACTTTTAGCAGCACCTCTATTTTCTGTTAATACCGTTACCCACAGATATCAACCCACAAATAACATAAACAAGTTTAGGGTTCCATTGCTAGCAAACTAAACCCTAAGTTCAACATACAAGCTCAGTATGCGGTTAAACTGTTATTTCACATGTGCAGTGCCAAAACAACTATCCCCATTCCATGCATGTTGTCATTCTTCACCTAAAAACAACGACAAAGCAAGGGTGAGTCCGGAGACTCAACAAGCACACGATAAAACAGTAACATCACTTTAGTCATTTCAATCAACTTCATGAACTGTAAGCTGTAATTCCACTTTATGACTTTAAACTGTAAGCTAAGTCTGTAACTGTATACTGTAAATCAATTCTATGTCTGTAAACTGTAATTCAACCATATGTCTGTAAACTGTAATTCAACCATATGTCTGTAAACTGTAATTCAACCCTATGTCTGTAAACTGTAAAGCACAACTGTAACTGTAAACTGTAAATTACAACTGTAACTGTAAACTGTAAATCACAACTGTAACTGTAAACTGTAAATCACAACTGTAACTGTAAACTGTAAATCACAACTGTAACTGTAAACTGTAAATCACAACTGTACTGTAAAATGTAAATCACAACTGTAACTGTAAACTGTAAATCACAACTGTCTGTAACTGTATCACTTTCTGTCACTGTAATGCAATGCAATATCATGCAATGCATCTGTATGCTCTGTAACTGTAGCGTATACCGGTATAGCGGAGCGTCCACCCGTCGATGGACCGCTCATTTGCCTACCTCTGTAGGTCTTATTCCAGAGCACTCCGGACTAGTCATATGACTTTCTCACCGACCTGGCTCTTATTCAAGAGCACTCCGGACTAGTCATGACTTTCTCACCGACCTGGCTCTTATGCATTTTGCTTGATGCAATATGCCTCAAATGTGAATGTCTAATCATAAACATTACTTATCAAGGTATGATTAGCACATAATCACATACATCATCTCATAAATATTGTAAATCATGGCACGGGAACACAAATATCAAATATTCACCATAATTTACTGTTCTACCATGCACTTGCCTGTTAACCTGGCGGACGGTGCGTGGACGGCACCAGACTCGAACCGCCACCTGAACAAGCATTAATTATTTCAATTCATCACTCATGCAATACATACGAGTACATAACATCGCACTTACATGTCAACTTAGCACAACCAAACTCTATCATCGGATATCTCCCTGTTGTCCCGATGTTTAGCGATATGGTCGATTAAACTCGTATATAGCATTTTACATATTTATTCTCTTTCCTCTATCGCCACGGATCGACCAGATCACCAGTTGCAACCTCAATTTCTCCGCGCAGGTAACCATATTAATAAACAATATTCTACTGGCTACCCGAACCAATTCTAATAATCCACAAATTCACTTATGCCTGTTTCGATAAATAAATGGGAGAGGGTTTTCGAACTGTTACCCCAAGCCCGACGACTGAATCCGGGTACGGACTGTCGTTCCCTGGCTGGTTCTGGCGAATCCGACGCCGAATCAAATCTCCCTTTTTTTCTTTTTTTTTTCTTTTCTTCTCTTCCTTCTCTCTCTTTCTTTTCCTTTTCTTTCTTCCCTTTCTTTTCCTTCGGCCGGCCTCCCTTCTTTCCCCTTTTTCTTCACGGGCGGCCGCACTCCCCTCCTCCTTTCTTCTTCTCACGCCGTCGGCTCTTCTCCCCTCCCTCACTCCCTCACCCAGCCGCGGCCCCTCCCTCTCTCCTTCCGACCGGAGTCCGGCCCTCCCCTTGCTTCCTTGCGCGGCGCGCAACAAGCAAAACCGGGGAGCGGCGGCGGCTAGAGGGCGACGACGCGCGCGGGGCGAAGCAACGGCGCCGGCGGCTCACACGGGCGGAGCGGCGACGGCGCACGGCCGACGGGGCTAAGGGACGACGGCGAGCTGCGGCAGCAGGCGCGAGAGGCGACGGCGACGGCAGCCAAGGGCGGCGGCGCCAGCGAAGATACGATAAATTAAATGCAAACATCCCTAAGCTTGTCAAAACCATGATGGTTAGCTAAAGCCAATGTAGTTGCCACGGTCTCCACGTCAAGATTCTTGCCAAGGATGTTTTGACATAGCAAATTCAGCCTGTCCATGGCGTATCTATCTGCAGCCACAAGTAAATGTCGGATCATCTGGCTGTTATCATCTCCCTGAAGATCACCCATGTCAGGCAATGAATCGGTGTAAGTGAAATGCAGGAGGGCCCTGACAACAGCAGGCTGCATGTCTTCGATGCTTACACACGGCATCTTCGCCTCCCTCATCGGCCCATAAAGCTCTGCTCTGAAGATAGGTGACCGCATGGCCAGCAATATCTTGTGCGCTGCAAAGGTCGCCCCTCCAACACTGAAATTGACATCTACTCCCTCCTTTTCTTCCAACAGCTGGCCAAGATGGTCGGTGATGTTGGACTGGGGCACCCTGATTTCAGAATTCCGCATGTTTTTCAGACCTTTGGTTCTTTGACGATTGTAAGCACACATTTAATCGTGTGGCGATCGTCCTGAATGTACCCTGATCCTGATGCTTCCAGATCTTGGTTGAACTTGAACACTACAACTCCAAACTGATCACTGTACCCAGAGTTGAACACACTTGATTGTTTTTGGGACACCCCGCGGCTCCGCAACCCGGAGGGCTTCACCAATCTGAGGTCATAGAACGACCGCACCTCGGCATTTTTGCTCATGAGCTCGAGATAGACTGAGACAAGGTCTTTGACAGCCTCGGTGTCTCTGTCGCGGTAGAAGCGGATGGCCCAATCATAGCCGCCGATGGTGATGGTGACTGACCAGACTAACTTGCCGACGCCGATGCCCTTCTTGAGGCTGTACCCGACGATCTTGAACACGTGCGTTCCCTGCGCCGCCTCCGTGGTGCAACTCGACGCCGTCTCGTTGCATTCGGGCGCCATCCTCGCTGCAACCAAGATTCAAGAACTGGTAGTGGGGAACGGATCATACGAGAGGAAAAGAGGCAGATTTGTTTAGTAGTAGCAGTAGCAGTAGAAGAAGAGGCAGCAGCAAGCAAGCGAGAGGAGGTGGTGGAAGCAGCGAACCCTGGAAGACGACAGGAGGAACCGGAGGTGGTCGGCGGGCGGCGGCGAAGGCGAGGAGGCTTCTTGGAGGAGAGTCGGAAGGGAGAGGATTCACCTCCGAGGTTTGCCTAGATTAATCAACCGGCGGCCAGAGTGCTGGGTTGGGTCGCCTATTCACAGTGCCTTTTCTTTTTTTTTAAGTGGCTGTGGCTTATTACTTTGACTAAATTTTTTGAATTTTCACATGTTAATGAGAGAGATTAGGGAGAAAAATACTTACTTATGATTTTAGCTGATACAGATGTTGAGTTTTTAACGTATACTATAATTAACTTGTACGTCCGTCTTGAAAAGATATTCCGTTTGAAAGTTAGGTACTGTAACAAAAGTCATTTTAAAAGCCACAAAGAACAGGCTGTTAATTTCTGCTTCTGCTCCTATCAACCACTATTATTTATCAGCCATAACTTTTTATCAATCATTACTTTTTCTTTTTATATATTATAATATATTTTTTTATTTTATTAAATCATAATTTCGTAAGTCGTATGGTGGTTCGAATATTATAATATTTTTTCTTGCACTATCATTCTTATATAATATATTGCTATTCATCAGTCGTTTCTATCGGCCACCACTATTCATCAACCATAGTCAGAAGCCATCAGTGAAAACCAATTTAACCCCCGGGTCCCAAATCTATCACACGTATGACCCATCCAGTATCCTATCCAGCTTTTTTTTGAGACAGAAAGTATACTATCCAGCAGTGCCACATGTTTTTTTGGACTTTTTAGCATATTTGGCACTATATTTACAAAAATAGTTGTATGTCTAGCGTATTGACAAAAATTGCATTTTTGCCATCCGATGGCTGGACGCCAGCATGTGTGGGCTGACGTGTAGCCGCTGTCGACCCGTGGTGGGACAGCAAGCAGCCTGTCATCCTACCACCAGATGGCAAAGGACCTGCCATCTCACCACTAAGCGGTAGGAGATTAAATCGGCTGATTAGCTGGCTTAATTGCCTATCCTAATTTATTTTTATGCTTACTGTTAGTTTGAATTTTTAAATATAGCAAATGAGTAGGGGTGCAACCGGGTTAGATTTAGACGGATATTGCTCATACCATATCCTAACTCGTATTTTTTTCTCGGATTCGGGGTCGGATACGGTAAAACCGGATACGAATACAAATTCGGAGTATTCGGAATTTCGAATACGGTGCCGCTGGAACGGATACTTGATGGTTTCGGATCGAAAACGGATAGTACGTGCATACGGAAAGGAACATATGCTAAACCATACCACCATCACTTCAAGCCTTAAACTATTAGACATAAGTACATAATAGTGATTATAATTCATCAGCCGAAGATGGTGTGACGTTTCCCCCAAAATTGCCCATTGAGGTGTGGCGTTTCAAGATGAATCTTGATTCTTGACAGACAACATTTTCTTTTTCTAGGCTAAAGAAATTTTACTAAATTAAGGTAGAGACAGTTGACAATTGGGGATAATAGACTTTTGACAAATTTATCTGTTCATTTACTGAAGCATGCTAAAGTTCATCGTTTAATAATACTCTGATTACAGGCTTTTCATTCCATTACCTAGGAAGAGTGATCTTAATGAGCAAATTTAGGATTCCAATTGCACAAGCAGCAGAATTAGAAATAAAACACTATTTTAGTATTGTATATTTATAGTTGCCACAACTGAATGTCATATTCCTTTTAGAGAACTTAAGCTTGCATGATCCAGGAAAACTTTCTATACACTGCACACCTCAACCAACAACATGACAAAAAAACAAATACTAGCAAAATAAAAGGTGAATTCTTAACTCTTACCAAATATCCGACCGAATATCCGACCGGATAATTATCCCGTATCCGAATACCGATACTATTCGGTCGGATAACAACTCTCCCGAATCCGACCGGATACCAAATTCCCTTCCAGAATCCGGTACCAACCGGATTCAGTACCGGATCAGTCGGGATTAACCTAACCCATTTGCACCCCTACAAATGAGCTTAAAAAATTACAAAAGTTTATGTGCAATCTCCTAACATAACGTACTTAGCTGTAGCAAGATAGAGGTAAAATAAGATTATTTTGGCATTTGATTGTTGATTTTTTGCTGAAATTACAATGTCATGGTTGTTAGATTTTTTGAGTCATTTAATTAAAATAATAGAAAATAATAAAAAATAGAAAACACTTCTATATCTCCACAGACAATATAAAAAACATAAAAAAAAACAAAAAAACAAAAAAACCGAAAATTAAGAAATCAACGTGTTTATTTTAGCTTTTGGCTTATGATTAAAGGTCTTTGTTAGCCATTTGAGTCTACGGTCAAAGTCTGTCCTTCATGGAGGTCCATTCAAATATGTCTGATTAGTATCAGTTGATGACGAGACTATGATCCTGTCACCAATCACTTGGCTGACTGACTGACTGACTGCAATCACAAGGCACTCTCAAAGTGACGGAGCCAGGATTGGAGTGCAAAATGGGATTAAAATATAAATACGACAACAACATTATTTAGTATGTAACAAACATTACTTAGTATTGCCTAAAACGAAAAAATGCTATCAAATATAAATACGACAGTAACGAAGCGGATGCATGCTGGAAGAACAGAGGTAGCTGCTGAAGCATATGAACAAAACATGCTGGTATGATGGCTAGTCAACACCATAAATGTTGGTATGCGTAAACGAATGTAGAAAGAAATGGATTGCTGTATGAAGCCTTGTGCAGCTGTCAGTGCTGAGATGGAAACTATCAAACTACTAAGGACCTCAACATTTATTTACTTCAGGGGAATGTTTTAACTAACAGAGCATGATGGCCATTGTTGGAACTCATGAGGAAGAGGAATTGATGACCACCTGTGATTGGGGTTGTGATCACGTGGCATGTAGACACCTGACGACCTGCGCGGGTGGGGGACACCAATAGCGCGCCGCGTCTGTTGTGGTGTACGCTCACCTCTGTTCTTGGAACGGGAGGAGCACTGGACGACGACGCTGATGGGCTGCACGAAGGATGGGAAGGGGAAGGCATGCCAATGGTGCCCGTGGCATGGGGCGCAAATGGTGCAGAGGCACATTATTAAAACAGTTAACTTCTTAGGCAAAAGGATTCATACAGCAATGTTTTAACTGCATAACCGGCACCTGCTTACGTAAGCTATAGCATAGATTCATATATTTGAGATTGCTTATATAAAAATTCCTCCATTAGGCTACCTACCTTTGTTAATTGTTTATCAGAATTAAATGGATTAAAATCACAAGATTATGACCTGAGAGGCAAAATTAGTTTTAATCAATTTAACTAGATGACAAATCTATCGTGCAAAGAGGACAAACTAATCCATTGATAACCATAGGAAAAGGTTGAAATTATTCAGCCAAATAACATCACGGTTGGAGTCCAGAGGAATATTAAAATTTTACATGCATCAGAAGAAGTAAACATCATCTTCGTCTTTATTTAGATGTGAAAACAAGGGACACAACTTCACATATGTTGTCAAGATCTTCCTCACCCTGGTTAATACATAGCTCCCATTGCATTGATCGAGGCATGAACATTGGCTCCTTCAAAGTTTTTGTTTATTCTGCAGCTGCCTTCCTCGCCAAGCTTGCCCAGTTTACAACAACAAATACATAGATTCTGTCATAGAGCTTGTCAAAGAGCCGGAAATAAGCAATCCTCCATGTCTTCTTGCTTGTTGCTTCCGAGATAATCATGGATGAACGTATCATTTCCTGAACAAAAGTCCCACTACAAGTCCCACCCCAAGACCAAAACAAAAGGTCATGGGCTCAAATTCTTGCTTGTTGCTTCCGAGATAATCATGGATGAACGTATCATTTCCTGAACAATTCTTTTGAAGAAGAGGCCCACAAAGACCACTGTTTCCAATGTACATAATTGACGGATTGTCCGCATTGAGGGTGTCAAGTTGGCGGCCTGAGGGTATCCTTCCAGACAAATTGTTGTAGGACAAGTTCAAGTAGCTCAGAGATGTCAAATTTGATAAGCTTGATGGGATTTCACCAGAAAGCTTGTTTTTAGAAAGGTCGAGAGATTCCAATGACTGCAGAGCGCCAATCTTGTTAGGTATGTTTCCGCTCAGGTGGTTTGATGACAAATTCAAATTTATTAATGCATCAAGAGAAGTGATATCTGTGGGAATTTCACCAGTTAAGGAGTTGCCTGATAAATCAATACTCACGAAATAGTCGACTCCATTGCCATCATAAGTAAGCTTTTGCCCTTTTGTAAATATGGACGAGATTTGTCCATATCGAACGGCTGTATGTGCCGCGGGTTCTCCATAACCAATATTGTAACCTTGTATAGCCATGAGGCCCTTCAGGGTCATACATGTTAGGTTTGACAGATGCCTAGGAATAACACCAGATAAGTTATTGCCTGATAGATCCAAGTATTGAAGATAACTAAGATTTGTTACTTCAACCGGAATATTCCCATAAAATGCATTGTGGCTTAGTCGTAGAAAACGTAATGTCTCCAGCTGTCCTATCCATGCTGGTAACCTTCCAGAGAAATTATTCCATGCAAGATCCAAGAACTCCAGATCTGTGCAGTTCAGCAAAAATTCTGGGAATTTTCCTAATAAATTGTTGTTGCTTACCATGAGGTCCGTTATGGTTTGGCCATCAAAACACTGAGGAATTTCACCTTCCAAAAGATTGCTTGATAAATCTAGATAATCTAAACTTTGCATTTGGCACATAGATTCTGGTATGCTGCCACGAATTTTATTTGAATACATAAGCAATGTTTGAAGACATGGAGCTTCAAGATTAGATGGTATTGTTCCTGAAAAGGCATTGTTGGAGATATCTAACAAGGTGATATATCTTGGCAATGATGGTATTGGTCCAATGAGCAGGTTTGAACTGACGTCGAGTTCTCCAAACGCCATGTCATCCATATGTGCTGGCAAACTGCCACTTATTTGGTTGTGAGAGATGTCGAGATATGTGGCCTGCGAAAATGTAGACCAAATCCAATTTGGAATATTGTCCCTTATAGAGGTGTTTGAAATGTCAAGTTTAGTGATTTCCGGCTGCCGCTGAAACCAAGCTGGAAACAGAGGACCCATCTGGCAAGATGCAAACACTGCAGACTCAAGCCTAAAGGGAGGAAGCCAATCTGGATCCACTACAACCTTCAAATTATTGGAAGAAAAGTCTATGTTCTTTAAGCTTACTAGACCTGCGAAGTGTTTCTTAGTTCCAAAGAAGTCAAATTAGAAAGGGTACCAATTTCAGTGGTTACACTTCCACTGAGGTGATTGCTGGAGAGGTCAAGGGCAGTTAAACCCGTCAAATACCCAATCCCAGGTGGGATACTTCCACTGAGGCTGTTGCTGGAGAGGTCAAGTATGCTCAAGGTGGTGAATTTTCCTATCAAATTTGGCAGGCCTCCGGTGAAACTATTGTAACTTAAATGCAGCTCTTGCAAATTTTTCCATGCGCATTTCAGCAACCCCTCGATGGAAATAGTTATATATTCATTTATCCCATTACCGCTAAGGTCTAGGGTTTCCAAACTGCAAAGATTCTTCAAATTTCCTGTCGTCATCAAACTATTGTATGACAAATCAAGGACTTGGAGGGATGACATGTTTCCTATTGCATCAAGAAGTTGGCCAAATAATCTGTTGGACCCAAGGTTTAGGTATTTGAGGCTCGTTGCTTTCCAAAACCAACATGATGCGATTGAGTGGTCAAAATTATTCATTTGGAGGTCAAGCTTCTCAAGTTTTGTGAGATTAAGGTACGGAAGCGATTGGTTTGCAGCATCAAGTGAACAGGAAGAAAGACGGATGACCCTTAGAGATGGTATCGTATTCAGCGTATGAGGCCAGTCAGCTATCCCTGACAGATTTACTCCGCTCATGCCAAGGTATTGTAGCAAAGGTAGATTTGTTAACCAGGAGATATCTGTTGAGTACATCATATCTTGCTGGCCAAGATCAAGATACTGCAACTTAGATAGGTTACCAAACTGAGGCGCTCTACCAGCAAATGTTATGCCAGAGAGGTTGAGATATTTCAGGTTCATCATTGAGCCCAAGAACTCAGGAATAGGGATTTGTGGCCCTAGCAAGTAGTTCATGCTAAGGTCAAGGTGCTCTAGATGCTCCAGGGAAAGCAAAGAGGAACTTATCTCAGAGAAGGTGAAGCTCGAGGACATGGCCGGTTCAGCGTCCATGTCTGGATTTGGATTGCGAAGGTGAAGCTTGAGGACATGGCCGGTTCGGTTGCTGCACTTGACGCCTCTCCACCGGCAGCAGTCTCGGCCGTGCCACGAGGCGAGGCGGTTGGTGGGATCACTTCTGATGCCCTTCTTGAAGGAGAGCAAAGCGGCCCTCTCGGCGGGAATGCAGCCGCCGCCATGGCGGTGCTGGGGATGGAGCGAACCACCGGTCAAGATTGAAGTGGTGCTTATGGTGATGAGGAGGATGAGGAAAGGATTTGTTTTGGGATGCATGCTGGAATAAGGTAAATACAGGCTTAGTGTAATTTCGCTACTAGAGCTTGGTAAATAAATAGATGTTTGGCCAATCCTTTGGAGTGATGCTTGGCCATTTGGGTCACTGGGTCAGCAAAGTCTAGTCTTCGTCCATTATGGAGACTCATCAATTTAATAATCCGACCAGTACCAATGGATGACAAGACTGTGATGCCTGTCACCAACTAATTGCTTGATTAATCATGCGCTACTGTCAAAGTCACTTCCCTTTTTGACTCTGGAGGTCACAAAGGAGAAAGAATTAGACGACGCGTAGACGTAGAAGAAAGAAGTGGATTTGCTGTATTGTCTATACATGTTGAGATGGTAACGACTAAGGACCTTGGCATTCACTTCAGAGAATTTCTTAACTAAGCACAGTTTGTTGTGGGATGAGTGCTGGAATAACATAAGGCCCCGTTTGGCACAGCTCTAGCTCCGAGATCTATGCTAGATCTGTAGTTTGTTGACTAAATTAAAGTGATTTAAATATTTTATTTAATATATAATATAAATGAAATGAGTCATGTAAATGCACTTAACATGCCTGCAACTCTAGATCCATGATTTCCTAGAGCTACAGATGACTAGCTCTAGGAAATCTACAGATTTTCTAGAGCTAGAGCTCTGCCAAACGGGGCCTAAATACAGGCCATACCCTTGGAGTGAAATGCACGCAGGTAAGGGCATCCATAGTGTATATAACCTAAGGGGGTTTTAAGGTGGGTCCTATCTAAACCTTAAGGTCAACTCCATAGTGTATATAACCCAAAGGGTCTTAAGACGGTCCCACTCGGCAGATAAAGAAAAATTGTATTTTAATGCTTATGGCCAGGTCTTTAGCTTGAGGACTAGCCTTAATCTTTTTTTTGCTTAAAGCCTCCTTAAGGTCACCTCTGTAATGTATAAGGTTGACCTTAAGGTTGCTTAAGACCCCTGAAATGTATACACTACAGATGCCCTAAATAAATAGATGTGCGTGCATGGGCCCGCACGACGCTTTTGCTGCTTTGCGCGTGGTGTTGGCCAGCGATTTCGGTGCTCCCGCACCACGAAGCCCCCTCGGCCGGCACATGTGAATAATCCACTAAATGTAAAGTTGAACTGATGTTGAACTTCCAATGAAAGAACCATGCAATTCACAAATAAGAAATGGCCATGCAACACAGTATGTACAGCAAAAGCCATGTGCAATTGACTATTTTACAAAGAGTGCTAGCGTTAATGCAGAAGGCCACCTTCCGCACCTGGGGGCCACATAATGGAATGAGCTGCTCAGTTTGCCTAGTGGCATGGCCATCGGTGGAACAAATGGCGAATCGATGACCAGCTATGACGTCTACCTTCCTGTACAGTTTTAGAGGGGTCTTGACTGAGGCAATACTAAGAATATGTGGAGCTGCTAAGCCCCATCCCCTTCAGAATGCATATTTTTTTGGTGGCTAATGGCAAGAGATACTATTTCAGTAAGAAAAAATTATGTGGTAAACCATGTAAATGGTTGTGAATTTAGTAATGATGAATAATTGACATTTGGATTGCTTTGGAATTTGCATTTGTGAAAATTTCAATCGATCGCAGTCAAAAGTTTTGAGTACAAGTGGTTTTGATCAGCGTCTGAGTAGTTTCTGACCAGTCTGAGTGGTTTGATCAGCGTCCAAGTGGTTTCGGACTAATCTGAGGGGTTTTACTTGGCATGAGTGGTTTTGGTCTGCTCCGAGTGATTTTGGTTTAGTCCAAGTGGTTTTGATAGGCTCCAAGTGGTTTTGGTTTGCTTTGAGTGGTTTTGATCGGCTCCGAGTGGTTTCTATTGGGTCCAAGTGGTATCGAATAGCGTTCAAGTACCATTGTTGTATCGGACGACATTCGAGTGCCATCGGAGTATCGATGGGAGTTCGAGTGGCATCAAAGCATAAGGCGGCGTTCAAGTGCCATAGAAGTATCGGACGGTATCCAAGTGACATTGGAGGATTGGACGGCGTTCAAGTGACATAGAAGTACCGGACGGTGTCCGAGTAGCATTGGAGGAACAGATGGCATTCGAGCATATCAAAGCCCCGAGTGGTATCGCTTAGGATTCGAGCGGTGCAGTCGAAGATTTTGAGCATTGAGCAGTCGAAGGCCTCGAGTCAAAGACCCTAGAGTCGGAATGACTAGGTACTTGGTAGTCGGAATGACTAGGTACTCGGTTGTCGGAAGGTTCGGTACTCGAAAGATGAAAGTACTCGGTGGTTAGATGGTCGTGGTACTCGGTAGTCGGAAGGATTTGGTACTCGATAGTCGTGGTTTTCGCCATCGTGGTCAGCGACCGGTTGTCATAGTGTTGCAATCAGTTATCGAAGACTTGTGATATGTGATCGGTACTTGTAGGCTTCAAGTAAGCGTTGGGATAGTAGTCGGTGATTAGTTATCCGTGCTACAGTACCAGGTAGGTACCTGGTAGCGGTTGATGGTGATACAATATAGAGTCAATACTTGATGGTTCTGTGGTCAGTAGCGATAATTGTTATTCCCAAGTGTTTTGAGCGGAGCGATGATATTTCTCCAGTACTTGTGGTTTTCGAGTACTCGATGAGCTAGCGGTTGTAGTGAGTAATCGGAGGTTGGATTTCTAGGAAGCGATAGAAATTGTGGTCATAGACACCTGCTTGGTGTTCGTGGATGGTTTGGTTCTTGTCTATGGATAAATGAGTGTGTGTTATATGTGTGTGCTGATGACGGTCAAGTTAGGAAGAACATGTGCTGAGGAAAATACTTCTTTGGTCTTTGCATGTGTAGGTGGGCGTCAAGATGATTTTGGTCGATGACAAGGAGGACTAGGACTAGAATAGAGAGATCTAAGGTCCAGGCGGTTGGGGATGTCACGCGAGATGGTTGGGCTCACGCTGGAGCAAGTGGAGATCAAAGGTGGTTATGTGTGAAGAATATACGGGAGGTGCGGTCTTGGAGGCTTCGACACAAGAGGTGATGCATGGAGAAGATACAAGAGGTGCAGTCCCAGAGGCTTCGGCACATGAGGTGATGGTGCATGATGAGGATACAAGAGGTGCTGTCCTGGACGCTTCATCATGTGTTGAGTTAGGAGTTGTGGATAAAGTCCATAGCTAGGAAGAGATAGAGTTTGAATAAAATCTATGTTAGAAAGAGTTTCAGGTCCCTTTGTTTTTGGAAGAGATAGAATTGTGTTCATGGTTGAAACAGACACAGTTTAGATGTTAACCTATAAAACTAGGAAGATGTTAAAGGCTAATGTGGTGGTTTTTTTAGGGCTTTCGTCAAGAAGGCTTTTAGGGGGCTCTGTGGAGACTGTTTGTGCTAGAGTTTTTAGGAGTGCTGTGAAGGCACTTTGTAGCCACAGAACATGATCTAGAAATAATAGATTAGATCCACTCTAGGATAACTTAGTCAGCGTCTGCGACATATTTTCTGAGCATCATTTTCTTATGTCTTCGGAGGTGTGCTAACATATTGTGATCTTATGGTCTACGAGCATGGTGTCTTTATTCGTCAGGTGAATCCAACCGATCAGAGCATGACGTTGTTTTTGTCTTGTTCTTGTTCGAGCGATCGAAGCAATTGAGAGGACGAAGTGTTCAAGTGGTCGAAGCGATCAAAACTTTTGAGTGGAGGAAGATTTTGACTACGTGCAAAGGAGGTCAAGCGAGCAGTCGAGCGAGTGGTCGAACGACTTGCGGTCAAAATCTTTATTTGGTAATTTAGATTGTTTTTCTTCTAGTTTGAGATTTATTTTTAGGTATCGAAAAGTGGAGGCAATCATTCACCACCACACTGCTTGCACTAGGCATTCCTACATTATGAATCAAAGAGGATTGTCTCAACATCAGCACTATGCTTTGCTTCTCTATTTCACAATAGTTGCTTCTAGCTTCCCTATGAGAACATGTTTGTTTCTGGACTTTTTTTTTTGCTTCGGCTGATGGCTTTTGGCTATGGTGGTTGATGAATAGTAATGGCTGGTAGAGAAGTCATGAGAGAGAGAGAGAGAGTACAGAGAGAGAAACTCGCATGCGATTTTGGGCGATATAGAGAGAGTCGCTACAGTATGTACCATAATCGACTTGTAGACCCAATCTTAAAAAGACACTCAGTTTAAAAGCATCCCTAAGCTTGGCACAGCCATGATGATCAACTAAAGCCAATGTAGTTGCCACGGTCTCCACATCATGATTCTTGCCAAGGATGTTGTCAGGCCTGGATTTTGCTAATCTAGAATTCTCTATGATTCCACCGCACTATTCCTTATATCAGTAGATAGTGCTCATAAATACATTACTGAACATCAAATACATATATTATAGAAACGTAAATAAAATGATGGACTTACTTATGGGCCAATCAGACTGAAATCGTCGAAAACATCAGCGGAAACGAAAACTTCGCACATGTGGTACCCTCAAGACAGGCCCACAATCAGTCAACTAGGGCTCACTACCTAGTTCTCGGTTTCATTGTCTTCTAGCTCAGTTAACTCCTTTAGATGACCATAGTGCTTATCTTTCTCCTTCTTTCTTATTCAATAATAGTAATTAAGTAACAATGAGTGCGAAGGTACTCAGCAAGGCACCACATAGAATGTAACAATAATATATGCAAGGCTATCAAAGTGAGGCTTGAGCTTCTTTTATTTGCTAAAATGCCATTATTTTGAGGAATTTTTTGTACGGATAATCTATTTTTTATTCGAAATTACAGAAATATACCCGCGGAATTTTTTTTTACAAAAATAGGCTCCAATCACCCCATGGTTGGGCGACTGGAGCCTTTCGCCCAACTAGAGGCCGACACAATACCTGTCGCTGCACCCTGGAGCGACTGCATGAAAGTCGCCCTCCCGTTGGGCGACTTTCATGTAGTCGTCCTCTTGTTGGGCGACTTTCATGTAGTCGCCCCCTAGGCGACTGCATGAACCCCCCGTGATTGTTTTAAATTTTGTGAATTTTGTAGTTTTAAACTGGTAAAAAATGTGGTAGAGTTGTAATAAAAGTTTATGTTCATTGTATGTTGCAGGTGCATAAAAAAATTTAGAAACTTTTTTTATGAAAGATTGACCGTAGAACAATCGGTACATACATTGTTAAGTGACATACGCTGAGAATTCCTGTGCGGAGAACCGGTATGTTAATATTTGTTAGATGACTTGATATATGAATGATTGAATGTGAAAAGAAGAGATAATAGACTTGTTTGAATTTAAATAAACTTCATAATATAATTGTGAGTAACATGCCGCGTATTTTTTCATTACATTCATAACATATAGCATCGGCAGCACCCCTCACTCGCCACCCTGAGGTGCCCCGTCACCGCGCCCGCGTCCTCCCGTACGGCTCTGCTTGGCCGTCCTTCGGTGCAACGGGTGACGATGCTCCAAGAAAGTAAAACGTGCAGGAGGGTGTCGCACCCGCCCCTGCGCTGGTGGAGTCAACTTCACCTCTGGCTGTGTGCCCTCCGGTGCACCGGGGAGGGCACTACCGGAGAGAACCTCCGGTGTTGCGTCAAAGGTCGGCCTGGGCCAGTCCGCAAAAAACTGGTCTACATCGTTGAGGCCCGGGGAGACGCCATATGCGTGCTGATGGTAAGGACCTGCAATAGTAATATTGTTAGTTCGTTGCATGTCGCCTTGGGATAAAAATGAGATCGGACGATGCGTAACCGCAGTTGGCGCCATCGAGGTAGGATGAGGGGCGTACAGCTCAGAGTACACCTCCTGCGTGTGGAAGCCGGGGATGTGCGGAGGAGACGTGAAGAGCTGCTGAGGTGGTGTAGGAGGCCGTGCCCAGGCAGAACCCCCTGGTTGCTCCGGGTGAGGTGGTGTAGGACGTGTCCACGTACTACCTCTGGAGTAGTGCCACGCTGGTCGGGGTGGCACTGGTGGACGACCCGTCGGAGCGCTGGGCGTGGGTGTGGAGACCGCTGGTAGCCTCGTGCAGGACAGTAGGCTAATGATACGTCCACACCCGGCCTCCATCCGACATGCAAAACTGACAGTCTCCTCGTGGGTCAACTCCACACCTGTGGTGACCCTCTGTAGTACTGCGGCGGAATCGGTCCACAGCGCAGAACTGACGTCAGCCTGGACAAAAAGACATAAAAGGGTCCATCATCGAAACGATATTGCCATTTGGGAATCTTTGAAATTACATGTAACGTACCGCGATGTGAGCGTCGCGTGCGAGGTGCGTGGGGTACATGTCTGTCGGAGCGGCGACGTGTGTGGCAGGCGGGTCTACGACATGTACGAGCCTGGTACGTGTCCGCGCCTGGTACTAGATCAGGTACTCCGTGTAGTCCACGCTGTCATATGGGCGCTCCTCCTCCATGTGGTCGTTGAGCGCACCCTCCCACTGCGCAATCCAGGGCTGCATCTTCCTCGACCAGTCCGTGCGTTTTTAACTCCCTTTCTGTTGTCCTTGCGAACACAGTAATGTAAGTACTTGTGAACACAGTAGTAAGTACGTACATATTTATGAGAAGCGATCACTCACGCATGCACAGCCCGCGGAAGCGGTGGTCCGACTGGTACAGGAAGCGCCTGTCGTAGCCCAAACTGCCTCATGACTCGCTGGGGTGCATAGTCCTCCACGTAGATATCGTACACGAGCTTCCAGCGGGTGAGCCAGAAAGCCCGGTCGCGCCAGCACAGTGCGAACAGCCCGTCAGGAGCACGGGCCTGCACTGCCGTATCTGCGTAAGGCTCCCAGCACACGTCGGAGTCTGTGAGGCGGTCAAACTGCTCCACAAAGGGCAGGTATGCCCGCTTGACCTACACGTGCACGAACTGTACCTGCAAGAAAGACAAGTTGTTTAGTATGACAATCGTCAATAAGAAAGAAATAGTTGACTGTGATAATACTTACTCGTCGACAGCACCAGAGAGAATCCATCGACGGCCGGTCGATGTCTCCCCCTGGATACATCTCGGCCCCGTACGAACCCATGTCATCTAGCACAGGTCATCCGAGGCTGAAGCGCTCGAACGACCACAACTGCAGCAGCAGGGGACAGCCCATGAGGGCCGAGTTCGCCTTGATCCTCGTGCACGCATCGCATAGGGCGCGGTATGTCGCGGCAAGTACGCTCGATCCCCAGCTGACCTGGGGGGCTCGCCGTCCGCGATCGCCCTCGCATAAGCGATAAGGCGTGCATCCACGGAATTGACGTGGCTGGTGGTGAAGATCACCCAACCAAACAGCCACAGCACGTACGCCTCCAAATGGCATAAGACCTGGTAATCGTCTGCCTGTGGATCCATGCGCTCCACCTGAATGCAAACAAGTTGTTATTAGTATGTAATAGCACAAATAAGAGCTTCGAAGACACGATCGATTTTAAATACCACGTACCCAGTACTGTGCAAGCCACCTCAGCGTCGGCCCATAGGTCTGACTCTCTTTGAAGATGTGGTGGTCATCGGCCGGTGGAACGACCCTCTCGAATCTGCCGAGCAGGTCAGCGTGCCACTCGGCCTGGGCCTCCGGTAGGAAGGCAGCGCCTCCCGCGATCGGAAGGCCAAGGAGCAGGGACACATCCTGTAGGGTCGGCGTCATCTCCCCGAATGGGAGGTGGAAAGTATGCGTCTTGGGCCCTGAGAAACCTTCTGGATCAAAAGTTATGCCCGTTTGAAGTAGATGCTGTTAGGAAGGTCGAATCCGAGTCAAACTCACGAATAGGACTTGGGTTGCGCTTGACGGTTCCACTTCTGTACTTGAGCTCACGTGGTTCTTCCCCATGGTTCCTAAGGGCAATTAAATCATCACAAGAATTAAGTAGTATTCCATTCTTTGAAACATTTGTATGCAAACTTAGGAACGCATTCACCTGATGGTTAAGTTGACGTGCTCGCACTCGAGTCATTGGTCCTTGTATCATAGTTTCAGTTTGTTGAGTTTGTTTTGGAGTTGGCACGGTTGTATCCATGGAAAAGATGTCCTCATCATCCTCCCCTTCTTGCATTTGAGTCGTCCGCGACTCAAACTCATCTTCTTCTCCCAAGTATGGCTTCAAATCTGTAATGTTAAAGGTGGGACTAACCCCAAAATCTGCAAGTAACTCAAGCTTATATGAAAGGACCATCAGCTCTAGGCATCAACTTAGACTTCCTCAATTCAGGAAATCTATCCTTTCTCAAATGCAACCAAACTAAATCGTCCGGTTGAAAAGTTAAATGCTTCCTTCCTTTACTGCCAGCAAGTTTATATTTAGCATTCATGCGTTCAATATTTTCTTTGGTTGTCTCATGCATTTTCAACATCAAATTAGCACGCTATTTAGCATCAAAATTTAACTTCTCCGAAGATGGAAGTGGTAGCAAATCAATAGGAGCACAAGGCACAAAACCATAGATAATTTCAAAAGGGCACAACTTTGTAGTAGAATGCAGCGAACGATTATAAGCAAACCCAATATGAGGCAAGCATTCTTCCCACATTTTGATGTCCTTCTTCAAAACAGCCCCAAGCATGGTAGATAGAGTTCTATTCACAACTTCAGTTTGCCCATCAGTTTGGGGATGACAAGTAGTAGAAAATAACAGCTCAGTCCCCAATTTAGCCCATAAAGTTCTCCAAAAATGGCTAAGAAATTTAGTGTCACGATCGGAAACTATTGTATTTGGCACACCATGCAAGCGAACAACTTCACGAAAGAACAAATCAGAAATGTTGGTAGCATCATCACTTTTATGGCATGGTATGAAGTGTGCCATCTTAGAAAATCTATCAACAACAATAAATATGTGTTGGACCGAAATGGCGACAGAGGGGGGTGAATGTCGACTTTTTTAAAAGCTTGCCCCCAAAAATACACAATTAAGCTTTCTCCTATAGCAACAAATGCAATGAAGAAGAAGGTGGGAAAAGGTGGGAAGAGCTCTCTGGAACCTCAAAACTAGCAGACCAACACAGAGACAAAACAATAGAGTGGAACCAACACAAGAAGGAGAAACACACCTGCTTAAAAACCTGGTCGGTCAGACTGCAGGTGGCCGGGCGGTCTGACCGCTACCTTGTCGCCAGTCAGACGGGCCTAACCACACCGGTCTGACCGCCATGTTGGGTCCGGTCTGACCGGCTACTACAAAGCGGTCTGACCGTCCCTCGGGTTCCAGCACAGGCAGCAAGCTGACAAAAATTCAGAAACACTCGAAACTTCATGTTTCAAGGAAATTGGAGAAAAGAAAGTAGTCTCCTCAGACTACAGGAACAAGAACATGTTCCAAATAGCTTAGGAACCTCAGGGAACAAAAGATTTCAGCCAAAGAGCAAGAATATCAGATTATGACAAAAATTTGAAATTTTTGCAAGAACTGAACCAAAACTCAAATTCCTCTCCAATCTTTGATCCTAGGCTCATGAAACTTTGAGTAGAGCTAATTAATAGCCTCTGGACTTTAGATACCAAGTTTCATGCCGTCTCATGAGGGGAAACAAGATTCTCTCCAAAACCCTAGAAATGGAAAGGAAGAACAGAGGAGACCAAAAAGCAAAATCTGGAATTAAATGTGGTTTGCTCTTAGGATTGACTAGTCAAATGGCTTTTGAGCGTCTCCTAGATCACAGCAACCCATTTTGCTACTCCTCAGCAAGAAAGAACTCAAATCACGAAAAGTCACAAATCAAGCAGAGAAGAACGAACAGAGGCATGAACGAGAGAATAAACTTCAGTGATTTTATTCCTAGAAGCAAGAGGATCACAGAGGAGTCCCCATACATGATTACAATCAGAGGAATGATTACATGGTGGCTCAACTCATCCTCTCACTCTCCCCAAGCTCTCAAAATCAAGAACCCAACTTAAGAACACATGAACACTCAGGGAGACATCGAAGGGAAAGACACTGCCACCTCTCCCCTGCTCTCAACAACCCATGCCAATTAAAGCCTCAAAGCAAAACAACCTCTCCAAAGGCTCTTTTGACTAAGGCAAAACCCTAACTCTCTCCCAAAGCCATGCACTCCCTCACAAGACATACATGCACATGAGAATCCCTATCCTATTTATAGCCCTTGGCTAACGGGTCTCCAACCCGTTACGCCCGCTAAACCCCGAACGGAACAGCTTCCACCTGTGCAGCTTTGCGCTTTTACCAAAACGTCCCTCCCGCACCTTCCGGGAAGCTTCCGCGTTCCTTGTCGTCCAAGCCTCGCAACCACCTCGAGTCTCCGCCGTCTTCGACACCTCCGACCGTTCTGACCTCGACACCACCTGTGTCTAGTCCGGTCACCTCGTGTCTCGCCACGACTCCGCCTCGACGTCCTGCAGCCATCACAGACAAGAAACACATCACATAGCATCGCTCGACACAAGAAAGCATAAATAGCATCAAAGAATCTCATTAAGCCTGAAAAAGCCCAAACCTGTCGAATCAAGAAAATAAGCATCTTAATCGCTTCGACCAAGTTTGACCAAGTCCAACCAAGCCAATTGCACCACGCAACGACATGGTCCGAACCACACAAACCAAACTCGACTTTCCTAATCCGAAGTCAATTACTCATCACATACTCGGGGTCACCTCCACATGGTCCATCAATATGCTATCCCTCCCCTTCTTTGTCCTAGGCAGTCCTAAAACAAAATCCATAGAAATATCTTCCCAAGGCACGCTAGGAACAGGTAAAGGCATATACAAACCATGAGGATTAATTCGTGACTTAGCCTTTTGACATGTAGTGCAGCGAGCAACGAAATGTTCCACATCACGTCTCATCTTTGGCCAAAAGAAATGACCAGCAGGTATGTCTTCCGTCTTCTTTACTCCAAAATGTCCCATCAGCCCACCTCCATGCACTTCCTGCAACAACAACAAACGAACGGAGCTAGCTGGAATGCATAACTTGTTAGCTGTAAACACAAATCCATCATTTAGGACAAATTTATTCCACGTTTTTCCCTCTTTACAATTCAGCAACACATCTTTAAAATCATCATCATGAACATAATGCTCTTTAATTGTTTCTAATCCAAAAATTTTGAAGTCAAGTTGTGAGAGCATGGTATATCTCCTAGACAATGCATCAGCAATAACATTCTCCTTTCCCTTTTTGTGTTTTATGACATAAGGAAAAGACTCTATGAATTCAACCCACTTTGCATGCCTACGGTTCAATTTTCCTTGACATCTAATATGCTTTAATGACTCGTGATCAGAATGAATGACAAATTATTTGGGCCATAAATAATGTTGCCATGTCTCAAAAGTTCGAACTAGAGCATATAATTCCTTATCATAAGTATAATAGTTCAAACTAGGCCCACTCAAGTTTTCACTAAAGTATGCCACAGGTTTACCTTCTTGCAACAGCACACTACCCAATCCAATTCCACTAGCATCACATTCTAGCTCAAAAGTCTTACTAAAATCTGGAAATTGGAGTAATGGTGCATGTGTTAACTTATCTTTCAATGCGTTGAAGGCGTCTTTCTGTGCATTCCCCCAAGTAAACGGCACCCCCTTTTTAGTGAGCTCATTCAATGGTGCGGCGATGGTGCTGAAACCCTTCATAAAACGACGATAGAATCCAGCAAGTCCTAGAAAACTTCGCACCTGCATGACCGTTTTAGGAGTCGGCCAACTCTGTGCTGCCCCAACCTTGGCTTGATCAACTTCAATTCCCTGTGGAGTAACAACATAGCCAAGAAAAAAGACTCGATCCGTGCAAAATGTGCACTTCTCAAGGTTACCAAATAAACATGCATTACGTAAAGCATAAAAAACATCACGTAAATGATAAAGGTGTTCTACTAGTGATCTGCTATATATCAATATATCATCAAAATATACCACTACAAATTTACCAATGAAAGCACGCAAAACCTCGTTCATTAATCTCATGAATGTGCTAGGTGCATTAGTTAAACCAAATGGCATCACTAACCACTCATACAAACCGAACTTAGTTTTAAATGTTGTTTTCCATTCATCTCCCAATTTCATGCGAATTTGGTGGTACCCACTACGCAAATCAACTTTGGAGAAGACAATAGAGCCACTTAATTCATCAAGCATATCTAACCTAGGAATAGGGTGACGATATCTAATGGTAATGTTATTGATCGCTCTACAGTCTACACACATACGCCATGATCCATCTTTCTTAGGCACTAAAATTACCGGAATAGCACAAGGACTAAGAGACTCACGCACATAACCTTTATCAAGCAGTTTTTGAACTTGACGCTGAATCTCCTTAGTTTCTTCCGGATTGGTCCTGTATGGCGCACGATTGGGCAAAGATGCCCTGGGAATCAAATCAATCTGGTGTTCAATACCTCGCACTGGTGGTAGCCCTAGCGGCACGTCCTTTGGAAAGACATCCATATACTCCTGCAAAAGATTAGTGACAGCAGGAGGCACAGAAGAAGATACATCCTCGAATGAAAATAAAGCTTGTTTGCAAAGTATAGCATAGCAAACAGAAGTACTAACATCCAACTCATTCACATCAAACTTAGTAGCAAGAAAACATACACCTTTTAATTTAATCTCATCTTTCTTCTCATTAATAGATTTTGAGTTTTTCTTTTTATGTTGCTCAAGTTCGTTTGCTACAATCTTATTTTCACTCCTATTATGCTCCTGATTTTTCTCTTTACTAGCTCTATCAATCTCATCTTTTAAAATAGCTTCTGGAGACATAGGATGTAACACAATTTTCTTGTCATGATGCACAAAAGAATATTAGTTTGTTTTACCATGATGCAGAGAATCTTTATCATATTGCCACGGTCTACCTAACAGCATAGAGCATGCTTGCATAGGGACAACATCGCATTAAACAACATCATGATAAGAACCAATAGCAAAATTTACTCTCACCATTCGTGTTACCTTCACCTTGCCGCTGCTATTGAACCATTGAATGTAGTAAGGTTGTGGGTGTGGTTTGGTGTTCAATGCAAGCTTCTCCACCATATCGGAGCTTGCCAAGTTGTTGCAGCTCCTTCTATCAATGATCACACGGCATGAGCGTTCCTTCACGACACACTTTGTTGGAAAAGGGTGTGCCGCTGATTTTGCTCTGTCCTCTCCATTTGTGCACTCAACACACGCTGCACAATGAGGCTCTCATAGCGCTCTGCATCTTCAGCACCAATGTGCTCTTCTTCTTGCTCCTTCCCACTACATGCATGGTCAGCTGCAAACATAGCATATGTATTCTTGTCCAAATCACTAGCAGAAGAATACTCACCATCATCTCTCACAATCAAAACATGCTTGCTTGGGCATTCACTCCACACATGGCCATACCCCTTGCATTGATGACATTGGATATCTCTCATTCATCCCGTAGATGCAACAGATGAAGAGCTCTTTCCATGTACTTGGGCTGACACCTTTGTTGCTTCGGATGCCCGAGATGCTGAATTTGACGATGAAAACCGTGGCTTGCTGTTGGAGGAAGAAGGTGCAGTCAGTTGGCTTGATGGTGTAGCAGATGCACGTTGAGACCAAATGTTACCACGACTTGCAGAAACGTTAGTCCTAGTGCTCGCACGTCATCCCTGTACTTCTCTTTCAGCTTTACAAGCAAGATGAAATAAACGAGTGATAGAATTATATTCCTTGTAAGCTAAAATATCCTGAATTTCACGATCCAAACCACCCATAAACCTAGCCATAGCAGCTTTCTCAATTTCCTCTAAGTCACAACATAGCATTGCTGTTTGCAAATCTTGAAAATATTCCTCTACGCTTTTACTACCTTGCCTCAATTGTTGCAACTTATGTAACAAATCATGTGCATAATATGAAGGAATAAATCTAACTCGCATGATTCTTTTTAAGGCATCCCAAGTTTGTGGTATGGTTAAATTATTTTTCTTACAATATTCACTCCACCAAACAGACGCAAAGTCAGTAAACTCACTAGTAGCAGCCCTAACCCTTTTGTTTTCAGGGAATGCATGACAAGCAAATTTCTGATCAATAGCCAATTCCCAAGTGATATAAGCATCAGGGTTATATTTTCCATCAAAAGGTGGCATAGTGAACTTAATCTTAGCAAGTGATTCATCATTCTCACGTACCTCATTCCGACGTGGTTGACGATGACGGTGAGCGTCCTCATCATCATCGTTCTCAGTATCAGCCGCATATTCGTCTCCACCATTTTCGTCCACCCTGCTGCCCAAGACACCAATGTTGGCACGTGTACACTGAGTTGGTGCAGCGGGAGATGCACGACCCATCTCATCAAGACGTCTCAAAATCTCAGCAAGTGAGGTGTTGACGGTGCCAACGGAAGCCTCCAATGTTGCAAGCGTAGTGTTGGTGTCGATCTGCGCGGCCTCCAATTGACCAAGGCGTTCATTAGTGACTCGTACATCCTCATCAAGTCCCTCAGTGTGCAGCTTCACTTGACACTCAAAGTGTTCTATGATGCCTCTAGTTCGAGGGGAATGTGGTGCAGCCCTCGGGTCCACTGGTTCTCCTGACATTGTTAGGAAAACACACGAGAACAAACAAAGAAGAGAAAAATAATAAAATTGTAGGTTATGCCCTCACAACTACTGGGATGTGGTTAAATCAAGTCGCACACTCTCAACCTGTTCTGTCAAGTTCTTACTAGTTCTTACCACAGCGAGCAGGAGGTGATGGCAGCCGATAAGACAAAACAATAACTCCTGGAAATTGGGTGTATCGTTGCCTCGGTAGCAAGTCCCTGTGAGGTAGTAGCCAAATCTGTGGAGCTATAGGTGGGCTGAGAGTGAACAAAGGATAACTAGAACCACAATAGTCAAAGCAAGTTGAATAATCGCCCAACGACGATACTGTGCTGGTCCTAGGCTATACCGTACTAGAGATGCGAGCCTAGAACACAAACGAAAACACCGTGTAGAAAGAAGCTAGATGACGTTGCACACGGAGTTTGGAAGCTCGAAAAAGGATGCCGTCTTCGTAGGGAACCTTAGAATCACGTGTAGAAGGGCTCCGTCAATTTTGGATGAATTCTGAGAAACTTGAATTTTTCTCGGTTTGCAGGCCCGTTTTGAGGCCCTAAACGACGTTTTTTGGGGGTCGAAGTTGCTGCGCGTGTGCCTAGAGGCTTACGCGGATCTAAAATCTCCAGAATTTCCAAGTTTCTTTTTTTTCACTCTATCTTCTCGTTTCCTTTCCAACGGATCAAGAATCCCTTAATCGGAGGTCGTATGTATAAAGTTAGACTTTTTTCTTTTTTTTCACACACACGACATGGTTGAATCCGATATCGTGTCCTACTCCGAGACCAACTAGGGCAAAGCCTCCCTAGAAACCGAGTCCTCCTCCTTTTCTACTCACATCGTGGCAGCTCGGATCTAACTGCAACGGTGAGACCAAAACGTGAACAGAACTCGAAACTCTAGAGGAACTTGACACTAAGACCAGCAAAGGACATGACGATGCAACCGAAGACTCAACAAACAAAGACTATGCAGCAATAGAGTAAGGCTCAAATTGTTTCGGATTTTGGGGAATATATATCTAATCTACTATATATTTTTTTGGTTTTCTGGGCTGTAGGTATAAAAAGATGCAAAGACTAAATAAAATCTCTCACCGATCAACCTTGAGCTCTGATACCAACTGATAGCACTAGCGGTCCCGATCTTTCGATGAAAGTGGTAGAGTCGATTGGGAAGGAGATGACGTTGACAACCCGATTACAACCATCCAAGGATGTTGCGCCTTAACGATCGATACACCAACTTCAGAGGTTGTTCGTGACCTTGTCGGCGCACAATCAACCTAACCACGAGGGTACTTTTCCTGCAAGCAATCGAAGAACAGGCAAGAACAACATGAACAGCAACTCAATTGCAAATAAATGATGTGGGATTCAATCTGAAACAGAAAGACGGTGGGGTTCCGAAGACAAGTATTCGGGCTGTCTTGCCGATACGCACGAGTACAAGGCGAAGTAGCAAAAGCTAACTTAGTCTATCAAAACCCCAAACCCTAGAAGAGGGTGCGGCTGCCTATTTAACAGAATACGGGAGGTGGAGGGTCGGCCAAAACACATGGAAGCCGAATAGGACTCGATTACAAGTCCCAAGGCCCACTTTGACTCGGACTGGAAAAGTGATGTGACTTGTGTGGCAGTTTCTGACCGGCTCGGATGTAATTTGGAGGTGAGACTGGATCCATCTGAAGGTAGACTTCAAGAGCTTTCCAACGGGTACTCACAGGCCCTGAGAAACCTTCTGGATCAAAAGTTATGGCCGTTTAAAATAGACACTGTTAGGAAGGCCGAATCCGAGTCAAACTCGCGAATAGGACTTGGATTGCGCTTGACGGTTCCACTTCTATACTTGAGCTCACGTGGTTCTTCCCCATGGTTCCTAAGGACAGTTAAATCATCACAAGAATTAAGTAGTATTCCATTCTTTGAAACATTTGTATGCAAACTTAGGAACACATTCACCTGATGCTTAAGTTGACGTGCTCGCGCTCGAGTCATTGGTCCTTGTATCATAGTTTCAGTTTGTTGAGCTTGTTTTGGAGTTGGCACAGTTGTATCCATGGAAAGGATGTCCTCATCAAGCGGGTACCGCCAGTCGGAGTCACGTCCATCATGAGTCATACGTGCAAAATTTGTACACTAAATTTTCTACATGTAAATATGTACACTAAATTTTCTACAATAATTTCGACACTAAATTTTGTACATCTAAATTTCTACACTAAATTTTCTATAATAATACATCAAAAATACTATACAAAATTTGTACACTAAATTTTCTACATCTAAATTTGTACACTACATTTTCTACAATAATACATAAAAAAATTCTACATCTAAATTTGTAAACTAAATTTTCTACAATAATGCATTAAAAATTGTATACAGATTTTGTAAACTAAATTTTCTAAAATAAAGTTTCTACAATAATACATAAAATACTATACAAAATTTTGACACTAAATTTTCTAAACTAAATTTCTAAACTACATCAATATTTTCTAAACGAAATTTTCTAAACTAAATGTCTAAACGAAATTTTCTAAACTAAATTTCTAAACTAAATTTTCTAAATTAAATTTTCTAAACTAAATTTTCTTAACTAAATTTTCTAAACTAAATTTCTAACACTAACAAAAAATACCTGGAAATCGCGCTCTCCTCTTCTCCTCCCCCTCTCCTCTTCTCCTCCTCTCCCTCTCCTTCTCTCCCCCTCCTCTTCTTCCCCTTCATCCTCTCTTCTTCTCCTCTCCTTCCTCTCTTCTCCTCTCCTTCCTCTTGAAATCGCGCGGCCGGAGAATGAAAACAGTGGAATGCGGCCGGCGGCCGAGCGCGCGGTGCTTTTTATTGCACCTGCAGTCGCCAAACGGTTGGGCGACTGGATTGCAGTCGCCCAACGGTGGGGCGACTGCAATTAATCGCTGAACCGTTGGTAGATTCTCCAGCTGTCGCCACTGGGTTGGGCAAAAGGCTCCAGTCGCCCAACCATGGGGCGACTGGAGCCTATTTTTGTAAAAAAAATTCCCGCGGGTATATTCCTGTAATTTCAAATAAAAAATGGATTATCTGTACAAAAAATTCTTATTTTGAGGTACAACTATAGAAAATTCCTGAGATTTAGTATTTTTGTTACTAAACTATGTGTTTCATAAAAAGAGTAAAAGTATGCAATATTAATAGTAGTGTAGGTTTCATCCACCTATTACAGAGCATGGTTCTATCCACTATATGCTAGTTTGGTTAATAAGGTTTCATCCACCCACTAATATCACTGGGTTACATCCACTTGAGGCAATTTAAATACAGGGTTACATCCACTCGATGAGTTTTTCATCCCACCCACAAAGCTTTAGAAATAGACACTAGCTCGAGTAAGTTCCATGCCCGCCCATGATCATGGGCACAACCGTTCGAATAGTTTTCACTCTGTAGAGATCATATAATTTACCCACAAGAGATAATCAACTTGTTATATTTCACACATTTACCCACATATTTTACACCATAAGGCCTTTACAATGCATCACTCAACGAATGTTACACCTGCTAAGGTTTCATCTTAGTAGGGTTACATCCTGTAATACCAGTAGGAAAGACAACTTACATTTCAACTCACCAACTATTACAGATTTGCAAAAAATGTTAGATAATTATAAATCAGTCTTAACATTTTCATCTAGATCCATAGCTTCACAAAGAAGAAATGGCCAAAAGACAACCAACATGACACCTCACTTGCCTCCCTGTTGCATTTGCTAGCTATTCAAGGTCAAAGGGGATGTGGCAAGCTGCATGCTTGCCAAGGCATACATGACTGACACCTCTACCTTATAGTCCACAGAAATCTCCCAAGCTAGCCAACTGTTTCTACTTTACAGCAGTAATCCATTCATTATAAAAGACTTTTACCACCCACACTTTCCCTTGCTACCCTCTACTGCTTGTTCTCTTGAGAGAGAGAGAGAGAGAGAGAGAGAGAGAGATCGAAGGGAAGAAACAATAAGTCAGCCACTTGTTCCCTTGTCTTGCTCTTGCCATTCCTCCTCCTTGCCCTGAAGCAAAGAAGGTGCCAACCATTAGTTATGTCTTTATTCCCACCATGTAACACATTCAGATAGTTATTTGTAAATATCCTCTTTTACTCATGAATGTGAATTCAAGCAAGCAAGAGAGTAATATTTAGTAGCTTGTATTACTTATGCATCTACTTCATGAAGAAACATGAGCTAAATAGCATTTGACATTTAAAGAACAATGAATATGCAATATAGCCTTGTAGGATCTAAGCAGGTAAAGTAGATGCTTATTTTCACAGGTTCAAGCCTACACAAATGTCACAACCTAGGGTCAGTGGTCATGAAAAATATGAGCTAGACACCAACTCATCTAAAGGCTCACCTTGGTTAATAACACACATGCATTCACTTTGGGTATAAGATAACATGCCTCTAATTATCATAGATAAATTGTGCATGGCATAGCATGCTTATCCATTCCTCAATCGGTTAATTGGTGAAGAACGATTGACATGCATGCATGCATTCGGTATGTAGACTAAAGAACATATTTGGATGATCCCTTAATATAGACATAACTCACAACCCGCATAAGAAAATAGAGATAAAGCTAACAATAAATTGTTGGGTTGAGTAAAGTACATATCTGTGCTGAGGGGTGGTTGACGCTAGGTAAAACCAGCCGAGGTCAGCGGCGGTGCCTAGGCGCGGTGGCCGATGATCGCCTAGGGGCCTGAGCCCATGGGGGAGTGGTGCTGGAGGGTCGGAACCATGGGGGCTGGCCACGATGGCATAGTGTTCGAGAGCTGCAGGCCGAGGGGAGTTGGTGAGCTGAGTCGAGGCTAGGGCTGGGGTGGGGGAGGCATCCGGTGGCTAGTGGCTGATGGCACGTAGGCCAACAATGCCAACGAGGGGGGCCAGGCCAGGTCGGCACTCCCATGCACCCGGGCCTGGAGGCGGTGACGTGTAGGCCTAAAATTAGGGGGGAGGGGAGGTTAGGGGTGGATCCATGGGGGGAGGCGATGTAGGCACCCATCGACGACGAGGGTGGCGGCCGGAAGGAGGCCAGTTGGTCAGATCTATGAGGGATAAGGAGCAAGGCATGTGTATCGCTCTAGTATCATGAGTAAGGTCATACTTGTACAGGTGGAGGTCCTGATGGGGAGCTGTCCACGTGCCGTCCCCGAGAATAATTATGCAAGTGCATAGTAGTGTGGTAGATGGTAAATGTTGTGAAATATGTGATGTGTACGTTTTATAATGTTGCATGTTAAATGATGAAAATGATGATTGGGCAGGGTGAGTGATGATGCTTACCTGCTAATGATGATAATGGTGAGTATGGTTGTGACAATAAATTTATGCATTTGCATTATGTGCACTCATGAAATGAGAACTGGAATCCACCTGGGTGGATTCTGTAAGACCTACTTCTATAGGACTCTATGGGATTGGAGAGACCCCCGTGCTGATGAGGACGGGCCCACGATAGGGTAAACATCGACGAGTGTTCACTCAGGCTATACCGGTATATGCGATGAGATGAGCAAATGAGCATGTAGAATAGTGCTGCATCTCTGCTAGAGTAGTTTACTTGAAGTAAATAGTTTTGATATCTATCTCTAGTTCATTGTAAAGTTTATTGAGGACTGTCTTTAGATATTCGGTAAGGTAGTATAGAGTTCAAAGTCTAACTGATTAGAGAAAATATCACATAAATATGTGATCATATTAGACCCTTGTGGCGAGGAGGCCCTGCTGCTAGTAGGTGCAACCCGACACCTAAGAGCAAATCAATTAAATCAATATGTGCATTATGTAGATAATTGTAGCCCACTTACTTGCTCTATTAAGCATGACTTCTTATTTTTACGACCTGAGTAGTCCATATGTGTCAAGACATGTTTAGTTAATACACATATATGTAATTATGCTATACTGTTCATAAATACCTTTGGAATTAACATAAAACTTTGGCTAAAATTGCTTACTTTCCGACAATCCAAAGGAAAACTCATGCTCTATGTTTGCTTGATGAGGAAAACCTAGTTCATATAATGATTGCTCAATGAGGAAAACCTGTCAAATTGAGATCATTGTGACCACAACAGAGGAAAACTCATGTTGTATGTTTCAAGTATATTATCCTATTTAAATGATATGCTAGATTTACATATTTTCATGTTGATATTGTCATTTACTTGGTACTGAAAATATACTTTGATTACATTATATGCTCCGCCTATTTTTCCTATCAATTCTGGTTTACTTGGCATATTGATTTGTGAAACATAATCTAAATTCACTATGAATTGGCTAAAGAATTGCTCACATATATTATCTTTTGAAGATATCGTTCACTCATTCTTCATCATCGTCGTCAGATACGTGTGATGCACCATCCTCAACATTTATTTACTTTAGGGGAATGTCTAACTAACAGAGCATGATGGCCATTGGTGGAACTCGCGAGGAAGAGGAATTGATGACCACTTGTGATTGGAGTTGTGATCACGTGGCATGTAGACCTCTGCTTTCTTGTACAATTTTAGAGGTGTCCTGACTGAGGAAACACTAAGAATTAGTGGAGCTCCCAAGTCCCATCATCTTCAGAATGCAGATCCTTTCGGATGAACAAAATATGAACCAACCTTGCAAAAACATGATAACAGGTAGTGTCCTGTTTCCTAGCATTAACTGGCCGGTTTCATGGAACCGGATGGTTAGTAGTATTGGTCTTAGGTGGCGATATTGAGATGTTCTCTCAGTTATTTCCATAATATATGAGTATCCATAAGTATTCAGTGTGTTTAAAAGTCACAAAATATTAAAAGAGAAAAGTAGATGTCATAGGGGTGGCCCACTGGCCCCACCAATTTGGTGAAGCCTCCAATTATAAGTACCCTTCGATCAAGCGAAGGGTACGTACCACAAGGAAAGAAATTATATGGGAACGGGCCTCCAAACGCACGCGTTAGGGCTCCTTGCCGATTCGTGACACGTGCTACTCCCATCTCAAAGCAGCGCTCCCGTACTCCCGCAGCACAGCGCAGCCTCGCCTCGTCTTCAGTCTCCGCTAGAGCAAAGAGAAAAGGGAGGGGAACCGAAATCTCACCCCGGGGCCGTCGGTGGTCAGCCACAAAGCGGGGCCGAAGCCCTCTTAGGGTCTGTTTGGGAGAACTCCATTACTGAAAACGTGGATCTGGAGCAGCAGCTCCACCATAGAGCAGCTCCACCGTGGATCTGGGATCCCACCATAGAGCTGGACAAACTGTTTGGCTTGTACAGCAACTCTAGATCCACGAAATTGAGGTTTTGGTGGGAATGACCACTTTTGGTGGGATGGGGTGTGTAACCAGTGGCATTGGTGGGTAATTACCACCCAACTCCACCATGGCGCACCCCTTGAGGAGCTCCATGAAATCCATGGATCTGGCCCTCAGATCCAGGATTTTGGTGGAGTGGAGCTGTTTTTCGTGGATCTAGAGCTGGTGGAGCTCTCCCAAACAGGCCCTTAGGACCGTTGCGGAGCGGGGCGGAGGCGGGCAGGAGGCCTCTCAAGTCCGTCGCCGTGGACCCCGCCGCCATCGCCGTCTCCTTGGATCGCTCCCTCGGCGGGGGCACCCGCCGTGGCCTCCTCAATCTCTTCGCCTGCCTTGTCAATGTGTTCGCCCGCTTCCTCAAGCCGGCGATTCGTCCCCAACCCTCCTATCCCATTTTCTGCGATTCTTTTCTTTGGTTTGTGCAAACAGGGAACAATTTTGTGGCTGTGTGTATGTTGAATGAATTAAGTGTTGTGCGGCACTTTCAGCTATGGTGCTTATTTTGTGAATGGTAGCAGTCAAATGTTTGTGAATGGTGTTCTGTGAATGCTAGTTTATTTGTGAATGGTGCTTATTTTGTGCGGTACTGTGATTGTTTCCTTTGTGACACCATGTGAATGATCACAAATTGTGGATGATCAGAAATTGTGGTCATTTTGTGAATGCTAGCAGTCAATGCTCCTGGAACCTCAGCTCCTGACAGCACCTCAGCTCCTGGAAGCATTGCACCATGTGAATGATCAGAAATTGTGGTTATTTTGTTAATGCTAGCAGTCAATGCTCTTGGAACCTCAGCTCCTGACAGCACCTCAGCTCCTGGAAGCATTGCAGATTTGCAGATGAAATATGTGATGGCAGTGATGAATGAACAAGGCATTTGAGTACAACATTTTCTGTACAAACTGAACTGAACTGAAATATCGGATTGCGGGGAAGACGAGACGATGGTCACTCGATTGGCTTGACGACGGGCATGCGCAGTGCGGATGCTCGATTGGATTGGGGCGTGGCGGAAAGAGGAGACAAGGCTAAGCGGCGGGAAGAGGAGATAGGACCGCGCTGTGCTGCACTGCGGGAGTAATTATTTATACCGGAGTGCTGCTTTGAGATGGGAGACTACGGAGCATGTGTTAAAAAATCGACAAGGGGTCCTAGTGCGTGCGTTCAGAGTAGGGGTGGAAAATGATAATAGATAATTCATTTTATCCGATATTTGTGTCTGAGAAAACGCGAATGTGGTAAACAAAATCTGTATTCGAAAATGTTCGTATTCGTATTCGAGAATATTCATATCCGTATTTGAGAATATTCGTATTCGCATTTGTATTTAAGAATATTCGTATCCATATTTGTATTAGAGACTATTCAATTCGTATTCAATCTGTTTCTAGAACCCATGAAAAATCCATATGAATTTTGTGATTCAAAATTTGAATTTAGGCAGTTTAAAACCAGTAACCGGTGAAAAATCGGCAAAACTGCTAGGAATCCGTTTTATCCGATATTCGTATCCGAGAAAATCCGTATTCAAAAATATCCGTATTCGTATTCGAGAATATTCGTATCTCTATTTGAGAATATTCGAATTCGTATTTGTATTCATTTTAAAAATATAGATTTATATTCGTATTTGAGATTATTCGATCGTATCCGATCCGTTTCCACCCCTAGTTCATAGGCCCGTTCCCAAATAATTTCTTGTCGTACCACAACCCCCTTCACACGTAGCGAAGGGCCTACAAGGAACAACACAGGATGACCTAGACCAAAGAGTGCTATGATAACCCCTGGCACAGAGCGAAGGGGGTTCCGGAAGGTCGACGCAGGGTGACCTCGGTAGCCAACTGAGCACGGCTTGGGGACGCCAACAGCGGGTCGTGTCTGCGCTTAGAATGAGAGGAGCACGAAGCATGAAAAGGGGAAGGCATGCCAATGGTGCCCGTGGCATGGGGCGCAAATGCTGCAGAGGCATTCCTAAAACAGGTAACTTCTTGGGCAAAAGCCTTGGAAGGATTCATACAACAATCTTTTAACTTTATAAGAGCAACTCCAAGAGATGGGCTAAATTTGATCCCCTATAATCTCATTTTAGGGGACATGCTAAAAAGTTGGGGATCAATATAACTCCTTTGCTCCAACAGTCATCCCCAAAATTGATCCCCTAAATATTTTAAATCTGCTACATGGGCTTGTTGGACAGGAACATTTTTTGTTGGACAGGAACATGTTGATCTGCACTAAGGATAAGAAATATGAACCTGAACATAGATGTACATTTCTATAAGATTGATGGCTATTTCAGAAGGAACGGATGCGCCTCACCAAAAGCTGGTAACTACAAAATATTTGTGTAAATTTAATAGTATAAACAAGTCAGTAAAACCCCGTTTTTATCAGCATGCCAATTGTTACAACCCAAGCTTTCATACACATTTCCACATACTTCAGAGACTTCAGTGGAAATGTTCTTCCAATAACAAACAAGATTAGTTTTGACTGCAAATCTGACACAACCAAAATATCAAAGCATGAGCACTTTCCTGTCAGTAATGGATCATGAGCACAAATAAATCGATGATCAGCCGAATTAGCAGGGGATTTGTCAAACGTAAAGGTCGTATTAAAGGAATCAGGCCAAAGGATACAGTGCAAGTTTGAGGGGCTACTCAACTGAGTTCCTGAATATTGAATGTGCAGTCAGCAGAGAGCAAGGTAAGATTTAACCAGAGTAGTCTCAAAATGTCAAGCAAACTGTCATTACATTAATTAGCTAAGTGCTTAAGATTTGAGATAATTTCTAAAGAACAAAAACTCTGTAAATCACCTAGTGTTCTGAAATTTAACCCGACTTAGAGGAATGTCGAGCTACAATCTCATTCTGTAGGCTCTTGTAGAACTGTTGTTGTATGTCTGATAGGCCAGTAAAGTCCATGGTCATAATTCTTTCTTCTTCTATCATTCTTTTCAAACATATCTCATCACTCATAAGTTCTAACTTCTTTTTCTTATTTTCCACCTTCACCTGTTCTAGCTGAATCCTTTCCCTTTGTAAAGCATAAGCTTCTTTGAACCTGTCATCTTTCTTACGCTCTTTCTCCGCATCACTCACTTCTCTCTTTGCCCACAAATGATCTAATGCCTCCATGTAGCCAACCTGTCCTTGTCGCAGTGCTTCTTTCGCCCTCTTCCTACCCATTGGTCTCCTTTGTGTACCTTCACTCTCTGGAGTTGCATTTTCATTTATCTCGTCATTAGAAGAACAATCAGGAGGGCTTGATTCAGAGGCTGTCTTTTGTTTTTTGTGAGCAGATTTCTTAGCAGGCTTCTCAGCCAAAGATCTCTGCTTTTCATGCCACTTTGGTTGTGTCCTCAACAGTACATAGCAATGCATTAATACGAATGACTTCTTGTTGATATCTTCAGCTTCATACAATGCTTTTGCTTGCTCTAGCTACACAAAAAAATAAACATTTGTTAGTTAGTTCATTTCAAAAGTTATACATATGAAGCAAGTAAAATATACAAGGAGGCAAAATAACCTTGTCTTCTATTGTCACCCCGCTCTGCCTTCTACTCTCAATTCGACTAATACATCCACAGAACTTGTTTACGCCCTCTTGTATAGCTTTCCAACGATGAAAAAGAGAATTTTCAGAGCGATCTGATTGGAATTCCTTATTGGAATGAAAATACTCATGTATCCTCTTCCAATATGCTCCACGAGTTTGATTAGTGCCTTGGATAGGATCAATACTTGTATTCAACCATGCCGAGACCAATAGCTCATCTTCCGGCCTGCTGAAATTCTTTGTCCTTTTTTGATTTGGTCTCAAGGAGGGTGTATGATCCACATTCTGTGATGGTTGCTCCCCAACAGGGCTAAGTCCTTCCCAAGCAAATTCACTATTTCCATTTGACAATAGGTTTGTAAAATAGCCATCACCATCCATGGTTCAGTACTATTTGAAACAAAACAATCCAGGAACAAAAATTAAGAATTCAGGCCACTTGCTAACAAGATTATGTGTAATTTGGAGTGAAACAAGCAATGGGAGTTACCTATTCCTGTAGTTGTGTAAAACCTGTCAGGTACTTGCTTTAGTTTACTTCCTAGAAGGTAGAACTCTTTCAATCACTTTCCAAGCTTTGTGGTTGCTACAAGGCACGAAAAGAACACTCAAAGTTATTTAAGTGGACATGAAGTCAACTATCATTTCAGCTTTATTTTGACATGCAACTTCCAATACCATCTGTGTTCATTTATGAAAGAAGCTTTTTTCTTTTATTTGTCTGAAACACATTGTAGATACGGGTACTTTCATAACGTAAATAAGGAGAAAAACTACATCATCATATATTCATGGAACGGCCATTCTAATTATACACAGATGACAAGAACAACGAGGAACTTATCTATAGCACAGATGCCGAAACTGAACTTAAAACGGCAAACGAAATATCCTATCAATTTCTACAGAAACTTGCAGCCGCCAAGGCAAAATAATATGGCAAGATTACACCTTCAAACCAATCTAATAGATAGAGAGATCAGCATGCTAGATCAACTAAGCAGACGATATATGACACCATCAGAGAGATATTTAGCACCGATCAGAGAGATTCAACACTATTCATAGTCAGTGGATAGAAAGATTTCAGCACCATTCACAGGTATAAACACAAACAGGTCATCTGCAAGACCACAACATTACCAAGCACACAATCAATTATATGAACCGCGTTTCTCCCATTGAAGAATCCAAACAAACAACAAAGAAGAGCTATCTAGGCAGGCAGGCAGGCATGGTTCATCCAACGCAGCAGAGCCTGAGAAAAAGAAAAAAAAAATCCAACCTTTGGCCCATGAAGGTAGAAGGTAGAAGTGCACAAATCCAAGCTTTCAGGTAAACCTTTTCTCGTGTGCCCGTGCGCGGCCGGCGAGGAGAGGCGCAGGCGGCCGGGAGGAGGCGCAGGCGGCCGGTGGAGAGACGCAGGCGGCCGGCGGAGAGGCGCAGCGGCCGGCGAGGAGGTGCAGGCGGCCGGCGGAGAGGCGCAGCGACCGGCGAGGAGGCGCAGGCGGCCGGTGGAGAGACGCAGGCGGCCGGCGAGGAGGCGCAGGGCCGGCGAGGAGGCGCGAAGGGAAAAAAATGGCGCGGAATCGCCTACTCCCGCGTGGCATGGGTGATTGGGGACGCGTAGGGTGAGGCCATTTTTGGCTCTGGTGGGGTGAGGTATTGGGGGTATTAAAATTTTTAGTGGTGGTTTTGGGGATCTTTTGGAGGGATTTTTTTTTCACTAATCACCAAAATTTGTTTTAGGGGATGTATTAGCCCATCTCTTGGAGTTGCTCTAACCGGCACCTGCTTACATAAGTTGTAGCATAGATCATATATTTGAGATGGCTTATATAAAAATTCCTCCATTAGGCTACCTGCTTTTGTTAATTGTTTATCATAATTAAATGGTTTACAATTGCAAGATTATGACCTGAGAGGCAAAATTACTTTTAATCAATTAAACTAGATGACAAATCTATTGTGCAAAGAGGACAAACTAATCCATTGGTAACCATAGGAAAAGGTTCAAATTATTTAGCAAAATAACTTCACGGTTGGAGTCCAGAGGAATATTAAAGTTTTGCATGTATCAGAAGAATTAAACAGCATCTTCACCCTTATTTAGATGTGAAAACAAGGCACACGACTTCACATATGTTGTCAAGATCTTCCTCACCCTGGTTAATACATAACTCCCATTGCATTGGTCGAGGCATGGACATCGGCTCCTTCAAAGTATTTGTTTATTCTGCAGCTGCATTCCTTACCAAGCTTGTTCAGTTTACAACCACAAATACATAGAATCTGTCATAGAGCTTGTCAAAGAGCCAGAAATAAGCAATCCTCCATGTCTTCTTAAACAGCAGTGCACAAAACACCATCCAGAGCCCCACCACAAGTCCCACCCCAAGTCTAAAATAAAAGGTCATGGGCTCAAATTCTTGCTTGTTGCTTCTGAGATAATCATGGATGAACATATCATTTCCTGAACAGTTCTTTTGAAGAGGAGGCCCACAAAGACCACTGTTTCCAATGTACATAATTGATGGATTGTCTGCATTAAGGGTGTCAAGTTGGCGGCCTGAAGGTGTCCTTTCAGACAAATTATTGTAGGACAAGTTCAAGTAGCTCAGAGATGTCAAATTTGATAAGCTTGATGGGATTTCACCAGAAAGCTTGTTCTTAGAGAGGTCAAGAGATTCCAATGACTGCAGGGCGCCAATCTTGTTATGTATGTTTCCGCTCAGGTGGTTTGATGATAAATTCAAATATATTAATGCATCAAGAGAAGTGATATCTGTGGGAATTTCACCAGTTAAGGAGTTGCCTGATAAATCAATACTCACAAAATAGTTGATTTCATCGCCATAACTAAGCTTTTGCCCTATTGTAATTATGGACGAGAATTGTTCATATAGAGTGGCAAACGTCGTCTGCGCACTGCAACCAAGTTTAGCCATGAAGCCCTTCAGGGTCATACATGTTAGGTTTGACAGATGCCAAGGAATAACACCAGATAAGTTATTGCCTAATAGATCCAAGTATTGAAGATAACTAAGATTTGTTACTTCAACCGGAATATTCCCATAAAATGCATTGTGGCTTAGACGTAGAAACCTTAATGTCCACAGATGTCCTATCCATTCTGGTATCCTTCCAGGGAACTTATTCCATGCAAGATCCAAGAACTCCAGTCTTGTGCAGTTTAGCAAAAATTCTAGGAATTTTCCTGATAAATTGTTGTTGCTCAGCAGGAGGCTCCTTATGAATTCGCCCTCAAAGCACTGAGGAATTTCACCGTCCAAAAGATTGTTTGATAAATCTAGATGTTCCAAACTTTGCAACTTGCACATAGATTCTGGAATACTGCCATGAATTTTATTTGAATACATAAACAATATTTGAAGACCTGGAGCTTCAAGATTAGATGGTATTGTTCCTGAAAAGGCATTGTTGGAGATGTCTAACCAGGTGATATTTCTTGGCAATGATGGAATTGGTCTAGTGAGCCAGTTTGAACTGACGTAGAGTTGTACAAACGCCATGTCATCCATATGTGCTAGCAAGCTGCCACTTAATTCGTTGTGAGAGATGTCGAGATATTTGGCCTGCGAAAATGTAGACCAAAACCAATTAGGAATCTTGCCCCTTAGAGCTGTGCTTGAAGTGTCAAGACTAGTGATTTCCGTCTGCCGCTGAGGCCAAGCTGGAAATAGAGGACCCATCTGGCAAGATGCAAATCCTGCAGACTCAAGCCTAAAGGGAGGAAGCCAATCCGAATCCACTACAACCTTCAAATTATTGGAAGAAAAGTCTATGTCCTTTAAGCTTACTAGACCTGCGAAGTGTTCCTTGATTATCACACCGCTCAAGTCGTTGTAGATTAGATGCAAATAAGTCAAATTAGAAAGGGTGCCAATTTCAGAGGGTACACTTCCATTGAGGTGGTTGAAGGAGAGGTCAAGGTCAGTTAAATCCGTCAAATACCCAATCCCTGGTGGGATTCTTCCATTGAGGTGATTGTTGTCAAGGTAAAGGGCAGTTAAACCCGTCAAATACCCAATTCCTGGTGGGATACTTCTAGTGAGGGAGTTGCCGGAGAGGTCAAGTATGCTTAAGCTGGTGAACTTTCCTATCAAATCTGGCAGGCCTCCGGTGAAACGGTTGTCACTTAAATCCAGCTCCTGCAAATTTTTCCATGCGCATTTCAGAAACCCCTCGATGAAAACAGTTATACATTCATTTATCCCATTACTGATAAGATCTAGGGTTTCCAAACTGCAAAGATTCTTCAAATTTCTTGTCGTCATCAACCTATTGTATGCCAAATCAAGGACTTGGAGGGATGACATGTTTCCTATTGCGTCAGGAATTTGGCCAAATAATCTGTTTGGAACGAAGGTTTAGGTATTTGAGGCTCGTTGCTTTCCAAAACCAACTTGATGTGATTGAGTGGTCAAAATTATTGTGGGAGAGATCGAGCTTCTCAAGTTTTGTGAGATTAAGGTACGGAAGCGATTGGTTTGCAGTATCAAGTGAACAGGAAGAAAGACAGATGACTCTTAGAGATGGTACCTTATTCAGCGTATGAGGCCAGTCAGCTATCCCTGACAGATATACTCTGCTCATGCCAAGGTACTGTCGGAAAGGTAGATTTGTTAACCAGGTGATATCAGTTGAGTACATCCCAGTAATATCTTGCTGGTTAGAAATATCAAGATACTGCAACTTAGACAGGTTACCAAACTGAGACACTCTACCAGCAAACGGTATGCCAGACAGGTTGAGATATTTCAAGTTCATCATCGAGCCCAAGAACTCAGGAGTACGGATTTGTGGCTGTTGTAGGGGTGGCCCCCACCTAAGCCCAGTAGGCCTGTTAGAAGGCTGTAAGGCCCGAAATGGGACATGTATAATGACACAAGTGCCCCCAAGGGGGATATTCGAATGTAAGAGTACTATTGTAAAAGCACTCCCCAAGAGGGTATATGAGTACAATATCAGCCACGAGGGAGGGCAGAAGCCATTACTAATCCAACTCTCCACTACCATACTCTCTCTCTGTTTGGTCTGTAACCACAACAGTTGGCGCCATCCGTGGGGAGGACAAGAGCAAGCCTCCAGATCCGAAGGAGGATGGCACCAAAGAAAGCTTCACCGTCGGCGGCGAAGAAGAAGAAGGCGGAAGCGGCGAAACCTCGTGTCAATACCAGGGCTTCGGCTCTAGCAGCTGCAGGTACGGGTGGTGGTGCAGGTGTGACGACTGTGAGCACCGGCGTTCACGACGCGACGCCCAGCCCCGCCGTCCCCGCCGCGACGAACAACCCCGCCACTACCGCCCCCACGACCAACCCTGACGGTGGCAACGCAGGTGCGTCCACTTTCCCACCCGACGTAGTGAGCGGTCCCGGCGACGGTGCGGACCTTGCCACCAGCTCTAGGGCCCTCCGGGGCAACACGGCGGGCAGCCTGGGCGCGCAGGCCGTGGTCACCGCCGTGCCGATCGTGCCGCCGGGCGCACCGACGGCCCCAGCCACGTCCGCGGTGGAGACCGCCCTGTTGGCGGCCCTCAACGCGTTCCAACGGGAGCTAACAGATCTCCGTGGGGCCGTGCGGAGCATGCAGGAGCCTCGAAGCCAGCAGACCCCGCCAGCGGCCACGTCGGAGCCCACGCCGGAGAGGGCAGACAGCCGCGACGCCCCCACATCCAGCCGCGTCCCGCTACGACGTGTAGATCCGAAGTCCCCACTCTCCGCGGGCCTACAGCAGGCGGCGTGGCCGGAAGACTTTAAGTTCCCGAGCGGTATCGAGGCGTACAAGGGTGACACTGACCCGCGAGAATTTGTGCGCGTGTACGAGACCGCTATCGAGGCCGCTGGCGGAGACGAAACCACGAAGGCAAAAGGACTCCCCCTCGCGTTACAAGGGGTGGCGCTCTCGTGGTTCTTCACCATCGAGCCGCAGTCCATCTACGCGTGGGAGCAGATCCGCGATCGACTCTATAACAACTTCCAGGGAAGCTACATCAAGCGTGTCGAGGCGGACCAGCTCTTCGTAGTCAAGCAAAGACCCGAGGAGGGGCTCCGGAGTTACTTCAAGCGCTTCGCCAACGTACCTGCCAAGTCAGGGATACTAACGAAGCAACCGTCATCAATGCAGCGAT
Organism: Dendrocalamus latiflorus; assembly: GCA_017311315.1. NCBI lineage: Eukaryota > Viridiplantae > Streptophyta > Magnoliopsida > Poales > Poaceae > Dendrocalamus > Dendrocalamus latiflorus. Next base: position 16,009,244 of record CM029653.1, on the reverse strand, counting down.
ACAAGGTCTCCGCCCGGGACCGCTCGCTGAGTATAATGCGCGGAAGCCACTCAAGTCGGTAGCAAAGCTCTTCGACAAAATGGAAGCGTACACCCGGGCCGAGGAGGACGCGTGAGGCGCAGCGGCGACAGCTCCGATGTCGGTCAAGTGGAGGAGCTGTCGCAACGGAGAAGCATAAGAGACAACCCGAGGACGAAACACAAGCAAGCGTCTGTGGGTGACACTCGTGAACACGTCGACGCCGGGGTGCACCAAAACTCACCAAACGACAGGCGCAAGCCCCGACGTAACCGGCGAAGACCACAAAAAACCCGCAGCATCCTCGCTGTGCAAGGCGTTCCCTGGGAAACCGCTTTCACCCCACCCGCAGGGGGGAGACGTGAAGAAAGCTGCGATGAGAAGCCGCGGGCCGAGCAGGAAATCCTAGAATACGGCAGGTGGTGCGAAGTGCATGGTTACGGAGGCCATTTCACGCAGACATGCACCAAAGTCGCGGCGTTGCGGCAAGCGAGGGCCCACGTACGGGCCTCGGAGACAAAGACCCCCGCAATAGCCTACGTACGGTGTACGCAAGGCAGTCCCTCGCGCGCTGGGCCCCCCGGAGAGACCCAGTGCCGCGGTGTTAACGTCATCACTGGAGGATCTTCGTCGAGCACTTCCCCAGCACAACTGCCTCTCGAGACATCCCATCGCAGCATCACCTTCACGTCAGCCGATGCCCAGGGCATGGAATTCCCCCACCAAGATCCCCTAGTCATTCAGGCCGACATCGCGGGCTGTGAAGTCAGGCATATCTTCATCGACGGAGGGAGCTCCGCAAACATCTTGTTCGCGGAGGCCCTTGATCGCATGGGGGTACCTCGGAGTCTATTAGAAGCTTCGGAAGCCCCCTCGAGGGCCTCGAAGGCCGGCCACTGAAGGCTTTGGGTCGGGTACGCCTCCAGGTCTCCTTGTACCAGGCCGACAACGCCAGGACTGAAAATATCATCTTCGACGTCGTGGACGTCCCGTATCCATATAATGCCACACTGGGCCGGCCTGCCATCAACTCCTTCGAGGCGGTCCCACACTACGCCTTCCTGTGTATGAAGCTCCCGGGCCGGCGGGGCGTCATCACCGTCTTCGGCAATCAGGATATGGCTAGGAGCATCGAAACCGGAGCAGGAAGCCTGCACCGTAAGGTGCATGTCCTCGCCGACAAGTGCCAAGTGGACACGCCATCTGCCCCAGGGTGGACACCTAAGCCCCACCCGGAGGGCGGAGTGAAGAGAGTGCCACTCCAGGCGGAGGGGCAGTGCGTATCCACAGGCGAGGGCCTCCCTCCGGACGTAGAGCAAGACTTGCTCCGAGTTCTCCGGGCCAACATAGATGTCTTCGCATGGTCCTCGGAGGATATCAAAGGTGTGGATCGCGCCCTCATCGAACATAACCTGGCGATCCGCCCTGACGTCAAGCCAGTCAAGCAGAAACTTCGCCGTATGTCCAGGGACAGGCAGCAAGCGGCCAAGGTGGAGGTGGCGAAGCTCCTTCGGGCGGGGGTTACCCGCGAGGTCCAACATCCGGACTGGCTCGCCAATCTGGTGTTGGTCAAAAAGGCCAACGACGCGTGGCGCATGTGCATCAACTTTACCGCCCTCAACAAGGCATGCCCAAAGGACGACTACCCTCTGCCGCGCACAGATCAACTGGCCGACGCCACGGCAGGATGCGAGCTCATGAGCTTCTTGGACGCCTATTCCGGCTACCATCAGGTCTATATGGCCAAGGACAACGAGGATAAAACCAGCTTCATTATGCCGGTTGGGACCATTTGCTTCGTCAGGATGCCCTTCGGATTGAAGAACGCGGGCGCAACCTTCACTCGCCTCGTCGCGCTGGCCTTAGCCGCTCAGCTAGGGAGGAACGTCGAGGCCTATGTGGATGACGTGGTAGTAAAAACCAGGCAGCTCGCCTCCCACGGTCGGGATCTTCAGGAGACCTTCGACAACCTCAGGAAGGCGGGCATCAAGCTCAATCCGGACAAATGTATTTTCGGCATGCAGGCGGGCAAGCTATTGGGATTCCTCGTGTCCGGGCGAGGCATTCAAGCGAACCCCGACAAGGTCGACGCCATCCTGGGCATGGAACCGCCCAAGACGACGAGGGAGGTCCAGAGGCTGGCCGGCCGCATGGCGGCTCTGAGTCGTTTCCTCTCCAGGGTAGCGGAGCGGGGCTTGCCGTTCTTCAAGACTCTCTGCGGTTGTGACGGGTTCCACTGGGATGACGACTGCGCAAAGGCCTTCGACGACCTTAAGAAACACCTCGCAACCCTTCCCACTCTGGTGGCCCTAGCACCAGAGGCTCCCCTCCTACTTTACCTCGCCGCCTCGGCAACGGCGGTCAGCGCCGTCCTCGTTCTTGAAGAGGGCGCTCCCCAGCGGCCAGTGTACTTTGTCTCCGAAGCCCTCCAGGGCGCCAAGACGCGGTATACGGAGCTCGAGAAGCTTGCTTATGCGCTGGTCATGGCCTTAAGAAAGCTCCGAGACTACTTCCTGGCGCACCCGATAACGGTGCCATCCTCGTTCCCTTTGGCGGTGATGCTGCACAACAAGGAGTCCATGGGCCGAATCGGCAAATGGTCGGTCGAACTTGCCCCATTCTCCCTAATATACGCCTCCCGAACGGCGATCAAGTCCCAAGTTTTGGCGGACTTCCTCGCGGAATGGACCCCTCCAGCTCAGCCTGTCCTCCAGTCCGAAGACCCGGTATGGATGCTCAACACAGACGGAGCTTACAGCGTTGCAGGCACAGGGGTTGGCGCAGTTATTACCACCTGAGGGGCAGCGCCTGTTGTACTCAGCGCGCCTGGCGTTTCCTGCTACGAATGACACGGCCGAGTACGAGGCGTTACTCTTTGGCCTCGGAAGCTCAAAGCGATGGGGGCGAGGAGAGTCCTCGTCCGCACCGATTCACGGCTAGTGGCGGGCCATGTGGACAAATCATATCAGGCCAAGGATCCAGAGCTAGCTAAGTACCTAGCAGCCGTGCGAGCGAAGGAACGACACTTTTTGGGTGTCACGGTGAAGGCCATCCCTCGGGCAGACAACGAGCAAGCCGATGTCCTCGCCAAGGCCGCCAGTCAGCAGCTTCCAACCCCGGAGGGGCATTTTATGAGGTCTTGCCAGCGGCAGCCATCGTACAGGATAACCGTGACGCCACCCTTGTCCACCAGGTTACCCAGCAGGGGTGACTGGAGGGAACCCCTTTTCGCTTTCCTACAGGGCATCGTGGAACCGGACGACCCCACCGAGCTCCGGCATTTACAGCACCGCGTTAGGGCCTTCCAGGCGCTCGACGGGGTGCTCTACAAAAAGGGAGTCTGCGCACTGCTCCTGCGATGCCTCTCGCGCGAAGAAGGAAAGCGCCTCCTCGCTAAAATTCATGCGGGGCTCGACGGCTCGCATCTTCAACCAAGATCTCTAGTGGGCAAGGCGTTCAGGCAGGGTTTTTATTGGCCAACAGTTGTCACGGACGCCCAAGATCTCGTGCGCTATTGTTAGGGCTGCCAGTGGATGGGAAGGGCCATCCGCAGGCCCCTGACAAGCCTCCATCCCATACCCCCGGTATGGCCGCTAGCGCGGTGGGGCATCGACATCGTGGGACCGCTTCCCAGGGCGCCAGGTGACCTGCGATTCATAGCGGTCGCTCTGGAATACTTCTCCAGGTGGCCAGAGGCAATAGCCCTGGCCAAGGTTACCTCGGCATCCATGTAACGCTTCCTCTGGCAGAACATCATATGCCGATTCGCGCGTGCCCAGGGAGACCTCCGTCGACAACGGTTTGCAATTCGACGCAACCCCGTTCAAAGAATTTTGCGACAGCATGGGCATCACACTCCGGTCCGCCTCGGTTGGACACCCACAGTCCAACGGTGCGGTGGAGCGGGCGAACGGTGCTATCTCCGCCGCGATCAAGAAGCGCCTGGTCAGGCTACCAAAGGGGAAGTGGCCGGGCGAGCTCCACAGCGTCCTCTGGTCCCTCCGTACAACGGTCACACGCCCAACGGGGTTCACGCCATTCAAGCTCCTCTTCGGCGACGAGGCAGTCACACCTGAGGAGATAAAGGCTGGCTCGCGAAGGGTCCTCGTCCAAGCACCAGATGAGGAGCGTCGGTTGTCCCTGGACCTCCTCGACGGAGATCGGGCAAGCACAACACAGCACATCATAAAGTACGTGCGACAGATGGTGCGCGGTCGGGATCGTTCGCTGTACCCACGAGAATTCAGACCAGGTGACCTCGTCCTTAAGATGGCGCTCCACGCGGAGACGGTAGGCAAGCTTGAATCCAAATGCGAAGGCCCGTACATCGTCGCGGAAGCCCTGCAGAAGGGAGCATACTGCTTAGCCACCCTGGATGCACAGATGTTCCGCCACACGTGGAATGCAGACAGATTGCGGCGGTATTACGCCTAAGCCAAGTGCGCGGGCGCGAGGACCTTCCGCGGCTTCGGGGGGTGCGCGAACCGCCCTGGCACTAGAGGCTCCGAACACATGCAGCTTCACCACCAGGCAGCGACGGCTGAGGTCGTCTTCGCCCTTAAGCGGCTAGGGGTTAGTGCCTCACCTCTTGTAACCGCCCACCCGCGCAAACGGGAATCTAATAAAGTGCACTGTTTACACAAATTTTCTTGTTTTCAACCAAAAGCACGCACAGGGTTACCTTCGGGTGTGCTATCCGCACGTAATCTCGCCGGCCTGCAACACGCGGAGGCTCGCCTCCGCGCGTAGTCTACGGACTCTAAATAAGACGTAGCATCAAGGTCCGCCTCCGCACGCACTCTACGGAGTATAAATAAGACGTAGCGTCGAGGTTCGCCTCCGCACGCAACCTCGCCGACCTGCAACGCGCGGAGGCTCGCCTCCGCGCGCAGTCTACGGATGCTAAATAAGACGTAGCGTCGAGGTCCGCCTTCGCACGCACTCTACGGAGTCTAAATAAGACGTAGCGTCGAGGTTCGCCTCCGCACGCAACCTCGCCGACCTGCAACGCGCGGAGGCTCGCCTCCGCGCGCAGTCTACAGACTCTAAATAAGACGTAGCGTCGAGGTCCGCCTCCGTACGCACTCTACGGAGTATAAATAAGACGTAGCGTCGAGGTTCGCCTCCGCACGCAATCTCGCCGACCTGCAACACGCGGAGGCTTGCCTCCGCACACAGTCTACGGACTCTAAATAAGACGTAGTGTCGAGGTCCCCTCCGCACGCACTCTACGGAGTATAAATAAGACGTAGCATCGAGGATCGCCTCCGCACGCACCTTCACCGCCCGCAACGCGCGGAGGCTCGCCTCCACGCGCAGTCTACGGACTCTAAACAAGACGCAGCGGAGGGACGCCTCCGCGCGCACTCGACGGAGTATAAACAAGACGCGGATATCCCCGCGCACGTGCAGGCACTGTCCTTGTGCGTGCTCCCCGGAGTATAAATAAGACATGGTCGAAGTTCCCATGCATGTAACCCCCCGAAGCGCGAAGGTGCCAGCTCCGCTGCCACCCCTTCGGAAGGTAGGGGATGGAGCGCTCGCTCATTTACTTCGACTAGGCGCCAGCTCCGCTGCCACCCCTTCAGAAGGTAGGGGAAGGAGCGCTCGCGCATCTACTTCGACTAGGTGGCAGCGGACGCATCTACTTCGACTAGGCGCCAGCTCCGCTGCCACCCCTTCGGAAGGTAGGGGACGAAGTGCTCGCACATCTACTTCTGCTAGGCGCCAGCTCCGCTGCCACCCCTTCGGAAGATAGGGGACGGAGCGCTCGCGCATCTACTTTGACTAGGCGCCAGCTCCGCTGCCACCCCTTGGGAAGGTAGGGGATGGAGCGCTCACGCATCTACTTCGATTAGGCGCCAGCCCTGCTGCCACCCCTTCGGTAGGTAGGGGACGGAGCGCTCGCGCGACCACTTTTGAAGTCTGGAGTCCGCAGCGCAAGGCGTTCGCAAGTCTGCTCGCTACTATCGGCACGAGGGAGGAAGTCACACCTGAAGACCCGCACGTTACATGACGCCCCAGCTCACAGCATATTACATAACAAAAAGAGCACTGGAGCTTTGTTGCTTAGCCCGTGCAAGACGGGAGTTGCATTACAGTAGCAGACATACACACGGCGCATTGCGCACCCAAACCCGGCACTATTCTTACGAGTCCGCGCCATCTTCGCCGCGACGAGCGCCCGCGCCGCCTTCGCCGCGCCGAGGAGCCTCTTCGAGCCAGCGGAGCACATCCCCCTCGTTGCGTAGCATCCGCCACAAAGCAATCGTGGCGGCATCCTCCCCAACGTAATTCCAAATCCGATTGTGGAAATTTCGGATGGCGGGCTGGGCGACACGAAACGCATCAGATATTATCCCGGGCTGGGCGGGCAAGTCGAGCTGGGGGTTCGCCAGCTCGTTGACATGCTCACACCCACCAGCGTGCAGTAGGGCAAGGGCAAGGCCAGCACTCATGTAGCCGCAGTGGGCGCGAAGGCCTTGGCACCGTGAAGGGCGACGCTCGAGCCCTCCTCAATTCGCCCAAGCGTCTCCATCAGGTCTTCGCGGCTATGAGTGGCGTCCTCCACGTGCACGGAAAGCCCTCGGAGGGCCTGCTCCAAAGACTCCATCGCCCCTACGCAGAGGCAGACGCGTTGTCCCAGGATAAGGTCCTCTCTGCAAGGGAGGCAGTAAGCTGCTCCTTCTCCGCCTCCAGCGCGGAGATTCACTGTAGAAGGGCGGTCCGCTCCTCCGTCGTGACGCGTTGAGCTTCCTCCATCACGCATTGCGCGGCTAGTGTCGCGCTCTTCGCGTTGGCGCCTACCAACTGCGCGTCGAAGATAGCCTCGTCACGTTCCGCCATCAGCACCCGAATGCGCTCGTCCTTGGCGGCGTGGGCGTCGTCAACGACACGCAGCTGGTCCTCCAACGCCCTTCGTTCGTGCGAGCGGGTCTCCTCGAGGGCTTTGCTGATCGCAAGCGTCTACATAGGCGCAAGAACAAGGGTCACCCACCAGATAAGCAAAGGACACGCAGCAAGAGTAGGGATAGTTACCCTCATCTCCGACGCACCGAGCGTGAGCGCCAAAAGGTCGCCCCCGCAGGACTACAGCACCTGCCGGTCAAGGTGGCCGTTAGCGTACTCCCATCGAGGAACGAAGTCGGAGACGCCAAGCCCTAAAGCCCCCGCCCCAGCGCCTTCGGCGACAGTTGGGGCGCACACAGTCCCCTGCTCAATCAAGCCAGCAACGTCGCGAGCACCCCCGTTGCTTGATTCTTGTCCTCGTCTGGGAGACCGTGTCTCGCTTGATGTCGACGGAATAAGCGAGCAAATCAGAGAGAGTTTTGCGAAGTCGCGGGAGGAAAACGAACCACACCTACCTCCAGTACCCTCTACCGCGGTACTTTGCTGGACCTCCACTGGGGTCATGATCACCTCGCTGGCCTGAGGAGCGATAACCCTCTCGGCTTCAGCAACATCCTCGCTGGGTGTCAGGACCTCCGTCACTGGGCCTGCCACACTGAACCGGCCCCTCGAAGGCGGCGGTGACTGCACCTGAGGGCGTCTCGCCCTCGGAGATGCAGGTGACGCCTCCGTGGTTACCTCAGTAGCCGCGGTAGCTGTCGTTGGCGACACTGCCGTGGTTGCCGCTGGGGGCGACGAGGCATCATCTTCAAGCACAACGAGGCTCGGCTTCGTCGCCTCGTCGGGGGTTGCGTGCTTCTCCGAACCGGTCGGCCCGATCCCAGCGCCCGTTTCGCACCCTATCTCCACGGTCTCGATCGGCGGCACGCCTGGCGGGCGGATCGCGTCACTCGACGATTCCACAAGCACCGGGCGTGCCGGAACGAGAATTCCCAGGGCATCGTATACCCGGTTAATCCGCCCTTGCTTTGCCAAGGAAGTTGCGGACTCACGGGTCTTGTGCTCCTTTGCCGTGTACGGCCCAAGAATCGCAACCACTGCGCGCTCCGTATCTTCTAACCGGCGCACTGCATGCACAAACGGAATATCATACTAAGGGTTCGCGACCACCCAAGTGGGGCGTGGCCTACGGCAGGGATACTTACACGGCGCGGAGGGCTTATGGAACGAAGACACCCCTGGGTGGATGCCGTCCTTCTGGTCGGGCCCCCGCCGCTCGTACTTCCAGTTGCAAGAAAGCGGAGATATCCCGTACATGGTGAACTCCTCCGCGAGGTCACGCATGTTGAACCGGAGGGCGATGCCAGCAAGTCTCCGCGCCTGTTGTCCGTTGCCGGCCCGAGGTGTCACATCCGGACAGCGGTTGAAGGATATCGGCTCCCCCCGACTTCGAAGGCCACTCGTGCTCGTCACAACATGGTAGAACCACCGCCGTGTCCAGCTAGACTCCCACCTTCCACGCGTAGACAACGCGGGGAACAAGTGCGCGCAATCCGTCCACAACACGTAGTCCACGCCACCGAAGTTCGAGTACACCTCCCCTTCCATTTTCTTCGGTTGGCACCGCGCGTCATGCAGGATGGCGAACAAGTTGGCGTTGGGACGGGTACCTTCCGTCCGCATCGCCCAAGTAAAAATGGCCAACCGGACGATTGCGGTTGGAGTCAGTTGCGCCAACTCCAACCCATAGGCTCGCAGCACGTCACGCACAAAGTGTGTCGACGGGATTCGGAGCCTGGCATCGAAGAATGCCACTAAGACGATAGCCTCCGATTCCCCCGGGTTCGGCTCCGTTTTGTCAGGCTTGGGCAAACGAACCCCGGCACGGTCCTCCACCTTCTCCCGAAGAAGGGTTTGGAGGGTCTCCTCCGTGACGCGACTCCGCCCCAGCACACGGGAGCAGCGGCCCTTGGACTCCTTCATGGCATCCCAATGATGGTTGGTTTGCCTTTTGTCGCGCAGAACCAAGCGATACTCCGCCGGTGGTGGCGTCAGGCAGCGCTGGCTCGACGAGGCGCTCTCGCTAAGACGCCGCGCAGGATCATCAAGGGCGGCGCCCTTGTCAGCGGGGAGGTTGTCGCGCGCGGCCATTCCTCTCTCCCCACTACGACGATAAGCAGGAGTAGCTGCGGAAGCACCAGCGGGGTGCGCAAGGAAACGGAAACGAACGCGCAAGCACAAGCAAGCAGGCAGCCAAGGGAAGCGTTTGCATGACCACAGTGGCGACTTATAAAGTCCCTAGTCTCCCCCACAAGCAAAAGATCGAACGGCGAAAATACAGCGGTTCGGCTACCCACAATCGGGCAGCGCAACCGCTGACAACCGCGGCAGGCGGTGGTAGGTGGGCAATCAGCGTGTAACACGCCGATGCATTCCTGCCGCGTGGCCACTTTCCCTGGGGAACAGGTGAACAGCCGTGATCGCATGACCGCTGACATCCCACGATGCTCCAATCACAGCCTGCCGCGTCCCCCCACTCGGCGCAGAACAGTTAGAGCAGCCGCGACAGCCTGCACCTGACAAGGGCCGGCGCGACTCCAGGCGTCATTAAAGCGCACCCCCAGGCTACGCAGCCATCTCTCCGCGTTCGCATGGCATCACGCGAAGCACCTCCCGAAACTCAGCTGCCTGGGGCAGCCGCCCGACTTTTACTTCGCGCCCACAAACACCCAGGGCGGGAAGTATGTCGCGCCCTGACTTCGGCCTCGTCGAGAACTTCGGCCTGCCCGACATCTTCGACCTCGAGGCCGCGCAGCTCCGGAAGTGGAAAGCACGCTGGCTCTCCCACCATCAGCACGAACGAAAGTATATCTAGTTCTTTTGAGGGTCACAGGCCGATGGGACGAAGGGGGCCAAAGGGCTCAGCGGCATGGCTTCGGCCCATGAAGCCCTTCACCATGAGAGGCTCCTGTTGTAGGGGTGGCCCCCACCTAAGCCCAGTAGGCCTGTTAGAAGGCTGTAAAGCCCGAAATGGGACATGTATAATGACATAAGTGCCCCCAAGGGGGATATTCGAATGTAAGGGTACTATTGTAAAAGCACTCCCCAAGAGGGTATATGAGTACAATATCAGCCATGAGGGAGGGCAGAAGCCATTACTCATCCAACTCTCCACTACCATACTCTCTCTCTGTTTGGTCTGTAACCACAACAGTGGCCATTTGAAGTAGTTCATGCTAAGGTCAAGGTGCTCTAGATGCTCCAGGGAAAGCAAAGATGAACTTATCTTCACATCCCAGTCCAGTGTCCGACATTCATGTTGTATTTGGATTGCGAAGGTGAAGCTCGAGGACATGGCCAGTTCGGTTGCTGCACTTGACGCTTCTCCACTGGCAGCAGTCTCGGCAGTGCCACGAGGCGAGGCGGTTCTTCTTGAAGGAGAGCAAAGCGGCCCTCTCGGCGGGAATGCAGCCACCGCCATGGTGGTGCTGGGGATGGAGCAAACCACTGGTCAAGAGTGAAGTGGTGCTTATGGTGATGAGGAGGATGAGGCAAGGATCTGTTGTGGAATGCATGCTGGAATAAGGTAAATACAGGCTCAGTGTAATTTAGCAACTAGAGCAGCTAAATAAATAGATGTTTGGCCATTTGGGTTACTGGGTCAACGAAGTCTAGTCTTCGTCCATCAAGGAGACTCATCGATTCAATGAAATCCGATCAGTACCAATGGATGACGAGACTGTGATGGCTGTCACCAATCACTTGACTAATTACCTGATTAATCATGCGCTACTGTCGAATTCACTCCTTTTTGAAGTCACTCTCCTTTTCGAAGAAATAGACGACCCGTCGATGTAGAAGAAAGAAATGGATTTGCTGTATTGTCTATGATACCTTGTGCAATTGTTCGTGATGAGATGTAACGGCTAACAACCTTAACATTCACTTACTTCAGAGAATTTATTAACTATCAGAACATAGATGAATGGAATGAGCTGCTCAGTTTTCCTAGTGGCACGACCATTGGTGGATTGTGATCATGCGGTTTTCCTGTACAATGTTAGAGAGGTCTTGACTGAGGAAATACTAAATATGTGGAGCTCCCAAGCCCCATCCCCTTGAGAATGCGGATTTTTTTTGTGGCTAATGGCAGGAGATACTGTTTCAGTGGGAACAAATTATGATCAAAGAGGATTGTCTAGACATCAGCACTGTGCTTTGTTTCTCTGTTTCGCAATAATAGCTTCCAGCTTCCCTGTGAGGACATGTTTGTTTCTATGTTATGATTTTTTTATGCCAGCGCCTTGGCTTTATGTATCTCACCAACGGCGCACCCTTGGCACAGTGCATAGTTCTGATATTGTTTCTGTTTGGCCAAATTTTAAATTTCATCAAGATCCTATCCTATGAACGTGTTTATGTGCAGGCAATACGCGGAAAAAAAATATTGCGAACACATCATTTTATTCTGGTGCAATGTTCAGGGTTCAATCCAAGGAATGGGCCCCTTCAAACGTCAAGTGCAAATAATTTGAAGAAATGCTCTAGTATGTAAGGCTCATGAATATCCAATCCATACTGCAGTTCCCGTTCTTCAGAACAAAAAGCACATGATATCTTTCATTTTGGTATGCTTATACAAGTTAACACCTGAAATGTAATGTCAGATTGAATTACACGAGGGATGATCTACAAAAGTGAAAAAAATCAACTTGTAAAGATGCATACAAACCGGATACGTATTCTATTGCAAGCACAAAGAACCTATCATGCTTTTGAACTCCAGGGCATAAGCCCATAGCATTCCTTGTATGCATAACTATCAAAATTAAAAATTACCTGTTCAGGGAGTTGGTACTCAATCCACATAAAGGCAGTTTTTCAGAAAGGAAGATGCTTGATTCATTAATCATTCAGATATATCCGGTGTATAAGCAAACAAAAAACAGGGAAGCCATTCATAATATGAAGATCACACAGTGCTTGATGTTCCCTTGGCATGGAGACACACGAATACATTAGCTCAGCAGGAGCTGTAACGCAGAATCACCTTCTGGGAGCAGCAACTAATGAAAATTGTTGATGAACACACTGCCAACTGCATATGTTTCTTAATTAAATGCCGAGGCCATGCTACTTAACAGGCAGAGGATGTACCAATGATACAGCGGTTTACACAGGAAAAACACTGCCAGCCCAAGCTGACAAATCCTTTTCTTAATCCCTTTTAATCATTATCTGTTACAAAAGATCAAATTGAAGTTACTAGCATCACTGACAAGCTGAATAGTGCAGACTCCAACACGTAGTATGTGGTGGGTAATATAGGTAATATAAGAAAATAATAATGATTTGTGTTGCACATTCTACTCTGCCCGGTTGAGTAGTCAAACCAAGATGCAAGATTCATCAAGTTACAATCTACAGCTTATAATGATGTAGATGCTTAAAACTAAAGTTCAGAAATTAACAAGATAGGTTGGTACGTTTTCATTTTGTTCAGGTTAAAGGGGATGTTCCATGTTCCGATAATGGACCCTAGACTTCAAGCTGGTATACTTTGTATTATATGGTCAATGATGCCAAACGTGGTCGTGGACTCTCGGTTGACACCATTGGAGAGAAACGGTGTTCTTTAAAGAGGAAATGGATGGCAGCAGTACCTTGCCCCTGTTTACCACTTTAGCTCTAAAGATTGTTCAGGCTTATATCACCTTCACAATTTCCAACAGAATGGAATGTTACCATGTTGTGCTTGCCAGTGTAAAACATGCCTAATATTTAGCTGCTAGTCCGATTTACTCTTTGGAACTGATAATGCAGTAGTACAGAATCCCCTAATTACGTAGATTATCACAACAACAGTAAAGCAAGTGCACATGCCTTGTCAACTTGCCATTCATTAATCCAGAGTTCCAGACATGGGCAATAAAACCAAATTTGGCCTTTGGAGTCAATCTCAGTATGATGTTTAATTGAAATGTAACCGTTTATCAAGTGACCAAATAAATCCTGAACATTTTCAGGCTCAGTATAAATTTGCTACGGACAAGAGTATCCCAAAAATTCAAACTAATGCGTGGGTTGCAGTGGGTGATCAATAAAAAACATTCATTCCTAGGTCCCCCACACCCCGGCCTCCTGAGCCGCCCCAGGTGATTCAGGGGGCGACCCCGCCGTCCAAAAAAAAAAACCATCGCCAACTGCAGCCGCTCAAGCTTGCGGTATAGGCCAGTTTTGCTCGTCTTCTTCGCGAATCTGGCTGGGTCGAAGCGGCGCTGTGAAGCCGGCGGTCAGAGGCGGCGTAGGCCAGATCCCCGGCTGATCTGGCGGGGGTTCGGACACCTGACGGCCGGAGGTGACGTGGGGGGCTATCAGCTATGTGTTATCTTTCGATTTTGAAGGTAACGAAATTTAAAGTAGTTGCTATTTATCCTGTCATGTTCCCTCAACAACATGCTACTGCTATCTGACATTGTTTCATCACATTTGATGAGACCATTACAGTTCCTTCCAGATATTTATGTTAGACTATATGTGATGCCAGCCGATTTGCTACGCAGGTTGTACGGAGGATCAGCTGGTGGACCAGGACGCCCCCGGCGGGAGGACGCCGTGATGTGAGAAGGAAGTTCCCCCGGCGAAGCAGAGGTTGGGAAAACAGAGCAGCAGGGATGCGGAACAGAGGATACTGGAAGGAGGAGTTTTTATTCTTTTTTGCCCCCGAATACAAAGGTAATCTCCTTTATATGAGTTTTACACCTCCTAACCTATCATGGATATTCAACTCATACTTTGATTCGGAAACCTATTCGAAATATAGCTAACTCTTCTAATCCCACCGTTTGCTATCCGGACTCTTTCCTGATTCCGTCTGCAGTCTTCCAACTGTCATGTACTGCCGGAAGCCGCCGAGGAATCCCGCTCTGCCTGTGGTAATCTCTTTGATCTTCTTTGATATGTTTACCCCCAATACGAGTCCACAACATTTCTCCCCTCCCGTGGAAGCAACTCATCCTCGAGCTGAAATTGCGGATATTGCTGTCGAAAAGAATCCACCGGCTCCAAAGTGGCATCCGTCTATGGTGATCCTTGCCATTGAACCAAAATCTCCCAAAAACCTCGGCAAAGTCTGGCTTGCAGCACCTTTTCCGGTGTAGGAACCACCCACCCATGATGAATTTCTGGGAACGGCGAAATACCAGATGGCGGATCTCCATAAAAGAGTTTTAATAAAGCCACATGAAATACATTGTGGATGCATGCTTCATCTGGTAGCCGCAGACGATAAGCAACCATCTCAATCCTTGACACAATCTGATAAGGTCCATAAAAACGCAGCGATAACTTGCTTTTGGTCTTCTGCAGTAAGGAGGATGCTACTTTACCCAGACCCAATCTCCCACGGCGAACTCCAAGTCCCGATGGCGCGCATTGTATTGATCCTTCATTGTCTGTTGAGCTAGTTGCAACCTCTCTCTGAACCTGGCTCACAAGACATCACTGTGGGCGGTGCTCTGCCATAGACCACTTGGAAAGGTGTAGCTTGTATGGCGCGCTGGTAAGAAGTATTATAAGTGAATTCAGCCCATGGTAACCATTTAATCCAGTCGCGTGGTCGATCACCCGATAAGCACCTTAAGTACATAGTAATCACTCGGTTTACCACTTCCGATTGACCATCGGACTGTGGATGGAATGCGGAATTGAAATTGAGCTTAACACCACATAAGTGAAACAATTCTATCCAGAAGTTGCTGGAAAAGACCAGGTCGCGATCATTGACAATCGATGTTGGATGTCTATAGAGTCGGACCACTTCATTGAAGAATACTTGTGCTACAGATCTTGCTGTGTAAGGATAAGATAAAGCCACGAAATGTGCATACTTGGACAGGCGATCGATGATAGTTAGTATAACTATTATAGTTACGGACCAAACAGTAAGTTAGTAGAGTGGTTACAAGAAATGAACTAGCCTTGGCCGTCCTCCACAGCCAGTGTGTGTGTGTGTGTGTATAGGAGGCTGAAATGGGACACCAGGGTGCTCGGGCACCAAGCCTCCCTACCTTTAGATTGCTTTTAGATGCGTGCAAGTGCAATGATATATAATATCAGGATGGAAAGTCTCAATCATAGATGGAAAGTCTTAATCATGGAGCCTAGGCACCATGGTGCCCCTGTAGTGTACACACACACACACATATATATTAGGACGCTGAAATGGGGCACCATGGTGTCTGGGCACCAAGTCTCTTTGCCTTTGGATTACTTTTAGATGCGTGCAAGTGTAATGAAAGTAATTAATTTAGCATGCTGAATCAATTATGGATGGAAAATCTTAATCATGCATGGAAAGTCTTAATCATGGAGTCTAGGCACCATGCTGCCCCTGTTATATATAGGACGCTGAAATAGGGCACCATAGTGTCTGGGCACCAAACCTCTCTATCTTTGAATTGCTTTTAGATGCGTGCAAGTGCAATGATATATAATATATCAGGCAAACCCGTTAACATTCGTTAATTTGTAAAAGTATCGATTTGGAAAGGAAGTCATTGATTTAGTATACTGAATCAATCATGGAGCCATGGTACCCTTGTTATTTATTCTATATATATATATATATATATATATATATATATATATATATATATATATATATATATATATATATATATATATATATAAATATATATAAATATATATAAGACCATGAGGTCTAATTACAACAATACTCACACAGTTGTGCACCATGTAAAGGGGCATACACGTTCTTGTACATATCCCACTAGACCTTTTAGCCCTTAATAGGTTAGACGGGCTTAGTTAGGGGCCATCCCTACTACAGAAATTTCTCATGGTGCAGGGCTTCATCCCAAATAGCCTGAAGAAAACTATTGGTAAAGAAAACTTTCATCAATAGATTATTAAAGTAAGATTTGAGGTGTGAAAATTTTGGGGATAAGTTTGAAAACAATATTTGAATGTATGCTTCAAAATTTTAAATCGAGAGTAAGGAGTAAAATAATTCCTAGCCATGGGTAGCGAGACTCGGCATGTGTAAATGTTTTCACAATAAAACTCGAAGGTCAATTTTTGAAAGAAGCCCTTTTAGGGGAAAAACATTTTAAAAGTAACTTTGCTTTAACTGTTTGAGAAAATAAAAACAGATTTTGGAGTAAATTTGGGAAGAAGTTGGACTTTCGGAAGAAACCTTTTTGGGAAAGACTTTAGGAAAATAGGTTTGTTTTGTGTACTTGATAAACCAAAACAGATTTTTTGTAACATGTTTGGTAAGAAGTCAAATTTTGGAAATCCCCTCGAAAGGTCAGGTTCTTTGGAAAAGAGCTCGAAATGAATTTTGTAAACCATTTGGCAAGCAAACTTCTAGGGATAAAATTTTTTAAAAATAAATTTCAAAGTTAAGCTTTGTAATTTTGTCCCAACATAGGTTTCAAGATGCCTTCAAAGAGAGGTTTACAAAAGTCCTAAAAATTTGTCATTTTAAATTTCATGGTAAGGAAGTTATGGTGTTAAAATTGCTGTTGCAAGATAGAGGTAAAAGAAGATTATTTTGGCTTTTGACTATAGATTTTTTGACGAAATTACACTGTCGTGTCTGTTAACTTTTTTGAGTCATTTAATTTAAAAATAATAAAAATAATAAAAAAATAGAAAATACTTCTATATCTCCACAGACAATACAAAGGAAAAAGAGAAAAAAACTAAAAAAATAAAAATTAAGAAGCCAACACGTTTATTCCAGCTTTTGGCTTATGGTTAAAGGGCATTGTTAGCCATTTGAGTCTGTTATGGAGATAGAGTTGTATTAGGAGATAGAGTTGTATTCTATTCCATATATGTCTTATCTCTATATGGCATATTCTCTTGTACTCTCCTATATATATGACCCTTTGGGTCTCATATCAATACACACAATATTCATAACATGTTATCAGAGCTTAGGTTGAAACCCTAACCTAGCCTCCGTTCATCTTCCGCTGCCGCTGCCCCCAGGAGAATCGATCTCTGCTCCTGGGGGCGACCATCTCCTCGCCGACCGCGCCACGGCGTCGCCTCTTTTGGATCAGGCCGCCGCTGCAGTCGCTTCAGATCCGCGCTAGATCGGCGCGCTGTCGCTCGCGTCCGGCGTCGCCGGCTCGTTTTTTTTTTTGGGTTAGGAGATAGAGTTGTATCTCCTTAACAGAGTCTACGGTCAAAGTCTTTGTCCTTCATGGAGGTCCATTCAAATATGTCTGGTTAGTATCAGTTGATGACGAGACTATGTAGGAGTCACCAATCACTTGGCTGACTGACTGACTGCAATCACACGGCACTCTCAAAGTGACGGAGCCAGGAATGGAGTGCGAGATGGACATCTCCTCCTCCTCCCTAGCGTCGCCCTCGTTGGATTCGGCACGGCACGAGAAAAGCTATAGCAGCTATCGCGGAAGCTATCCTTCGTATGTAATAAACATTATTTAGCATTGTCTAAAACTAAAAAATAGGATTAAAAATATAAATACGACAACAACATTATTTAGTATGTAACAAACATTACTTAGTATTGCCTAAAACGAAAAAATGCTATCAAATATAAATACGACAGTAACGAAGCGGATGCATGCTGGAAGAACAGAGGTAGCTGCTGAAGCATATGAACAAAACATGCTGGTATGATGGCTAGTCAACACCATATATGTTGGTATGCGTAAACGAATGTAGAAAGAAATGGATTGCTGTATGAAGCCTTGTGTAGCTGTCAGTGCTGAGATGGAAACTATCAAACTACTAAGGACATCAACATTTATTTACTTCAGGGGAATGTTTTAACTAACAGAGCTTGATGGCCATTGGCGGAACTCATGAGGAAGAGGAATTGATGACCACCTGTGATTGGGGTTGTGATCACGTGGCATGTAGACCTCTGCTTTCCTGTACAATTTTAGAGGTGTGCTGACTGAGGAAATACTAAAAACCTGTGGAGCTCCCAAGTCCCATCATCTTCAGAATGCAGATTCTTTCGGACGAACAAAATATGAACCGGTTGGCTAGCAGTATTGGTCTTAGGTGGCGATATTGAGGTGTTCTCTCAGACATTTCCATAATATATGGGTATCCATGAGTATTCAGTATAAGTCACAACAATTCAAAGAGAAAAAGATAGATGTCAAATCATAAGTACCCACTGATCTTGTTAAGCCTCCAATCATAAGTACCCTTCAATCATAAGTACCCACTGATCTTATATCCTTTATCTAAAAAATCATGAGTATCACAACCCCTTTCGCACATAGCAAAGGGCCTACAAGGAACAACACAGGATGATACCCCCTGGCATAGAGTTCGAAGGGGGTCTCGGAAGGTCGACTCAGGGTGACCTCGGTGGCCAACTGAGCGCGGGTTGGTGACGCTGATGGGCAGCGTGAAGCACGGGAAGGGGAAGGCATGCCAATGGTGCCCGTGGCATGGGGCGCAAATGCTGCAGTGGCATTCTTAAAACAGTTAACTTCTTGGGTAAAAATTTACATACAACAATCTTTTAACTGCATAACCGGCACCTGCTTACATAAGCTGTAGCATAGATTCATATATTTGTGATGGTTTATATAAAAATTCCTCCATTAGGCTACCTGCTTTTGTTAATTGTTTATCAGAATTGAGAGACCATGTGGTCGTGACCCCATGTTGGTGATGAGTAATTGACATTGTTTTAGGATAGTCGAGTTTGGTTTGTGTAGTCGGACCATGTCGTTGCGTAGTGCAAACGGGCTCGGTCGGACTTGGTCAAACTTGGTCGTATGGATTAGGACGCGTATTCCTTTGATTCGACAGGTTTGGGCTTTATCATGCTAATTTTGATTACATGTATCGAGCGGTGCTATTTGATGTGTTTCTTGTCTGTGTTGGCAACAGGACATCGAGGCGGAGTCGTGGCGAGACACAGTGGACCGGACTAGGTGCAGGTGGCGCTGAGGTCAGAACGGTCGGGAGGTGTCGAAGACGGCGAGGGCTCGAGGTGGCTGCGAGGCTTGCAAGGCAAGAAAGGAGGAAGCTTCCTGGAAGGTGCGCGAGGGGCGTTTCGGTAAAAATGCAAAGCTGTACTAAAGGAAGCGGGTTTGGATAAAGCGCTATGAGTTGGTGAGAGCTAATGGGTAAAGTGTGTTGTAAACCCATTAGTGAGTGCTATAAATAAAGGATGCTCTCTAGTGGAGGGGGTTGAGAGAGTATGTATGAGTGTTCTATGTTTGGTTCTCTCCATGTTTATGAGAGTCTTGTGAGGAGATGGCTTGATCTTTCAAGCATGTATGGGGATTTGGTTTGGGTGTGAGAAACCCTTGTAGAATCATTCCTCTGTACTCAATCGTGTCATCGGGACTCCTTTGTATTCATCTTGGTTAAATTTGAGAATTATTTCTTGCAGTCCCATTCTCTCTTCTTGTGTGATTTGCTTTTGATTGCTAGTTCTTGATCTTCTCAGTTTCTTGGTCCTTGAGTGCTGTTTAGAAATCTTAGTTTTTAGTCTTTGTTACTTGTGTTCAATCTTGTTAGTCTCTTTTTCTGTGCAATCAATCTGGTCGGTAGCATACATCAATTGCTAGGAACTCTTGGTTTCTCTTTTGGGTTGGTAGAATTTTGGTTGTCTTTATCTGCATGTTCTTGGCAGCAAGAAGGTGCTCTCGGCCACTTATTGCAGTGCCGACCTGTGCACAAAGACTGCATTAAATAAATGCTCTGTTGGATCTTTCATTTCTTACTATTGGCAATGATTTTTGCTGCAGTACTGCTTTCGGCCAGCAAGTTATTTCTTGTGGCATTCCTTTTGGTTGTCTCGTGAGATTTGTGCCATCCAACTCCTAGTTTCTGCATGTTCTCAAGTGTTTCTTGCGGCCAACAATGCTTTACTGATTTCTGCCAAGAGATTCTCCTGTTTGGTAGTTACTAGTAGTGTTTGTTTCTTTGGTTCCCAGCCCGAACTGCACTTCTAGTACTTTTGGATTGGCACTATTTGCTCCTTTCGGCCAGCTTTAATAGTTAGCTTGTCCCTTCCTTTTAGTTGGCAGTCTCTTTATTTCTTTGCCATTGGTTCCCAGTCTACATCCTTCCTTTTTTTAGGCTTTTGCTGTTTTGTGCTTTGCTCTCGGCTGCAAACACTATTTTTGCCGTGGCAGCCTAATCAGTGAAAAATCTTGCCGTGGCAGCTAATTTCTTTGCCATGGTAGCGATTCTCTACTATTTTTGCGCCGTGACTTCCGCTCAATTTCTTTGATCTCTGTTATTTTTTGTGAGCTGTGTTTTCTCTTCTTCATAGCTTTTTATAGCTATCGGAGAGTAGAGAATTTTTCGTGGATACTTTTGGGGGTCGATTTTTAAAGAGACGACATTCACCCCCCTCTGTCGCCATTTCGGTCCAACAAGAATTAAATGGTTTAAAATTACAAGATTATGACCTGAGAGGCAAAATTACTTTTAATCAATTTAACTAGATGACAAATCTATTGTGCAAAGAGGACAAACTAATCCATTGATAACCATAGGGAAAGGTTGAAATTATTCAGCAAAATAACATCACGGTTGGAGTCCAGAGGAATATTAAAGTTTTACATTTATCAGAAGAACTAAACAGCATCTTCATCTTTATTTAGAGGTGAAAACAAGGCACACGATTTCACATATGTTGTCAAGATCTTCCTCACCCTGGTTAATACATAGCTCCCATTGCGTTGGTCGAGGCATGGACATCGGCTCCTTCAAAGTATTTGTTTATTCTGCAACTGCATTCCTTGCCAAGCTTACCCAGTTTACAACCACAAATACATAGATTCTGTCATAGAGCTTGTCAAAGAGCCGGAAATAAGCAATCCTCCATGTCTTCTTGAATAGCAGTGCACAAAACACCATCCAGAGCCCCACCACAAGTCCCACCCCAAGACCAAAATAAAATGTCATGGGCTCAAATTCTTGCTCGTTGCTTCTGAGATAATCGTGGATGAACGTATCATTTCCTGAACAATTCTTTTGAAGAGGAGGCCCACAAAGACCACTGTTTCCAATGTACATAATTGAAGGATTGTCCACATTGAGGGTGTCAAGTTGGCGGCCTGAGGGTATCCTTCCAGACAAATTGTTGTAGGACAAGTTCAAGTAGCTCAGAGATGTCAAATTTGATAAGCTTGATGGGATTTCACCAGAAAGCTTGTTCTTAGAGAGGTCAAGAGATTCCAATGACTGCAGGGTGCCAATCTTGTTAGGTATGTTTCCGCTCAGGTGGTTTGATGATAAATTCAAATTTATTAATGCATCAAGAGAAGTGATATCTGTGGGAATTTCACCGGTTAAGGAGTTGCCTGATAAATCAATACTCACGAAACATTTGATTCCACGGCCATAACTAAGAATTTGCCCTTTTGTAATTATGGACGAGAATTGTTCGTATGGAGTGGGTGGCGTCATCACATTGCAACTAAATTTACCCGTGAAGCCCTTCAGGGTCATATATGTTAGGTTAGACAGATGCCAAGGAATAACACCAGAGAAGTTATTGCCAGATAGATCCAAGTATTGAAGATAACCAAGATTTGTTACTTCAACCGGAATATTCCCATAAAACGCATTGTGGCTTAGTCGTAGAAACATTAATGTCCCCAGCTGTCCTATCCATTCTGGTAACCTTCCAGAGAACTTATTCCATGCAAGATCCAAGAACATCAGACTTGTGCAGTGCAGCAAAAATGCTGGGAATTTTCCTGATAAATTATTGTTGCTTATCAGGAGGTTCCTTATGATTTTGCTCTCAAAGCACTGAGGAATTTCACCGTCCAAAAGATTGCTTGATAAATGTAGATAATACAAACTTTGCAACGTGCACATAGATTCTGGAATACTACCATAAATTTTATTTGAATACATATGCAGTATTTCAAGATCTGGAGCTTCAAGATTAGATGGTATTGTTCCTGAAAAGGCATTGTTGGAGATGTCTAAGAAGGCGATATTTCTTGGAAATGATGGTATTGGTCCAGTGAGCCGGTTTGAACTGACGTCGAGTTTTTCAAACGCCATGTCATGCATATGTGCTGGCAAGCTGCCACTTATTTGGTTGTGAGAGATGTCGAGATATGTGGCCTGCGAAAATGTAGACCAAAACCAATTAGGAATCTTGTCCCTTATAGAGGTGTTTGAAATGTCAAGTTTAGTGATTTCCGTCTGCCGCTGAAGCCAAGCTGGAAACAGAGGACCCATCTGACAAGAGGCAAACACAGCAGACTCAAGCCTAAAGGGAGGAAGCCAATCTGAATCCACTACAATCTTCAAATTATTGGAAGAAAAGTCTATGTTCTTTAAGCTCACTAGACCAGCGAAGTGTTCCTTGATTATCACACTGCTCAAGTCGTTGTTGCTTAGATCCAAAGAAGTCAAATTAGAAAGGGTACCAATTTCATTGGTTACACTTCCAGTGAGGAGGTTGCTGGAGAGGTCAAGGGCTGTTAAAGACGTCAAATACCCAATCCCTGGTGGAATACTTCCATTGAGGAGGTTGCTGGAGAGGTCAAGTATGCTCAAGGTGGTGAATTTACCTATCAAATCTGGCAGGCCTCCGGTGAAACTGTTCCTACTTAAATGCAGCTCCTGCAAATTTTTCCATGCGCATTTCAGAAACCCCTCGATGAAAACAGTTATATATTCATTTATCCAATTACTGCTAAGGTCTAGGGTTTCCAAACTGCAAAGATTCTTCAAATTTCCTATCATCATCAACCTATTGTATGACAAATCAAGGACTTGGAGGGATGATATGTTTCCTATTGCGTCAGGAAGTTGGCCAAATAAGTTGTTGCCCCCAATGTTTAGGTATTTGAGGCTCGTTACTTTCCAAAACCAACATGATGCGATTGAGTGGTCAAAATCATTCGTGTAGAGATCGAGCTTCTCAAGTTTTGTGAGATTGAGGTACGGAAGCGATTGGTTTGCAGTATCAAGTGAACAGGAAGAAAGACGGATGACCCTTAGAGATGGTATCATATTCAGCGTATGAGGCCAGTCAGCTATCCCTGACAGATTTACTCCGCTCATGCCAAGGTATTGTAGCAAAGGTAGATTTGTTAACCAGGTGATATCTGTTGAGTACAGCCCAGAAAAAAATTGTGGGCCAAGATCAAGATACTGCAACTTAGAGAGGTTACCAAAATGAGGAACTCTACCACTGAACGGTATGCCAGAGAGGTTGAGATATTTCAAGTTCATCATCGATACCAAGAACTCAGGAATACGAATTTGAGATATTTCAAGTTCATCATCTAGAAAATAGTTCATGCTAAGGTCAAGGTGCTCTAGATGCTCCAGGGAAAGCAAAGACGAACTTATCTCACAGAACGAAGCATTGACATCTTCACATCCCAGTCCAGCGTCCATGTCTGGATTCAGATTGCGAAGGTGAAGCTCGAGGACATGGCCGGTTCGGTTGCTGCACTTGACGCCTCTCCACCGGCAGCAGTCTCGGCCGTGCCACGAGGCGAGGCGGTTGGCGGGATCACGTGTGCCCTTCTTGAAGGAGAGCAAAGCGGCCCTCTCGGCGGGAATGCAACCGCCGCCATGGCGGTGCTGGGGATGGAGCGAACCACCGGTCAAGAGTGAAGTGGTGCTTATGGTGATGAGGAGGATGAGGAAAGGATTTGTTGTGGGATGCATGCTGGAATAACATAAATACAGGCTTAGTGTAATTTAGCAACTAGAGCAGCTAAATAAATAGATGTTTGGCCATTCCTTTGGAGTGATAAGCTTGGCCATTTGGGTCCCTGAGTCAACAAAGTCTAGTCTTCGTCCATCAAAGAGACTCATCAATTCAATGAAGTCCGATCAGTACCAATGGATGACGAGACTGTGATGGCTGTCACCAACGAATTGCTTGATTAATCATGCGCTACTGTCAAAGTCACTCTCCTTTTTGACTCCGGAGGTCCAAAAGGAGTAAGAAATAGACGACGCGCAGACGTAGAAGAAAGAAATGGATTTCTGTATTGTCTATGATACATTGTGCAATTGTTCGTGATGAGATGGTAACGACTAAAGACCTTGACATTCACTTACTTCAAAGAATTTATTAACTAACAGAGCCTAGTTGCATGACCTTTGGTGGAACAAATGTCGAATTGATGTCCAGCTAAGACGGGGATGAGGAAAGGATTTGTTGTGGGATGCATACTGGAATTACATAAATACAGGCCATTCCTTTGTAGTGAATTGCATGCTGTAATTTAGCTACTAGAGCAGGTAAATAAATAGATGTTTGGCCATTCCTTTGGAGTGATATGCTAGGCCATTTGGGTTACTTAGTCAACAAAGTCTAGTCTTCGTCCATCAAGGAGACTCAATTCAATAAAGTCACTCTTCTTTTTGACTCTGGTGGCGAGAGTGATATGCTTGGCCATTTGGGGTGTGTTTGGTTCGTGGATGGAGGTTGCATCGTATATCCTGGATGAGTGGATGCAGGCTGAGTGGAATCGTATTTCAGAAAAAGAAGATGTTTGGTGAGGCTGTATGAGCGGATACAAAAAAACTGAGATGCTGTTTGGTTGCCTGTATGAGCAGATGCAGTCTACCAAACCTGAGAGGCTGACACGTGGGACCGCATAAGATACACTGCATCCACTCATCCAGGATGGCTAGTGAAGCTCATTTTGAGCGTATCCACCCATCCAGGATGAGGGCGTATTTTTGCATCCGCTCATACAGGCTGTATCCGCTCATACAGGCAACCAAACAGGCTCTTTCTCAGATTATACGAATCCACCCATCCAGGACGAAGGAGATTCAGGCAACCAAACACACCCTAAACTTGCCCTTGGTAAATAAACCAATGGATGACGCGACTGCGGTGGCTGTCACCATTTACTTGACTAATTGCCTGATTAATCATGCGCTATTATCAAAGTGAATTTTGTGTTGTTTTGGCTCCTGTGGCCTTTTTTTTTTTTACAAATATAGTCCCATTTGTAGCGCAGAAGCATTGGTGCTTTGTACTGTGCACCCAGATCGCAAGATATCCCACACCACCGAGCCAACAGTCCCCTTGGCCGGTGAATGGTGTATGTGAATAGTCCACTCAAATGTATAGTTCAACTGATGTAGAACTTTCGGTGGAAGAACAATACAATTCACAAATAAGAAATGGTCATGCAACACAGCAAAAGCCATCTGCAATTGACTGTTTTACAGAGAGTGCTACAACTTAGCATTAATGCAGAAGAAGCCATTTTACAAAGGGGGATTGGATCATATACCCTCCCCTTAGTTGGGAAATTCAGGATTTACCTTCCCACCTCAATGACATGTGGAGTCATCATAAGTCACTGACGCGTGGGCCAGGAGGGTAAATCCTGAATTTCCATCTAAGGGGAGGGTATATGATCAATAAAACCTTTTACAAAGACTTAGAAAAAAAATTTTAATGCAGAAGGAGCCGGAGAAGGCCACCAGCTGCGCGCAACAAAGGTCCCATGGTGGAGCCATAGGACACAGGAAGAGCGCGTCCATCTCCGCGGTCCCATAGGTAGCCAAAAGTAAAATTTCAGCGCGTCGGGGCCATATTTAGAAAAACGGTGGCACAATAAGGTTAGAAATAAAATTAATTCTTTCAAAGTCACTCTCCTTTTTGACTCTGGAGGTCAAAAAGGAGAAAGAAATGGACGACGCGTAGACGTAGAAGAAAGAAATGGATTTGCTGTATTGTCTATGATGCATTGTGCAATTGTTCGTGATGATATGGTAACGACTAAGGACCTTGACATTCACTTCAGAGACTAACAGAACATAGATGAATGGAATATGTGGGGCTCCCAAGTCCCATCCCCTTGAGAATGCAGATCTTTTTTGTGGCTAATAGCAGGAGATACTATTTCACTAGTAACAAATTATGAATCAAAGAGGATTGTCTGGACAATACATCAGCACTGTGCTTTGCTTCTCTGTTTCGCCATAGTAGCTTCCAGCTTCCCTGTGAGGACATGTTTGTTTCTATGTTATGATTTTTTATGCCATTGCTTTCGCTTTCTGTATCTCACCAACGGCGCGTCCTTGGCATACTGCATGGTTCTCATATTGTTTCTGTTTGCCCAAATTTTAAATTCCATCAAGATCCCATCCTATGAAATTGTTTATGTGCAGGCAATATGCGGAAAAAATATTGCGAAAACATCATTTTATTCTGGTGCAATGTTCAGGGTTCAATCCAAGGAATGGGCCCCTTCAGACTTCAAGTGCAAATGCCTGAAGAAATAAGTACCGGAGCTCTAGTATGTAAGGTTCATGAATATCTAATCCATACTGCAGTTCCCGCTATTCAGAACAAAACGCACATGCTACCTTTCATTCTGGTATGCTTATACAAGTTAACACCTGAAATGTAATGTCAGATTGAGTTACACGAGGGATGATCTACAAAGGTGAACAAAATCAACTTGTAAAGATGCACACAAACCGGATACATATCCTATTGTTTCATCATAAAGATGCTGCAACAAACTCTTGACGCCCATTCAATAATGCAATACGAAAGAATCCATGGAGAAGGTAGCAAGATTCATCAGGATCCAAGCAGTAAGTGTTATGAATAGCGCATGTATTCATATGAGGCCAATGGGCCAGAATATATACACAAAGTACAAATGGTAAATATGCAGAGAACCCCTCATAACAATGGGGAATAACAAACTATACATATCTCTAACACCCCCCCTCAAACTCATGGTGGATCAACAACACTGAGTTTGGAGAGGTAGAAGCTATGCTGTGCTCGAGTCTGGGCCTTCGTGAAGAAATCCGCTATCTGAAGCTCCGAAGGCACATACTGAAGAGTAATCATCTGATCATGCACACAAGACCTCATGAAAGAAGCATCAACACCAATATGCTTGGTGAGCTCATGCTTCACAGGATCACGAGCAATACTGATAGCACCTGTACTGTCTGACAAGAGAGGGGTCGGTGTAGTGACAGAAACACCAAAATCCTCAAGTAACCACCGTAGCCAAGTAATCTCTGCTGTCAAGAGAGCCATAGCTCGCAACTCAGCCTCTGCACTCGAACGGGACACTGCAGTCTGTTTCTTCGTCTTCCAGGCAATAAGGGAACCACCAAGAAAAACACAGTAAGCAGAGATAGACCGGCGATCAGAAGGATCGCTGGCCCAAGTAGCATCCGAATAGGCCTGAAGCTGTAAAGAGCTGGAACGTGGAAAGAAGAGACGGCGAGAGATAGTCCCGCGAAGGTATCGCAGAACTCGAAGAAGGTGGCTGTAGTGGACCTGAGTGGGAGCGGAAACAAACTGACTCAGAATATGAACTGGATAAGTGATATCCGGACGAGTAACAGCAAGGTAGACAAGACTCCCAACAAGATGACGATAGCGAGTCGGATCAGAAAGAGGCTCGCCATCAGAGAGTCGGAGGTGAACATTGAGCTCCATGGGAGTCTCAACAGTACGCTGATCAGTGAGAGAGGCGCGATCAAGAAGATCCTGAATATATTTCGCTTGGGACATAAAGAAACCATCTGGAGTGGAAGTAACCTCAATCCCAAGGAAGTAACGAAGAGGACCAAGATCCGACATAAGGAACTGCTCACTAAGACGAGCCTTGACAAAGGCAATGTACTCAGAATCATCTCCCGTAATGATCATATCATCAACATACAGGAGAAGAAGAGTCCGACCACGAGACGAAGTGTGGACAAAGAGCGCAGGATCATGATCACTAGCTGAAAAACCAGCAGCAGTGACCACAGAGGAGAAGCGCTCAAACCAAGCACGAGGGGCTTGCTTAAGGCCATAGAGAGAGCGACGAAGGCGACAGACCATGCCCTCAGGAACAGAATACCCAGGTGGCGGATGCATGTAGACCTCCTCACGCAACTCGCCATTAAGAAAGGCATTCTTGACATCAAGCTGAGAAACAGACCAGTGGCGAACAGACGCCACTGAAATAAGAGTCCGAACAGTGGTCATGTGGGCTACAGGAGCAAAAGTCTCGTCGTAGTCAACACCATGCTCCTGCTGGAAACCACGAGCAACAAGACGCGCCTTATAGCGCTCAAGAGAGCCATCAGAGCGAGTCTTAATTTTATAGACCCACTTACAAGTGATGGGATGAGAATGAGATGGACAAGGAACAAGATCCCAAGTACCAGTACGCTCAAGGGCAGCAATCTCCTCGGTCATGGCAAGCTGCCACTCAGGGTGAGTAACAGCATCCCGGTAGGAGACAGGCTCACGAGTAGCCGCGCCAGCAAAGGCAAAACGGGCAGGAGGCCGAATCAACTGGCGATCGCGGAGAGCGTAGCGAGGAGAAGATGGCCCATCAGGGGAAGATGGAGCATCAGAAGAAGAGGGAACATCAGAAGAAGATGGCTCAGCTGGAAGATCCTCAAAACGAGGTCGACGAGTGTAGAAGATAAGAGGAGGAGGTACTGTAGTGGGAGGAGCCTGGGGAGTCGTAGGAGACGACACAGGCGGCGACAACGGCGGAGAGGCCACAGGAGGAATATGTGGAGACTCAGTGGGACAGGTGGACGAGGGCAAAACAGATATGGGTGTATCTGGAAAGGTTAAGAAAGATAGAGACTCCACAGAGGAAGCCGAAGGAGAGGCAGGACGTGGGTAGAATGGACGAGACTCGTCGAAAGTCACATCCCGAGAAACCCGCATCCGACGACCAACAGGATCCCAACACCGATAGCCCTTGTGCTCGGCACTGTATCCCAGAAAGACACACTCAACAGACTGAGCGGTTAGTTTGGTGCGTTCTCGAGGGGCGAGGAGAACGTAGCAAACGCAGCCAAACAGATGAAGGGCAGAGTAGTCAGGAAGAAGACCACAGAGACGCTCAACAGGGATCGCACCCTTAAGAGCAGAAGAGGGCTGGATGTTGACGAGATAGGTGGCAGTGGAAACAGCCTCGGCCCAAAAGTGAGGTGGAATAGAGGCGGCGATCATCAGAGCACGAGCCGTCTCAAGGAGGTGCCGATGCTTGCGCTCAGCGACACCATTCTGAGCATGAGCACCAGGACAAGAGAACTGAGCGAGAGTGCCCTGCTCAGCAAGGAAGCTGCGCAGGTGACGAGAGAGGTACTCGCCAGCAGAGTCAGCACGAAGGACACGAATAGGAGTGGAGAACTGTGTGTGTATCATAGTGGCAAATTGTTTATAGATAGGCAAGACCTCACTACGAGAAGACATGAAATATATCCAAGTGTGGCGAGAGAAATCATCTATAAAAATAATATAATAACGATGACCCCCTTTCGAAACAAAGGGAGCCGGACCCCAAACGTCTGAATGAACAAGATCAAAAGGACGCTGGGACACAGACTCACTATGAGGATAAGGAAGCTGAATCTGTTTACCTAACTTACAGCCCTGACAATCTAAAGATACGTCTCCTGAGACAGACCCCAGAAGACCACGACGAACTAAGGACGACAGACGGGATCCACACAGATGGCCAAGACGGTGATGCCACTGCTGGAAAGAGCCGGTAGACGAAGTGGCAGAAGCGGAGAGACTGGCGGCGGTGGTGGCAGCGGAAGGAAGGTGAAGCCAGTCAAGCTCCCAGAGACGCTGTGAGTCACGGCGCCGAGGGCCAGAACCAACCAGAGCTCCCGTGTGGCGATCCTGAACACAACAAGAGTCAGAGTCGAGAATGACCCGATAACCAAGGTCAGTAATCTGCCCAGCAGAAAGAAGCTGTAAGGTAAGGCGAGGAACATGAGCAACAGAAGGAACATGAAAGGATGAGTTGCTAAGAGATCCTCGACCAGAGACAGAAAGAGATGTACCATCAGCAGTAAGAACACTGACAGGAGAATCAAGAGGTGTAATAGAAGACAGAGTGGAAGGATCAGGAGTCATGTGAAAAGATGCTCCAGAATCAAGAATCCACGGGGAGGTGCCTGACTGTGTAGGAGGTGGTCTCTCAGTGCCCGAAGAGTCAGTAGCAGAACCTGCAGAACCTGTCGAGGGAGAACCTGAAGCGGCAAGTAGGCGTCGAAGTCTGGCTATCTCCTGCTCGGTGAGAGAAGCTGCTGAAGAAGTCGAGGCAGACGTCGTCGTAGAAGCACTACTGCCAGTAGAAGAACGGCGTGAAAGATGCCGCTTCTTCTTGTAGCACTGGGACGCAGTGTGGCCATCCTTGTCGCAGTAGGAACAGTGAGGACGGCCACCGCCAGACGGAGGACGGCCACCACCACCTGTGGTAGCCGCTGGAGGAGGCAATGTAGCAGGCGGACGAGCGGCGAGCACAGAGGGGAGTGGCATCAGACCAGCACCACTCAAACGAGTCTCCTCTGCGCGTAACTCGTAGCGCTGACGAAGATGAGTCCACATCTGAAAAGCCGAAGGGAGTCCCACAACCTCAGAAGAAAACTGAGGCTGGACACTGGCGATGAAGACAGCAGCAGCCCGAGCGTCGTCATCGTACCACTGAGTGTAGACGGTCAGACGATCCTTGTAGAAATCCAGAGCCTCGTGGTAGGCAGAGGCAGCTTCATCATCAGCGAGGCGAGCGGCCTCAGCAGCAGCCTTATCGGCTGTCGGGGGCAATGCCACAGGCGTAGGCTCCGTCGGAGGAATAGGGCAAGGCGGGCAGGTGACATCGCCAGAGAGGATGCCCCAGAGACGAAGACCACGCATGTGGATGCGCATGTGAGACACAAAGTCGGTGTAATTAACACCATCAAAGATCACCGGGCAGCGAGGGAAAGAAACGGTGCCCATTGGTAGGCGGCGCTGGACGGCGCGGCGACCAAGGTAACGAAGTCTAACAGGCGGCGCTGAACGGCGCGGCGGTTAGAACGACGTTTTTTTTTTGCTTTTTTTTTCTTTTGACCGGTCAAACCGACCGGCCTGACCCTGCCTACAAAGCCGACCGAGGCAGAGACAAGCCTCGGTCAGGGGCGGCGGAAGAGGCGGGCCAATGGGCGGACGGTGGCCGACGGCGACGGCCTACCTCGGAGGCCTGCCTCGGGCGGAGACCTGCGGGGCAGCAACCAGGCGGCCGGCGGGGCAGAGTCGGGCGGCGGCCGAGACCAGCGGGGCCGGACGGGAGGCGGCCGGGCGGGCGGAGGCGGAGGCGCCGGCGGCCGAGGAGCGGAAGGCAGCCGGGGCTGAGCGGAAGGCGGAGGCGCCGGCGGCCGAGCGGAGAGGTCGGGAAGGCGGCGTCCGGATCGGCGGCCGACCAGCCTCGCGGGCGAATCGGGCGACCAGGTGGGAGCGGAGGACGGCCGGCGGAGCGGAGGAGGCCGGCGGCCGGCGACCGGGTAGGAGCGGAGACGAGCGGGGTCGGGCGGAGTCGGGCGGGCCGACGGCAGCAGAGGCGGCGCGGAGTCGGGCGGGCCGACGGCAGCAGAGGCGGCGCGGAGTCGGGCGGGCCGACGGCAGCAGAGGCGGCAGCGGCGACGGGGGAAGCGCCAAGGCCGGCGACGGCAGAGGCCGGGAGTCGGCGACGGCGACGGAGGCCGGGAGTCGGCGACGGCGACGGCGACGGAGGCGGCACACGGGCGCGCGAAACCCTAGGTAAGCCAAAACCCTAGTTTTGGCTCTGATACCATGTTATGAATAGCGCATGTATTCATATGAGGCCAATGGGCCAGAATATATACACAAAGTACAAATGGTAAATATGCAGAGAACCCCTCATAACAATGGGGAATAACAAACTATACATATCTCTAACAGTAAGAACCTATCATGCTTTCGAACTCCAGGGCATAAGCCCATAGCATTCCTTGTATGCATAACTACCAAAATTAAAAATTACCTGTTCAGGGAGTTGGTACTCAATCCACATAAAGGCAGTTTTTCAGAAAGGAAGGTGCTTGATTCATTAATCATTCAGATATATCTGGAGTATAAGCAAACAGAAAACAGTAAAGTCATTCATAACATGAAGATCACACAGTGCTTGATATTCCCTTGGCAAGGGTACACACGAATACATTAGCTTAGCAGGAGCTGTGATGCAGAATTGCTTTCTGGGAGCAGCAACTAATGAAAATTGTTGATGAACACGCTGCCAACTGCCTATGTTTCTTAATTAAATGCCGAGGCCATGCTACTTAACAAGCAGAGGATGTACAGCGGTTTACACAGGAAAAACACTGCCAGCCCAAGCTGACAAATCCTTTTCTTAATCCCTTTTAATCATTATCTGTTATCTCTACTCCTTAAAAATGTGAGTTGGTGGTCGTCGATGCGTTCTCCTCTATCTCTTCTCAACCAACCGATCCGAATAATAAAATCTTGACCACCCCTCCCTTCTCTCTTGCGATCTAACTGCCCCTCCTCTCCATTTCCACTTTCAGTTAATCTCCCACCCCTCCCTTCTAACAAGCAGTTTTTTAGATAATGGAACAAGAGTTCCAGCCTCTACACTCCGAAGAAGTGTACACAGCTAGTTCAAAACATCCAGGAGCACTCAAGCTTAGCTCTCACAAAAGAGAGGAAAAACAAAAGATAAAACACAAGGTTCAAACAAAAGGAAAGAACTAAGCCTAAGCTTCAATTCTATTCCGGAACTTCCATCCAAACTTCGCAAAGACCTCCAAGATGACTGTTTCCAAGATCTGGCAACCGCTCTTGATGCTTGATCTTTCATCTTCTTTATGTAGCAGCGACCACAGTCGGATCCAATATGTTGCTCTGAAAATTACCTGCAAAGAAGTGTTTGGTTTAGCTTTGTTGAATACAATATCATTTCTATTCAACCACATAGCCCAACATATAGCTGCTGCTCCTAATAAAATTCGATTTTTAGACTTAGGCTGAAAACCCAAAAGCCAAGAACCAAACATATTAGCTATGCTAGCTGGCGGGAGAATTCCAAAGGTGATATGCATGGTATTCCAGATAAATCTAGCAAAATGACAATCAAAGAAAAGATGTTGTATAGTCTCCATAGAGCTACAAAAGCAACACTTGATGCTTCCTTGCCAATTCCTTTTTGCTAGGTTGTCCTTAGTAAGAGTGACACCTTTCTGAAGGTACCAAAGGAAGATCTTAATTTTCAAAGGCACTCTTAAAGACCAGAGTGGGCTTTTGAAAGGTACGATCCCTTCTTGTATCAAACTCATGTACATAGATCGAACCGTGAAGGTTCCACTCCTATGTAAGTTCCACACAAACAAATCTCTGCCATTAGTTAGATTAATCGACACAATCTTGGAAACTAAGTCTTCCCAAGCGAGCAAATTTGTGCCCACTAAGGCCCTTCTAAATGATACATGAAGTGGTATAGTACTAAGTACCTTTGCCACCGTATCATCTTTTTTCCTTACAATTCTATAAAGAGAAGGGTAAGCAGTCCGAAGAGGTTTGTCCTTTAGCCAAACATCCTCCCAAAATCTGATTTGTGTCCCGCTTTGGATATGGAAGGAGCCGCCGGCCAAGAAAACATCCTTGACCTTCATGAGTCCTGACCAAAACTGTGAATCTCCCGGTTGTTTACGAACTTGGGTTAAGGTTTTGTTGTTCAAATATTTCTTCTTTAGAAGGCTTTGCCAAACACCATCCTCATTAATGAGTTTAAACAACCATTTGCTCAAGAGACACCTGTTTTGAATGTCTAAGTTTTGAATACCAAGGCCACCAAAATCCTTTGGTCTACAAAGTACACTCCATCTAGTGAGTCTATACTTCTTTTTGTGTTCATCACACTGCCAAAAAAATCTTGATCGGTAGTAATCCAACTTCTGGAGGACACCCCTAGGAACCTCAAAAAAGGATAGCATGAACATGGCTAAGCTAGTTAAAACTGAATTAATCAGCACTAGTCTACCTCCGACAGAGAGAAGCTTTCCTTTCCAACTGCTTAGTTTTTTCTGGAACTTTTCCTCTATGATGAGCCAATCTTTATTAGAAATCTTCCGGTGATGCATAGGAAGCCCAAGGTATTTGAAAGGCAAACCCCCGATACTACAACCAAAAAGTTGTGCATATTCATGTTCGCAATCTTTGGCTTTGCCAAAGCAGAACAGTTCACTTTTATGGAAGTTAATTTTCAACCCCGAGAGTTGCTCGAAGGTACTTAACACTAGTTTAAGATTTTTGGCTTGGAGCGTGTTATGGTCCAAAAAGAGAATAGTATCATCCGCATATTGGAGGATCGAAAGGCCATCCTCCACAAGGTGTGGGACAACCCCACGAAACATTCTAACAAGCAGTTATATCAACATAGGTGCCATCCAACAAGATCGTCACCTTCTGCCGCCAACATCCTTAAACATGTGCGGCTTTCCTCAACTCTACAGACCGCTGCATCCATTCCTCCGCATCGATGCAATTTTTGATGCTCTGATCCAATGGTCTCATGCCGCTGCCACCGATCAGCAACTTCTGCGCGATCGCCACAGACTCCTCAAAGACCTCAACGATGCCAATCACACCTCTGATCCGATCCTCTCCATCCTTCCTCCCGGCAAGAAAAGGACACACAACTTGATTCAAAGCACAACCATCCATGGCGCTCTTAAAATGTCAGGTCTGGTCGACCGTAGCAGGCTTATGGTTCTCATCTACTGCAAATACACTGCTCTTGCCATTCAAGGACTATGTCTATCACTTACCAATAATTAAGTGCCAGAATGTATGCTATGTGTTATCTTTTGATTTTGAAGGTAACGAAATTTAACACTATGATAGCATCAAAGTAGTTGCTATTTATCCTGCCATGTTCCCTCAACAACATGCTACTGCTATGTGACGTTTCATCACATTATATGAGACCATGACAGTTCCAGATATTGATGTTAGACTCTCTGTGCGTCCAATAGTTCGACAAAAGGTGCACATAATTTAAGAAACTAAGCTTACCACCCATTTCTTGTTGGCCTGAGCTGCAATAGGAAATTAAACTGGCAAGCTATTCACATAATCTAAGAACTAAACTACCTAGTCCTAGACTTAGCTTAGGATGAGCTGCTCATCTATGCTTTGCGAAACCTGCTTGCCTTCTCTAACACATCTATTAATACAGAAGGGCAATTTCTTTTGAGATTTGCATAACCTTTGGTTGCCACCACAGCATCCATCACATTTGAAGATGCGATAAATTCAATGCAAACATCCCTAAGCTTGTCACAACCATGATGGTCAGCTTAAGCCAAGGTAGTTGCCACGGTCTCAACATCAAGATTCTTGCCAAGGATGTTTTGTAGGACCGAACATGCAACAGAGGGAGGGTGAATGGTGCCTTCAAACCTCCCCAAGTATTCACACAACCCTTCTTCTCCAATAGCTACAGAGTTATGAAGTAAAAGAGTGAAATCACACTGGAAACTGAGAGAACAGACCGAAAACAGACGCTGACAAGAAAGATCAGAGTGGTCGAAAACAGACAGTGAACAGTGCTTACTGTGTGGTCGTAAGCGAAACAGAGGAACAAAGAAGCGCACGACCGCAAGATCCGATTTCCGAATAACTTTTGATTCACAGATCAATCGGTCATGAGACTTCAAACATAGCAAGACCACATCCTCTGATTGAGAAAAACCAGAGCGGTCGAAGCCTCTCTGCCGAGGACGAGGAGAAGGAAGTGGTCGTAAATGAAACAGAGGAGTCAGGAGGCGCACGACCGCAAGTCCAAGAACTCAAAAATAGAGGATGCTTGAGAGGAATAAGAACTCTAATCCGACCGTGCTCTCGGGAATGGACTTAGCCAAGATGGCTTTGAGGATGATTCCCAGTTCTGAGCAAGTTGAATATGAGCAACCCGAAAGCAAACAACCTCTTAGACAGAAAAGAGAAGGAAGAACAGAGATAATCCGAACAAGCCAATCAAACATCAAACATACAAAACAACTCAAATAGAGGCAAATAGATGAATGATTGCATTAATAGAGGTTTCTATAGCCACTCCATTCGGAGGATCAAGAGCACACGCGCTCCACCCTAGAGAACAACTCACACAAGAACAGAATGAAAACCCAGAGCTTCTTGGGACAACCTCACCGAGCACTGGTGTTCTACCCTGTTATTTATAGCCTTCAGATACCGGGGGGAAACCCGTTAACCCCCAACTAACACCAAGTTTTACACAGCTTTACCCATTAACACCAACATACTCCAGTGCTTTAACAGAAATCAGTTTCCTTTGCAGGCTTTGAGCATTTCTCCAAAATGCCCCTCCTGCACCTTCCCGAAAACTTCCCGTTGCCTTGTTGTCCAAACCGTGCAGCCACCTTGCAAGCCTAATCATCTTCGGCACCTCCCGAACCATTATGGACCTCAACACCTCCTGTGTCTAGTCCCAGCTCATCCACGCCTCACCACGACTTAGCTCCAATCTCCTGCAACCATCACAGATAAGCAAACATCACATAGCACCGCTCTAGAAGCTGAGATGATACATTTGCATCAAAAGAATGTACTTAAAAATCAATCCCAGATGGTCGTAAACTACTTACAACCGGTCAAATTCATAAAACACAAAAAGCTCATAGCCTACGACCACATTGCAAGTCGATACGGCAACCCAGAAGTCGGTATGACCGCTTGAACAGTAGCTACGACCATCGCTAACAGCCTCCGACTGCTAAGATCATCGCTACGACCACGTGACCACAAGCTACGACCTTTCCGAGCTGATCGCAACCACTTCCGATCACGTTCAATGCTTTTCATCATGGTCGAAGCACCTTCCGAGCCCGTACAACGTGGTCGAAGCCTCTTCCGACCATGTACACCGTGGTCGAAAGGCCTTCCGACCATGTACAACGTGGTCGAACGACCAACATGGTCAAAACCCGCTTTCGACTGTAGACAACGTGGTCGAAGTCTGCCGACTTCGGTACTTAGTCGAAGACCTGACTGCCGATTTCCGATTGCGAACAGTGTGGTCAAAGTCTGCCGACTTCGGAACTTGGCCGAAGACACGACTACCGACTTCCGATTGCGAACAGCGTGGTCAAAGTCTGCTAACTTCGGAACTTGATCGAAGACCCGACTACCGACTTTTGATTGCGAACAGCGTGGTCGAAGTCTACCGACTTTGGAACTTGGTTGAAGACCCTACTGCCGACTTCTGATTGCGAATAGCGTGGTCGAAGTCTGCCGACTTCAGAACTTGGTCGAAGACCCGATTGCCGACTTTCGATTGCAAACAACGTGGTTGAAGTCTGTCGACTTCGGAACTTGGTCGAAGACCCGATTGCCGATTTCGCAAAAACAGCACAATCTTCAAAAACCAAACTCAATCTTTCTAAAACAAGGGTCAATTACTCATCACAAACATGGGGTCACCTCCACATGGTCTCTCAATCTCCCCCTTGATGAGTATATTGACAAAGACAGAAAACACATGAAGATGTGTTTGTTTTTTATTGTTTTAAAAGAGAGTCACACATGGTCTAAAAAAATGATAGAGAAACTTATGACCATGTTGACAGAAGGGAAAAAGGAGCAAAATCAGAAAGAGCAATTTTTCCACAAAAACTCCAGAAAATCCCCTGTTATGCCTTTTTCTCTCCATTATTCTCCCCCTTCTGGCAATAAAATCATGAAGATGCAAGGAGGAAAATAGAACATGAGATAAATAAAGTGACTGTATTTTATTCATTTTAAGCATTAGGAGCCATGAAGATTATCCAGAATGACCTTTGGAGTATTACACCGAGCCATAACCAATGAAAGTGCTATCTTGATCATGACAATTTATGTATGGACGAGCCAAAGCCAAATAAGCCATAATCTGAAATTTAATTTTCTTAGGATGTCAAGTCATTCGAGATCTTAGTCTAGCTAGAGGTATCCAAAGATGATGCAACCATGTCAATATTTTAAGTGGAACCAAGAAGCTAATATTGAGACAATTTAGAGTGCTATAAGTTCAAGAATGAGACATTTGTTCAAGTACTTGGCATTTTTGTGATTGAGCAAATTTAGCACATTTGACATTGTTTTCTTTTTAGAAATTCATGGTTGTTTCCAACCAATTTTTTGTTGGTTAGCCATGTGCTAGATCTCAAGCCTTATGTGACCGTTTCAAGTAATATGCTTAAGAAATGATCTTGGTCATCCAAAACTCCCCCTGAGTTCATGCCTAGTGCAATAGCAAGCAATCTCATGAGAAAGAATTGGTGAGATTAGTTTTTTTTGCACAAAAGAGATATTTTTGCATTTTCTGAATTTAGTTTAAGAACAGAGAGTTAATACTAACTCATGCTTTACCAAAGAACTAGCATAGCTCAATATAGAGCTCAACATAGATTCAAGACTCAACTTAACCTATTTGACATGGCATGGATCATAAAAGGATAACTAGAGATAGACTAGTAAAAAAAATCTAACATGACATAATTTAATTCAAGTTGTGCACATTTAATCAAACTATCATGGTAAAGACTAGACTACACATAAAAAGTCATGATAAATCTAGCACCCTAGCACACATATCATGGCAATATGTAATATAGTTTCATCATGTCATAACAGGATAATAATCAAGGCTCCATGCACAATGCTGAAATTAAATGACATGCAATGTAAGAAAATCTAGCTCCCCCTCAACATGTGAAACAATTTTAGTTCAAGTTGAGTTATGTCATCATTAAATTCCAGAAAATCCCAAATGAACTCTTCCTGAACCAAAGCAATAAACACGAGAAAAGAAGCTAGCAAAGAAATCAAAAAAGACAGTCCTTAAAGCATAGACAAGATACAGAGAATACTATGGCTCAGACTGACTCTCATCTACCCCATACGACTCTATGACTATCAGCAGGTCTTCTAGCACACTAGGGAGTAAACACGTTCCCTGTCTACCCAAGGGGGTCCAACCCTCGCTAGACCTATAAGAAGTGAGTGAACTCAATCTAGTGAGAAGAGACACAACTAATAAGCAGCATCCCAGAATCATAAGATGAGAGGAAGAAGTCTAAACAACTGAGAGAGATAGCCACTCTAGTTTATGTTAGAAAGACTAACCCTAATGCACCCTCATGAAATGCAACAGAATGAAACAGGAGCATATAAACAATAAGATACATAAACGTAAGGAGCTCCCTTTCACAATAATCCATAAGGACATACCACCCCAAGCTCTCCCCGTAAGGTCGAAAACCTCGAGCTATCTAAAGGCTTGGTAAAGATATCAGCTAACTGGTGGTCACTCTCCACAAACTGGAGCACTATGTCACCCTTCTCCACATGGTCTCTAAGAAAGTGATATCTAATATCAATGTGTTTGGTCCTAGAGTGCTGCACTAGGTTCTATAATGGCAGAAGTGTTATTACAGAAAAGTGGAACACTATCTATAACTAACCCAAAGTCCCGCAAGGTTGAGACCATCCAAAGCACCTGATTGCAGCAACTGGCAGCTGCAGCATACTCGGCCTCTGCGGTGGACTGTGCAACACTGGACTACTTCCTAGAAGACCAAGAGACAAGAGAAGTACCAATGAATTGGCAAGTGCCAGAAGTGCTCTTCCTATCTATCCTACAGCCGGCAAAGTCTACGTCGGAGAAGGCTCTGAGGGAAAGACAGGAAGATGAAGAGTACCAGATACCATAGTCTATGGTAGCTCGAAGGTACCTAAAGATGCGCTTCATCGCCTGACGATGAGATGCACGAGGAGAGGCCTGGAATCGAGCACACAAACACACAGCAAAGTGTATGTTTGGCCTCGAGACTATGAGGTACAGGAGGGAGCCAATCATGCTTCGGTACTCTTTTTGATCTACTGGCTCGCCATCCTTATCTGGATCGAGTGAAGCCAATGACGCAATCGGAGTTGACACCGGCTTGCCATCACTCATATCAAAGTGTCTCAAGAGGTCTCGAGTGTACTTGCCTTGATGTAAGAAAGTAACCTCCTGAGTCTGCTTGATCTGAAAACCAAGGAAGAAGCTCAACTCGCCCATCATGCTCATCTCAAACTCTGTGCTCATGACATCAGAGAACTGGGAAATAAGAGCATGAGAAGAGCCACCAAAGATAATATCATCCACATAAATCTGGATGAGTAGAAGGTATTGCCATGCCTGCGAATGAACAAGGTCTTGTCTACATTACCCATCTCAAACCTATGACTCTACAAATAGGACTTAAGCCTCTCATACCAAGCTCTAGGGGCTTGCTTAAGTCCATATAGGGCTTTGAAAAGCTTGTAGACATGGTTTGGGTATTTGGGGTTCTCAAAACCGGTATAGCTTGAAGCCCTTAGATGCTGTGAATGTAAGCAAGATCCTAATGGCCTCTAGCCTAGCTACAGGGGCAAAGGTCTCCTCAAAATCTAAACTCTCAACTTGGGAGAAACCCTTAGCTACCAGCCTAGCCTTGTTTCGAATGACTACCCCATCCTAACTCTACTTGTTTTTGAAAATCCACTTGGTTCCTATGACATTATGGCCTCTAGGGGGCTCAACAAGTGACCAGACCTTGTTCCTTTCAAAATTCTCTAGCTCCTTTTGCATGGCATTGACCCAAGACTCATCAGAAAGAGCATGACAAACATCCATGGGCTCAAAAGATGCGACAAAAGTAGAATGAAGATAGAAGTGAGACAAGCTAGATTTTGAGCGTGTGATGCGCTCAAAGAGATCTCCTACGATCTGTTCTGGAGGATGATGATTTTGGATGTGTCGGGGAGGTCCTGGATGAGAAGAGGAAGTGGCCTCTACATCATGACTTGATGAGGTAGGAATAGAGCCACTAGCTCCAAAAGATCTAGAAGGAATGAGTTGATCTCCCTGAGGTGCAGTGGTAGAAGTAGGCACCTGAAGGGGATGATGAACTGGATCAGGTAGACAACCTTCATCTCCATCCTCCTAATTATCTATAAAGATGGTCTCAAACTGCTCTACAGAACCTGAGATGTTGGGCCTAGTACTAGGACTGGCCTTGTCAAACGTCACCTCACAGGTCTCTACCATTTTGCTAGACTCACAGTTCCAGACCCTATAAGCCCGCGAAGAAGTTGAGTAACCCAGAAAAATACCATCACACGATTGTGACTCGAACTTATCTAGGTTTTCAGACTTCAAGATAAAACACTTGCAACCAAACATGTGAAAATGAAAAACACTGGGCTTTCGCCCATATCTCAGCTCATAAGAAGTGCGATGCAAGTGTGCCCTCAGAAAAACTCTGTTTGAAACATGGCACGTAGTGGCTATAGCCTCAGCCCAAAACTTCCTAGGTGTAGAGTACTCATCTTTCATCGTCCTGGCCATCTCGACCAAGGTACAGTTCTTCCTCTCCACGACGCCATTTTGCTGGGGGACATGCGGAGAGGAGAACTGATGCTCTACACCTGACTCATCGTAGAACTTCTCAGAGTAGGAATTCTTGAACTCCGTGCCATTGTCACTGCAGATCGCTCGTAAGGCATCAGGGAGCTCAACAGAAAGCCGACTAAACAAACCCCGAAAATGATTGAACGTCTCATCCTTCGAGGCTAAGAAAAACACCCAAGAAAACCTCGAGAAGTCATCGACCACGACAAGAACATACTACTTCCCTCCTGCCGACTGCACTCTAGCTGGACCAACTATGTCCATGTGAAGAAGCCGTCCTGGTGCATCGGTCATAGTCAAAATGACTGGGAGATGAGAAGCAGCAACCATCTTGCCTGTCGGCAAGGAGCATAAACTAAGCCATTGACCATCTTGAGTTTGGGCAGACCACGTATGAGATCATGGCTGCTAACTCGATTCAAATGATTAAAGCCAATGTGACCAAGTCTCCTATGCCAAAAGGAGATATCACGGGACTCTGACGCAACTAAGCACCTGAGTGGATCGCCAGAAGACTCAACAAAATTAGCATGAAAGATCCTCCCAAATCTAGAAATCCCGCAAACAAGACTCCCTGAAGAATTAAGAATTTTGCAAGCGTTTTTCTTAAACCTTACCTTGAAATTGTCATCGGTAAGCTGAGAAACAGAAAGCAAATTATACTGTAGCTTACTCACTAAGGCAACATATTTAAGAATCAATGAATCATTAATGCGCACAGTACCAGACGAGGCATCTCCGAAGGTGATCGACTCATCATCTAGAGCTCAGACTAGGGAAGACAACCAACGAGAGTCTCTAGTCATGTGTCGAGAACAGCCAGAGTCGATAAGCCAAACCTCTCCCTTCCCTGCCCGACGGACCTGAGTCAACAAGAAAGCAGTATCTGTGGCTTAGTACTGGGGTAAATGAGAACAGACTTGGGAACCCAGTATTGAGTCACACGATGAGCAAAAGAAGCAGTCACACCTGACTGACCTCTAACTGCCCTACGCTCTCCGTCTCTCAGAAAGCCAGAAGGTCTACGAGCAGACCTGAAGCTGTGGCCGGATCTGACCGCTATAGAAGAGCGAGTCTGATCAACAGCAACATGCTGATCACACCGTGGATAGCTATCTCGACGGGGGAAGTGAGATATATCCTGAGGACGGTGGACATACTGACTAGAGGCAACTCGAGGACCAAAAACAGAAACAGAAAACCAAGTCCTCGATGCTGTCTAAACACATCAACAGAGTTTTCTACAACTCTAGATCTCGTGATGGTCTTAGATGCACTCTAAGTCTAGGGCTGACTCTGAATATGCCTAAGAGCATGATCTCTTCGTACGATCTTGGCACACTTGAAGCATCTCTTAATATCATGTCCATCCTTCTAACAGAAGGTACAATGATACTTCACCTTTTGAGAGATCGAAGCAATAGGTGGTACCACCTTACTATCAGAAATCCCTTGGACAAAGCCCGTAGCTTTGAACTCAACTTTCTTGGTTTTGGGCTTGACCTCGATCACACCTGCTACTATAAGTCTGACAATAGCAGGTGGATGCTTCCTCACATCCTCTAAGAAATCATATCCTAGACCTTGATTGAACTTGCAAATATTGGATTTGTCTAGAATAAGATTTAGCTTTTTCTTGCCTCCAACAAATCTTTCAAGAGTGTTCATAAGGTACTAACACTCCTGAAAGAGAGAGACGCAGGAAGAGCAGGGAGAAGAAGAGACACCAGGAAGAGAAGAAGATCGAATAGCATGTGCACATCTCTCTTTGTGCATGGCCACCTCAATCTTGAGGATTTCGCAATATGCACAGGGGACAGTCCTAATACTAGCCATCAGGTTCTCGTGATTCCTCCTAAGGGTCTCTAGCATTTCCTTAGGTTTCTCCCCCCACTTCAGCACACATAGAACAATCAGATTGTGGCTTCTCTAGTAAGTCCTTAGTTAGCTTCACACATCATCCAATGCAAGCAATTCAGATTTTAGTTTTTCACAGTTATTGCTTGGTGAGCTAACAGGAGTCTTAGAAGCATATTGAGCCATTTTCTTATTTTGATCACACATGTCTTGAAATTGTTTAGAAACAGATTCAAGTTCAGTAGTTAATTTTGGGCAATTAACACAAGCAATAATAGGCTTAAGCAAAGCAGCTTTCATTTCAGCAATTTGATGATCTGCCTTTTTTAAGTTGATCTTTAAATTATTACAACTTTCACAAGTTTCAGGCAGATCCAAAAGCATAGTGTAAAGACCTCTAAAAATATTGTCCTTATCCTCACATGAGGTACAATATATAGTGATGAATTATTGGTCCCAATCTTCACAACGTAGGATTCCAATCTTAATAACTAGCTGTAGAACAACCGATAACTTGCTGCAAGCAGCGATAACTAGTGCAACCTGACGACACGCACAAGGAGCCAACCACCGTCTCTAGACGGCAGCCTGAACCAAGGATTCGCCCAACCACACTCTCAAAGAACCAACCTACGCGACCTGGAATCAATGGACCAGGAGCACGGATTGGGTGCCGATGACGCGGCCGCTTCTGTAATCTCCGCGAAGGAAAACACAAGAGCAAAGGGGTAGAGATCTCTCTCTGGTTTTGTTAGCACACAGCTGAACAAAAGGTTCTGTATTTTGATTATCAAAAGTCTCCATTTGCTTGGGAGCAATGGGATATTTATACTAGGAACAACCCTCCTAGATAGGTATGAACACGAAATGTAAATGAAAAGATAGAGTATGTGAACAGACATCCACGAAATGGAGTTTCCAAAAGTCTTCGCGCGGCTGTTGAGCTCCTGACCAGTCTGCACTAAATGAGTCATATCTCCCTAATGGGAAGTCGAAATGATAAGCCGTTTGTTGGATGTGA
This sequence comes from Dendrocalamus latiflorus, assembly GCA_017311315.1. Lineage (NCBI taxonomy): Eukaryota > Viridiplantae > Streptophyta > Magnoliopsida > Poales > Poaceae > Dendrocalamus > Dendrocalamus latiflorus. Next base: position 15,965,216 of record CM029653.1, on the reverse strand, counting down.
AACTAGACTCGATAAGCTTTCCAAAATGTCTTCATTTGCATTCATAGCTTTTGGGAATCAAAAGTTATGAACATTTCTTTCATTGGTCCGTTTTTGACTGTAGCAGTCCCAACTGGTCCGTTTTTGCTTGTCCGATTTCACCATCCGGTAAACTTGTTGCTCCAATAAACCTGAGTAACATCAATGTAGAACTTTTAGGTAGTATAACATTCTTAGAATTATTGAGACCACAATCAGTTAGGAATGAATTCACCTGTTCTTGTAGTTTCTTGGCGCGGCTTCTAGTAAGTGGCCCATGATTTGTCTCTTTTATGTTAGATGGTGAATCGTTGATGCTTGAGGGATCATGCTTGGTTGGGATGACCTCATCATCCTCCCCCTCTTGAGAAGGAGTCGTCCTCGACTCTTCTTCCAGTCCAAAGAATGGTGTTAAGTCAGCAACATTGAAGGATGTGCTAACACCATAATTCTCAGGGAGGTCAATCTTGTAGGCATTATCATTGATCTTGGACAACACTCTAAATGGACCATCTCCTCGTGGCATCAACTTGGATTTGCGCTTCTCTGGAAAACGGTCTTTGCGAAGATGTATCCAAACTAAATCTCCAGGCTCAAATGTCACCTTCTTGCGATGCTTGTTTGCCCATTCAGCATAGTACTTGGACCTTTTCTCAATTGCTTCTTTGGTCTTCTCATGAATCTTCTTAACATAAGACGCGCGCTTGGAGGCTTCCATGTTACTCCTTTCCTGCAATGGTAGAGGCAACAAATCGATCGGAGCAAGTGGTTTGAAACCATATACAACTTCAAAAGGACACATATTAGTTGTAGAATGCACTGCCCTGTTATAAGCGAATTCCACATGTGGCAAGCACTCTTCCCACTCCTTTAAGTTCTTCTTAATCAAGGCTCGCAGCAGCATAGAGAGTGTTCTATTCACAACTTCAGTTTGTCCATCCGTTTGAGGGTGGCAAGTGGTAGAAAACAGCAGCCTTGTACCGAGTTTTGCCCACAGTGTCTTCCAAAAGTAACTCAAAAACTTGGTGTCACGGTCTGAAACAATCGTCTTGGGCATGCCATGCAATCTCACAATTTCCCTGAAAAATAGAGAGGCTATGTGGGAAGCATCATCGCTTTTATGACATGGTATAAAATGTGCCATTTTAGAGAATCTATCAACAACAACAAAAATTGAATCTCTTCCCCTCTTTGTCCTTGGTAAACCCAAAACAAAATCCATGCTAATGTCTTCCCAAGGAGCACTAGGAATAGGCAAGGGAGTATATAAACCATGGGGATTCTGTTTTGACTTAGCTTTGTGACAAGTGATGCATCTTTGGACAAGTCTCTGAACGTCTCTTCTCATCTTTGGCCAATAGAAATGGTCAGCTAGCAACTCATAGGTCTTTTTCCATCCAAAGTGACCCATCAGTCCACCTGCATGTGTTTCCTGTAATAACAAGAGCCTAACAGAGCAACTTGGAATACACAACTTGTTAGCTCTAAACAAAAATCCATCATGAATATGATATTTTTCCCATCCTTTTCCAATTGTACAGTTTGCATAAGGTTCTGAAAAGTCATGATCAGCTGAGTATAGTTCTTTTATGTTTTCAAGTCCTGGCACTTTTACTTCAAGTTGATTTAACAAAATATTCTTACGGGATAAGGCATCAGCAACAATGTTTTCCTTACCTTTCTTGTATTTCACAACATATGGGAAAGTTTCAATGAATTCAACCCATTTGGCATGTCTACGGTTCAGTTTTGCTTGGCCCTTTAAATACTTCAAAGCCTCATGATCTGAATGGATAACAAATTCTTTTGGCCATAAGTAATGTTGCCAAGTCTCAAGTGCTCTTACCAACGCATACAACTCCTTGTCATACACGGAATAGTTCAGTTGTGCTCCTCCCAATTTCTCACTGAAATATGCAATAGGCTGTCCATTTTGCAGGAGCACACCTCCAATCCCAATCCCACTTGCATCACATTCAACCTCAAAGGTTTTAGTGAAATCCGGCAATACAAGCAAGGGTGCTTCGGATAATCTTTTCTTCAATTCTTGGAAAGCTTTCTCTTGTGGCTCACCCCATTGGAAGGCAACACCTTTCTTTGTTAACTCATTTAATGGAGCAGCTATGGTGCTGAAATCTCTCACAAATCTCCTGTAAAAACCAGCAAGTCCATGAAAACTTCTCACCTGGCTTACATTTCCAGGAGTCGGCCAATCCTTGATTGCTTTCACCTTTGATTCATCAACCTGAATTCCTTGACCTGAAACAACAAAGCCAAGAAACACCACCTGATCTGTACAAAACGTGCACTTTTCAAGGTTAGCAAATAACTTTTCCTTTCTAAGCACATCTAAAACTTGCCGAATATGATCAACATGCTCCTCCAATGTCTTGCTGTAAATAAGTATATCATCAAAGTAAACAACAACAAACTTTCCAATAAATGTTCGCAAGACATGATTCATCAATCTCATGAATGTACTAGGTGCATTAGTCAAACCGAAAGGCATAACTAACCATTCATACAGCCCAAACTTTGTTTTAAATGCAGTTTTCCATTCATCTCCAATTTTCATTCTAATTTGATGGTATCCACTTCTCAAATCAATTTTAGAAAAAATCATAGAACCACTCAATTCATCTAGCATGTCATCTAGTCTAGGAATAGGATGTCGATATCGAACAGTGATGTTATTTATGGCTCTACAATCTACACACATTCTCCATGGACCATCTTTCTTTGGCACCAAAATCACAAGGACAGCACAAGGACTTAAACTTTCACGCACATAACCTTTATCTAAAAGTACTTGTACTTGCCTTTGAATTTCCTTGGTTTCTTCAGGGTTGGTGCGGTATGCTGGACGGTTTGGAAGTGCAGCTCCAGGGATGAGATCAATCTGATGTTCAATGCCACGCAAGGGAGGAAGTCCAGCAGGGGTTTCCTCTAAAAAAACATCTTCGTATTCCTGTAAAACACGTGCAACAACACTAGGGACAGATGTTAAGCCGTTAGCTGAAAACAATGTGTCCTTGCGCACAAGTATAATCAATACTTGGTCTGGGTTTTTCCTCACATCTCTCATTTCATATTTGGTGGCTATCATCACTAAGTTCTCTCCCTCTCTTTTCTTGCTTTCCCTCATGTTTGGCTTGTGGCTCTCACTCACCGATTTGTGGAGGGCACTCGAATTCTTTTTCTCTCCTTCTTTTCCACTCTCATGCCTCACATCGGAGCTCTTTTGCAAGTGTTCAGCTAGGATTTGCTGCGGTGTCATTGGTTTAAGTATCATTTCCTTGCCCTTCCACTTGATGGTGTATTGATTGGTTCGACCACAATGTAGAGATGACCGATCATATTGCCATGGTCTTCCCAACAGCATATGGCACACTGTCATGGGTGCCACATCACACTCTACGGTGTCAACATATTCACCAATCTTGAAAGGAATTTTCACTCTTTGTGCAATCTTAATAGAACCTGAATTATTTAGCCATTGCACATGATATGGATGAGGATGTTTCAGCAGCTTTAAACCAAGCTTTTCAACCATTTCTTTGCTAGCAAGATTGTGGCAACTCCCACCATCAATGATTACCTTACATACCTTGTCTTCAACCTTGGCTCTGGTTTGAAAAAGATTGTGTCGCTGTCCATTTTCAGCTTCACTCATTTGTACACTCAAAATCTGAGTTACAACAAGAGCAGCACCAATTTCAAACTCACAGACTTCCTTCTCATAATTATCTTCTTCTTCAATAGCTTCCTGTTCTTCCTCACTAGCAGAGTCATACTCTCCTTGGTCATTCACAATGATGGTTCGATTGTTTGGACACTCCTTTAACACATGACCACGACCTCCACACTTGAAGCATTGAATTCCACTACTCTTGGTTGAAGAACCCATCGAAGTAGATGATGAATTTGCTGATTTGTTTCTCTCACTTGGAGCAGCCAGCTCCTTGCCACTAGAAGCACCAAAATTGCTTGACCGGGCACCACCACTTGAGTTGGAAACTGTACCGAATTTGCTTCCACTTGGTGTACTTCTTGTGCTGAAAGATACTCCTCTGTTGGACTTCATGTCCTGCTGCAACTGACGCTCAGCTTTGCTAGCTTGATGTACCAATTCAATAAGACTACGGTACTGCTGAAATTCAACAATGCGCTGAATATTGCGATGCAGTCCCGACATAAAACGGGCAATTGATTGCTCTTCATCTTCATATACATTGGCTCTAATCATTGCCTTCTCCATCTCTTTATAATATTCATCAACATTAAGGCTTCCTTGCTTCAAATTCTGCAGCTTGTCAAATAAATCACGACGATAATGTTTAGGGACAAATCTTGCTCTCATTTCTCTCTTCATTTCAGCCCATGAACGAACATCACCTTGCCCAGCTTCTTCTCTATCATTGAGCATTTGTTCCCACCAGATTAGAGCATAACCATCAAACTCAAGAGCAGCCATGGCCATCTTCTTCTGCTCAGAATAATTGTGCAAGCGAAAAATTTTATCAACCTTCAACTCCCATGTGAAATATGCTTCAGGATCAGACCCTCCATCGAACTTGGGCATGTTGAATTTTAGCTTGCCAAATCTCTCCTCATTGGGCTGGTTACGCCCACGATTGCCTCGATGACGACGATCATCATTATAGGGCTGTTCCACCTCTTCGTCTTCATGCTCTTCTTCAGTCCCACTTTCCTCAAATTCATCACCTCTCCCACGTTCACGACCAGCACCTCTACCACCATTCCCACGCCCTGGAGGTGGAGGTCTTCTCGCATTTGCAGCAGCTCGCTCTCTACGCCCTCGCTGTTCTCTTGCACGTCGAGCAGCAACTTCTTCTTCAGTTTCTTCAACTTCATCTTCATGATGACTTGCATTTGCATCATCACGACGACGATTGTGCAACTGAGCCATAAGTGCTTGAACATTGTTTGTCAACTCCTCCATGCTTTGCTTCATCTCATTGAATTGTAGCATGGTTACACACTCATCAATCTCAGGTTGTCCAGACATCTTCTTGTATGATTAGTGAGGACAAAGCAAAAAAAATATATATATATGTATATATGTGGAATAGAAAAAATTTATGTGAAATCTCACAACCTCACCTCTCTTACCAACCGAAGCTCTTATGAATTCCTGCGGATTACAGAAGGGCAATGCGTGGTGGTAACAAGAAAGTGATGGTTAAGCGAATACAAGATCAACGTTCGTATGACGGTGGCTTGTATGTGGAGCTTGGTGGGGAGTGATAAACAAGGAATACAATCTGAATTCTAGTTATTGTAAAGCTAAATCGCAGTCCAAACTAGAAGATCAATGCCTAGTGCTGACCACAAGATATGAGTGATGTAAATTGATCAAACACACGCGCAAAGAAATTTCAGATTTGATGCAAACAAGGAGTATGCTTAGGATGCAAGTGTTGCAATCAAACCAAAGCAAAATTTTGCACCAAACAAAGATAGCAAACTGGTTGCTCACTTGATGTGAAGCACTTTCAGAACTTGTGCACATAAACAACTGATCTTTCAACTTTTCTTTCACAACTTTTCTCAATATTTTTTACAACTTTTCTTTCTCTCTTTTTTTTGACACTTTTTTTTAGACTAAACACAAAGATCAGATATAACACTTGCACACTTTATAATAAAAACAAAACTCAACCAGTAGCTATAACTTGATAGGATCAAAGTTTACGCGAAGGATGATACAAGTTTCAGATTTTTTTAAGGGATTTTCAGATATATAAGAGAGGCTCAAAGGACACGCAAAGGATAATATGATCAGCAACTAAACAAGATTCTAATGGACTGAAACTTAACAAAACTCACTAGAATAACAGATTGAAACAAAGGGCTATGGTAAAATATTTTTGTGGCTTTTTGGTGGATAGGACGAACACAAAATATATGTAGCTAAGGGTAATGAAACCTACCGTGGCAACGAAGGCTCTGATACCAGATGATGAATTATTGGTCCCAATCTTCACGACGTAGGATTCCAATCTTAATAACTAGCTGTAGAACAACCGATAACTTGCTACAAGCAGCGATAACTAGTGCAACCTGACGACATGCACAAGGAGCCAACCACCGTCTCTATACGGCAGCCTGAACCAAGGATTCGCCCAACCACACTCTCAAAGAACCAACCTACGCGACCTGGAATCAATGGACCAGGAGCACGGATTGGGTGCCGATGACGCGGCCGCTTCTGTAATCTCCGCGAAGGAAAACACAAGAGCAAAGGGGTAGAGATCTCTCTCTGGTTTTGTTAGCACACAGCTGAACAAAAGGTTCTGTATTTTGATTATCAAAAGTCTCCATTTGCTTGGGAGCAATGGGATATTTATACTAGGAACAACCCTCCTAGATAGGTATGAACACGAAATGTAAATGAAAAGATAGAGTATGTGAACAGACATCCACGAAATGGAGTTTCCAAAAGTCTTCGCGCGGCTGTTGAGCTCCTGACCAGTCTGCACTAAATGAGTCATATCTCCCTAATGGGAAGTCGAAATGATAAGCCGTTTGTTGGGTGTGAAACTAGACTCGATAAGCTTTCCAAAATGTCTTCATTTGCATTCATAGCTTTTGGGAATCAAAAGTTATGAACATTCTTTCATTGGTCCGTTTTTTACTGTAGCAGTCCCAACTGGTCCGTTTTTGCTTGTCCGATTTCACCATCCGGTAAACTTGTTGCTCCAATAAACCTGAGTAACATCAATGTAGAACTTTTAGGTAGTATAACATTCTTAGAATTATTGAGACCACAATCAGTTAGGAATGAATTCACCTGTTCTTGTAGTTTCTTGGCGCGGCTTCTAGTAAGTGGCCCATGATTTGTCTCTTTTATGTTAGATGGTGAATCGTTGATGCTTGAGGGATCATGCTTGGTTGGGATGACCTCATCATATAGTCTCAACAGTAGTAGATGAATTAGATGCTACTGTAGTCATCTCAATCTCAGCTAGCAGACTAACATTCTCCACCTTAAGCAAGTCAAGTTCAGTAAGCACACTATCATGAGAGGTCCTTAGCTTCTCCATATCATTCAGTAAAGAAGTACAAACATCACAATCATCACGGGAGGGAGCAGATCTAAGTGAAGTAAGCTCCCGTGACAAGCACTCTACTTCCTTCTCTAATTCGCTGCACCTAGCTCTAGATCTCGCATAGAATTTCCCTAACTTGAGAAAAGCATCACTGAGCTGGTCGTAGGAAGGGCCTACCTCATCGGAGTCACTGTAGAGCTCGCCATTGCTGATGTCGGACTCATTGGCCATGAAGCACATGTTGATGACGTCGTCGCCTTTCTTGGCGTCCTTGTCTTGATCATCCTTGCTGTCGTCGTCGCTCCATCCTTCCATGTCGCTGAAGTTGATGTCGTCAAAGGCGGTGAGGACGCGGTGGAAGAGCTTCTTGGCTTTGCCAAGATTGCGGTACTTCTTTTCTCTGCCTTGGCCACGAGCTGGAGGCTTCTTGTTGCGGTTATTGTTGATGTAGTTGTTCTTTCTTTCGCCGCCGTAGTCGTTCTTGCCCTTCTCTAGCTTGGGGCAATTTGCTCGAATGTGGTTGGGGCCACCACACTCAAAACAAATCATTGGCCCACTCCTCTTTTTGTCCCTAACCCTCTTGTATGCATGTGAAAATTTTCTGGCTAAGAGGGCTAGTTCTTTCTCTGGAAGCTTCTAAATCTGTTCATCCCTTATCTCACAGAGAGCAGCTAGAGAAAAACCAGAAGCACCATCAGAAGATGCTCTGGAGGCGGGATTGGGATCGGTGACCAAAGCCATCGACTGTGATTTCAACTTGCGAGAGACAATGTCAATCTCGTGAGTACAACACATCAAGAGTCAAAGTCGAGAGGTCAGTCGTGTCCTTGATGGTGGTCACTTTCATCTCCCAAACTCGTAGATCTAAAGTAGAAAGCATTTGGCGAGCGTTGTCCGAGTCAGGGTATGTGAGACCGACTGCTCAGAGGTTGTTCAAACTCTTGTGAAATCTGGCAAAGCACTCATGTAAGGACTCACCAGAAAGCATCGTAAACTTATTGTACTCTCGCTTGTATTGGTCCTGTTATATGGTCTTAATTTGGGTAGTGCCCTCATGGTATGCATCGAGGGTCACCCCAATGTCATAAGCCAACGAAAGATGAGAAATGCGATCAAACTCATTTCTGCTAAGACCTTGGATAATGATGTTCCTTGCCCTAGAATTTGCCTCCATATCTGGCATATTCACCACTGTGATATTCTCATCGGTAGGAACAACAAACCGAGTTTTCACCTTCCTCCAGATTGCATAGCCCTGAGCCTGTATGTAAGACTTCATCCTAATCTTCTAGAAAGGATAGTCGATCCCATCGAAGAGAGGGGTCTTGGTGGAATACTTGTCTGTCGCCATGGCTCCAAAGACTGGTTAAGATCTATAGTAGAGAGCTAACCGGTTCTGATACCACTTGTAGAACCGAACAGGCAACAGAGGGGAGGGGGTGAATCGTGCCTTCAACCTTCCCAAGTATTCACACAACCATTCTTCTCTAATAGCTACAGAGCTATGAAGTAAAAGAGTGAAAGCGCACTGGAAACTAAGAGAACAGAACAAAACAGACACTGACGAGAAAGATCAGAGCGGTCAAAAATAGATAGCGAACATTGCTTACTACGTTGTTGTAAGCGAAATAGAGGAACAAGGAAGCGCACGACCGCAAGATCTGATTTCCGAATAACTTTTGATTCACAGATCAATCGGTCATGAGACTTCAAACATAGCAAGACCACGTCCTCTGACTAAGAAAAACCAGAGTGGTCGAAGCCTCTCTGCAGAGGACGAGGAGAAAGAAGTGGTCGCAAATGAAATAGAGGAGTCAGGAGGCGCACGACCGCAAGTCCAAGAACTCGAAAACAGAGGATGCTTATGACAATGCTTGAGAGGAATAAGAACTCTGATCTGACTGTGCTCTCGGGAATGGACTTATCCAAGATGGCTTTGAGGATGAATCCGAGCAACCCGAAAGCAAACAACCTCTCAGACAGAAAAGAGAAGGAAGAACAGAGATAATCCGAACAAGCCAATCAAACATCAAACATGCAGCCAATCCCATATAGCGTAACCAATCTGCAGCTTGGACTGGCATACCTATCCCACCAAAGGTATCCAACAGTAATGTCATCCATTCGCGAAAAGCCCATTCTTGGCTCCGGTGTGACTAGAACAGCAGTCGGGATAGCGACAAGTACGGCCACAACAGCGGCAGCAGGTGCTTGTCGGCGAAACGCATGAACCTTCTATACGAACTCCCACAGTAAGGCTGGAGACCTTGCTTGATACCCAGCTACAGACTGCTGAACCTCTAATGATGGCTCCGCTTGGGCACAGCCACTACCACGGCCTCTACAGCCTCGGCCCGCACCGCAACCTTGACCTCTACCTCTCGGCATCTCTATTCACAACAGAGAAGCATTCACTCAATCAACTCACAAACATCGACTTTAGCAGTACAAATCAATAACACAATTAGGGAAAAACGCATATGCAATGCAAGTCCCAAACCCAATCCTATTGTGCAACAAAGTGTGTCGAATTTAATTCAATTACTTGGCCTAAGTCAAGCTTTAATTGATTAAGATAGCATAGGTTACCAAATTATCCACCACGGACCTAACGTCTGCTCTGATACCAACTGTAACACCCCGACCCTCCCCAGGGCCTAAGATGCTACCACCACACACTCACCATCTCAACTAGGAGCAACCAACATATGAATATAGTATATTTGTAGTGAGCCAACTAACTTCATATTGCACAAAATCCTTACAAAACCTGAACTTTGAGTTCCATGACCATCGGGACTCACCACCATGGTCTCGAATGCATACTAAACCAAACAGCGAACCACAAAAGTCCTAACACTAGATTAAACATAAAAGCTCAGTGTAAGGCTAAGCAATTATTTCATATGTGCAGTGCCAAAAGGACTATTTTCTTTCCATGCATGTCGTCATCATTTACCTAAAAACAATGATAAAGCAAGGGTGAGTCCGGTGACTTAGCAAGCATACGATAAAATAGCAATAACACTTTAGTAACTCAATCGATTTCATGAACTGTAAGCTGTAAATCAACTCTATGACTATAAACTGTAAATCGAATCCGTAACTATAAACTGTAAATCAATTCTACTACTGTGAACTGTAAATCAAAATTGTAACTGTAAACCGTAAATCAAATCTTTAACTGTTCACCATAAATCAATTCTTTGACTATAAACTGTAAATCAAATCTGTAACTATAAAATGTAAACCCATTCCATGGCTGTAGATTGTAAAATAATTCTATGACTGTGAACTGTAAATTAAGTCTATAACTGTAAACTCATAACTCTCTGTAACTGTATCACTTTCTCTCTCACTTTCATGTAATGCAATACCATGCAATGCATCTGTAACTATAGCTTATACGGTATAGCCGAGGGAACACCCGTCGATGTCACCCTCTTCCTCCATCCCGAGGAGGTGCCTATCTCTATAGGTCTTATTCAAGAGCACTCCGGACTAGTCATATGACGTTCTCACCGACCTGGCTCTTATGCATTTTGCATGATGTAATATTCTTCAAATGTGGATGTCTAATCATGAGCGGTACTCATCAAGGTATGATTAGCACATAATCATATGCATCATCTCACAAATATTATAAATCATGGCATGGAAACATGAATAACAAACATTCACCACAGTTTACTATTCTACCATGCACTTGCTTGTTAACCTGATGGACGACGCGTGGACGACACCAGACTCGAACCGCCACCTGAACAAGTATTAAATATCTCAATTCATTGCTAATGCAATACATGCATATACGAGCAAATGACATCGCTCTAACGTCCAATCCAACATAATCAAACCCTATCCCACCGGGCAACTCCTCATTGTCCCGATGCTTAACTAGTCTATAAAATTAGTGACTTCATCAATTATACTCGCGAATCGAATTCTACACACTTAATCTCACTTTAATCTACCCGACGGCAGCACACGGTGGTGATTTGGCTAGAGGGCGGAGGCACTAGTGGCTGGGTAACGGTAGCACATGCACGGGCGATGAGCACCGCGGTTGAGCGACGACGGCATGCGAGGGAAGGCGGCGGCACCCAAGTGAGCATGGGGGGAGCAAAATTGGATGTTGCTTCTTGCCCTCCCAGATCTCTCTCTCTTATGGGGGCATAGTGTGGACTGGGCTGGGCCTCATCCGGCCCAGGTGTTGCATTTGTTTAGTAGTAGCAGTAGCAGTAGTAGTAGTAGAAGAAGAAGCAGCAAGCAAGTGAGAGGAGGTGGTGGAAGTAGCGAACCCTGGAAGAGGACAGGAGGAGCCGGCAGCAAACAAGGTGGGCGACGAAGGTGAGGTGGCTTCTTGGAGAAGGGTCGGAAGGGAGAAGATTTGCCTCCAACGTTTGCCTAGATTAAGGTGCCGTTCGATTGGACTGAAATAAGCTGGCTTGTGGCTGAAATTACACTGTAGCTGATAGTGACTTATTTGGCATAACTAAATTTGAAAATTTTAAAAATAGAGAAAAGGTTAGTCCATCATGGACAATGCAAGCAAATACGGGGAAAAAAGAACCAACAAAACACTAAAAAAAGCTAAAAAGCCAGAAAAAGACAAAATTTAAAAATAGTGAAAAATAAGCCAGAAGCTTAAGCCTATATGAGTGGGACCTAATCAACCAGCGACCAGAGTGATGGGTTGGGTCGCCTATTCACAGTGCCTTTTCGTTTTTTATGGCTGTGGATTATTACTTTGACTAAATTTTTTGAATTTTGGCATGTTCATGAGAGAGATTACAGAAAGAGATACTCACTTGCGATTTTGGCGGTACATATGTTGAGTTTTTAATGTGTACTACAATTAACTTGTAGACCCTGTCTTGAAAAAACTCCGTATGAAAGTTAGGTACTATAGCAAAAGCCGCTTTTAAAAGCTGCAAAGAATAGGCTATTATGTTCTACTTCTGCTCCTACTAACCACTATTATTCATCGGTAACTACTTTTTATCAGTTGTTACTTTTTGTTTTTATATATTATAATATATTTTGTATTTTATTAAATCATAATTTTGTAAATTGTATGGTAGTCCAAATATTATAGTGTTTTTATTGTACTATCATTCTTACATAATATACCATTATTCATCAGTTACTACTATTCATCAGCCATAGTTAGAAGCCATCAGCAAAAATGCTATCAAATATAAATACGACAATAACGAAGCGGATGCATGCTGGAAGAACAGAGGTAGCTGCTGAAGCATATGAACAAAACATGCTGGTATGATGGCTAGTCAACACCATAAAAGTTGGTATGCTTAAACGAATGTAGAAAGAAATGGATTGCTGTATTATTGTCTATGAAGCCTTGTGCAGCTGTCAATGCTGAGATGGAAACTATCAAACTACTAAGGCCCTCAACATTTATTTACTTAAGGGGAATGTTTAACTAACAGAGCATGATGGCCATTAGTGGAACTCATGAGGAAGAGGAATTGATGACCACCTGTGTTTGGGGTTGTGATCACGTGGCATGTAGACCTCTGCTTTCCTGTACAATTTTAGAGGTGACCTGACTGAGGAAATACTAAGAATGTATGCCGCGTCTGTTGTGGTGTACGCTCACCTAACTGAGGAAATACTAAGAATCTGTGTTCTTGGAACGGGAGGAGCACAGGACGACGACGCTGATGGGCTGCACGAAGCATGGGAAGGGGAAGGCATGCCAATGGTGCCTGCGCCATGGGGCGCAAATGCTGCACAGGCACATTCTGAAAACAGGTAACTTCTTAGGCAACAGCATTCATACAACAATGTTTTAACGGCATAACAGCACTAGGGGCGAAGCCAGTGTATGAGCATTGGGACTAGTGACCCCAATGGAATTTAGCAAATTCTATAGAAAATTACTGTTTATTTCTGTTCATCGGTGGAGGGGACACCATCGTGCAATGAAGGTGACCCCAATGCTCCTGTCATCTGGCTTTGCCCCTGACCGGTGTTTGCCAACTGGACGGACATGACAGCCCCGGGAGCATCCATGCTTTGATACCAATTATCGTGGATTCACGGGCAATGGCGCACTCAAGAACACTTAGAACAGGTAAGAACTCAAATGTTTTTGGTGCTGCCTCAACTGGCTACTTTTCTTTGTATATTAGACTCATATTTAAAGGGAAACTTCAAGAGCTAACAACGGCAGTTTGCACTGACGTGCCATCCCACGATCAGCACTAATGCCTTGCATTAACATGCTTCTAAAAACTGAAAAACTGACCACTAACTGAAAGGAAAACAATAATGACCAGAAACTGAAATGAAACAGTAAGATGAAAGATGGTGAGATGCTGGAGTAAGCCGTTTCAACATTTTTCGCCCTACTCGTTGCTGATCTCACCAACCTTGTTGACGCCAATCAACCTGCACAGCTCAAGGAACCACACACGACCGAGCGCCTTGGTTAGAACGTCCGCCAGTTGAGCTCCGGCGCTCCAGACTCAGTGCCGAGCATGTCAGACACGAGCCAAGCTAGCCAGACGCCTTGGCAGGCTGCTGTAGCCGCCACAATGTACTCTGTCTCGCATGAGGACAAAGCCACCACCTTCTGCTTGGAGGACTGCCAGGTGATGGGGTTGCCGCCGAGGAAGAAGATGATGCCGCTGGTACTCTTGCGTGTGTTAACGTCGCCCGCCATGTCAGCGTCACTGTAGCCGACTAGTCAGAGTAGAGGGGTATACCTCGTCGGAGTTAGAGTAGAGGTCGCTGTCTCTCACGTCGCCCTCAAGGGCCATGAAGCACATGCCGGAGAAGTCGTCGTCACCCTTGGGGTCTTGCTCGTCCTTCCCATCGTCGTCACTCCACCCCTCCACCTTGCTGAGGTCGAGGTCGTCGAAGGCGGTGAGGATGCGATGGAACAGCTTCTTGGCTTTGCCAAGGTTGCAGAACTTCTTCTGTTTGCTTGGAGGCTTCTTGTTGCAGTTCTTGTCGGTGTAGATGTTCTTGCTTGAACTGCCAATGTCGTTCTTGCCCTCTAGCTTGGGGCAGTTTGCCCGAATGTGGTTAGGGCCACCACACTCGAAGCAAATCACACGTCCTCCTCCTCTCTTTCTCTCCCTAACCCTCTTGTATGCATGGGAGAATTTTCTAGCTAAGAGGGCTAGTTGGTTCTCTGGGAGCTACTCCAAATGATCATCATCAATTTCACACAGAGCAGCTAAAGAGAAACCCGAGAGAGTGTCAACAGAAGAACAAGAAGCAGGACTGGGATCAGTGACCAACGCCATCGATTGTGACTTCAACTTGCGAGAGACAATGTCAATCTCGTGAGTACAACACATCAAGAGTCAAAGTCAAGAAGTCCGTGGTGTCCTTGATGGTGGTCACCTTCATCTCCCAAACGCGCAAGTCCAAAGCCGCAAGCATCTGACGAGCGTTGTCCGAGTCAGGGTATGTGAGACCGACCGCTCGGAGGTTGCTCAAGATCTTGTGGAATCTCGCAAAGCATTCATCTAGGGACTCTCCAGCGAACATTTCAAACTTGTTGTAATCTCGCTTGAATTGGTCCTGTCGAACCGTCTTAATCTGGGTGGTGCCCTCATGGTAAGCATCGAAGGTCTCCCAGATGTCGAAGGCCGACGAAAGATGAGAAATGCGATCAAACTCATTTCGGCTCAAACCTTGGATGATGATATTCCTTGCCTTATCATTCACCTCAACATCAGCCATGTTTCCAGCATTGATGTTCTCATCGGCAGGAACAACAAAGCAAACTTTGACCTTGCGCCAAATCGCATAGGCCTAAGCCTGAATATAGGTCTCCATCCGACTCTTCCAAAAGGGATAGTCGATCCTATCGAAGATCAGGGGCTTGGTGGAATACTTATCCGTTGCCATGGCTCACAGACCGGTTAAAGATCTATCAAGAAGAGCTAATCGGCTCAGATACCAATTGTAGGATCGGATATGGCAACAGAGGGAGGGTGAATGGTGCCTCTTTAAAAAATGACCCCTCAAAAGTATCCACGAATGAATCTCCTCTCCAATAGCTATGAAAGCTATGAAATGGAGTTCAAATGCTCACTGGAACCTTAAGCTACCAGAGAGAGAAGCAAAGCAATAAAGACTAAAACAAGGCATGCAGCATAAACCAAAAACCAGAGTAAATCAGCAGCCAAAAATAATGTAGGCCGGTCTGACCGCAATACATAAGCCGGTCAGACCGCCTAAAGGCTGCCGGTCAGACCGCTGCATAAAAGCCGGTCAAACCGGTATACCTTGACCGGTCAGACCGCTCGGCAAGCACCGGTCTGACCGCCCATGTAATCCCGGTCAGACCGCCATACTATTTCCGGTCAGACCGACCCACGGGGACAGAGAACTGCAGCTACGACTGAAAAAGGCCGAAGGACTAAAAACTGAGATTTCAAGCACATTTGTGACAAGTAGATGTTCTCCTCAGACCACAAGAGCAAGAATATGTTCTAAATAGCATCAAGCCCTCAGGGAACAAAGGAATTCATCATTTGAGCAAAGAATTAAGTTTTTTTTGCTGAAATATGAAAAAGAGTAGGGAGAGAAGCTAATTTTCAGATTTCTCATCAATTGCTAGTTCTTTGCTCGAGAGACTTTGCATTTCTACTGGAGATGATCTCAGGGCTTTAAAGCATGAACCTCAACCCAACTTGAGAAGGGAAATCAAGAAAGCCAAGGTTGCCCCGACATGAAACCCTAAATAGTGAAAAACAGAGCAAATGAGTGAAAAGGGAATCTTTGATTCTTCCATTGGATTCTTGGGAGTTTATGTGACCAAATGGTCTTAAGGCATACTCCCATCACAGACCAAACTAGAATCAACCAAGCAAGCAAAAGATTCACTCAAAATCACTTCCAACAGGGAATGACAAAGAGAGTGCACAAACTGAAATCCATCACAGAAAATGACAGGCAAGAGTGAAACTCATAAATTGATTCATCCCCATGAATGATTACAAGGAATACAACCAACTACGTCCCCATACGCAGTTGGACAAAGGGTAGATCACACACTACATGCTCACACACTGAGGTCACTCCAGGACTACACAAGCAGTGAACACCCTCACTCTCTCCTGGAGTCTCTCTATAGAATACTTGCTTTGCTACTACCTCCTCCTCTCCATATGAAGGCCAAGGGCTCACCCCAAAGAAGCAAAACAAGAAATGTCATACTACCTCCACTCCATCACCTCACAACCCCATGAGGCAAAAGTCAAAAGGGTCAAACCAAATGGAGGGAAACAGCCTCCCTCTCCAAACTTGAGTCAAATCCCGGATTTGCCCCTCAAGCGCCTTCCTAGAAGCTTCCCGCATCCGGTACCTTGACCGTTTGGACCTCGACTCCTCCCTAAGTCTAGTCCCGGTCCGCTCCGCTGCACACGACCGCACCCGGCATCCTGACCGTCTGGACCTCAACTCCTCCCTGAGTCTAGTCCCGATCCACTCGCCGCTGCCCGTCGTGTCCACCCGACACCGATCGAGACCTCGGACTCCACCTGAGTCTAGTCCTGGTTTGCTCCGTTGCGCACGACCGCAACTGACCTCCAAACCGTCTGGACCTCCGACTCCTCCCTGAGCCTAGTCCCGGTTCTCTCATCGTGGCCTGTCGTGTCCGTCACCAGTAGCTCCAGCTCCGGTTCCTCGTCTCCCGACTCACAATCGCCTCACCAGCCTCGATCATCTTCGGCATCACCGACCGTCTGGACCTCAACACCTCCTATGCCTAGTCCCGATCCTCCTCGCCTCACCATGACCTAGCTCCGAAGTCCTGCAGTCACACAGAAAAGCAAACCGTCACATAGCACCGCACGAAACAACATATCAACAATTGCATAAGTAAAAGGTACTCAACCCTAGAATACCCAAAACAAACTCAAACTCTCTAATCCAACCATCAATTACTCATCACCAACATGGGGATACCTCCACATAGTCTCTTAGGGGCCGACGTTGGCGTGGACGATGGAGACATGTGAGCTGGTGATGCCGCATTGGCTCGAGGCGTGCTGGAGAAGTACTCCATGGTGTACTCAACATTGAAGGGCTCGCCGTCTCCTAGATCACCGCTGCTTTCATCGCCCCAGCTCCATTGTCCTGCCTTGTCGAACTCGACGTCGCGCGACACAATGATGCGTTTGGTGGAGGGGTCGTAGCAGCGGTAGGCCTTGGAACCGTGCTCGTAGCCGATGAAGATGGTCAGCATGCTACGATCATCCAACTTCTTGAGTCCCAGGCGTGTGGTCTTGACGTGGGTGATGCAGCCAAAGGTCCTGAAGTAGTGGACGGTGGGGCGCTCACCGTGCCAAGCCTCGAATAGGGTCTTGCCGTTGAGCGCGCGTCGGGGTGCACTTGAGGACGTGGACTGCGGTGTTCATGGCCTCACCCTAGAAGTAGCCGGGAAGCCGCTTCGCCTTGACCATATACCGCTCCATGCCGACGATGCTCTGGTTGCGGCGCTCTACCACCCTGTTCTGCTGCGGTGAGTAGGGGGTGGTGAGCTGCCGCTGGACGCCATGCTCGGCGCAGTACTCGCCGAACTCCATAGAGGTGAACTCCCCCCCCCCCACGATCGGTGCGGAGGACCTTGAGCCGCCTCCCTAACTCAACCTCCACGGCCGCCTGGAAGTTATTGATCGCTGCCGATGCCTGATCTTTGCTCGACAGCAAGTGGAGCCACATGTACCGGCTCAAATCATCAACAAGCAGTAGGAAATATTTGTTACCGCTTGGAGTTGTGGGCACGATGGGCCTGCACAAATCACCATGGACGATGGGCCTTATCAGGGAACGGCGCGCGCCTTTGCTTGTCGGTGAGGCAATTGTCGCACACCTGATTGACTTGATCAAGCGGTGGCAACCCACGCACCATCTCTC
Source organism: Dendrocalamus latiflorus (assembly GCA_017311315.1). NCBI lineage: Eukaryota > Viridiplantae > Streptophyta > Magnoliopsida > Poales > Poaceae > Dendrocalamus > Dendrocalamus latiflorus. The sequence goes on along the minus strand of CM029653.1, from coordinate 15,947,220 downwards.
GTTGGGCGAGTGCGCACAATGACTTCAAACTGAGGTGCCCATACCTCGCATGCCAATGCTAGACCACCTCCGAGCTATGCGCCAACAGGCACATCGGCCGCCCGATGCAGAGCTCCAGGATGTAGAGGCGCGATGCAGAACGACGCACCCGAGCAAGAAGGTCGCGTTGCTAATCGTAGATGCGCAGGGTGCCGGAGTAGATCTCGATCCGACATCTGGCCTCCTCCAGCTGACCAAGACTTATGATGTTCGCCGTCAGATGGGGAATGTAGTACACCCCCATCAGTGCACGGTGCTCGCCGTTCTTGCAACTAAAGATGATCGTGCCGCGTCCTTCAACCTCCACCACAGATCCGTCGCCGAAGTGGACAGTGCCGCAGACTCCCCCGTCAAGGTCGAAGAAGGCAGTCTGTGCGCTAGTCATGTGGTTGGTGGCACCGGTGTCGAGCACCCATCGTCGATCATCCTGGTCCTCTCGCGATCTGAGCTACGCAAAGACCTTGGTCTCGTGGATCTCGACGTGGTGCGATGGTGTGGGCGGAGCTGGAGAACGAAGTAGCTCAGCAGGCGGCGCTGTCGCATGTGCCAACAATAGAGTGGGCTCATCCTCTTCTCCCTCCGCAACGTGTGCTTGCGCTTGCTTATTTGGCTTGTTGCGGCAGTCCTTGGCCCAATGGCCAATTTTGCCGCAGTTACAACACCGGTCCGTCGTGTTCTCCTAGGGCGTCCCATTTGAAGACGAGCTACCCTTTCCTTTACGCATACCGCCACCACCGCCGTGGCCACGACGTGTTTTGCCGCGCCTCTTGCCACCGCCGCTGCTGGAGCCACCAACTTCACCGTTGTCGTGTAGCTTCATCCGCGCCAGCCAGTCCTCCTCGGCGAGAAGAAGACGGCCCTTGCTATCGTAGATGGGCGTGGACGGTGCTAGCTTTTTCTTTCGCTGCTCGATGGCGCGCAGACGACCGGTGACCTCCTCGGCGGAGAGCTGGTTCACGTCAAGGAGAGTCTCAATGGAGTACGCGATCTGCTCGAGGTGCTCGGGGACAACCTGGAGCATTTTCTTCACGATCTCTCCATCGGTGACATTGCCGCCAAGGATGCGGATGTTGTTGTCGAGGCTCATAATCTGGAGTGAGAAATCATCGACCGACTCCCCCTCCTTGAACGCGATCTCCCCGAACTGCTTGAGCAGCTGTTGCGCATTGGCGTCACGGACGCACTACACACCGACGCACATGGTTTTAATCGCCTCCCAGGCGAAACGCGCCGTGCGCTTGCGCGCCAACGACCCGAGCATCTCAGGCGGCACGGCATGAAAAATGGCTACCAGCGCGAGGCGGTCTTTATGGTACTCGACAACCTCGCCCTCCTCCGGCCCTTGGGGCTTCAGGTTCACGCGCATCCTGGTAATTGGTGCGCGTGAGCATGGGGTACTGGACTGAGCCACCCGCCTCCTTGACGACGCGCTCGATGACGACTTCGCCGCCGCGATGGCGGCGTCGGCGCGGCGTAGGCAAGTGCGATACCCATCGTCGGGGAGGGGGCGATGGCGAACGATCACCACCGCCAACGGGAGCCAACTAGATGGACATGATGGCCCCGGGAGCATCCACGCTCTGATACCAATTGTCATGGATTCACTGGCAATGGCGCACTCAAGAACACTTGGAACAGGTAAGAGAAGAAAACTCTGCAATGTTTGAGCAGTGAACAACAAGATAGAATACTACCTGTGCGTGTGTTTTTCTTTGTGTTCATTGTATCCAAAAGTGTGTGTTTGAGTTTTTTTTCCGAGCTAACATTTAGTATCAGAGCCTGGTGAATGCCCAAAATAATGCCGAGAAGTATGGAGATCGTCAACCCGACGGCGTCAGCATCAGCAAGCGCATTGACGAAGGAGAGTTCTGCGGTGGCTCTTCACTATCCTGTGCTCACAAGGAGCAACTACGTGACGTGGGCAATAAAGATGAAGGTATTCATGAAGGCCCAAGGCGTATGGGACGCCATCGAGCTCAGTGACACTAACACACGCAAGAACCAGATGGCGTTGGCGGCCATCTACCAAGGTATTCCTGAATACATTCTCTTCCTGTTGGCTAAAAAAGAGACAGCCAAAGCCGTGTGGGAGGCGTTGAAGACCATGCACATGGGAGCCAAGCACGTGAGGGAAGCAAGGTACAGACCCTCAAATCTGAGTTTGAAGTGCTGCGTATGATAGAGTCGGAGTCGATCGATAACTTCGCCATCCGGTTGACAACAATTGTCAACAAAATCAGAGGGCTTGGTGACAAGATGGAGGAGAGCTACGCGGTAAGAAAATTTCTTCGTGCAGCTCCCGCCAAGTTCCTACCGGTAGTCTCCCCAATCGAGCAGTTTGGTGACCTCAAGACAATGACAATCAAAGAGTTGATCAGCCGCTTAAAGGCACATGAAGAACGGTGGGCATCTCATGCTATAGGTGAAGGGGATCAGCACCTACTATTGACAAGGAGCGAGTGGGAGGCCCGATCGATCCAAGAAGAGTTATGGCTTTGGAAAGAAGAAGAGTGCCTTTGACAAGGAGAAGGTACATTGCTACAACTGCCAGGACTACGGACATTTTGCAAGGGAGTGCTGCGAGCCGAAGAAGGAGGTGGCTCTTCTTGCTCCAGTGGGTGCAGAGGATGAGCCAACGCTGCTTTAAATCCAACAAGAAGTCTTCATTTTTATTTGGTGCAATTTAGTTGAGTTCGTGTATGAGTATTGGTGCACTATTACATTTTGAGTCATTTGGCACAGTAGGCGTGTTGCATGTGTCATTTATTTGGTCGTGCACGTAGGAGGTGTGTTACATACGTGCGCATAGTCGTATCGTGCTCATGCATGTAGATGTGTCAGTGCATGATGTAATGTATGTGTGAGTCCTTATAGTTGTATCCAAGTTCTCATGTGTGTATGCTCTGATGAGAGTCTCCGTCGCCGTCAAGTTGCATCATCGGCGAAAGACAATTGGAGCTGAGGAAGAAGTCAAAGTCATCAGTAAGGTGTCGCCGACGGTGAAGAAGTAAAAGACGCCAGCAAGTTGTGTCACTAGCGGCATGATCAACAAGAAGAAGACAAAACTCCTTAGAGATGGGTCAGGAGATCGGACTTCATCTTGAAGAATTGACAACTGAAGATCAACGAGCTCTGATTGGCATCAAAGAACATGCACAGGGATTGGGGGTGATTTTTAGTAATCCTGTGCACGTTAGCTAGAAATCTTTAATTATGCATGCACGTAAGTGCTAGTATTTAGTTCACCGTCAGCTAGTAACATTGCATGTTGGCGTGATTTAATGATCTTGTGCGTTTTCGGTTTCTCAGTTGAATGCATGGCTGTTAGCAGTATTTAGAGTAATTAAGGGCTGCATGTAAGTAATTAAGGGCTTCATGTAGGGAACTCCAACGACCACGACATGCATTGTATAAATAAGAGAAGAAAACTCTGCAGTGTTTGAGCAGTGAACAACAAGATAGAATACTATCTGTGCGTGTGTTTTTTCTTTGTGTTCATTGTATCCAAAAGTGTGTGTTTGAGTTTTTTTCTGCGCTAACAACCGGCACCTGCTTACGTAAGCTGTAGCATAGATTCATATATTTGAGATTGCTTATATAAAAATTCCTCCATTAGGCTACCTGCTTTTGTTAATTGTTTATCAGAATTAAATGGTTTAAAATTACAAGATTATGACCTGAGAGGCAAAATTACTTTAAATCAATTAAACTAGATGACAAATCTATTGTGCAAAGAGGACAAACTAATCCATTGATAACCATAGGAAAAGGTTGAAATTATTCAGCAAAATTACATCATGGTTGGAGTCCAGAGGAATATTAAAGTTTTACATGTATCAGAAGAATTAAACAGCATCTTCATCTTTATTTAGATGTGAAAACAAGGCACACAACTTCAAATATGTTGTCAAGATCTTCCTCACCCTAGTTAATACATACCTCCCATTGCGTTGGTCGAGGCATGGACATTGGATCCTTCAAAGTTTTTGCTTATTCTACAGCTGCCTTTCTCACCAAGCTTGCCCAGTTTACAACCACAAATACATAGATTCTATCATAGAGCTTGTCAAAGAGCCGGAAATAAGCAATCCTCCATATCTTCTTGAATAGCAGTGCACAAAACACCATCCAGAACCCCACCACAAGTCCCACCCCAAGACCAAAATAAAAGGTCATGGGCTCAAATTCTTGCTCGTTGCTTCCGAGATAATCATGGATGAACGTATCATTTCCTGAACAATTCTTTTGAAGAGGAGGCCCACAAAGATCACTGTTTCCAATGTACATAATTGACAGATTGTCCACATTGAGGGTGTCAAGTTGGCGGCCTGAGGGTATCCTTCTAGACAAATTGTTGTAGGACAAGTTCAGGTCGCTCAGAGATGTCAAACTTGATAAGCTTGATGGGATTTCACCAGAAAGTTGTTCTTAGAGAGGTCGAGAGATTCCAATGACTGCAGGGCGCCAATCTTGTTAGGTATGTTTCCGCTCAGGTGGTTTGATGATAAATTCAAATTTATTAATGCATCAAGAAAAAGTGATATCTGTGGGAATTTCACCAGTTAAGAAGTTGCCTGATAAATCAATACTCACGAAATGGCCGATTTCATAGCCATAACTAAGCTTTTGCCCTTTTGTAAATATGGACGAGATTTGTCCATATGTTGCGACCATCCACGGAATAGTGTAACCATGTATAGCCAAGCCCTTCAGGGTCATACTTCTTAGGTCTGACAGATGCCAAGGAATAACACCAGATAAGTTATTGCCTGATATATCCAAGTATTTAAGATGACTAAGATTTGTTACTTTGTAGGAGCCCAGATTTTACAATCCGGATTCCTCTGTGATTCCATCGCACTATTCCTTGGATCAGTAGATAGTGCTCACAGCTTACAGTTCTGAATATCAAAGTACATATCATGCGGAAGCGTAAATATAATAGTATACTTACTCATGGGCCGATTAGGCCGAAATCATTAAATTGCAGCAGCGGAAGAACGAAGCACGCAAGTGGGACCTTCAGGACATGCCCATAGGCAGCCAACTAGAGGTTCGCGACCTAGCCCTTGACATCTTCATCTTCTCTGCCATCATGTCCAGTCATGTTGCTGAGGCGTAGTGATCTGATTCCTGATTCTGGATTTGTTGTGAAAGCAAGTGTGAGCACAAACCACCATGCTCCACGAGCCAATACACAAGATGCAAATATATAGTATGCATGGCTTATCAAAGGATAGGCTCGGGTTATTTTATTTGCCATAAATTGCTTTTAGTAACATTATTTTTATTTAATCATAGCGTTATTGTTGCTACCTAACTCCACACAACGTTTGCCATAATTGACTTAATCCACCGAAAATACAATTTCTTTATTGATTGTTGTCTAAGACTCCAAACAATGAGTGATATCATTTAATTAGTCCACCAATCATACTCTTTTTATATATTGATTGCTGTCTAGGACTCCAAACAGCGAGTGACATCATTTAATTAATCCACCGATCATACACTTTCTATATTGTTTGTTGTCTAAAACTCCAAACAGCGAGTGACATTATTAAATTTAATCCACCGATCATGCACTTTCTATGTTGATTGTTGTCTAAAACTCCAAACAGCGAGTGACATCATTTAGTTAATCCACCGATCATACATTCATTGCTGCCTAAGACTCCAAGCAGTGAGTGTAATCCTTTATTTTAGATCCACCAATATCTTTTGTATTCTAAATTCCTAACAATCCAATCTTGTGGTTGCTATTCATCACCTTTTCACTTCTGACTCTAATGATTATCCATCATGATTATTTTTAAATCCACCTATTTCATTTATATCAGAACTTTCTAACAATTCAATTCTTTTGTTATTTATCTGAAACCATAATTTGCTCTTCCAATAATCAACCTTATTTTCCATTAGCTATTTCTAACTAATTCACTAGTATACCTCCACCAAGAATATCATTGATCAAGTTTACGATTCACTAGTCTAAATCCACCAAGAATATGATTGATCAAGATTATACACCAATAATTGTTATCATCCCTCCAATTTCCCCAAAATTCAATTCATCCATCTAGTATTTGATCAAATTCTATTAATCCCATCTTCGCCAACATCTCTCAAGAATTCATATTAGATATCAGTGTTGTAATCCAGCAATTACCTTTGCACTTCCTAATTCTCCAAAAATCATTTAAATCATCTATCTAGCCTATATATTCATTTAGGCTGCACTAATTTATTTCTCCCAGAATCCACACTATCATTTCCTTTTTATGATCGACATGAATCCGTCAATATCTTTATGTGTTTGCCGCAAACATCCATGTTTCCTATACTCACGACTCTATTTATTCCTCCCTATATTTCATTTTGTGGGAAAAGAAGCATTTTATTGTTGAAATATGATACATAAAAATTTCCTAAGACCTAGCAGTTTTGAACAAAAATCTAATGTGTAGAAGAATGCAATAATAATAGCGATCCAGATTCCATCCACCGTTACATGGTCTCTGCAACTATGCTAGACCTTCAGCGCTATAACCGCTTACATTATCACTGGGACGACACCCAGGGCAACACAAATCAGGGCTTTTCACTGCCCTCCTCTTTTCCATTTCCACCCACAAACTTTTTGAAATAGAACTATATCTGGTTAAGTTCCCATGTCCACCCTTGACCGTGGGCACGACTATTTGAATAGTTTTGACTCTGCAAAGTTTGCACACTTTACCCACAAGAGACAGTTTACTCGTTGCCTCGCACAATTCCTTAGTCATACGGTTGAGCCAACCATCACAGTAACCGTTCAAAGTACCTCGCCCCTTCCATCATCTCACCCTATGGGCCGTTCCCACTTGCGGTGGGTCCCATACGTTGTGCGGGATGTTCTCCTTCTGAATGCCTAGCAGCCGGCTACCCACACTGCTAGCACACCACAACAGAACCTCACCCTCTGCGGATGTCCCATTCAAGCCCGCCACATAGACAGGCACTTGCACTACCTCACCTCCTCCACCGATGATGATGATTTTCAGGGTCTGGTAAATTTACTAGGCCAAGTTGTACTTTACAGACTTGCGGTTGTACTGTTTTACACAGGAGGTCATGACAAGATTCAGTCCTTAGTGGTATCTGGGCGGTTCTACCACTACCCACTTTGTGCTTCCACTGCACCACACACACACCCTCGAACCATCCGCCCAGATATTTAAGCAAGTTGGGGTTTTTGGGAACAAAAAATAATCATACCAACATATACCAGTCATTACCACCATGACTTCCCAAACCAGTTTCTCATGATTAAAATGATAATGATGCTTGGGGCATTTTAGCGCCCCCGAGTATCCATGCAGTACTAAGCATGGCGTATAATTAGGGACTTATTTTCGAAAGATTACTATTATAGTTTTTGCTAGGGTGACAAGGTTCACACATTCAACTATTCCAAAGGAGATTTAATATTAATCAAGTTAAATAATGGGCATATAACTAGAATCTTGAATTAATCATGTATTTGCATATAAAATAACAGCATGCAATTTGATAATTTAAACAAAAATAACTTGCAGAAAATGTAGGATCAACATGATCAAAGTATTAACTCGCCTGGCGCAGTTTACCACGGACTTGAGCTCACACGATGCTTTATCTTGAGCTTCTATTCTTTATCTTCACTTTACTCTGACCACGCTTGATCTGTGGGTTCTTCAGGACCCCAGTTTCTAATTACGTGATAAACGACTGAATCCAAATAAAAGCAAATAACTCAAAAGATCCAAATAAATCCGAATAAGCTCAATTTAGTTTTATTATGAGTTAATGAGTGATTCGAGTGATTTGAGGCAAGGTCGGTGGTAGAATTCGATGACTTGATCTTTTTTATTAATAATCTCTTTTATTATTTTTGTAGTCATCAAGGAAGTTTCACGATTTAGGTTAGACCTATGAATCAGCGTGCAAGTTTAACGAAGCATTATTTTGTTGAGCGCTCGTATTCAGGGCATATGCTATATAGAGGTGATATATACAATTTTTAACTTACCGAATTAATGTTATAATCCGGGTTGACAACATTTTGTGGTATGCTATTTTATGTACCTTCATTTATAACTAGGCTAAGTTTAATTTGAATTAGGGTCTACTTATGCGGGTCCCAGCTTGTCATATATATTTATATAATTATGCTCAATATTATTATGTAATAAATCTCATGCTAAGATTCAATTAATGGTACTATTATTATCTTTCATACTTTCAACTACTATTATGCTTAGTTTTAATTAAAATTAATTTATCTAGCAAGGCTTGTTTTACAATGTTATATTTCAGTATTTGCTAATTGGCAAAATCTACCATTAGGATTTATTTAATGGCATCATTAAATATTGGGCATATATCTAAATTTTAATTAATGGCAATCTTTATTTGGTCATTTACCCTAAGTTGTTTTTCTTTATCAATGTCTTTAATTAGTATTTAGTCTTTTAGAATTTTTTAAAAAACCATACTAATTAATCATATATAAACTATTCCAAATTTAAATCTTCAAATAATCTCATTTATACCCTAATTAAATTTTATTGGCCTTCCTGGATTTATTCCTTAATCACTTAATCATTCATATGCATAAATTTTATATTTTGGTGCATAGGTAAATTTTATGTGAACCCAAATAGATTATCTCAACTTCTAGGAATTATTCCCTAATTATTTTCTATTTGAAATGGTTAAAGAAAACAAAAATAAAAGTATGACCTCAGGGGGACTCCAACCTGCGACCTGAGGGTCTGAGTAGCGCATGCTTAGGCTAGCCAACTGGGCCTTCGGTCCTTCGTGATTGAGAGGGGGAAACAGGACTGAAGAAGCGAGCAGGGCCGGGGCTAATCCAGGAAGCAGACAGCAGCCGGAACAGAGGAGGGCGGTGCGAGATTGGCGGCACTGTCGCCAGCGAAGGATGGCCGGGGAGTTGTCGGGGTCCAGCAAAATGTGTTGCGGGGAAGGTGGGGAAGCTGGTGGAGGGGGTGGCGCGGCTCGGGATGGCGACGAGTTAGGCCGGCGGCGAGGCTCGGCGGCGGGGGCAAGGGTGGTATGGTTCGGCGGCGCCGGCGTGGAGGAAGAAGGAAGATTGAGCTGCGCACGAGCAAGGGGGTTACAGGGATGCTCACCAGAGATTTGGCCGAGCGGGAAAGAGGTCACGTCGAGTCGATGGCGTGAGGCGGGGTCGGGCGGCGATGGCGTCCGGTGCCAGAGGCTTACAAGCGGCGGCATCTCCGGCCAATGGTGGGGGTGGTGTTGTCGAACTTCGTGGTCGCTCTAGCCGGAAGGAATTGACCCGTGGTGGTCGCAATCGGCCGGGTTTGGGTTCGCCGGAGCTAGAGGGGAAGGAAGCGGCCGGCGAGCGGTGGGGCTCCAAGGGCCGATTCCCGGCGGTGGGAGAAAGAGGGGGAGGAGGCGAGACGGATGGGGGCGCGCTTACCCTCTTATAGCAGCTAGGCCGACCGGGCGGTGGGGGAGGACCGGTGCGGGGCTCGGCACGCGGAAAGACTGCGACGGCTGGCACGCGGACGAGATGTGATGGGCAGCGTGCTCTGGCGGAGGTGGCGTAGATGGCTCACGGGGTGGTGAGAGAGAGAGAGCGGTGAAAGGATAGCACGGGAGCAGCTCAGAGCACGTGCGGAGAAAAAAGGGAGAAGGAGAAAGAAAAAGGCGCGGGCGGAGAGAGAAGAAGAGTGCGGGCGGGGCACGGGCCCGCGTGGCCAGAGAGAGGAGGCGGGAGTAGGAGCGGGGCCCGCGTGGCAGGGGAAACGGGAGAGAGGAGGTCGAGGCAGGAGCTGGGCCCCGCGCGCAGAGGAAGGAAGGGGGAGAGAGAAGAGAAGAAGGGAAAGAGAATAAAAGGGGATAAAATGGAGGGCTCAAGCTAACACTTTGAGATTTAGATTTTTAAGTTAATTTAAATTTTAATTTACAGTTTAATTGATATTAGGGTTTGATTTTTGCATGGCATTTAAAATTTGAATCTTAATCTGCACTTCGATTATTATTATTATTATTTTGAGAATTAAGTTTGTAATATTCCTTTTGCCATTTTTCTTTTACCTAGATAAATTGAAATTCTTATTGTCATTATTTAATACTTAACTTTAATTTGTGTGCAGATGCTTAGATTTTCCATTTCTTTTATTACACCTTCATTGGTTTTAAAATTTGGGTATTATTTCTCAACATGTTACTTTGCATGCCATAAAACTCAAGAAATTTCAAATAAATGTTTAAAAGGAATTTTGAACACCAGCACAATGCGAGAAAAGTTTTAAAAAACTCCATATTTTTTAATTCTTGAAATTTAGGATGTTACATACTTCAACCGGAATATTCCCATAAAACGCATTGTGACTTAGTCAAAGAAAACTTAATGTCCCAGCTGTCCTATCCATGCTGGTAACCTTCTAGAGAACTTATTCCATGCAATATCCAAGAACTCCAGACTTGTGTAGTTCAGCAAAAATTCTGGGAATTTTCCTGATAAATTATTGTTGCTCACCAGGAGGTTCATTATGATTTCGCCCTCAAAGCACTAAGGAAATTCACCGTCCAAAAGATTGCTTGATAAATCTACAACATTCAAACTTTGCAACTTGCACATAGATTCTGGAATGCTGCCACAAATTTTATTTGAAGACATAAACAATGTTCGAAGATTTGGAGCTTCAAGATTAGATGGTATTGTTCCTGAAAATGCATTGTTGGAGATGTCTAGCGAGGTGATATTTCTTGGAAATGATGGTATTGGTCCAGTGAACCGGTTTGAACTGGCGTCGAGTTCTAGAAGCGCCATGTCATCCATATGTGCTGGAAAGCTGCCACTTATTTGGTTGTGAGAGATGTGGAGATATGTGGCGTGCGAAAATGTTGACCAAAACCAATTAGGAATATTGTCCCTTATAGAGGTGTTTGAAATGTCAAGATAAGTGATTTCCGTCTGCCGCTGAAGCCAAGCTGGAAACAGAGGACCCATCTGGCAAGATGCAAATACTGCATGCTCAAGCCTAAAGGGAGGAAGCCAATCTAAATCGACTACGACCTTCAAATTATTGGAAGAAAAGTCTATGTACTTTAAGCTTACTAGACCTATGAAGTGTTCCTTGATTATCATACCGCTCAAGTCGTTGTTGCTTAGATCCAAAGAAGTCAAATTAGAAAGGGTACCAATTTCAGAGGGTACACTTCCATTGAGGTTGTTGTCGAAGAGGTAAAGTTCAGTTAAACCCATCAAATACCCAATCCCTGGTGGGATACTTCCAGTGAGGTTGTTGCTGGAGAGGTAAAGGGTAGTTAAACCCGTCAAATACCCAATCCCTGGTGGGATACTTCCATTGAAGTTGTTGTCGAAGAGGTAAAGTTCAGTTAAACCCATCAAATACCCAATCCCTGGTGGGATACTTCTAGTGAGGTTGTTGCTAGAGAGGTCAAGGGCAGTTAAACCCGTCAAATACCCAATCCCTGGTGGGATACTTCCATTGAGGTTATTGCTGGAGAGGTAAAGGGTAGTTAAACCCGTCAAATACCCAATCCCTGGTGGGATACTTCCATTGAGGTTGTTGTCGAAGAGGTAAAGTTCAGTTAAACCCATCAAATACCCAATCCCTGGTGGGATACTTCCATTGAGGTTGTTGTCGAAGAGGTAAAGTTCAGTTAAACCCATCAAATACCCAATCCCTGGTGGGATACTTCTAGTGAGGTTGTTGCTAGAGAGGTCAAGGGCAGTTAAACCCGTCAAATACCCAATCCCTGGTGGGATAATTCCATTGAGGTTGTTGCTAGAGAGGTCAAGGGCAGTTAAACCCGTCAAATACCCAATCCCTGGTGGGATATATCCAGTGAGGTTGTTGCTGGAGAGGTCAAGGGTGGTTAAACCTGTCAAATACCCAATCCCTGGTGGGATACTTCCAGTGAGGTGGTTGACGGAGAGGTCAAGGGCAGTTAAACCCGTCAAATACCCAATCCCTGGTGGGATACTTCCAGTGAGGTCGTTGAAGGAGAGGTCAAGTATGCTCAAGCTGGTGAATTTTCCTATCAAATCTGGCAGGAATCCGGTGAAACTGTTGCCACTTAAATGAAGCTCTTGCAAAATTTTCCATGTGCATTTCAGCAACCCCTCAATGAAAATAGTTATATATTCATTTATCCCACTACCGCTAAGGTCTAGGGTTTCCAAACTGCAAAGATTCTTCAAAAATCCTATCATCTTCAACCTATTGTATGACAAATCAAGGACTTGGAGGGATGACATGTTTCCTATTGCATCAGGAATTTGGCCAAATAATCTGCTGGACCCAAGGTTAAGGTATGTAAGCGATTGGTTTGCGGTATCAAGTGAACAGGAAGAAAGACGGATACCCTTAGAGATGGTATCGTATTCAACGTATGAAGCCAGTCAGCTATCCCTGACAGATTTACTCCGCTCATGCCAAGGTATTGTAGCGAAGGTAGATTTGTTAACCAGGTGATATCAGTTGAGTACATCCCAAAAAAACCTTGCTGGCTAAGATCAAGATACTGCAACTTAGACAGGTTACCAAACTGAGGCACTCTACCACTAAATGGTATGCCAGAGAGGTTGAGATATTTCAAGTTCATCATCGAGCCCAAGAACTCAGGAATAGGGATTTGTGGCCCTAGCAAGTAGTTCATGCTAAGGTCAAGGTGCTCTAGATGCTCCAGGGAAAGCAAAGACGAACTTATCTCACAGAAGGTGAAGCTCGAGGACATGGCTGTTAGAGTGATCTCAGGGCTTTGGCCCAACGGCCAAAGCCCAACCCTTGACCGCGCCCTGATCGGGGGCGCCCAGCCCGTTTGGCTGGTGGGCCCCTGTCGCCAGCGCCATAAATACAGAGGTGGGGGCCGGGCGGCACGCATCACGAGGTTGACCGCGCCGCCGTCACCCCACCGACAAACCCTAGACCGATCTGCTAGAAGGGGGCGCTGAGCCGACGGGAAGCACCACCGGTGCCGTTCACCGCCGCCGGGGAGACGCCGCCGCCCGGGACACGCCGCAGAGGAGCCCAGAACCTCTACCCCGACCGTCGCTGCCCGTGCGCAGATCTTCATCAACGAACCCGCGATGGCCGCTTCTGCTTCCTCTGCACCCGAAGGTTGGTACCCCTCTCCCTCTTAGTGTAGCCCTCAAGAACTCGAACCCTAGAAGAGAAAAGCCCCGCTAGATCTAGCCTAGAGATCCTAAAGAAGATAGATCCTTCATTGGTATCAGAGCCCCTAGCGTTTAGATCTAGACGGAGGAAAAAGAAAAGAAAGAAAAGGAGGGGAAAGAAGAACCCTAACCCGAACCCTAACCCTAGAAAAGAAAAGACCGGGACTTACCGGGGACCGCCGTCGTCGTCGGTGGCGTGCGGGAGATCGGCCGAGCCTTGGGCTCGCCGGCGCTCAACGTGCAGGCCGCCGTCGACGCGCGGGACAGATCGGGCGCCGACACGGAGCCGCTCGACGGCGGCGCGCTCCCTCTAAGGGGAGCGCGCACGCCGGCGAGAGGGCCCATGGCGGCGCCGGTTGCCGTCTTCTTCTCCGGCGGCGTGGACGCGGTCGCCGCCGCTGCCGCTTCGCGGTCGCTCTCGGGTGCGAGGGTGAGAGAGGGGAGGCAGAAGTGATTAGGGTTTCGGGGAACGTCCGCGGCGCGTGGTTTTGATCGGGCGAGATCAGCGCGCAGCCGTCGGATGGCATCCGATGGCTGAGATCGCGCCGAGCCGCGCGGGCGAGATTCGGCCCAGGCGGGCGAAAGTAATCCCGGCCCAGGCCCAGGTTGCGCGCGAGATCGTGCTGCCGCGAGGAGCAAGAGCCGTCGGATGCGAATCCGACGGCTGACGGGGCGCGGGGCGACGCGGTGTCCGCGCGCGCGGGCGAGCGTGAGGCGCGCGAGCGGGCAGGCCGCGCGTGCGTGAGGCCGAGAGCGCGGGCGCGCACGAGAGACGGCCGAGCAGGCCGCTGTGGGCCGCGGGCGCGTTGCGTCCGCGCGCGGGAGAGCGCAGGCCAGGCGGGCTGGCTGGGCCGCGCACGCGAGGAGCAGGCCGAATGGCCGTTATGAACAGTAAAACCTGAATTTTGGATTTAATGTTTTTTCAGAAGTGTTTTTTGTTGAATTTCAATGAAATTTGAACTAAAATCTCTGTAAATTTTGCACCAACGTGTTAATTTTTCCAGAGATTGATGTTTACAGTATAATGCTTCTGAATAATGAATTATTTTGAATAATTTCAGTTTCCGCTGCAAAAGTTAAGATTGAATGATTTTCATTATTAAATTCAAACCAACGGGAGAATTTAATTTTGGAAAAATAGATAAAATTTCCAGAGATTTATGATATTGTTATTTTCTGACCAACGTTGTTAATAACAGTATTATAAATTCTTTTAATGATGATTTTATGCATTATTTCTATTTCTGCCCAACGGTGATGTAGATTTAATGTATGATAGAATTGTTTTATTTAAATTGTATGTCGTATTTTTGACCAACATTGGAAATAAGGCATATAATTTTTGATGTTACGTTCTCACTGTATTTGAAATATTTTTCCAGGAGGATACAACTTAATGAGTTGTATTAGAGAAATACCCACTCTCAAAGGTGATAATTATGGAGAGTGGAAGAAAAAGATAGATTTAGCTTTTATCTTGGCTGAGGTGGACTGGGTCCTCACTACAGCACGTCCCACTGAGCCTCTGGCACCAGTGAGGGAACAGAATGAGGATGACACTGCATGGCAGAAAAGACAGAGGGATCATGCTCCCTTGCAGATGTCTTATGATCTTGATCATAAGAAATGGACCACAGCCAACAAGAAATGTATGGCTGTGATAAAGAACACAATTGAGCCTGCTATTCTGGGCTCAATTGCAGAGTGTGACACTGTCACTGAATACCTTGATAAAATAAAGAGTCAGTTCACTGGCTCTTCAAAGACTTATGCTACACAGCTGATTAAGCAGCTGGTAACAGAGAGGTATTCTGGCGGTGGCAATGGCATAAGAGAGCACATTCTTAGAATGAGCAACTTGGCATCTAAACTGAAACCGATGGATTTGGCTCTCAAGGATGAGTTCCTTATTCATTTGGTTTTTGCTTCTTTGCCAAAAGAGTTTGACACTTTTGTTGTCAACTATAATATGCAGCCCGAAAAATGGGACATGGAAAAGTGCATAGCCATGTGCGTGCAAGAGGAGGAAAGAATCAAATCCTCACATGGTGGTGCTATAAACTTTGTGAGGGAAAACAAGAAAAAGAATTATAACAGTAACCCCTTCTCAAAGAACAAGGGCAAAGCCTCTGTACATCAGCCTCAACAGAACAAATTTGCTGTAGACAAAGACCAGTGCCTTCACTGCAAGAAGACGGGACACTACAAGAAAGATTGTCCTGACTATTTAAAGATGATAATGGCTAAGAAAGGTGAGAACATTATTACCTTTATTAATGAATGCCTGTATGTGAAATATTCGAAATCCACTTGGTGGATTGACTCAGGAGCAACTGTTCATGTTGCTAATTCATTACAGGGATTCCGTTCGACGAGGACTACGCAAAGAAAAGAAAGATGCGTTAAAGTCGCAAATGGAGTCGAAGCTGAAGTTGAAGCCGTTGGCGATCTTTCATTAGAATTAGCTAATGGCTCCACTCTTTTACTTAGAGATGTCCTTTTTGTACCCTCTTTACAGAGGAATTTGATTAGTGTGTCAAATTTGGACAAAGATGGTTATGATTGCAATTTTGGAAATGGCAAGTGCGAAATAATGTTTAATAAAGAATGTGTTGGTATTGCCATATTACAGAATGAGCTTTATTTGTTATCATTGTGTGATGATGTGAATGTCGTATGCGATAATGAGAACGTTGCGTGCGAGAAAGTGATTGAATCCTCGTCTACGAATGAAAACAGAAAACGAAAGAGAACTCTAGATGAGTCGTCGAAATTATGGCACTGTCGTTTAGGCCATATTTCGAGGGGGAGAATAGAAAGACTAGTAAAGAATGATATTCTTCCTCCATTAGAGTTCTCAGACTTAGAACAATGCAGAGAATGCATTAAAGGAAAATATGTAAAGAAAATTAAAAAAGACGCTAAAAGAAGCACAGGAGTTCTACAAATTATTCACACAGATATTTGTGGTCCTTTTCCTGTGAAAAGTGTGGATGGATATGACTCGTTCATAACATTCACAGATGATTACTCCCGTTATGGATATATTTATCCAATTAAAGAAAGAAATGAAGCCTTGGATAAATTCAAGATATTTAAGGCTGAAATTGAAAACCAACACGATTTAAAGATTAAGATAGTCCGATCTGATCGTGGGGGGGAGTACTACGGTCGACATACCCCATATGGACAAGTTCCTGGACCTTTTGCGAGGTTTTTACAGGAAAATGGAATAGTGGCCCAGTATTCTATGCCGGGCGAACCTCAGCAAAATGGAGTAGCTGAAAGACGCAACCGTACCCTGATGGATATGGTGCGAAGTATGATGAGCTACTCCACACTCCCATTGAGTTTATGGATGGAGGCGTTGAAAACCGCCATTCATATTCTCAACAGAGTGCCTAGTAAGTCGGTGCCAAAACAGTAGGCTGTAAATGGGTCTACAAGACTAAACATGACTCCCAAGGGAATGTAGAAAGACATAAAGCGCGACTTGTGGCAAAAGGCTTTACGCAAAGAGAAGGGATTGATTACAATGAGACATTTTCTCCAGTCTCATGTAAAGATTCCTTCAGAATCATAATGGCATTAGTAGCACATTATGATTTAGAGTTACATCAGATGGATGTAAAGACGGCATTTCTTAATGGGGATTTGGAGGAAAATGTTTACATGGCACAACCGAAAGGTTTTGTCGTGGAAGGAAATGAAAGAATGGGATGCCGCCTAAAGAAATCAATATATGGGTTAAAGCAAGCTTCAAGACAATGGTACTTGAAGTTTGACAGTACAATAAGAAAATTTGGTTTTAAAGAGAATGTAGAGGACAACTGTGTTTATGCAAAGTTTAAAGATGGGAAGTTTATCTTCCTAATCCTGTATGTGGATGATATCCTACTAGCTAGTAGTGATGTTAATCTGCTACTGGAAACAAAGAAGTTTTTGTCCTCAAACTTCGATATGAAAGATCTTGGTGAAGCTTCATTCGTTCTAGGGATCGAAATTCACCGAGATAGAAACAAAGGGGTATTGGGACTGTCACAAAAGGCATACATAGAGAAAGTCTTAAAGAAATTTGGTATGCATAAATGTAGTCCATCACCTGCACCTATAGTCAAGGGCGACAGATATGGGGATTTTCAATGCCCCAGGAACCAGTATGAGATCGATCAAATGAAAGCGGTTCCATATGCTTCAGCTGTCGGAAGCTTACAGTATGCTCAAGTGTGCACACGCCCTGACTTAGCATTTGTTACCGGGTTACTTGGCAGATTCCAGAGCAATCCTGGAATAGAACATTGGAAATTGATAAAGAAAGTCTTGCGTTATTTGCAAGGAACAAAAGGCCTCATGATGACATACAGAAGATCAGATTCACTCCATATAGTGGGGTATACGGATTCTGATTTTGCGGGAGATGATAGAAAGTCTACATCCGGATATGTATTCACTCTCGCTAAAGGAGCTATATCGTGGAAAAGCTCAAAACAAACCGTCACTACATCGTCCACAATGTATGCCGAGTTTGTAGCATGTTATGAGGCTACGGGGCAGGTGAACTGGCTAAAGAAGTTCATACCCGGTTTAAAAGTGGTTGACGACATCAATAGACCACTTAAGTTGTACTGCGATAACGAACCCGCAGTAACGTATGCCCACAACAATAAGTCAAGTGGTGCTGCCAAACACATTGACATAAAGTACTATGTTGTGAAAGATAAAGTTCGGGATCAAATTATAAGTCTTGAGCACATAAGTACCGCAAAGATGTTAGCGGATCCGCTTACCAAAGGCTTACCACCCAACGTGTTCAGAGAACATGTAGCCGGCATGGGTTTAAGGGAAAGCCTATGATTCCTGGACTAAAAGATGGCCCAAAGTTTAAAGTAACTGTTTCAGAATAGAGAGGTGTATTGTAACTGTTGAATCTATCGGCGATTGACCGTGACGATGAGACATGTTCTATGCACTAATCTGTGATGGAATGTGTAAAGTCAAAAGTAATTAAAGATAAAGTATAGATTGAGATCAAGGGGGAGAATGTTAGAGTGATCTCAGGGCTTTGGCCCAACGGCCAAAGCCCAACCCTTGACCGCGCCCTGATCGGGGGCGCCCAGCCCGTTTGGCTGGTGGGCCCCTGTCGCCAGCGCCATAAATACAGAGGTGGGGGCCGGGCGGCACGCATCACGAGGTTGACCGCGCCGCCGTCACCCCACCGACAAACCCTAGACCGATCTGCTAGAAGGGGGCGCTGAGCCGACGGGAAGCACCACCGGTGCCGTTCACCGCCGCCGGGGAGACGCCGCCGCCCGGGACACGCCGCAGAGGAGCCCAGAACCTCTACCCCGACCGTCGCTGCCCGTGCGCAGATCTTCATCAACGAACCCGCGATGGCCGCTTCTGCTTCCTCTGCACCCGAAGGTTGGTACCTCTCTCCCTCTTAGTGTAGCCCTCAAGAACTCGAACCCTAGAAGAGAAAAGCCCCGCTAGATCTAGCCTAGAGATCCTAAAGAAGATAGATCCTTCAATGGCCAGTCTAGTGTCCGACATCGCCGGATTTGGATTTGGATTGCGAAGGTGAAGCTTGAGGACATGGCCGGTTCGGTTGATGCACTTGACACCTCTCCACCGGCAGCAGTCTCGGCCGTGCCACGAGGCGAGGCGGTTGGTGGGATCACTTGTGATGCCCTTCTTGAAGGAGAGCAAAGCGGCCCTCTCGGCGGGAATGCAGCCGCCGCCATGGCGGTGCTGGGGATGGAGCGAACCACCGGTCAACAGTGAAGTGGTGCTTATGGTGATCAGGAGGATGAGGAAGGGATTTGTTGTGGGATGCATGCTTGAATAACATAAACAGTTTTGCTATTGCACGGGCGACTGAAATTTTTTTTATGTTTCGGTCACCTGAAATTGCACTCTCAATGAACTAAAATTGCAGCCCCCCTCCAAAAAAACATGTGCAACTTCAGGTGATTCAAAGTGCAACTTTAGGTGACTGAAAGCTAAACAAATTTTAGTCGCCTGTGCAATAGTCTATCCCTAACATAAATACAGCTCAGTGTAATTTAGCTACTAGAACAGCTAAATAAATAGATGTTTGGCCATTCCTTTGGAGTGATATGCTTGGCCATTTGGGTCCCTGGGTCAACAAAGTCTAGTCTTTGTCCATCAAGGAGACTCATCAATTCAATGAAGTCCGATCAGTACCAATGGATGACGAGACTGTGGTGGCTGTCACCAACGAATTGCTTGATTAATCATGCGCTACTGTCAAAGTCACTCTCCTTTTTGACTCTGGAGGTCCAAAAGGAGTAAGAAATAGACGACGCGCAGACGTAGAAGAAAGAAATGGATTTCTGTATTGTCTATGATACATTGTGCAATTGTTCGTTATGAGATGGTAACGACTAAAGACCTTGACATTCACTTACTTCAAAGAATTTATTAACTAATAGGGCCTAGATGAATGGAATGAGCTGTTCAGTTTGCCTAGTTGCATGACCTTTGGTGGAACAAATGTCGAATTGATGTCCAGCTAAGACGGGGATGAGGAAAGGATTTGTTGTGGGATGCATACTGGAATAACATAAATACAGGCCATTCCTTTGTAGTGAATTGCATGCTGTAATTTAGCCATTTATTCCTGCACTCACCAAGCATGCGTGCGTGGTGTTGGCCAACGCTTTTGCTGCTTTGCGCGTGGTGTTGGCCAGCGTTTTCCGCGCTCCCACACCACCGAACCAACAGCCCCCTTGGCCGGTGTATGGTGTATGTGAATAGTCCACTCAAATGTAAAGTTGAACTGATGTAGAACTTTCGGTGGAGGAACCATCTGCAATTGACTGTTTTACAGAGAGTGCTACTACTTAGGATTAATGCAGAAGAAGCCATTTTACAAAGACTTAGAAAAAATTTTAATGCAGAAGGAGCCGGAGAAGGCCACCAGCTGCGCGCAACAAAGGTCCCATGGTGGAGGGATGTTTCCGCGCTCCCCGGACACAGGAAGAGCGCGTCCATCTCCGCGGTCCCATAGGTAGCCAAAAGTAAAATTCCAGTGCGTCGGGACCATATTTAGAAAAACGGTGGCACAATAAGGTTAGAAAAAATTAATTCTTTCAAAGTCACTCTCCTTTTTGACTCTGGAGGTCAAAAAGGAGAAAGAAATGGACGACGCGTAGACGTAGAAGAAAGAAATGGATTTGCTGTATTGTCTATGATACATTGTACAATTGTTCGTGATGATATGATAACGACTAAGGACCTTGACATTCACTTCAGAGAATTTATTAACTAACAGAACATAGATGAATGGAATGAGCTGTCCAGTTTGCCTAGTGGCATGACCATTGGTGGAACAAATGACGAACTGATGACCAACTAAGACGGGGATTGTGATCATGCGGCATGTAGACCTTGACTGAGGAAATACTAAGAATATGTGGGGCTCCCAAGTCGCATCCCCTTGAGAATGCAGATTTTTTTTGTGGCTAATGGCAGGAGATACTATTTCACTAGGAACAAATTCTGAATCAAAGAGGATTGTCTGGACAATACATCAGCACTGTGCTTTGCTTCTCTGTTTCGCAATAGTAGCTTCCAGCTTGCCTGTGAGGACATGTTTGTTTCTATGTTACGATTTTTTATACCAGTGCCTTCGCTTTCTGTATCTCACCAACGACGCGTCCTTGGCATACTGCATAGTTCTCATATTGTTTTTGTTTGCCCAAATTTTAAATTCCATCAAGATCCCATCCTATGAAATTGTTTATGTGCAGGCAATACGCGGAAAAATATTGCGAAAACATCATTTTATTCTGGTGCAATGTTCAGGGTTCAATCCAAGGAATGGGCCCCTTCAATCTTCAAGTGCAAATGCCTGAAGAAATAAGTACCAGAGCTCTAGTAAGGTTCATGGGTATCTAATCCATACTGCAGTTCCCGCTCTTCCGAACAAAACGCACATGCTACCTTTCATTCTGGTATGCTTATACAAGTTAACACCTGAAATGTGTCAGATTGAATTACACGAGGCATGTGTTAATTTTAATTAACAGAAAAGTGCCCCATGTAATTTATTGGATTAATTCTAATTAAAAAAGATCTAGTATGATGGTTGCTAGATTTAAAGTATTGGAATTATTGGGTTTTTAATTCCCTCTTGTATCTCTTTTGTTAAATAAAAGTATGTGTGTATCAATGCATGACCTATGCATTGATTAAGGCTTTTGCTGCATGCAGCATGTTGTAAATAATCTTGTTTAGAAGTCGTACACAAGTTTTGGAAGTAATCGAATCCAAAACGAGTAAGAAATCAGAAGTCGTAACCGAGTCGAAGTTGTATAAGACTCGGAGTCGGAGTAGGTGTTGAGAACCCGTGTTAAAGTAGGACAGCCGGGTATAAAAAGAGGCTTAGAGCCATGTATTCGATGTACCAAAGCAATTGAGAAAATACCAAAAAGAGGGAAAAACACAAAGCATTGTTTTGTTGTGTGATTGTGCAAGACGTGGTCGGAAGGACTCACGATCACCGCAAGCGTGATCGGGAGGAGTTACGACCACGGCAAAGGAACAGTGATTCTTTGACTACGTTGAAGAAGGGCAGAACGTGGTCGTAAAGCGTTCGACCACGTTGAGAAGGCTACGACTACGTTGAGAAGGCTACGACTACGTTGAAGGAAGTGAACGTGGTCGTATGTGTGTTCGACCACGGTGAACAGTGATCGCCAGCATCACTGCGTGATCGTAGAAGGCCTCGATCACGGTATTTCGAACGGCTGAAGGAAGGCAGCGGCAGCGATATTGCAGAGTGGTCGTAAGTTGCTACAGTAAATTTACGACCACGTTGAAAAAGCGATCGGAAGAGTTTGAAGCGTTCGGAACTGATCGTAAGTACTCTGAACCGATCGTATTTGATTCTCACCGGTCGTAAACGACTCTAACCGGTCGTGGAAGATCCTGGGAGGTCGTAAGACCTTCCAACAGTTGGTATCAGAGCAGTGGTTAAACATGGCTGACACGGCGAAGCAGAGCGTGTCGCTGCAGTACCCGATCCTCAGTTCGGACAACTATCCGGTCTGGGCGATGAAGATGAAGGTCAACATGATCGCGCAAGGCATCTGGGGTGCGGTCGAACCAAAGGAGAAGGACAAGGTCCTCGATGATCGTCTCGACAAGATGGCGATGGCAGTGATCTATCAAGCTGTGCCCGACTCGATGATGCGGCAACTAGTCGGCAAGGAGACGGCGAAGGAAGTCTGGACTACTCTGCGAACCATGCATGAAGGAGTAGATCGAGTGAAGGAAGTTCGACTTCAAACCTTAAGAAGTGAGTTTGAAGCCATGAAGATGGGGAAGAGTCAGACCGTGGAAGAGTTCTCTGGTCGATTCAATGAAGTCGTAAACGAGATCAAATCTCTCGGCGATGACTTGAAAGATGAGGTGGCGGTGAAGAAGTATTTGAGAGTGCTACCAGAGAAGTTTCTTCCGGTCGTAACCACGCTTATGTACTCTCAAGATCTCTCGAAGATGAAGATAGAAGAGGTAACCGGGGCGCTCAAAGCACACGAGCAGCTCCTAAAGAGTTATCAAGAAGACAACGGTCAGCAAGTACTGCTCGTAAATGAAGATGCGAAAGACCGAGGAGACTCGTCATCGAGGGGCGGCCATGGTCGTGGTCGTGGTCGTGGCACATCGACCGGCCGCGGCGCGTCTCATGGACGAGGTCGAGGCTATAATCAGAGAGGTCGTGGACGAAGTGGTCGAGGAGGTGGTCGTGGAGGCAGCGACCATCATACCGACAAGTCTGATATCCAGTGCTACACGTGCGAGAAGTATGGGCACTACGCTGCTGAATGTCGAAGCCACATCCAGTGCCATAACTGCAAGAAGTATGGTCACTATGCTGCGAATTGTCGAGGCAAGAAAAAGGTAGAGGAAGCAAACTTGACACAAACTACAGAGCACAAAGAGCCTACACTACTCTTATCGCTCTGCACTGTAGACGAACCGACAATGGTTCTGTTGAATGAGGAGAGAGTCTTTCCAAATCTGTTGGAGCAGGGAGAGCAGACACAAGCCGACTGGTACCTCGACAACGGAGCCAGCAACCACATGACGGGTACGCACTCGATGTTTTACGAATTAAATAAGAGTGTGCTCGGAAAAGTACAGTGCGGAGACGGCTCTACTGTTCAGATAAAAGGGAGAGGCACAATCTTGATGCAATGCAAAGATGGAAGTCGAAGAAAGCTCTCGGATGTATATTACATACCGAGTCTTCGAAGCAATATCATAAGCCTTGGACAATTGACCGAAGAAGGTTGTCAGATCAAGCTCAAAGGTAACCATCTGAAGGTGTTCGACCATAGTGAGCATCTGCTGATGAAGGTACAACGGACTGTGAACCGTTTGTACAAGATCAAGATCGAAACATGCAAGCAGAAATGTTTGAAGACCACAATTGAAGATCCCGCCTGGCTGTGGCATGAGAGATTTGGTCATATAAACTTCCAAAGTCTCAGAGCAATGGCAGAGAAAGAGATGGTGGTCGGATTACCGAAAATCGACCACCCAGAGCAAGTCTGCGAAGGTTGTCTAGTGGCGAAACAAACTCGTAGTGGCTTCCCACAGCAAACGAAGTTTAGAGCTTCGCAACCACTCGAGCTGGTTCACGTCGACTTATGCGGACCGATCACACCCCACACCGACGTTGGAAACCAGTATTTCATGCTAGTCGTGGACGACTACTCCAGAGCCATGTGGGTGTACATGCAGAAGAGCAAGGATGAGGCAAAGTCGAACTTTCGGAAGTTTATTGCTCTTGCTGAAAACGAAGTCGACAAGAGGGTAAAAGCGGTCAGGTCTGATCGAGGAGGAGAATTTCTCGCAAAAGAGTTTGACTCAATCTGTGAAGAGAAGGGCATTGCAAGGTTCTTCACGGCTCCGTACTCGCCTCAACAAAACAGAGTCGTAGAAAGAAGAAACCGAACCGTGGTCGAAACCGCACGAAGTCTTCTGAAGAGTCGATACCTACCCGGGAGGTTTTGGGCAGAAGCCGTAAGACATGCGGTCTATTTGCTAAATCGAGCGACCACACGGTCGTTGGATGGAGTTACTCCATACGAGTTGTGGTCGGGGAGAAAACCGAACGTCGATCACTTGAAAGTCTTCGGCTGTTTGGCACATGTGAGATCATCGACTTACCTGAGGAAGCTGGACGATCGGAGCAAAAGGATGATCTACCTCGGCTCGGAATCAGGTACCAAGGCATATAGGTGCTATGATCCAGTCAAAAATAAGCTACATGTGAGCAGAGATGTAGTCTTTCAAGAAGACAAACATTGGGAGTGGGAAGAACATCAAGACATTGAGAAAGATAAGTCGAAGTGGATAACTTTTGATGTCGAAGAAGTCGACACCGACAATACGACAATGGAGGAAGGAGCTACGACCACACCTCAAAACTCGAACATGATTGGTGCAAATGATCAGGAAGCCTCACCTGATACTGAAGATGAAGAAGACGGCAGGGTGCCGAAGATGAGGAGCATCGATGAGATCTATGCTCAAACTGAGCCAATACAGATGAATGAGCTGTTACTGTACACAACAGCTGAAGAACCCGAAAGCTACGAAGAAGCAAAGGGAGATGCATACTGGAGAGCAGCTATGCAGGAAGAGCTGAAGTCGATTGAAGAGAATGACACATGGGAACTCACCGATTTGCCAAAGAGTCATCGAGCAATCGGTTTAAAGTGGATCTTCAAGGTAAAGAAGGATTCCAAGGGAGAAGTCGTAAAACACAAAGCACGACTTGTGGCGAAAGGGTATGTTCAAAAACAAGACATCGACTACGAAGAAGTCTTTGCCCTAGTAGCTCGTATGGAGACTATACGACTACTTCTTGCATTGGCAGCAAACGGTGGATGGGAGATTCACCACATGGATGTGAAAACGGCGTTCTTGAACGGAGACATTAAGGAGGAAGTTTATGTCTCTCAACCGCCGGGTTTTCAATCCAAGGAGCAAGCCGAGAAAGTCTTGAAGCTGAACAAAGTTCTCTACGGACTTAAGCAAGCACCACGAGCATGGAATTTGAAGCTTGACAAAAGTCTAACGGCACTCGGGTTCAGAAGAAGCAACTCTGAACATGCTGTGTACACGAGGGGAGATGCGAAGAACAGACTGATCGTGGGCATTTACGTGGACGACTTGATCATTACTGGATCGGTTTCGAAGGAGATTATGAGGTTTAAAGAAGAGATGAAGAGGCTGTTCAAAATGACCGATTTGGGACTTCTGTGCTACTACCTCGGCATTGAAGTAAATCAAACCGACAACGGCATAACACTTTGTCAGTCGGGATATGCTCGAAAGATTCTGGAGAAGTCGGGTATGGAAGAGTGCAATCCATGTCAAACCCCAATGGAGAATCATCTGAAGTTGAGCAAGACAGGCCCAGGATCACCAGTTGATGCCACGACTTATAGGAGCATTGTCGGAAGTCTACGGTATCTGGTGCACACCCGACCAGACATCTCGTTTGCGGTCGGATACGTAAGTCGTTTCATGGAGAAACCGACTCAGGAGCATATGAATGCCGTGAAGCACATCTTGAGATACATCAAAGGTACTCTAAATCTCGGGATTCAATACAAGAAAGGAGATGGGAAGTCGTTGCAGCTGACGGGCTACAGTGATAGCGACATGGCGGGAGATGTCGACGATCGAAAGAGCACGACAGGCATAATGTTTGTGCTTGGGGAGAGTCCGATCAGCTGGAAATCTCAGAAGCAAAAAGTGGTTGCATTATCTTCTTGTGAAGCCGAGTACATCGCAGCGAGCGCAGCATCTTGCCAGGGAGTCTGGCTCGCTCGACTGTTAAGTGAATTGTCAGATGAAGAAAATCAGAAGGTAACGCTCAGGGTTGATAACAAATCGGCTATTTCACTGAGCAAGAATCCGGTTCTACATGATAGAAGCAAGCACATAGACACAAGATATCATTATATCAGAGATTGTGTCGAAGAAGGGAAGATTGCAATCAACTACATCAGAACAGAAGAACAGAAAGCTGACATTCTAATGAAGCCGCTGGGGCGGATAAAGTTCTCGGAGATGAGGAGAAAGATCGGCATGATTGAAGTCGAAAAACAAGATTAGGGAGAGAATGTTGTAAATAATCTTGTTTAGAAGTCGTACACAAGTTTTGGAAGTAATCGAATCCAAAACGAGTAAGAAATCAGAAGTCGTA
Source organism: Dendrocalamus latiflorus (assembly GCA_017311315.1). Lineage (NCBI taxonomy): Eukaryota > Viridiplantae > Streptophyta > Magnoliopsida > Poales > Poaceae > Dendrocalamus > Dendrocalamus latiflorus. Next base: position 15,920,716 of record CM029653.1, on the reverse strand, counting down.
ACCGAGTCGAAGTCGTATAAGACTCGGAGTCGGAGTAGGTGTTGAGAACCCGTGTTAAAGTAGGACAACCGGGTATAAAAAGAGGCTTAGAGCCATGTATTCGATGTACCAAAGCAAATTGAGAAAATACCAAAAAGAGGGAAAAACACAAAGCATTGTTTTGTTGTGTGATTGTGCAAGACGTGGTCGGAAGGACTCACGATCACCGCAAGCGTGATCGGGAGGAGTTACGACCACGGCAAAGGAACAGTGATTCTTTGACTACGTTGAAGAAGGGTAGAACGTAGTCGTAAAGCGTTCGACCACGTTGAGAAGGCTACGACTACGTTGAAAAGGCTACGACTACGTTGAAGGAAGTGAACGTGGTCGTACGTGTGTTCGACCACGGTGAACAGTGATCGCCAGCATCACTGCGTGATCGTAGAAGGCCTCGATCACGGTATTTCGAACGGCTGAAGGAAGGCAGCGGCAGCGATATTGCAGAGTGGTCGTAAGTTGCTACAGTAAATTTACGACCACGTCGAAAAAGCGATCGGAAGAGTTTGAAGCGTTCGGAACTGGTCGTAAGTACTCTGAACCGATCGTATTTGATTCTCACCGGTCGTAAACGACTCTAACCGGTCGTGGAAGATCCTGGGAGGTCGTAAGACCTTCCAACACAGCAGTCACAAATGATAGCAATTAGCGTTGTATGCATGTGCTGACGCATACAAGAAAAAGCAGCAGTGCTTGCATGCATTCGTACGACGTATGATATGCAGTTGTGTAATGCAAAAGCAAAAGGATCGCATGCTTGCAGCATGCAGCCGCGCAAAAAGAAGCAACTGCCCCGTGCGCGACTGTTCATGCGTGCGCGTCTGTTTGCACATACGCGATTGCTGAATGGCAACTGTTCATTAGCTATAAAAGGATTGCTCGACTGTCCATTTGTATGAGTTCGGTTGAGGCTATTCCTGTGAAGGCAGAGAACCATTTGGTATGCATGTACACACATGCATTTGAGTGCTAGTTTTTTGATCATCAAAAGAACTCTGAAAAGAAAAAGCAGAGACAAGAGAAAAGACTTACTACAAGGAAGAAAAGCTTACTGTAATATGGATCAAGATATGTTTATGTATGATATTGAGGTTGAACAAAATAGTATTGTAAATTAAAGTTTCCGCTTGAACAGATAATTCAACTTGTAAAGATGCACACAAACCGGATAGATATCCTATTGCTTCATCATAAAGATGCTGCAACAAACTCTTGACGCCCATTCAATAATGCAATACGAAAGAATCCATGGAGAAGGTAGCAAGATTCATCAGGATGCAAGCACTAAGAACCTATCATGCTTTCGAACTCCAGGGCATAAGCCCATAGCATTCCTTGTATGCATAACTACCAAAATTAAAAATTACCTGTTCAGGGAGTTGGTACTCAATCCACATAAAGGCAGTTTTTCAGAAAGGAAGGTGCTTGATTCATTAATCATTCAGATATATCCGGAGTATAAGCAAACAAAAAGCAGTGAAGTCATTCATAACATGAAGATCACACAGTGCTTCATGTTCCCTTGGCAAGGGTACAAACGAATACATTAGCTTAGCAGGAGCTGTGATGCAGAATCGCCTTCTGGGAGCAGCAACTAATGAAAATTGTTGATGAACATGCTGCCAACTGCATATGTTTCTTAATTAAATGCCGAGGCCATGCTACTTAACAAGTAGAGGATGTACTAATGATACAGTGGTTTACACAAGAAAAACACTGCCAGCCCAAGCTGACAAATCCTTTTCTTAATCCCTTTTAATCATTATCTGTGAGACCATGTGGAGGTCACCCCATGGTTGTGATGAGTAATTGACCTTTGGATTAGAGTTTGTGTAGATGTTGAGTTTGGTGTTTGAGATTTGTGCAGAAGTTTGCTTTCTACGACTTGGTAGTTGGTAGGCTCTACGACTTCTATTTACGACTTAGTGGTCGACAGGTTCTATGACTTCTATTTAGGACTTGGTGGTTGGTAGGCTCTACGACTTCTAGTTTCACGACTTGGTGGTTGGCAGGTCTGGTTGGTTTAATCTGTTGTGTACAACTAAGTAGTCGGATGGTCTAATCGGTAGAACAACCACAGAGTGACTGAACAATCATGTGTGATTGATAGTCGTAGCCTACGTTCGATGGCCGTAGCTCTGCTTGGTCGTGATCGATGGTCATAGGCTGTGGTGTTCGGTAGTCGTAAAGCGTGGCAATCAATAGTCGTAGCGATCGGTTGCAGAAGTCGTAGCCAGGTGAGCAATAGTCGTAGCATTTGTTGTGGTAGTTGTAGCATTCTATACGGTAATCGTAGCTTGTGTTCTCCATGGTTGTAGCATCTGCTACATGGTCGTAGTATTTGTTTCATGGTCGTAGCAACTTATGTGATGGTCGTAGCAGTCTGTTGAGTGGTCGTAGGCTACTGGAAGGATCTCGTGGGCTACGAGTACTTCTTTTCTTGTGAATCCAAGTACTCGTAAGCCATATCAGACTAGTCATTGTGCTGAGTTTGTTCACTCAAATTATTGGTGTTTTGGTCAGGGTTGACCAGGCTATTTGTTGCTTTTTGCACATGAGGTTATTGCTTGGTTCTGGGATTAGAATCAGTATTTTGGGTGCATACATTTTGTTTATCCTAATGGATGATCTTTATGTATGGTGCGGTGCTACGTGATGATTTGCTTATTGGTGTTGGTTGCAGGACTTCGGAGTTAGGTCATGGTGAGGCATAGAAGGACCGGGACTAGGTACAAGGAGATGTTGAGGTCGAGAACGGTCAGGGAGACATCGAAGATGATCAAGGCTGGTGAGGTGGTCGCAAGCCGAAACAACGAGGAACTGGAGCAGGAGCTACCGGTGGTGGACATGACAAGCAACGGGGAGGTGAATTGGGACTAGGCTCAGGAAGGAGTCGAGGTCCAAATAGTCGAGGATGCCGGGTGTCGTCATGTGCGAGGAGAAGCACGTGGTACGCCAAGTGACTTGGGTCATTTGCAAGCAATGATGGTTCGGTGGGATCTGAACGCATGAGAGGCTTGACGACAAGTCATTGAGGCCACATGTAAGCCGCTTTGAGAAGCATGCGTGAGTAAAACCCAGTGTTAAGTGGGGTTAACAGGTTATCCGTAGTTTGGACTAATGGTTGGATTCATTAGGTCTAGAATTCACTTGTGAGACTATAAAAAGGGGAGGGGGCAAGAGTTAGGGTTGAGAAGGTTGGCTAAGCCTTGGTGGCTGGTGCCTCTTCTTCCCATGGGAGTAAGGTTAGAGAGTGGGTGTGGCTCTAGGTTTAGAGCTTGGTCCTCCAGAGGGGAGTGGATGTGAAACCAGTATCTCAAGTGAGAAATCCAGCAATCTTTGGTCTATCCTTTTGTGTATCTTTCTGTTTGAGTAATATGTGGGGCTCCCAAGTCCCATCCCCTTGAGAATGCAATTTTTTGTGGCTAATGGCAGGAGATACTATTTCAGTAGGAACTGTAACATCCCAAAAATCCAAACTCTAAAACATTTATTTTAAAAATTAATTATTTTAAAGTATTTGGATTTTATTTGGCTTTATTTGGTTTTCTGAGTTTTCTGGAGTTTAAAACCTATTTTTTAAAATTTAAAAAATATATTAAAGTATGAAAATTAAATACCAACATTAGTTGGAAATAATTTTATTAAGTCCAAAATATCTCCAGGAGCTTCTGTGAATTTTTCTGGAATTTTTGGAGGTACTTTCATATTTTTCTGAGGCTTAAATAATTTCCTAGCCTTTTCTGAAAATCAAAATCAAATTCTCAAAAATCCGCCTTCCCCTCCGCTCGGGCCGACGCGTGGCCGGCCTGATGCGCGCCACGCCACCCCGCTCGCCCCTCCGGCTGTCCCCTCGCACTTAACCACAACCGCCGCCCGATCCTCCCTCCGAGCCGCGTGGATTCATCTACGCCGCCCGTTCTCTCCCTCTCCTCTCTCGCTGCGCGCGGGCCCCAGCTGTCAGACCCGTCGTCTACCCCGCGCCACCTTCCTTTTTCTCCCCCTCTTTCCTTCCTTGCGCCGGTGACCGAGTCCACGCCGTATCCGGCCTCATCCCTCCGCCCTCTCCCCGGTTTTGGAAACCGCCTGCGCCGTGGGGACCAATCCCCCCAATCTCGCGTTCTCTTTCCTTCCGCGCCCCTCCTATTTCCTTTCTTTCCCTCCCCTTCCTTTTTCCGGCCGCTATCTCCGGCGAGCAATTGCACGCCCGTGCCCCCTCTCCGCCCCTATAAAAAGCCCCCCTCGGCTTCGCCTCCCTTCGCCCAACCTCCCGCTACCCTCCCCCTCCTTTCCCAAGCACCGTAGCGCCCCGCCACCGTGCTCCCGCTCACTCCGAGCGCCGCCGCACTCCGGTGAGCGATCACCGCCGCCCCGGTCCTCCCCGGAGCCCGCCGTCGCCACCTTGAGCATCCCCGACCCCTCGGCCGAGCCTCCCTGCCGTCGGAGCACCGTCGCACCGGAGCACCCGAGCCCTCTCCGCCGCTTCATCGCCGAACCCCACCGACCTCGCCGTCGGCACCCTCTCTGCACCAGGGACATGTTTTGGACTTCCCCCGAACCCCTCCGGCCACCCCTCGCCGCCGGCACCGCCGTCCCCGTCTACCTCTGCCCGGCCCCCTCCAGCAGGTACCTCAAAAGGTATACCTACCCTATATGGGTAAGCAACACCCGAGCGACCGACTGGCTAGCACTGTTACTCCTTTCCCCCTGGATCCCTCGACGCGCGTTCGAGCCCCGGCTCCGCACGTTGAGGTTGAGCCAATTCTTTTATTTCCCGCACTGACAGATGGGCTCCACCCGTCAGTCGCTGTCAGTCTCTAGGCCGGCTGACATCTGGGCCCGCCTGTCAGTGCCTCCGCTGGCATGTGGGTCCAAAGCCCCTAGGGTCCCACCTGTCAGTGGGCAAGAGCAGCCTGGGGCCACTGACAGAAGGGTCCCACTTGTCAGTGGCTGAATATTAGGCTCACTGACATGTGGGCCCCACTAGCCATAGACACAGAGAATAATCAATAAAAGAAAAAGATTAAATGTAAATTCTGCAGAGGGCCCCACCTGTCAGAAATTCCATAATTTATGGATTTATTTGAACTGAGACCTTTAAATAAGCATAACTTATTCATTTTAACTCCAAATTGAGCCGTTCAAAATTTTAAATTCTTCTAAAATCATAATCTATCCAAATGTGCCCTCTATTTGAATTTTTGATTTTATTTGGATTTTGTTTGTATTTATTTGTTTTGGTTGCTCCGTCCTTTTTGCGCGTAGATTCCACCGTTGCCGAAGACCTCTCCACTCCGCAAAAAGAAGACCCAGAGATCGTGCAAGAAGGCAAGTCTCCTTTGATCATTTTGAACCTATGTTTGTGAAATGTTTTAAATTATTTTAAAGTTATGTGCATCGCTATTTGCATAGAATCTTAATTTTGTTTTAGCAAGATAGTTACTCCAATCATTGTTATGCCCCCAATTGAAATTGAACGCCTTGTACCTTTGTAACCCCAGGATCACCTTTGTCTCAATAATGAGAATTATATAATTCGTTGGTAATACTAGAACGGTAGTAAAATGCTTAGTCATGCTATTTAACTTTGGAATGGGAAATCATATTTCATTCAATTGATAGTTGTATTTAGAAGTAAGTGGTGACTGGTGTTGCCACTGTTCTTTTAAAAATAAATAAAATGTAAAAGTTGGTTTAGACTGGGGTGGATGATTGGTTTGGATTGGTGCGGAAAGCACGAGATCTTGTAAAGTGTATGTTCCGTCCTAGTCAATTAAGGACCGACGCTTGTGATTGTCCAGACTGAGCATTACTGTGCAACCCCAAGTCTATATGGGTACGACCTAGCTGATTAACTTATGATAGTCTAGTTTAGGTGCCACCAATGGAACGTGGGTGCCAGGGATTTACTGGTTATTCACAGTGAGGGACAGGGATGTACTGTACTCATATGGCGTAAGAGGGGGCTTCGGACTGGGTGGATGGAACCCTTCTGCGATGAAACCTCAGCGGGTGGTGTCTAGCTAGACTATAGTGAGAAAAAGGCTTTGTAATATTTTATCTGTGTCTTATGCCAAAGGAAGCGTGGTGACTGTTAAGATAATTTATCTCTTGGGGGTAAAGTTGTACAACCTCTGCAGAGTGTCAAACTATTCGAATAGCCGTGTCCACGGTCAAGGGCGGTCAAGGAATGCATTCACATGGTAGATCTTTGGTTTTATTTTTCTAAAAACAAAGTTTTGGTATTCCGAGAGTGGAGGGAACTCTCAGATGTTGTCCTGGCGGTTGGAGCCAGTGTGGGTGGTCGTAATCCGAAGTCTTGATCAGTTAGAATTGGTCAACTGGTGTTGGTGGATATAACCTTCACTATGAAATTAATGGTAGTTTCTGTTAAAACAATTACTTTAGTAAATTAGTGCCTTCGAAATTTCTTAATGGTATTTAAACTAAAGTATTGCTTTGGGCAAAATAACCATATAATCCTCCTTTGTTAAGCCTTGCATCTATTGCATTTTTCCCAAGACTTGCGGAGTACTTTATGTACTCACATGCTGCACTCAAAAATAATACTCAGAGGAATACGAAGCTCAAGAGGGAGACTACGACTACTTCGCGGGTGGATTCGACGAAGGATTCCCGTAGTACTAGGTCGCGCTTCCCCAGTCAATTGCCTGTGGCGTATTGATGGGTCTCCGCTGGATTTATTTTTGCTTCCGCTGTGTTTCATGTGTGCGAGGTCTTGAAACCTCATTTGTAATAATGAGACCCTTCGGTCAGTACTCTCTATTATTGTAATAAAGCGATGTTGGTTATGTAATCATTTCTATTTAACTGTGTGCACTAGCTTTGATCTGGGACTAGTGCTGCAATACACAGAGGGTCTGGGTTTGTAAATCTAAGGTCCCGACAGGAACAAATTATGAATCAAAGAGGATTGTCTGGACAATACATCAGCACTGTGCTTTGCTTCTCTGTTTCGCCATAGTAGCTTCTAGCTTCCCTGTGAGGACAAGTTTGTTTTTGTGTTATGATATTTTATGCCAGTGCCTTCGCTTTCTGTATCTCACCAACGGCGCCTCCTTGGCATACTGCATAGTTCTCATATTGTTTCTGTTTGCCCAAATTTTAAATTCCATCAAGATCCCATTCTATGAAATTGTTTATGTGCAGCCAATACGTGCAAAAATATTGTGAAAACATCATTTTATTCTGGTGCAATGTTCAGGGTTCAATCCAAGGAATGGGCCCCTTCAAACTTCAAGTGCAAATGCCTGAAGAAATAATTACCGGAGCTCTAGTATGTAAGGTTCATGAATATCTAATCCATACTGCAGTTCTTGCTCTTCAGAACAAAACGCACATGCTACCTTTCATTCTGGTATGCTTATACAAGTTAACACCTGAAATGTAATGTCAAATTGAATTACACGAGGGATGATCTACAAAGGTGAACAAAATCAACTTGTAAAGATGCACACTGAAATGAATCAAAAATTTGAAAAATTTGGATTTTTGTGTTGAATTTGATTTCCCTCAATCCTAGCCAAATTCACCTTCAATCCCAGCCGCCCAGGCCCTAATCCCACCCCTGCATGATCTCAACAGCGAGATTGTATGCTGACACTGTTCACCATCCGATATTTTCGCCATCGCCCGCAGCTTTCTTCGCCGCCAAGCCGTTCGGTCTCTCCCACGCCTTCCAGCCCTGCTGCTGCCACCGTCTGGTCAAAGCCCCGTACAGTTTTGTCTTTCCCGCTCTGACAGCCTCTAACTCGGCTTGAATGTGTGTCAGACCGCCGGCCAAGCTCCACCGCCGCCTCAGCCCCTTTTTCGACCGCCCTCTCTTATGACCGACTTGATGCTGCTCTGACACCTTTTGACCACCGCCTCTCTACGCCCAAGACAGCCACATTCCCACCAGAAACCTTGAGCTCTCCCGGCCTCTGTAGAAACCAACGCCGCCGTGTTTTCTTCCCCCTCTCCGGTGCCAAACCGCCTCCCAGCCCTATTTAAGCAACCGAGCTTCCCCATTCGAAGCCATCAACCCCCAAAGCTGGCCAAGCACCCTAAACCTCCGATTACCCTCCCCATTGCCAGTAATCGTTGGAATCCCCAAATGTAAGCCCTAGTTCGATTAAGTTATCTTCTACTTTCCAATTACCCTCGTCTCCAGCCTCCTTTAGCCCCAGAAACACTCCTAAACCGCCGCCATGCCTCCCCAAGCAACCCTCTTCCCTGGCACCGAAAGCCACCACACGGCCGGACCACCACGCTGTGGCCAGCTCACCTCCGGCCTCTTCAGCTCAAACCAATACTTCCATTAGCTCACCCAAGCCCCACTGATACTCAAACACTAGCCCGATCGTTTGAACAAGCCCTCATTCACCCATACTGCTCAAACCGGCCGTGGAGAGGAAGAGCTTGCCACCGGCAGTCACCAACTTCTCTAACCCTGCCGGCCCCCAAAATCGAAAATGAAGAGCCTTAGCAACCCAACTGTAGCCTCCCAAGTCGTTGCAAAATACTTCAGCACCGCCAGCTGCTGTCGCCATCTTCCTCTGTTTTCGCTCGCGCGCACGGACGGAGGAAGAAGACAACACTGTGCGCTTGGGCTGCACAGTGTCGGGCCGGAACAGCCGAACAAGTCGGACCGCCAAACACTGTAGTAGGCGAGTTTTGGCTAGAAATAGTGACCCGACCCACATAAACAATGCCGGAGCCAGCTGCTCAGACCCGCTGTGAACAGCGCCAACTCGCGGTGAATAGTGTAAACCCGTTAAGCACAGTAAACCCGATACGTTACTATTCACCCGAAACCCAAAAATACATATTTATACCCATTTTGACCGTTTCGAGCTCGTCGACCCATTTCTCAGGCCCATGTCACCTTTTGGCCCCTCCAAAAAGCCCAAAACCTATTTTATTTGATTTTTTTGGATTTTATTTCTTTATTTTATTCCTAGCTCAAATTTTTCGAGCATGGAATTAAATTATTTTCTTGGCTTTGCACTAGCACACGACGTCGAGAGTCGACCAAATCAAGAAGGAGAAACCCAGGATCAAGCCCAAGATCAAGAGATAGAAGAATACGAAATTGTCGAAGTTATAAATTCGCAAGGCAAGTCACATGTCTTTGATCATATTGAACCTACATTTCTTTAATTATTTATTTATTAGTATTTTCATTACATTATTTGTGCACTGTTATTTTATGTACAAAAGTTGTTTGGAATGATATGATATTAGCTAATGTCCTACCACCCGAAAAAGCCCTATCTAATTTGATGGCCACATTCACCTTGACAAAACTTAGTAATATTAAAAGTATTATAAATATATTCATAGTAGATTAGGAACTCAACAATCTTTTACTACTAAGAGTCTTGGCATTTTGCCGATAGAATTTTAAAAGTGATGCTAGGATAAGGAATATCACAGGGAGCCGCGAGATGGCTTAAGCCCATGACCTGTCCAATGGTAGGCGTTGGAAGCCGGCGTTCAGAGGCGACATAGGGAGAGCCGGAGGCAGCTGGCAGGGCTTCCCTCAGCCACTCAACCTAGAGGCATAGGCCTGATCCATCCATTCCTTGGCAGATCTGGCCGGGTTCAAAGGCCTGGCGACCGGAGGTGACGTGGGGGGAGCAGGAGGTGACATGCGAGAGTCGGAGGCAATCGAATCTGGTCGTCTCCGGACCGTAGCTTGGTGGGGGCTTCCTTCTTCTCCTGCCCCCTTGGCACGACATCGGCTCTTGCACCGCCGCCGCCGCCAACGCCACCAACAGCCGTGATGAGCATGCGGAAGAAGTTCAATGGAGGCATTGGGGTCACAGCTGTCCTAGGGTGAAAACCTCATGTCTGGTTCTTACCGGATCAGGCAAGAACGACTCCTTTGGTGCCGTTCCCTCCTTGGAGGTGTTGTCTTGGGCCACCTGACCCTACCCCTCTTCATCTTTCCGTGTGTGCATTGGCCGGTGTTAGTCCATCAGTGGTGGTAATCTGCTCACCGTCAGGTGCGTTAGCTATGGTCGTTTATCTTTTGTATTTGGTCCTTCTTTGGGCCTTTAATTTCGCCTTTTGGCTATCAATGTACTGCACTTCATCCTAACGAATGAAACGCAATTTTCTGTGTTTTCGAGAAAAAACATTCATTCCTCAAAATAATGTATGTGTGATTGACAGATCGTATAAGAAGTTCCCTAAAATAGGAATCCTAAAAGGTAAAAAAATAATATGCATGTATTTTCACAGCGTACAGGCCTGCAATAATTAAGTGTCAGAATGTACGCTATGTGTTATCTTTCGATTTTGAAGGTAACGAAATTTAACACTATGATAGCATCAAAGTAGTTGCTATTTATCATGTCATGTTCCCTCAACAACATGCTACTGCTATCTGACATTGTTTCATCACATTAGATGAGACCATTACAGTTCCAGATGTTGATGTTAGACTATATGTGATGCCAGCGGATTTGCTACGCAGGTTATACGGAGGGTCGGCTGGTGGACCAGGACGCCCCCGGCGGGAGGACGCCGTGATGTGGGAAGGAAGTTCCCCCGGCGAACCAGAGGTTGGGAAAATAGAGCAGTAGGGATTGCGGAACAGAGGAAACTGGAAGGAGGAGTTTTTACTCTTTTTTGCCCCCGAATACAGAGATAATCTTCTTTATATGAGTTTTACACCTCCTAACCTATCTGTTGATAATCAAATTTGACTTGACAATCATCGTGAAGCCACAAGCAGGTTAACAAGGAAACGCTGTGCATATATCATGGTCGTGAGTAGTTACGATCATGGCAAAGCAAGTCGGAAGTCAGAGGTGATCGTAAAGTCCTACGAATACAGCAAGCTACAGTAAATACACGACTATGTCAAAGAAGCGTAGAGCTTGGTCGTGGTCAAGAGCCATTACGATCACTTTGGTCGTGGTCGGCAGTCGTCGGGTAGTTTTATGACCACGTTGCAGCATTTATGACCATGTCATCACTAGTCGGAAGCCAGCTGGACCGGTTACGACCACGTTGGCCGTGGTCGAAGGCAGTTACGATCACGTTGGCGTGGTCGAAGGTAGCTCAAACATTTTGGATATGATCGGACGCTGTTACGACCACGATTGGCCATGCTCAAAAGCCTGGTTCACAGTTGACGACATCAAGGTTGATAGTTGGCAGTCGAACTTACGACCACGATGAGAAGTCGGTGGCTTACGACCACGTTATAACGAGAAGCGGTAGCGACTCCGACCACGTTGAAGGAAGTGAACATGGTTGAAAGGGTGTTCGACTACAGAAAAATAGTGATCGCCAGCGTCACTGCGTGCTCATTAAAGGTTTCGATCACGGTATTTCGAGCAGCTGAAGGAAGGCAGCGCGGCTGGACCGGTTACGACCATGTTGGCCGTGGTCAAAGGCAGTTACGACCACATTGGCGTGGTCAAAGGTAGCTCAACCATTTTGGATATGATCGGATGCTGCTACGACCACGACTGGCCACGATTGACCACGATTGGCCACGATTCTGACCGGTCGTAAATGATCTTGGGAAGTCGTAAGACTTCACGACAGTCGGTAGAGCAAAAAGAGAAGCTTGCCTGCAAAACAAGTAAATACCACATGCATGTATTGCATACAGATCAATTGCGCATAAAAGAAGACCAATGGGAGAAACAGGCACGCGTGGATAGCAGTTTGTAAGGGATTAGGACTTAGAAGCTTTGCTTGCCGTGTAGTGGAATTACAACCGAATAAACTAAGACAAGTTTTATTCAGTTTGGACTCTGGCTCGGTTCAAATATTGCCGAATCCAAAAGAAGCTAGGACCAGCTTCCCCCTATATATATATGTAGGGGTTACGGCCGATTGACACAACACACAATCGAAACTCATCTATTATATTATTTTGCAATCTACTATTTTTTCCTCTGCCCTATTTTTCTTCTTGTTCTTCGTTATCGTTTACTCCATTGCGATAACGAGTCACAAGGTCCTAGGGGCGGTCAGGCCGACCTAGGACAGCCCATCGCCGCCGCTCGCCCTGACGGGGTCCCTCCCGGGCGCGTGGGGTGTCGGGTCTCAAGAGCTCTCGCCGACATGTCCAGCGTATCGCGCTCCCGGCGAGACTCCTCCGGCGACGTGTCCTGCGTATCGCGCTCGACGCCGGGGGCACACGGTGACGTGTTCGTGTGTGAACACACTTTTTGGCGACTCCGCTGGGGACAGATCAAGGAACATTGACGCCACCGATCACCATGACTAGCAGCAGCAAAATCCCAAGGCCCGTGGAGGTTAACACCGATAATGTCGTCAAGCCCGGCTACGATGAATTATCGGAAGAGCATCGCCAAGCTTTTGAGGCATACAAGAAAAGGCGCGAGGAGGAGGATCTGCGAGCGTTCCTTGCAAAATTCAAGAAGGATCGTCAAGGCAACATAACCCCACTCGGCGACATCACGTTCCCTCCTCCGCATTGCTCGGAAAAGGTAGAACCCCTTGTAAGTGCCGCATCAGCCCCTTCATCTGTTGCTACCAATTCATCTAGTGTTACAATGGAGCAAGTTCAGTACATGCTTAACGAGAGCACTAGAGAGATCTTTGATTATATGCATCAGATGGCAAACATTAAAAAAATAAATAGTGCGGCCATGGGTACAAGTCAGGTTGGCGCTTTTTCTAGCGTAGAACTTTCTAAGCCGACAGCACCAATCAATTCATCGGCAAGTAGTGGAGTACCAAGTATACAACCCCAATGTGGCATGCCGTTGAATTTCTTTTCTGGACAGCCAACTAAACCTGGAGGTGAACTAATAGTAGCGCCCACATATCCTAATCATATCATGAACATACCACCTTTGGGAACATCAACGTCAGGCGATATAGGTATGCCAAGGTCCTTGCCGTATTCTGTTATACCGCCGATGCCGCCTCCACTGTCTACCATGGTGACCAACACCCCTATAGCTCCTTTGCAGTCACCACTCACAGCTTCGGCCAATATGGACGAAGCATTGGCAAAAATTAGAGATGTGTGCACAGGATGTTTGTTGAGTCTTTCGGCATTGAGCCGAGAGTTAGAGCCCGCACTTATCAGAAACCATATCCATCTCATTTTGATACTATTGCTTATCCCCAAGGTTATAAGCTTCCTGAGTTTGTTAAATTTGATGGTGGGGACAGCAAAACGACATGGGAGCACGTTAGCCAATATCTCGCCCAGTTGGGAGCAGCGGGTAATATAGATGAACTTAAAGTTCATTTGTTTTCTTTGTCTTTAACTGGCACGACTTTTTCATGGTTCTCTGCTTTATCCCCTGGTTCTATTACTACATGGTCGCAGCTTGAGCAAAAATTTCATGATCATTTTTATAGCGGTGACACTGAGCTTAAGTTATCACATCTTACATCGGTTAGGCAAAAAAATGATGAGTCGATTTTCGATTATGTCAAAAGGTTTAGAGATGTTAAAAATCGATGCTACAGTCTTGTGATAAGTGAAAGAGACTTGGCTGATCTTGTGCTTAACGGCTTGAGAACTCACATTAAAGAAAAGTTAGAAAGCTATGAATTTTTAACCGTTAACCAAGTGTTGCAGTGAGCTTTGGCTAAAGAAAGCCAAAGTAAAGATATCAAAGAAAATCATAAGACTAAAGCTGACCCTCCTCGCATGAACGTTGTTGATTATTCTTCTGATCAGGATGATGAAATTGACGTCTATGCTGCTGAATTTGTTTGGCCCTCAAAGGCCAAACCATATGCATGTAATGCTCTTAAGCCAATTCGCAAAAATCGTGAAGAGGAGATGAAGTTTACTTTTGATGTTACAAAATGTGATAGAATCTTTGATGCTTTGCTGAATGATAAGGTCATTAAAATTTCTCATACTTTACCGCCGTTTGAAGAGCTGAAGCGACGAGCTTTTTGCAAATATCATAATTCTTTTTCTCATGCCACTAATGATTGTAATGATTTTCGGCGACAGATCCAATCGGCTATCAATGATGGACAATTGAGTTTTGCCGAAATGCAAGTGGACAAGTCTCCCTTCCCCATGAACACGATGGATATGGGGGGCAGGAAAGTGTTGCTTCGGCCTGAACATGCCGAATTAGCAAAAGGAAAGCCAGGTGTTGTTATCGGTGAGCCTAGAGTGATACATGCCGATGACAAGGTCTCAGGAAGAGAGGTTGTACTTGAGAAGGCCCCAAATGGAAAGAAAACATTGAAGATCACTGTGAGCACTTCTGTACCTGGGGGGGCAAGTGCAACATGAGGCTTGCAATAAGTTTATCAAGCCCAAAAATCCAGAGGTTGGCAAGTGGAAGGTAAACAAAGCAAAAGCACAGCGGAAGCGCATCAAGCCAACATTTGATATGCTGCTGTCCAAATATGCTAACCAAGCGGCCACTTCTAGCTCTAATCAACCATCACAATTGAAGCGTCCAAGGTCACCTCCGAGGCATCAAATACAGCGTCAGTTTCGTCCGTATGAGCCATGGGCGCCTACGCAACGGATGACACCTTTCTCCTACACACCATACAATCAGAATGGAGGATGGGCACAGCCTCCAATGGTGCCATATGCTTTTCATCCTGGGTGGACAGCACCTAGAAGATCAGTTTTTGAGAGGCTAACCCATTCTACAAAAGGTTGTTTTGGTGGTGGTGCCAATCGACCATCCAATGCCTCTGCAACGAAGAAGATTATGAAGCAAGAGTGGCGTGCTAAATCGCCAAGTGCTGAAAATTCAGAACCTAACAAGCAAGAAAGCAGGGCTGCTAGTGCTGCAGAGGTGTCAACCAAAGATCTTGGTAAAAGGACAATTGTCATTAATAATCCGGCTAAATCTAGTAGTACTATGGTTGCTATTCAGCCAGGTTCAGCAGCTAATGATCATGAAGCTAGCAACAGTAGCGCAAAGGGAAGAGATCCCAAGTATACCCGACCAAGGTGGTGCCCTTCCGGCCTGACCAAAGCTCAGAAAAGAAGGTTGCAGCACATGCGAAATCAGCAGAAGATCGAAGGCGCAGCGGAAGCACAGAGGGACGAACTTTTCAATAAAATTCGGCCCATGAAGCATGTATGGAGGCCTAAACCAGTGGATGGGACTGCAGATACTACCCTTATCGCAGCAGCGTATACATCACCTAAAGAGCATGAGCAGGTATGTACATTTGGGGATGATGAGGAGATGTTAGATTTTGAGCCCACACCAGCTAGAGAAGGTATGGATATCAATATGGTTTACTATCTACCTGCTGAATTTCGTGCTGTTGATGAAGGAGAGATAGCCCAGCTGGACTTTGGTCCTAAAAATGCCATCTTCAAGAAGCCTAAAGAGCCGGTGAAGCACTTAAAGCCGCTGTACATCAAGGGCCATATCAACGGGTCACCGATTGCTAGGATGCTTGTTGATGGTGGTGCTATCGTCAACCTCATGCCGTATTCAGTCCTTAAAACATTGGGGCTGCAAGATGATGATTTGAAGAAGATGAACATGGTGCTGAATGGTTTTGAAGGGAAAGAAAAGACGGAAGCCAAAGGAGTTATCTATGTCGAGCTCACGGTTGGGAGCAAGACTTTGGCCACAGCATTCTTTGTTGCTGAGGTGCAAGGTAACTACAATATGATTTTAGGTCGAGACTGGGTACATGCTAATCAGTGTGTGCCATCTACCATGCACCAATTTTTGATTCAATGGGTTGAGGACGAAGTTGAGATCATCTACGCTGACACGTCGGTTTGTGTCGCTTTGGCCGATGCTATAGTGGATTGGCAGCACTCTGAAGTTACTTGTTTGTCAGGGCGTGGCGACCTTCCAGAGTTTGATTTCCTTAGTGCTACAAGGAATGGTTTTGTACCTGTCATGTTAAAGCCGATTGGTGGTGATCGGCTCCAAAATATGATGTGATTAAATGAATCCTAGCTTAGATTGGTTGCAACAACGTCTCAAAGATTATCGGTCTCAAGAGAACGATATGTATGAATCTATAGAAGAGCTAGAAAATTTTGATAAGTTGGGACAAGGTTTCATATCAGCTGACCCATTGGAGGAGATAGACATCGGTAATGGGTCAATTCCTAGGCTGACATTTATAAATAAAAATCTGAGAGCCGATTATAAGCTAAAATTAATCGAGCTTTTAAAACAATACGTCGACATTTTTGCTTGGGAATACCATGAGATGCCTGGTTTGAGCAGAGAGTTGGTAGAACATCAGCTACCCATTAAGAAAGGTTTTAGACCTTTCAAGCAGCAAGCTAGGAGGTTTAATCCTAAGATGTATGATCGGATTAAGGAGGAAATCGATCGGCTACTTAAAGCTAATTTTATTAGACCTTGCAGGTATGCTGATTGGATTTCCAATATTGTACCTATCGAAAAGAAAGGGTCTGGCAAGTTAAGGGTGTGTATTGATTTCAGAGATTTGAACAAAGCTACACCAAAAGATGAGTATCCTATGCCAATAGCCGACATGCTTATTAATGCTGCTTCTGGACATAAGGTCATTAGTTTTCTTGATGGCAATGCGGGGTATAATCAGATTTTTATGGCCGAAGAGGACATTTCCAAAACAGCTTTTCGTTGCCCTGGTTTTCTTGGTTTATTTGAATGGGTAGTAATGACCTTTGGATTGAAAAATGCTGGTGCAACATACCAAAGAGCTATGAACTTAATTTTTCATGATCTTCTTGGGGTCATGTTAGAAGTTTATATTGATGATATTGTCGTCAAATCGGATGCCATTGAACCACATTTGGCCGATTTGCGCTTGGTTTTTGATAGAATGAGAAAATATGGTTTGAAGATGAATCCTCTAAAATGTGATTTTGGTGTATCGGCTGGGAAGTTTTTAGGTTTTATTATTCATGAACATGGCATAGAGATAGATCCCAAGAAAATTGAAGCAATCCAGAAGGTACAGGTTCCTGTGTGCAAGAAAAAAAGTGTGTTCGCACACGAACACGTCACCGTGTGCCCCCGGCGTCGAGCGCGATACGCAGGACACGTCGCCGGAGGAGTCTCGCCGGGAGCGCGATACGCAGGACATGTCGGCGAGAGCTCTTGAGACCCGACACCCCACGCGCCCGGGAGGGACCCCGTCAGGGCGAGCGGCGGCGATGGGCTGTCCTAGGTCGGCCTGACCGCCCCTAGGACCTTGTGACTCGTTATCGCAACGGAGTAAACGATAACGAAGAACAAGAAGCAAAATAGGGCAGAGGAAAAAATAGTAGATTGCAAAATAATATAATAGATGAGTTTCGATTGTGTGTTGTGTCAATCGGCCGTAACCCCTACATATATATATATAGGGGGAAGCTGGTCCTAGCTTCTTTTGGATTCGGCAATATTTGAACCGAACCAGAGTCCAAACTGAATAAAACTTGTCTTAGTTTATTCGGTTGTAATTCCACTACACGGCAAGGAAAGCTTCTAAGTCCTAATCCCTTACAAACTGCTGTCCACGCGTGCATGTTTCTCCCATTGGTCTTCTTTTATGCGCAATTGATCTGTATGCAATACATGCATGTGGTATTTACTTGTTTTGCAGGCAAGCTTCTCTTTTTTCTCTACCGACTGTCGTGAAGTTTTACGACTTCCCAAGATCATTTATGACCGGTCAGAATCGTGGCCAATCGTGGTCGTAGCAGCATCCGATCATATCCAAAATGGTTGAGCTACCTTTGACCACGCCAACGTGGTCGTAACTGCCTTTGACCACGGCCAACATGGTCGTAACCGGTCCAGCTGCGCTGCCTTCCTTCAGCTGCTCGAAATACCGTGATCGAAACCTTCAATGAGCACGCAGTGACGCTGGCGATCACTATTTTTCTGTAGTCGAACACCCTTTCGACCACGTTCACTTCCTTCAACGTGGTCGGAGTCGCTACCGCTTCTTGTTATAACGTGGTCGTAAGCCACCGACTTCTCATCGTGGTCGTAAGTTTGACTGCCGACTATCAACCTTGATGTCGTCAACTGTGAACCAGGCTTCTGATCATGGCCAATCGTGGTCGTAACAGCGTCCGATCATATCCAAAATGTTTGAGCTACCTTCGACCACGCCAACGTGATCGTAACTGGCTTCGACCACGGCCAACGTGGTCGTAACCGGTCCAGCCGGCTTCCGACTAGTGATGACATGGTCGTAAATGCTGCAACGTGGTCGTAAAACTACCCGACGACTGCCGACCACGACCAAAGTGATCGTAATGGCCCTTGACCACGACCAAGCTCTACGCTTCTTTGACATAGTCGTGTATTTACTGTAGCTTGCTGTATTCGTAGGACTGTACGATCACCTCTGACTTCCGACTTGCTTTGCCATGATCGTAACTACTCACGACCATGATATATGCACAGCGTTTCCTTGTTAACCTGCTTGTGGCTTTACGGTGATTGTCAAGTCAAATTTGATTATCAACACTATCATGGATATTCAACTCATACTT
Source organism: Dendrocalamus latiflorus (assembly GCA_017311315.1). Taxonomy (NCBI): domain Eukaryota; kingdom Viridiplantae; phylum Streptophyta; class Magnoliopsida; order Poales; family Poaceae; genus Dendrocalamus; species Dendrocalamus latiflorus. The sequence goes on along the minus strand of CM029653.1, from coordinate 15,902,232 downwards.
TGATTCGGAAACCTATTCGAAATATAGCTAATGTTGGAAATGTGGGCAATATTTTAATTCCAAGTTTTATTAGGAGACAAAAACAATAAGCTAATGATGCAAAACTTACAACTAACAGCAGACTACTCATCATACTTCAGAATATACTCAACAAAAATATAGTAACAGAGTCGAACGTGCGCGCGAACGACTTACTTGTTACCCTGATGAAGAATAGGAAGTCGCGCAAGCTTGACGCAGTGCAGGGCGTGACGCAGTGCAGAACGCAGATGACGCAGTGTAGTGAGCGGTCGCGCAGATGCACTGCCCAGAAACCTTATTGCTGCCCTCGTGCAGGTACTCTCTGCGGCAATGGTTCGGAGATAGCCATCTCCCTCCTTCCAGGTGCACGCCGGGAAGAAAGGTCGACGAGGTTCAGACGGCATAGTACTCGAGCACAAAATCGCAGAGAAGGAAAAATGGAGGCAATTGGATTCTTCTTTACACTCTGGACGTCTCCAGGCATATATAGACAGACTGATAACTGACATGATTAAAACAGCCATTTACCCACTAGTAACTGACACATTCAACGAGCCATTTATCCACCAGTAACTGTCTATCATCAAAACCCCAGTAAAGCCTCAAATTCAAACATTTGAATCTTATTCAAACACACACAGAGAGAGAGTGGTGCAGAGTTTAGCAAAAGTCACAAGTCACGCGATATTCACGCGAAAATATGTGAATATGCGCGCGCGCGTGTGACTAGACAGAACCATCCTCATACCATCTCTTTCCATATTCAAGGAGTGGGGAGGACTCCATCTTATAAATCGGTCTTCCTCACCCTACCTTAGCAATATGGTACTAAACCATGCATGCTTTGGAATTAAGGAAATATGCCATAATTAAATGGGCCAATTTCTAACAGCTAATTCTTCTAATCCCACCGTTTGCTATCCGGACTCTTTCCTGATTCCGTCTGCAGTCTTCCAACTGTAGACTGTCATGTATTGTCGGAAGCCACCGAGGAATCCCGCTCTGCCTGTGGTAATCTCTTTGATCTTCTTTGATATGTTTTCCCCTAATATGAGTCCACAACATTTCTCCCCTCCTGCGGAAGCAACTCATCCTCGAGCTGAAATTGCGGATATTGCTGTCGAAAAGACTCCACCGGCACCAAAGTGGCATCCGTCTATGGTGATCCTTGCCATTGAACCAAAATCTCCCAAAAACCTCGGCAAAGTTTGGCTTGCAGCACCTTTTCCGGTGTAGGAACCACCCACCCATGAAGAATTTCTGGGAACGGCGGAAGACCAGATGGCAGATCTCCATAAATGAGTTTTAATAAAGCCACATGAAATACATTGTGGATGCATGCTTCATCTGGTAGCCGCAGACGATAAGCAACCGTCTCAATCCTTGCCACAATCTGATAAGGTCCATAAAAACACGGCGATAACTTGCTTTTGGTCTTCTGCAGCAAGGAGGAAGCCTACCGAGGATGTAACTTTACCCAGACCCAATCTCCCACGGCGAACTCCAAGTCCTGATGGCGTGCATTGTATTAATCCTTCATAGTCCGTTGAGCTAGTTGCAACCTCTCTCTGAACCTGGCTCACAAGACATCACTGTGGGCGGTGCTCTGCCATAGACCACTTGGAAAGGTGTAGCTTGTATGGCATGCTAGTAAGAAGTATTATAAGTGAATTCAGCCCATGGTAACCATCTAATCTAGTTGCGTGGTCGATCACCCGATAAGCACCTTAAGTACATAGTAATCACTCGGCTTACCACTTCCGATTGACCACCGGACTGTATATGAAATGCGGAATTGAAATTGAGCTTAACGCCACATAAGCGAAACAATTCTTCCAGAAGTTGCTGGTAAAGACCAGGTCGTGATCACTGACAATCGATGTTGGATGTCCATAGAGTTGGACCACTTCATTGAAGAATACTTGTGCTACAGAGCTTGCTGTGTAAGGATGAGATAAAGCCACAAAATGTGCATACTTGGACAGGTGATTGACGATAGTTAGTATAACTATTGTGGCTACAGACCAAACAGTAAGTTAGGAGAGTAGTAGAGTGGTTACAAAAAATGAACTAGTCTTAGCCGTCCTCCACGGCTAGGGTATACATATATAGTAAAAATAACAAGTGCTCCTTAGTGCCTGGGCACTATAGTCTAAAATAGGTATGTATTGTGTGCGAAAATTTTTAAAAATTTCTTAGATGTCGAGTTTAACTAGTTTACTAACTAGTTCAACAAGTTGAACTAAATTTCAAATTATAGTTGTCTTTTTTATGATAGTTTGATTGTAGGTATATGCTGATTATATGCATAAATCAACAAAGTATGTGATCTAAATTCGTTTAAAACTTTGAATTTGAGTATATTTTTTCAAATTTATACGTTTCATTTGAATTGTTATATATGAGTATATACCCATATATATATAGGACGCTGAAATGAGGCACCATGGTGTCTAGGCACCAAGCCTCTCTGCCTTTGAATTGAATTGCTTTTAGATGCGTGCAAGTGCAATGATATATAATATATCAGGCAAACTCGTTAACATTCATTAATTCGAAAAAAGTATCGATTTGGAAAGGAAGTCATTGATTTAACATACTAAATCAATCATAGATGCAAAGTCTTAATCATGGAGCTTGGACACCATTGTGCCTTTGTTATTTATTCTTTGTGTGTGTGTGTATATATAGTATAAATAACAGGGGCACCATGGTGCCCAGGCTCCATGAGTGAGACTTTCCATCCATGATTAAGACTTTCCATCCATGTCAATGACTTCCTTAACAGTTGTGCAATCATAAGGTTTGATTACAACAATACCCTCACAGTTGTGCACCATGTAAAGGGGTATGCATGTCCTTGTACATATCCCACTGGACCTTTTAGCCCTTAACAGGTTGAACGGGCTTAGTTGAGTGTCATCCCTACTACAGGAGCCTCTCATGGTACAGATCTTGAACAGCCTGAAGAAAACTATTGATGAAGAAAACTTTCAATAGATTATTAAAGTAAGATTTGAGGTGTGAAAATTTTGGGGATAAGTTTGAAAACAATATTTGAAAGTATGCTTCAAAATTTTAAATCGAGAGTAAGGAGTAAAATAATTCCTGGCCATGGGTAGCGAGACTCGGCATGTGAAATTACACAATCGCGGTTGTTAGCTGTTTTGAGTCATTTAATTAAACAATAATAAAAAATAGAAAACACATTTATATGTCGACATACAATACAAAGGAAAAAGAGAAAAAAAAGCTAAAAAAACAAAAATTAAGAAGTCAACATGTTTATTCCAGCTTTAGGCTTATGGTTAAAGGTCATTGTTAGCCATTTGAGACTACGGTCAAAGTCTTTGTCCTTCATGGAGGTCCATTCAAATATGTCTGATTAGTATCAGTTGATGACGAGACTAGAGTCACCAATCACTTGGCTAACTGATGCAATCACACGGCACTCTCAAAGTGACGGCGCCAGGATTGGAGTGCAACATTGACATCTCCTCCTCCCTAGCGTCGCCCTCGTTGGCACGGCACGGCACGCCGTCACGAGAAAAGCTATTAAATTGTGATTTTCACGCCTTTGCGGCAACATAGAGAAAAGCTATAGCAGCTATCGCGGAAGCTATCCTTAGTATGTAATAAACATTATTTAGTATTGTCTAAAACTAAAAAATTGGATTAAAATATATATACGACAACAACATTATTTAGTATGTAACAAACATTACTTAGTATTGCCTAAAACGAAAAAATGCTATCAAATATAAATACGACAGTAACGAAGCGGATGCATGCTGGAAGAACAGAGGTAGCTGCTGAAGCATATGAACAAAACATGCTGGTATGATGGCTAGTCAACACCATAAATGTTGGTATGCGTAAACGAATGTAGAAAGAAATGGATTGCTGTATTATTGTCTATGAAGCCTTGTGCAGATGTCAGTGTTGAGATGGAAACTATCAAACTACTAAGGACCTCAACATTTATTTACTTCAGGGGAATGTTTTAACTAACAGAGCATGATGGCCATTGGTGGAACTGATGACCACGTGATATGTAGACCTCTGCTTTCCTGTACAATTTTAGAGGTCCCCTAGTCTTCATAATGCAAAAGCAAACAAGTCACACCAGCATGGCAGCCAGAAGGAAGAATGCGAGGAAGCATGTGAAGGGGAAGGCATGCCAATGGTGCCCGTGCCATGGGGCGCAAATGCTGCAGAGGCACATTCTTAAAACAGGTAACTTCTTAGGCAAAAGGATTCATACAGCAATGTTTTAACTGCATAACCGGCACCTGCTTACGTAAGCTGTAGCATAGATTCATATATTTGAGATTGCTTATATAAAAATTCCTCCATTAGGCTACCTGCTTTTGTTAATTGTTTATCCAAATTAAATGGTTTAAAATTACAAGATTATGACCTGAGAAGTAAAATTACTTTTAATCAATTAAACTAGATAACAAATCTATTGCGCAAAGAGGACAAACTAATCCATTGATAACCATAGGAAAAGGTTGAAATTATTCAGCAAAATTACATCACGGTTGGAGTCCAGAGGAATATTAAAGTTTTACATGTATCAGAAGAATTAAACAGCATCTTCATCATTATTTAGATGTGAAAACAAGGCACACAACTTCACATATGTTGTCAAGATCTTCCTCACCCTGGTTAATACATAGCTGCCATTGCATTGGTCGAGGCATGGACATTGGCTCCTTCAAAGTATTTGTCTATTCTGCAGCTGCATTCCTTGCCAAGCTTGCCCGGTTTACAACCACAAATACATAGATTTTGTCATAGAGCTTGTCAAATAGCCAGAAATAAGCAATCCTCCATGTCTTCTTTAACAACAGTACACAAAACACCATCCAGAGCCCCACAACAAGTCCCACCCCAAGTCCAAAATAAAAGGTCATGGGCTCAAATTCTTGCGTGTTGCTTCCGAGATAATCATGGATGAACGTATCATTTTCTGAACAATTCTTTTGAAGAGGAGGCCCACAAAGACCACTGTTTCCAATGTACATAAGTGACGGATTGTCCACATTGAGGGTGTCAAGTTGGCGGCCTGAGGGTATCCTTCCAGACAAATTGTTGTAGGACAAGTTCAGGTCGCTCAGAGATGTCAAACATGATAAGCTTGATGGGATTTCACCATAAAGCTTGTTCTTAGAGAGGTCGAGAGATTCCAATGACTGCAGTGCGCCAATCTTGTTAGGTATGTTTCCGCTCAGGTGGTTTGATGATAAATTTAAATTTATTAATGCATCAAGAGAAGTGATATCTGTGGGAATTTCACCAGTTAAGGAGTTGCCTGATAAATCAATACTCACTAAAAAGTCGATTCTATAGCCATCATAACTAAGCTTTTGCCCTTTTGTAATTATGGACGAGATTTGTCCAAATGGAACGTTCAAAACAATCTTGTTACATGCAATGAAGCCCTTCAGGGTCATACATGTTAGGTTTGACAGATGCCAAGGAATAACACCAGATAAGTTATTGCCTGATAGATCCAAGTATTGAAGATAACTAAGATTTGTTACTTCAACTGGAATATTCCCATAAAACGCATTGTGACTTAGTTGTAGAAATCTTAATGTCCCCAGCTGTCCTATCCATGCTGGTAACCTTCCAGAAAACTTATTCCATGCAAGATCCAAGAATACCAGACTTGTGCAGTTCAGCAAAAATTCTGGGAATTTTCCTGATAAATTGTTGTTGCTCACTAGGAGGTTAGATATGATTTCGCCCTCAAAGCACTGAGGAAATTCACCGTCCAAAAGATTGCTTGATAAATCTAGAAAATCCAAACTTTGCAACTTGCACATAGATTCGGGAATGTTGCCACGAATTTTATTTGAAGACACAAGCAATGTTTGAAGATCTGGAGCTTCAATATTAGATGGTATTCTTCCTGAAAAGGCATTGTTGGAGATGTCTAACAAGGTGATATTTCTTGGAAATGATGGTATTGGTCCAGTGAGCTGGTTTGAACTAACGTGGAGTTCTCCAAACGCCATGTCATCCATATGTGCTGGCAAGCTGCCACTTATTTGGTTGTGAGAGATGTCAAGATATGTGGCCTGCGAAAATGTAGACCAAAACCAGTTAGGAATCTTGTCCCTTATAGAAGTGTTTGAAATGTCAAGATTAGTGATTTCCGTCTGCCGCTGAAGCCAAGCTGGAAACAGAGGACCCATCTGGCAAGATGGAAATACTGCAGACTCAAGCCTAAAGGGAGGAAGCCAATCTGAATCCACTACAACCTTCAAATTATTGGAAGAAAAGTCTATGTTCTTTAAGCTTACTAGACCTGCGAAGTGTTCCTTGATTATCACACCGCTCAAGTCGTTGTTGCTTAGATCCAAAGTAGTCAAATTAGAAAGGGTGCCAATTTCAGAGGGTGCACTTCGTTGAGGTGATTGCTGGAGAGGTCAAGGGTAGTTAAACCCGTCAAATACCCAATTCCTGGTGGGATACTTCCATTGAGGTTGTTGCTGTTGAGGTGAAGGGCAGTTAAACCCGTCAAATACCCAATCCCTGGTGGGATACTTCCAGTGAGGTTGTTGAAGGAGAGGTCAAGTATGCTCAAGCTGGTGAATTTTCCTATCAAATCTGGCAGGCCTCCAGTGAAATTGTTGTCACTTAAATGCAGCTCCTGCAAATTTTTCCATGCGCATTTCAGCAACCCCTCAATGAAAACAGTTATATATTCATTTATCCCACTACCGCTTAGGTCTAGGGTTTCCAAACTGCAAAGATTCTTCAAATTTCCTGTCATCATCAGCCTATTGTATGACAAATCAAGGACTTGGAGGGATGACATGTTTCCTATTGCGTCAGGAAGTTGGCCAAATAAGTTGTTGTCCTCAATGTTTAGGTATTTGAGGCTCGTTGTTTTCCAAAACCAACTTGATGCGATTGAGTGGTCAAAATTATTGCAGGAGAGATCGAGCTTCTCAAGTTTTGTGAGATTAAGGTACGGAAGCGATTGGTTTGCAGTATCAAGTGAACAGGAAGAAAGACGGATGACCCTTAGAGATGGTATCGTATTTAGTGTACGAGGCCCCAGTCAGCTATCCCTGACAGATTTACTCCGCTCATGCGGTTTGTAGCAAAGGTAGATTTGTTAACCAGGTGATATCTCTTGAGTACATCCCAGAAAAACCTTGCTGGCCAAGATCAAGATACTGCAACTTAGACAGCTTACCAAACTGAGGCACTCTACCACTAAATGGTATGCCAGAGAGGTTGAGATATTTCAAGTTCATCATCGAGCTCAAGAACTCAGGAATACGGATTTGTGGCCCTAGCAAGTAGTTCATGCTAAGGTCGAGGTGCTCTAGATGCTCCAGGGAAAGCAAAGACGAACTTATCTCACAGAACGAAGCATTGCCATCTTCACATCCCAGTCCAGTGTCCGACATCCAAGATGGATTTGGATTGCGAAGGTGAAGCTTGAGGACATGGCCGGTTCGGCTGCTGCACTTGACGCCTCTCCACCGGCAGCAGTCTCGGCCATGCCACGAGGCGAGGCTGGTGGGATCACTTGTGATGCCCTTCTTGAAGGAGAGCAAAGCGGCCCTCTCGGCGGGAATGCAGCCACCGCCATGGCGGTGATGGGGATGGAGCGAATCACCGGTCAAGAGTGAAGTGGTGTTTATGGTGATGAGGAGGATGAGGAAAGGATTTGTTGTGGGATGCATGGTGGAATAACATAAATACAGGAATGTTTGGCCATTCCTTTGGAGTGATATGCTTGGCCATTTGGGTCCCTGGGTAACAAAGTCTAGTCTTCGTCCATCAATTCAATGAAGTCCGATCAGTACCAATGGATGACGAGACTGTGATGGCTGTCACCAACTAATTGCCTGATTAATCATGCGCTACTGTCAAAGTCACTGTCCTTTTTGACTCTGGAGGTCCAAAAGGAATAAGAAAGAATTTATTGTCTATGATACATTGTGCAATTGTTCGTGATGATATGGTAACGACTAAGGACCTTGACATTCACTTCAGAGAATTTATTGACTAACAGAGCATAGATGAATGGAATGAGCTGTCCAGTTTGCCTAGTGGCATGACCATTGGTGGAACAAATGACGAATTGATGACCAGCTAAGACGCGGATTGTGATCATGCGGCGCGTAGACCTCTACTTTCCTGTACAATTTTAGAGGGGTCTTGACTAACGAAATACTAAGAATACGTGGGGCTCCCAAGTCCCATTCCCTTGAGAATGCAGATTTTTTTTTTGTGGCTAATGGCAGGAGATTTTTTTTCAGTAGGAACAAATTATGAATCAAAGAGGATTGTCTGGACAATACATCAGCACTGTGCTTTGCTTCTCTGTTTCGCAATAGTAGCTTCCAGCTTCCCTGTGAGGACATGTTTGTTTCTATGTTATGATTTTTTATGCCAGTGCCTTCGCTTTCTGTATCTCACCAACGGCGCGTCCTTGGCATACTGCATAGTTCTCATATTGTTTCTGTTTGCCCAAATTTTAAATTCCATCAAGATCCCATCCTATGAAATTGTTTATGTGCAGGCAATAAGCAGAAAAAATATTGCGAAAACATCATCTTATTCTGGTGCAATGTTCAGGGTTCAATCCAAGGAATGGGCCCCTTCAAACTTCAAGTGCAAATGCCTGAAGAAATAAGTACCGGAGCTCTAGTATGTAGGGTTCATGAATATCTAATCCATACTGCAGTTCCCGCTCTTCAGAACAAAACGCACATGCTACCTTTCATTCTGGTATGCTTATACAAGTTAACACCTGAAATGTAATGTCAGATTGAATTACACGAGAGATGATCTACAAAGGTGAACAAAATCAACTTGTAAAGATGCACACAAACCGGATACATATTCTATTGCTTCATCATAAAGATGCTGCAACAAACTCTTGACGCCCATTCAATAATGCAATACGAAAGAATCCATGGAAAAGGTAGCAAGATTCATCAGGATGCAAGCACTAAGAACCTATCATGCTTTCGAACTCCAGGGAATAAGCCCATAGCATTCCTTGTATGCATAACTGCCAAAATTAAAAACTATCTGTTCAGGGAGTAGGTACTCAATCCACATAAAGGCAGTTTTTCAGAAAAGAAGGTGCTTGACTCATTAATTATTCAGATAGATCCGGAGTATAAGCAAACAGAAAACAGTGAAGTCATTCATAACATGAAGATCACACAGTGCTTGATGTTCCCTTGGCAAGGGTACACACGAATACATTAGCTTAGCAGGAGCTCTGATGCAGAATCGCCTTCTAGGAGCAGCAACTAATGAAAATTGTTGATGAACACGCCGCCAACTGCATATGTTTCTTAATTATATGCCGAGGCCATGCTACTTAACAAGCAGAGGGTGTACCAATGATACAGCAGTTTACACAGGAAAAACACTGCCAGCCCAAGTTGACAAATCCTTTTCTTAATCCCTTTTAGTCATTATCTGTTATAAAAGATCGAATTGAAGTTACTAGCATCACTGACAAGCTGAATAGTGCAGACTCCAACATGTAGTATGTGGTGGATAATATAGGTTATATAGGAAAATAATAATGATTTGTGTTGCACATTCTACTCTGCCCGGTTGAGTAGTCAAACCAAGATGCAAGATTCATCAAGTTACAATCTACGGCTTATAATGATGTAGATGCTTAAAACTAAAGTTCAGAAATTAACAAGATAGGTTGGTACGTTTTCACTTTGTTCACGAAGTTCCTGAAACTTGACGCGTCTGAGCGACTTTGTCAAGACATCAGCAAGCTGCTCTTTAGAGCTTGTGTAGTCCAGCTTGATCCTCCCGCCATCCATGCATTCACGAATGTAGTGAAATTTCGTATCAATATGTTTGCTTCTATCGTGGAGGACAGGGTTCTTACTCAATGCAATAGCGGACATGTTGTTCATTTTCAGACTCGGCAGCTGCGAAACAGCTCCAGTGACGTCATTCAGCAGTTGCGCGAGCCACACCACCTGGCATGTTGCCGCCGCGCCAATGATGTATTCCACTTCACAGGAGGAGAGCGCCACCAACCTTTGCTTCTAAGACTACCACGAGATCAGCATGTCATTGATGAAATAGATGATGTTGGTGGTGCTCTTCCTGTCGTCAATGTCCCCCCCGCCCCAAGTCGCTGTCACTGAAGCCCACGAGTTGGAGCTCCTTGTTCTCACGCTTGGTGTAGACGATTCCATAGTGAATTGTGCCGGAGACATACCGCAGGAGATGCTTCACAGCCGCCAAGTGATCTTGCTTGGGGTTCTCCATGAACCTACTCACGTAGCCGACGGCGAACACGATATCCGGTCGTGTATGCACTAGGTACCTCAAGCTCCCAACCAAACTGCGGTACATGGTGGCGTCGACCTCTGCTGCCATGCTGTCCTTCAGCTTTAGCCGCACCTCCATAGGTGTCTGGCAAGGATTGCATCCCTCTAGCCCTGTCTTCTCTAGCAACTTCCGCGTGTACGCTGCTTGGCACAGTGTCACACCCTCCTGTCTCTGCTTTACCTCGATTCTAAGATAGTAAGAAAGCAGGCCAAAATCACTCATGCAAAAAAAGCCGCAGCATCTCCCCCTTGAATGCGTCGACCTCCTTCGCACATGAACCTGTGATGAAGAGGTCATCAACGTAGACGCCCACCACCACGCGCGACGCCGCTACTCCCCAGGTGTACAGGCTGTGCTCGCTGGCGCACCTGGTGAAACCGAGCTCGCGTAAGCTGCTGTCGAGCTTCATGTTCCACGTGCGTGGCGCCTGCCGAAGCCCATACAGTGCCTTCTTCAGCCGCAACACCTTCCCTTCGTGCCCAGCTACGACAAAACCTGGCGGTTGTCAGACGTAGACTTCCTCACCAGGTTCGCCATTGAGAAATGTAGACTTGACATCCATGTGATGCACAAGCCAGTTCTCATGCGCCGCCACGGCAAGCAACATGCACACAGATTCCATCCTCGCCACAGGTGCAAAAACATCATCGTATTCGATCCCCGCCTGCTGGACGTAGCCCTTTGCGACCAGGCGAGCTTTGTGCTTGACAATGGTGCTGCTCTAGTCGTGCTTCAGCTTGAATACCCACTTCAAGCCTATTGGACGATGGCCAAGTGCCATTCTGCTCGATCGAGGCCATCTCCTCGAGCATCGCTTTCCGCTAGCACTCCTCTCCGCGTGCCTCCTCAAAGGTGGTTGGCTCCTCGCCAACGGTGAGTAGCAAGTCACCGCCCATTTCGCGCTTGGCCATCCCTGGCGGAGTTGCCGGTCCGAGCACGTTTTACATCGTCCTGAACCGGAGCGGCACATCATCGTCGTGGTCACCATCCAGGTCTAGGTCCCCGCTCAGTGGCGAGGCGAATTCGATCTGCTCCGCAGGAATTTGGGCTGACCGTGGTGTGCGGGGCTCAGACCCGCACGTGGGCGTCGCTGCACCGGGCGTTGCAGGTGCTGACGCTGTCTCGTCGCCGGGCATGACGTCGTTCGCTGCTGCTGCCACCGCTCCCCAATGGCAGTGTCGTCTCGCGAGGAGACGCGGTGAAGCCGATCGATGGCGAGGCATGAAGACTTACACGATCGCGCTCTCGGGTCCGATTGGCTCTAATACCAATTGACGCCTACAACACCGGCGTTACCTCGCCGGAGTCAAAGGATAACGCAACACGAACTTCCGAACGCGAGCAAATTGGTGCCGCCTTAATCGCAACATTTTCAAAAACTGCATCGCTATATAAAGGAAGAATTACAGACTTGCCGTGGCCACGACGTACGCACACATCACGCTCCGAAACAGCCGCGCCATCCCACAACTAGGAAACATGCCATGCGTCACGGAATCAAAACGAAAATTCAGGGCATTTCTGCATGAACAGGCATGCATCAAATGCATACAGATGCGCTCGGGCTACTAACCATGCTCATAACAACTGAAACAAAAACTAACAGAAATCAGAATTATCTAACAGCTGCTTCTGTTTGATTCTTTTCCTTTGCAAGAATTCTGGTTGTGGATTTTCGGGAGAGGTGTTGATTTGTCTGAGGGAAGGGACAGGGAAGCAACTAGCACAACTAGCAGCAAGTAGTAACCTAACTCTGGGGACTAGTCGAGACTAGTCGGTCAACTAGTCGCCCAAGTCGCCCCCTTGGCGACTTGACTCGACTTTACGACTTAATAACCTTGTTTAGCTGCTATTCCGATTTACTCTTTGTAACTGATAATGCAGTAATACAGAATCCCCTAATTACATAGATTGTCACAACAACAGTAAAGCAAGTGCACATACCTTGTCGACTTGCCATTCATTAATCCAGAGTTCCAGACATGGGGCAATAAAACCAAGTTTGGCCTTTGGAGTCAATCTCGGTATGATGTTTAATTGAAATGTAACTGTTTATCAAGTGACCAAATAAATCCTGTAAATTTAATCCTGAACATTTTCAGGCGCAGCATAAATTTGCTACGAACACAAGTATCATAAAAATTCTTACTAATGCGAGGGTTGCAGCGGGTGATCAATCAAAAACATTCATTCCTCAAAATGTTGTATCTGTGATTGACAGACGTATAAGAAGTTTCCTAAAATAGGAATCCTAAAAAGTAAAAAAATTTAATATGCAGGTATTTTCACAGCGTACAGGCCTCCAGTAATTAAGTGCCAGAATGTACACTATATGTGTTATCTTTTGATTTTGAAGGTAACAAAATTTAACACTGTGATAGCATCAAAGTAGTTGCTATTTATCCTGTCATGTTCCCTCAACAACATGCTAATGCTATGTGACGTTTCGTCACATTAGATGAGACCATGACAGTTCCAGATATTGATGGTAGACTACATGTGCGTCCAATAGTTGGACAAAATGTGCACATAATTTAAGAAACTAAGCTCACCACCCATTTCTAGTTGGCCTGATAGGAAATTAAACTGGCAAGCTATTCATATAATTCTAAGAACTAAGCCACCTAGTCCTAGACTTAGCTTAGGATGAGCTGCTCATCTATGCTTTGCGAAACCTGCTTGTCTTGTCTAACACATGTACTAAGACAGAAGGGCAATTTCTTTTGAGATTTGCTAACCTTTGGTTGCCACCACAGCATCCTTTGCGATAAATTCAATGCAAACATTCCTACGCTCGTCACAGCCATGATGGTCAGCTAAAGCCAATGTAGTTGCCACGGTCCGCACGTCAAGATTCTTGCCAAGGATGTTTTGACATAGCAACTTCAGCCTGTCCATGGCGTATCTATCTGCAGCCACAAGTAAATGCCGGATCATCTCACTGTTATCATCTTCCTGAAGATCACCCATGTCAGGCAATGAATCGGTGTTGATGAAATGCAGGAGGGCCCTGAAAAGAGAGGACAGCATCTTCGCCTCCCTCATCGGCCCAAAAATGTCTGCTTTGAAGACAGGTGACCGCATGGCCAGCAAAATCTTGTGCCCACAAAGGTCTCCCCTCCAACACTGAAATTGACATCTGCTCCCTCCTTTTCTTCCGACATCTTGCCAAGATGGTCGGTGATGTCAGACTGGGGCACCCCGATTTCAGAATTCCGCATGTTTTCAGTGACCTTTGGTTCTTTTACGACTGTAAGCACACATTTAATCGTGAGGCGATCGTCCTCAATGTACCCTGATCCTGATGCTTCCAGATCTTGGTTGAACTTGAACACTACAACTCCAGACCGATAGTGTCCCCAGAGTTGAACACTCTTGGCTGTTTTAGGGACACCCCGCGGCTCCGCAACCCGGAGGGCTTCACCAATCTAAGGTCATAGAACGCCCGCACCACGGCATTTTTGCTCATGAGCTCGAGATAGACTGAGACAAGGTCCGTCTTTGATAGCCTCGGTGTATCCATCGGGGTAGAAGCGGATGGCCCAATCATAACTGCCAATGGTGAAGGTGGTTGACCGGACGAACTTGCCGACGCCGATGCCCTTCTTGGGGCTGTGCCCGACGATCTTGAACACGTGCATTCCCTGCGCCGCCTCTCTGGTGCAACTCTACGAATTTTTTTATAAATATTTCATTTTTTATTTGAAATAACAGAAATATACCCGTGTGAATATTTTTATAGAAATAGGCTTTAGTTGCCTAATTGTCGGGCAACTAGAGCCTATCGCCGAATGGGCGCGTGACACGAAAGCTATTCGTGGGCCTTTGGGTGATAGGTTGCAATCACCCAATGCTTTGGCAACCGCAGCTTGTCGGCCAGCGGGTCGCTCGGCTATGCAGCGACTGCAAACAAGAGACAGTTTGGGTTAATCTATTTGTGATTTTCGTAGATTATGAATGGCAAATAATCTGTTGGATTCGCAATAAGAGTTTGCAATCGTTATATATTGTTGTAGTGCAAAAAAATCGTGAAACTTTTTTTAAGAATGAATGAAATAAGAATGATCGGTAAGTACATGGGTAAGTGATATTGTGATGTTACTGGGAATTCGTACACAGAGAACTAATTTGTTAATGTTGTTGGATGACTTGCTACGGGAATAATTGAATGTGAAAAGACGAGTAAATAAGCTTGTCTGAATTAAAATAGACTTCGTAGTACAGTTGGAAGTAACACGGCGCGTAAGGTTTGATTACATTCATAACATAGAGCATCATGTATGATGCAACAAACCCAACTGCTCGTACAACCTACTGCGTGGACCTAGGCCATTTCCCCTTCCTTACGAGCTCAGCGTTGAACTCCTCAACGGCATCTTTTGTCTTGGCTGCTATTTTCCTGTTTTTCTCATACTCTCTCTCTCTCTTTCGCACGAGCCTCATGTTCCCTACGCATGCACGCCTCGAGATGAATTTTCATCTCCTGATGTATATTCTCTGTTTGCTCATGCTTGCGGCGCTCCTCCTCCCGAATCTCACAGAACCTTTTGATGTTCCACTGCTCGAAGTCGAGGGGCCACTGGTCCTCTGGGTGGATCTCAAGATCGATCTATTTGCGGTAACCATATAGGGGTTCTGGGGACTATGGATACACGGGAAAGATTGTTAGTGTATACTTTAAAGGAGAAAAACTAGGGGGAACACATCACACCTTGTCCTTACTGACTGTCGATAGGTGGCGGTGTCCAGGCGGCAGTCGGGATAGTCATTGGAGTAGTTTGCGCAACCCCAGTAATGCATACTTAGGTTGAGGCGGTGCTTAGATTTGAAGAACTTGCATGGGTCCCGGTACCAACAAAGGGGGGAGTCTCCCCCTTGAGTGGGTGTTGCGACGAATGCTCGATAGGAACGTTCAGGGTGGGGGTTGTTGCTACGAGTGGCGTCATTGCGAGGAGCTGACCTCATAGCACGCTCGCTTGTTCTGCCCTTGGTTTTTCGTCGTGGGCGGTAGCAGACCTTGCTTCATCATCTTGTCCTCCCATTGCTTCATCATCTTGTCCCATTGCTTCTTCTGCCTCTTGTCCATCCCGGTATGGTGAAGCAAGCACCGGTATAGTGTCGGGTTTGCTTGTATAGTGTTTTCTCCAAAATCTCTTCGAGCTCCTTTTATAGGGCCTCGTGTGGCCTTCTCACTGCATGAAGATGCCCCGTGTGGTCTTGTCACTACGCAAAGCTATCCAGTGTGATCTTGTCCACACACAAAGCTAGCAGTGAGGTCTTCGCATTGTGCAAAGCTGCACCCTTTGGTCTTGTAGCTACGCAAAGCTGGCTCATGTGGTCTTGTCGCTACGCAAAATTGTCCCGTCTGGTGTAATCGCTGTGCAAAGCTGGACCGTTTGGTCTTCGCACTACGCAAAGCTGGCCCGTACGGTCATGTCGCTGTGCAAAGCTAGCCCATGTGGTCCTGTCACTGCGTAAAGGTGTCCCGTCTAGTCTTCTCATTGCGCAAAGCTGGCCTATGTTGTCTTGTAGATGCGTTAAGCTGTCTCGTCTGTTGTAGTCACTATGCAAAACTGGTGCCTATGGTCTTGTCATGGTGCAAAGGTGCCCTATGTGGTCGTGTCGCTGCATAAAGCTGGCCCATGTGGTCTTGTTGCTACGAAAAGCTGTATGTCTAGTGTAGTTGCTGCGCAAAGCTGAATCGTCTGATCTTCCCATTGCGCAAAGCTGACCTGTGTGGTTTTGTCACTATGCAAAGCTACCCTGTGTCATAAAGCACGCCGCGACACCCCAATTACGCTATAAAATGCATGCCCGAGCCATTGATGGTAGGAACAACTATCTTCACAGTCGTAGAGTAAGCCACCATGACAGACTCCAAGGGGCCAGTCGAATATGGGTCACCAAGGGGGGACCATCCGCTCGAAAGGAAGGAGGACATCGGCGTTAACAACTACTTATTGCCAAACAGGCGCACTCAGCCAGTGTGGTTGAAATGCAGACACATGGAGGACACGGTCATGCAGGTGGCAGAAGGCTATTTTGATGGCGGGCAACATTTCTTCCGATGCCCATACTATAGGGTACAAGTAGGCAATCATCTATTTTGTAGTACTACTAATAGAGTTTCGATGTCAACATTCTTTTCTAGCAGATAGCTAAAATATGACTTCGTGTGATGGATTGATCCTCCCCGTGAACGGAACGTTGCGAGGTATGTGGATACATTGTGGGAGCGAATTGCTAACTTGGAGGCACAGATTGAAAGTCTCGAAGAGTACAACAATCACCTCCGTCAATAGATGGAGTGCAAGAGGGGCAATGAGGAGGTCATCATCATAGAAAAGTTCATACAATCCAATATGCTACTGGGCGAACCCTAGTTGTATATGTGTGTGCCACTACAACGACGGCCAGCCACGTCTGAGGTGCCCCCCTCCGCAACACTCCATGTGAGTACAATGAGGCTCCTTCCATCTATAGGCAACGACATGTAAGGTTGTACTGTAGTACTCTCCCTTGTTGGTTACGGTATTTTTTAATGTCGTTAAGCATGTAATCAAATGGTTCATATGTCAGTGCGGTTGCCATAAATTTAGTGTACTATTCGAGTGGTGCGATCGTCGATGCGATTGCCATTAATTGAGTGGTACGGGCGTCGATACAAACTGATTAAACAAATCCGTTCACGAGGTGCTCCGGCTTGCGCTTCATCCATATCATTTGTAATACATTGGCTCTGTCGCTGACCCTTCCCACCCTTTAGCAAGTCAACATCCAGAATCTAGGTTCTCTCTGCAATATCCAAGGTGGCGAAGTTCCCCATAACCCTAAACCCCTTGAGCTCGCCACACTACACATGCATCACCCTCTCCTTGATGTAGTACTCCAACATGAAGTTCGAATGATCCATGCCCACAGTCCCGCATGTAGCGAGGACATGAGAGCGTGGCTTGTGTAATAGCTTCGGCTTGTTGCACAAGCAGCTAGGTTCATTTACATGATCTCTAGGCATACCTCGTGAGTAACAAGGGCACGAGCCATCCCAAATCTAGCTCTATCCCAGAGTACCACATCGAAATGATGCTCCCTATTGCCCATAATGTGCACCGTTAGCAATTGGCCCTTCTGTGCCTTCGTCTCCGTACATACCGTAATTTTCGACGAGTACGATGTTCATAGGTTGGCCGCATGAAGTGTGGCATTCGCATGCCTCTCCCTGAAGTAGCTGATTGTGCTATGCAAAACAACTTCCACGATGGCGACGAGGGGCTGAGAATGAAGACCTCTGAGAACCCAGTTGTACACCTCCATAAGATTAGTTGTCATTATGCCGTACCTTGCACCATCTGTGTCGTGCAGTAGTGACCACTTCTCCAATGGTTCTTTCTCAATCCACTGCGAGAAACACTTGATGTTCTGTGAGCTCCTCCTCGGACCAGCTGCATTAGGCTCATCCAATGCTGGCAGGCATTCCAGTTGTGCCACCCTAGGCATAGCCGGCCCCTTGTTCCTCTCGTCGATGTGCTTCCTGCTGTGCTCGTCCAACAATGCCCGCAAAACATCAAATTTTCTCTGCTAGTTTTGCATAGTCATCCTCTTAAATAGCTTCATCAATATTTATTTTGGGAACTGCCTGAAAAAGTTTGCCCTAGGTGATGAATGCACCATCTGTTCCTCATATCCGGCTAGGAGAAGGGCACCTCGGGGTCTTTCTGAAGTTTTCTTATGGCCTTCACAATCCCTGCATGATGATCATGGATTATGCACACACACCAGGA
Source organism: Dendrocalamus latiflorus (assembly GCA_017311315.1). NCBI lineage: Eukaryota > Viridiplantae > Streptophyta > Magnoliopsida > Poales > Poaceae > Dendrocalamus > Dendrocalamus latiflorus. Next base: position 15,884,077 of record CM029653.1, on the reverse strand, counting down.
CGAGCATCCACAACTCCAACACTCACATGTCTAAGGAACCATAACCAGCTGTTGTAATTCTCACTTTCCATGAATGTGATGGCCAGCGGCATAATTTGATTGTTACCATCAACGCCAATGGCTGTAAAGATCTAGCCCTTGTATTTGTTAGTCAAAAAGGTCCTGTCAACTGAAATCACGGGCAACATATGCCTGAATGCCTCGACGCACGAACCGAATGCTAAGAAGGCCCTCTGCAACACCGCAAAATCTGGTGGCTTTATAGATGGCTTGTCCTTCACAGCAATATACGTGCTCGGGTTCCTGTCTTGTAATACCTAAAACATATGAGGAAGATTGTCGTACGCCGTCTCGAAACACCCGAACCATTTTTCAACATCTTCTGCTTCGCACACCACGCCTTCGCGTAGCTAATCTTGTACTTGAATTTCTTCTCGATAACTAGCATGATGTGCATGGCCTCTATGTCCTCCACTATCTCTCCATACATCAGATCGACTATAAAGGCAGATGTTAAGTTACGATGACTCGCCAAAACACTACTAAGAATGCAAAAGTGCGGCTCCACCTTTGACATAATCCAGTGAGTCTTATACTTCGGTCTACGTGTGTACACCCTCCAAGGACAACTGTCCTGCTCGCACTTCACGATGTACTACTCCAGGCTAGATTTCACGACTCGAAAAGTCCACTGCATAGACAGGGCCCATAGCTTGATGGAATCCTATAGCAATGCCTTGTTAACAAACATTGAATGCAACCAAACCTTTGTTCCATGATACTTCCATGGTGATTTGTGCTCGTCTTGTGTGGCAACACTCTCAGCATCAAACCAGTTCCATTCCTCTGGGATAGGAGTTTCGTCCTCATCCGAACTGTCCTCTTGTCCTCCTGTATAGCCTCCTTTTCAACCCAAGCCGTCCGGTCATCGCTCTCCATTTGATGCACTATGTACTCCATATGCTCCCTTTCATCGGCTTGTCCTGTACCCTCAACATGGCATGACCATTCTCCCTCTTCTCCATGTACCGCATCGGCCTCGTCACGAGCAACTTCCTTCTCTTCACCAACATGAGGGGCACCCAAGCTGCTCGTACCTCCCGGATGATGGCTGTCCGCACGACCTTTCACAACTTCTATTGGGCATGCTTGCACAAGCATCACACACCCGTATCCACAGCGTCGGCACCCTTGCACGCAACAGTGTGCATCAATATTCTCAACTCCCATATGATGTTCGTGGGAGACTGGCTCCAATGCCCTTATGTGACGACGCTGCACACCTTAGGGTCCAACGAAAAACTGCGGGTAAGCCAGTGCATCACATCTGTGATTTGAGCATTCTCGCCATCCAGGTGTACCAGAGAGGCTTGCGCAAAACCACTTAAATCCACACCATTCGAACCTTCACGAACGGTTCCAACACCGTAATGCACTTTCAATGTGGTGGGTATCAGCATTATTGATATTTGCCTGCATATATTTTTAATTTTGCAACTAGTCAAATCGCATCGCACATTACAGAAGTACTGATGTACTGTAATTTACATTTCAACGATCGTTCTCATATCATAACCAACTACACAACACTCGTAGCATTAACTTCCTATCGGCAAACCACCCACCGATGCCACTCTTTTCTCGCTACTCGAGCTCTCCCCTACTGCAAATAATTCTTAATGGGTTTCGACAATTTATATGACATATCGATTTAAAAGCCTATATACTAGTTATAACAGTACACGTGTTTTTCAGTATATTAACGACATTACATTCATTCGTAATTAATTATAAATGTTACGTGTTATTGTTTTGTACAAAGCAAGTTATTAAATTCTTGCAAAAATATTGACTGCATTTTGAATAACTACAAATTTCTACGGTTGATTAATTTCTACGTAATATTGACTAAATTTTCTACAACTACAATTTTGTACGCATGCTAATTTGGTAAGGATGCTATTTTCTACAACTATATTCACTAAATTTTCTACAACTACATCTTACTACGACTGCTAATTTTCTAAAACTACATTGACTAAATTTTCTACACCAAAGTTGTACTATTCTTACTACGTCTATAATTTTCTACGGATACCAACAATAAATAAACTTTCTACTTCATATACAAAATTTAAAATACAACATACAAAAAAATTACCTACAAAAGTCATAAACATCTCCTTCTTCCTCTCCCTCTCTTCTCCTCCTCCCTCTCCTTTTCTCTTCTTTCCTCTCCTTTTCTTTCCTCTCCTCTCCGCTTCTTTTCTTTCTGTCACCTCTATTCACCGAGCGGCCGAGCTCGCCCGCTCGACCGTGCGGTCCTTTTATATATGCTTCCAGTCATCTAATTGTTCGGTGACAACTCCAGTCGCCTAACTAATAGGTGAATGTAAGCAGTCGTCCGATCGTTCGGCGATTGCAATCAATTCGACTAACGGTTGGCAAATTGCTTACGTATCGTGTGGCCGTCGGGTGATAGGTTCCAGTCACCCGACTGTTAGGCAACTAGAGTTTATTTCTATAAAAAAAAGTTCGCGTGAGTGTATTTCTGTTATTTCGAATAAAAAATAGATTATTCATAAAAAAAAAATTGGTAACTCTACGCCGCCTCGTTGCATTCTGGCGCCATCTGTTGGCTCAGGGATTACTGGATCACTCAACACTCACGCGATCACAATTGGAGAACACCGAAGGAAAGAACACACAGAGAGAACACAGGCTTTCGGTGCTCAAAACTAGTGTTGAATCCCAGCTAATGGCTCACAAACACTTGCACTCAGCACTGCACACCAGTGCCTTTTCTTTTTTATTTCACTTCACCACACCTTAACATAAGCTAATGACTCTGATTAAATAAACACACATGGCGCAAACAACAGCCTGGCCAAAACTCACGCCACGTTCGGCCGCACGACTCGGCCAAAACTCACGCACGCAACCAGCTCCATGCGTACATGCAGGATCACATACATGCAGGATCACCACCACTAATTCCTGCATGCTGACCTCTTCCTGCATGCAAAACTCACTAACACATACATGCAACTACATGTCTGGCACGTACACGAATGTATGCTACTTTTGGACTCAGCACAACACGTAATCAACAAGATTAACTCCAACACCATCCTCCCTGGAACCAAGATCCAAGAACAGGTAGTGGGGAACGGATCATACGAGAGGAAAAGAGGCAGATTTGTTTAGTAGTAGTAGTAGTAGAAGCAGCAGCAGCAGCAGCAAGCAAGCGAGAGGAGGAGGTGGAAGCAGCCAACCTTGGAAGAGGACAGGAGGAGCCGGAGGTGGTCGGCGGGCGGCGGCGAACAAGGTGAGCGATGAAGGCGAGGAGGCTTCTTGGAGGAGAGTCGGAAGGGAGAAGATTCGCCTCCGACGATTGCCTAGATTAATCAACCGGCAGCCAGAGTGCTGGGTTGGATCACACTACGTCAATAGGAGTAGAAAAAAAAAGAACTTTCAACTGATGTCTAGCTTTTGTTTTTTTAGAGAGAGAGAGACTGAGAGAGTATACTATCCCGACTGCCACTGTTTTCTGATCTCTGATTCGAAGTTAGACGCATACGAATACAAATAGAATCGAATACTTTCAACTGATGTAAAATTCAGCGACTTTCAACTCAGATAAAAACTTCCAACCGAGATTTAGAAATTTCAATTAAAAAGCTGTCAGCTGACAATTAGCACCTTTCAATTTCAAACTTCTCGTCAAGAAAGCCATGCAAGTAAGCGACAAGTAAGGCCCCGTTTGGCACGGCTTCACTTCACAAGTGGAGCTGTTTTTTTTTACTTCACAAGTGGAGCTGGGTGGAGCTACTTTTTTCAGCTCCACCCAAGGAGCTACTTTTGTCTCAGCAGGTTTTAAGGGACTCCTTGGGTGGAGCTATTTTGTTGTACCCCGTTTGGCACAAAACAGCTCCAAACAGCTCTAGGAGCCGGTGGTGGAGCTGTGCCAAACGGGGCCTAAATGCCAGATCATTTCAATGTAAATATTGTTGGGATATGATTAGACTACACTAGCGTATATTAAAATTTTCTACCACATAAATGTCACAGTCCAGCTGTTTATTTTAAAATTATTAGTAAAAATATTAATTTAATTTAAAAGAAAACAAGTGTTATTTTGTTTGCCTGAATTTTAAATTTTTCATTTGCCTATTTTTCAGCTTTTAAAAGGCTTCGCTTTGAAAAGTAATTTAAGTAAAAACAAATAAATTGTTAAATATAGGATATTATGAATTTTTATAAAAAATTATAATTCATATTAATTATTTAAAGTTATTTTGCTTTATTTATTTTTTGTGAATTTCTGGAGTTTGAAAATCAATTTCAAAGTTAAAAGTATTTATGTAAAAATTTAAAGATCAACTTTAAGTTAGAAATAATTTTTCTAAGTACAAAGTAGCTTCAGAAATTTCTATGAATTTTCTTGAATTTTGTAGACTTTATTTGCTATTTATTGAAGCTCAAAGAAAAAAAGAAAAAAAATTAACTTCCTGTTTGGTCACCCCCTCTAGACCAACTCCAAGCCCAACCTCACTTAGCAATTCCATTCCAACCAGGCAAGTCTGCCATTTCTCTTTCTTGGCATGAAGCCACCTTTTTTCCTTTTATTTCTAGTTTACCATTTCATCTTCCCCATTTCACCAACAGATCGACCTGTCCACTGAAGACACCAACTCCTCCTCTCTCTTGCCTCCCATGGCACCTTCCAATCCGGGCATTATTTCAATGTCATCCCAAAAAGAAAGTTGTACTAAATCACATAGGGTGTGTTTGGTTCGTGGAACCAAGGTTGTATCGTATATCCTGAATGAGTGAATGCAGGCTGAGTGAAATCGTATTTCAGAAAAAGAAGATGTTTGGTTGCCTGTATGAGCGGATACAAAAAAACTAGAGATGCTGTTTGGTTGCCTGTATGAGCGGATGCAGTCTACCAAACCTGAGAGGCTGACACGTGGGACCGCATAAGATACACTGCATCAACCCATCCAGGATGGCCAGTGAAGCTCATTTTGAGCGTATCCACCCATCCAGGATGAGGGCGTATTTTTGCATCCGCTCATACAGGCTGTGTCCGCTCATACAGGCAACCAAACAGGCTCTTTCTCAGATTATACGGATCCACCCAGCCAGGATGAAGGAGATTCAGGCAACCAAACACACCCATAAGGAATCCATTCCTTCTGGCTTCTTCACGAATGGTTCAACCGTTTGCATCTTATCTCGTATTTTCCAAAACAGACTCCAAATTGTATCCCACATATTTGAGCCGATTCCTATCCCTTCCAAACTTATAAATATGACCCTTTAACTCCTCTCAACCCTTGCCAAACCTCCTCAAAGCCCAGAACACCATCGCTACCAAAGCCCTCTGGTCCCGAAATTGCTTGTTGCGTCCCAAGCTAACTGGTGAGACTTTTCATGATTATTTCACGTTCATGATTTTTATCTAAATTCGTAAGCTATCTCTCAATATATATATTTTATAATTTTTGGATTATGAGGAATTATACTTCGATGAGTTATACCAATCCGCTGAGCAAAGCAAGTTACACACTTTGACCATATTGATCTCAGTTTGTAAATAAAATTATGTTGTTTTAAATTATATTACATTGCTTAATATTTATTCATAGTATTTCAATTCCTGTTTTACTCTAATACCCATTAGTTACGACACATTTGACCTTACGAATTCCTGTACCTTATCACCTTAGAATAAAACTCTAATTAGTATACTAGTATTGGCTAGAACATTTTTGTAGAATTGCTTAGTTATGCTTAGAAATAATCTTAAGCTTTGGATAAGTTTTTCATATAAAATGATGAGCTTTTAAAATGTATTCTTGATTTCGGTAAGTTAAGAAGGTCTATAGAACTTTTAAAGATAAAACATAAAACTTGGTTTATACTTAAGCAAATGGTTAGGTGGTGGGTGCTTGCTAACACATGTTGTTGTTCGGGACACAATGCTGATGTCTAGCACAAGGGGTATGTGGAAGGTGTCTAAGTCAATTAAGGACCGGTCTGTGAGCTACTGCTACAAAACTTTTTCATACTACCACAAGACTAGTATGGGACAGTCATAGTTGACTAATTAGTAGGTCCTAACTTGAGTCTCATTATAGGCTGAATGTGAGCGTGGCGTAGGCTACGAAAAGTCTCACAAGGCACAAGAGAGGACTCTAATCTGGTGGATTCCTCATTGGGGTGAAACTTTAATGGAGACGTGGCCAGGTTGACAACTTAGCTTTGTAAAGGACTTATTATGATTACTCAGTGGCACATCTAAGGAAGCGTGTAGTGGCTAATAATACGAGTTAATCATATCTTGTGGATAAAGTTGTACAACCTCTGCAGAGCGTATAAACTATCCTGGATAGCTGTGCTCATAGTCATGGGCATGCTGAGTAAAGTTTTCCCAGATTAGATTTTATTTTCTATAAAATGGTTTTAGATGGAGATGTAGAATCTTTTTGGAGAAAGATGGTCACGGTGTGATACACGTGGTTAGGTTAGTACTAGGTCGGTGCCTGCACTAGCGGTATTATTTTGTTTAAAATTACTGTCATTACTTATTGTATTAAATTATGCAGCTTCATATATATTTATTGTATTTCTTTAGATGCTAATTTACGCTCAAATAACCATATATGCCTTCCTTGTTAGCCTCGAATTATTATTGCATTTTTTCATGTAACTTTTGGAGTACAATTTGTACTCACCCTTGCTATCACATCTCAGAGGAGGACTACTTCGACTACAGTGAGGACTAGGACGAGTAAGTCGTGTCTTACTGTCGTCTGTCTATGGGTAGGCTCTTGGGCTTCGCTATTTATCAATTTGTTTCTGCTGTTATTTCCTTTATTTATTTTGCCAATAAGCATTGAGGATGTAAATCTTGGCCATAAGGCCATACTATTTTAGTTGATAAAGTTTGTCATTGTGCATAATTTGTATCCCTGTTACCACTATGTGCACTAGCTGATCCTAGACTAGTGCGATTAACATAGAGGATCTAGGTGTTGTTGCTCTAGGGTTCGACAGTAAACTAAAAAGCTATTCAAGTAAAAGATCATAAATCGTTACCACTAGACATGCAGTGCAGCCAAAATAGAGTTGAAGCGGCCGGTTCAACGAAACATGCATCAGTGTAGTGGAAGTAGTTGATCGTCTTGTGGCCAACCATCTCCTCCATGCAATCATCCCGATCAGCGCCGCAGTCGCAATAGCACCTCCACTGAGGTCCACACATCTAGAGATAGAACGTCGTGCGTCGGTATGCTAGCACCAACGTGCACGATAGGGGTTATGAGAGGTGGTGGCTAGGGTTTCAATGGGTGTATCTTGGGATGCCTCCCTTAGGTCTGCACCTCCCTTTATATAGCCTCTAATTAGATACTTATCCGATATGATCAAATATCGTATCCAACTTAGAAAGCCTTAGGCTTGATCTTTATCCAATACGAGTAAAGATCGTATCCCACTCGGAGAACCTCCAACCAGACCCTCATCATTCCAATCCATTAAGTGTATGACCCTGTAGGTTCATGTATATTTGGCCATAGGCTGAAAACTCATTTCCGGTCCATAAGTTGGTAATGGTCCCTAGCAGGACATAACGATGTCCTAATATACATAAAGATCATATTAGACTAACCTATATAGTGCTTATGTATAGAGATGGCAATGGGTACCCGAAACCCGATACCCGGTGGGTTTTTACTCTATTAGGGCATGGGTCTGAGTCAATTTCCTAACCCATGGGTCTCTTAATGGGCAAAAAGCCCAACCCATCGGGTCTGCGGGTTCGGGTACGTTCCTATAGTACCCAAACCCGTAAACCCATGGGTAATATAAACCCGATCCATAGGAGTTATAAACCCAGGCTCCCAGCCTCCCAGGCAAACCAGCCCAGCCCATAGCCCATTAGCCATTTAGCCCCAAGCCCCCAAATCCAATGCGGCAATACCCCATTACCCATACGACTAACCCTAGCTAGCACTCGCCACGGTCACTACTCACTCCTCCCCAGTCCCCACCCCGATTCAACAGCCGCCGCAGCGGCGGCGCATCTGGCGCTCCGTGCTCGGTCTCCGGCAGTCTCCACGATCACCCTCCCGTCCCGCAGCTCCCGCTCCTGCTCTCGCCACTCTCGCCACACGTTCGTCCTCCCGCACGCCCTCGCCGTCGCCTCACCTTCCAGTTCAGCCCGCCGCCCCCATGCCGCAGCCAACGCACATCACAGCAGTAGGCCCTTGGCCGTAGCGCTGCCCTCCAGCTCCAACGAAGATGGCCAGTTAACTTCTTCCTCCTCTCCATTAACCATTGTTGCAGCTCGCATTTCTGACCCGACGGGCGACCCATGGGTACCCGTTAACCCAGTGGGCATGGGTCTGGGCAAAAATTTGCACCCGTCACGGGCATGGGTTTTTTAGCGGGCACGTCCAACTTTTATGGGCATGGGTTTGGGATAGCAAAACCCAGCGGGTTTATGCCCGTTGCCATCTCTACTTATGTACCTATTTCTTTACCTCATGATAACATATCGAACTCAAGGTGAGAAGCGCGCTATCCTATGATAGCTCGATTCTTCACTTGAATCTGTAGTGGATTACTCAGTTGTGATTAACTCCTCAACAACATTCGGCATGGCCATGTATTTCCTTAATCCAACCACATCGAGAGGCCTAGAGATATCTCTCTCGTTATATAGGAGGGGGTAAATTCCATCTTGATCACTCATATTCCTTCACATATTTCATAGTAAACCCGAAAGCTACCTTTATGACCGCCTAGTTATTGAGTAGTGTTTGATAACCGCTAAGTAAATTATATCACATGTAGAAAACTATAACGATATTAGGTCTAAAGATCCTATATACACTATGTATAAGACCAACTGATGATACTTAAGAATATAGTAATTCTTACAGTGTCTCATAGTAGGTCAATTCAACACTATATTCTCTAATATGTGTCAACATTATTGATTTGATATCCCCATATTCATGATCCACGAAGCATGACCATCAATCAATACATGTATTGATCTATAAATCATAATTGTCCCACATAATGACATAAGATCAGAGTGGTTTAGAATAATATCAAAACATGAATAAAGAGTTCCAACAAGTCGCATATTTGTTGATCAATATGAAATATACTTATTCAAGAGATAAAATAACATATTATTTAAAAGATCATAAATATAAAAATAATACAATCATCTCTATGATTGCCTCTAGGATACATCGGCTTCAGCTTCTGGCTTTTTTTGCCTTTCGGCTTATTTAAGCCTGAAGCCACTTGGAACGCATTGACTTCTAATTTCGGCTTATTTTGCCTTTTTTTCCTTCTCTTTTTTCACTTATTACTTTGCGTTGCCCATGATGATATATCAGGGATCTTCAAATCTTTCTCTTTTTTTCAAATTTCTTAGAAAAAGTTAATAGCCACTATAGTGCAATTTTAGTTGGAAGTTGTTGTAGGGGTGGCCCCCGCCTAAGCCCATCTGGCCTACCAAGGGAATGTAAAGCCCAAAATGGGATGTGTGTAATGACATAAATACCCCTACGGGGGCATTTGGATGTAAGGGCATAATTATAAAATACTTCTTATGGAAATATATATACCCACCCTGGACACAGGAAAGGGGCAGAGCATTGCTCATCCATCATCCCCATTGCACTAGTCCCTCACTTTACTGTTTGGTTAGTGGCCACAACAGTTGGCGCCGTCTGTGGGGACGACGGAAAGCAAGCTTTGAGACTTGAGAAGTGACGGCAACCAAGAAGGCTTCATCGGCAACGAGGAAGAAGAGGAGCACAGCGGCGACGCTCGTCAACGCTAGGGCCTATGCGTCGGTAGTTGGTGTGGATGGCGATGCTGGTGTTGCGATCGCTGACGTCGACACCTGTGGCACAGCGCCCGACCCCACTAGGGGCGCGGTGGTCGGCACCGGTAATACCGATCGAGCCGGCGGGAGAGGTGACATCGATACCCGCACTAGCATGGCTAGCGACCCCGCACCCAGTGTGGGAGCAACGGGTGGCTCCGGCGGCAACGTCGGCCCTGTCACTGACCTCGAAGCCTACCGTGTCGGTGCACCGAGCAGCTCCAGAGCACAAGCTGTAGTTGTCGCCAACCCGGAGGCTCGTGCCGGTGCTCAAGCTGGTGCAACCACCTTGACGGTGGAGAATGCCCTGTTGACGGCCCTCGGTACGCTGCAGTGCGAGCTGGTAGACCTCTGCAGAGCCATGCGGGAGATACAAGAGGCTCAGAGCCAACAGATCCCGCGGGCAGCAGCGGCGGAGCCTACGCAAGATCGGGCGGACAGCCACGATGCTCCCACCTCCAGCCGCGTCCCATTTCGATGCGTGGACCCGGAGTCCCCCCTCTTCGCAGGCCTGCAGCAATTAGTGTGACCGGAAGACTTCAAGTTTCCCACCACCATCGAGCCGTACAAAGGCAACACGGATCACCGGGAGTTCGTGCGCATGTACGAAACAGCCATCGAAGCCGCTGGCGGGGATGACTCCACCAAGGGGAAGGGGCTACCCCTCGCGTTGCAAGGAGTGGAACTCTCGTGGTTTTTCACCATAGAGCCGAACTCCATCTACGCATTGGAGCAGATTCGCGATCGCCTGTACAACATCTTCCAAGGAAACTACGTCGAGCGCGTCAATGCGGACCAGCTCTTCACCATCAAACAGAAGCCCTCGGAAAAGCTCCAAGAATACTTCAAGCATTTCGCCAAGGTTCGTTGCCTGGTCAAGGACGTCAACGAGACCACCATCATCAACGCAGTAATCTAGGGTCTCTGCCCGGGGCCGCTGGCCGAGTATAATGCGCGCAAGCCGATAAATACAGTGGCCAAGCTATTCGACAAGATGGAGGAGTATGCCAAGGTAGAAGAGGATGCACAGCGCCGTCGAGGTGACGACTCCGATGCCAACTAGGCGGAGGAGTCGCCGAAGGACACCCCCAAGCATAAGCAAGAATCTGCGAAGGCCTCCGAGCACAAGTAGGGCTCCTCCAAGGACACCTCCAAATGTAAGAAGGACCCATCGAATGACAAGCCCAAGTGCAACCAGCGTAGATCCCAGAGGGCCCACTACATCTTCGACACCGAGGGCGGCTCTGAGGAAGGGGGAAGGGGGCGAGGTCGTAGAGGCCGGGGAAGGGGGCGCGCCTGGGGCCGGTACGATAGACCCCGCGTGGAGGAAGATCATCAGAACTACGGCCTGTAGTGCGAAGTGCACGGCCGTGGTGATCACCTCACAAGGACATGCACCACCATCGTGGCGCTACGTCCAAGTGTCGCCAGGGATAGAGCCTTGGAAGCGGGGCCACCGGTTGTGGCCCACGTGCAGCAGCCCCAAGAGGGCCCCTAGCGGATACATGCCCTAGAGGGAGCCCAACACCGGGTCATAAATGTCATCTCCAGGGGCTCTTCACTGGAGTTCTCATCTGCACGGCAAAAGAAGGCTTACACACGCCAACTCCACCATGTGGCAGCATACCCAGCACAGACACCGTCGGCATGGGCACATCACGATATTACCTTCACGTCGACCGACGCGGAGGGCGTGGACTTCCCCCACCAAGATCCACTGGTCATCCAGGCCACCATCGCAGGCTGCGACGTAAAGTGCGTCCTAGTCAATGGGGGCAACTCCTCCGACATACTCTTCATGGCAGCCTTCGATCAGATAGGGATCCCTCGAAGCCGGTTAGGCCCCTTAGGAATCCCACTATAGGGCTTCAGGGGTCAGCCGTTGAAGGCCTTGGGCCAGATACGGCTGCAAGTGTCTTTTGGCCAGGCCCATAACTCGAGGAGCGAGGACGTCACCTTCGACGTCATCGATATCCCGTACCTGTACAACACCATATTAGGACGCCCGACCCTCAACTCCTTTGGAGCGGTCCCGCACCACGGCTTCCTATGCATGACACTCCCGGGCCAGCAGGGTATCATTACCACCTTCGGTGACCAAGACCTCGCCCGACGCATAGAGCTTGGTGCTCGGGGCCCGCACTGGAAGGTGAACATGCTCACCGATACTCCTAAGGCAGACGCGCCTTCTGCACCGGGATGGACACCCAAGCCCCGGCCGGACGGCAGAGTCAAAAGGATGCCCCTGCACGCTAAAGGTCAGTGCGTGTCCATCGGCGAGGGCCTTCCCCCCGAACTTGAGCAAGACCTACTCCGGGTGCTCCGGGACAACGCGGACGTCTTCGCGTGGTCCCTAGACGACATAAAGGGCATAGATCGCACCCTCATCGAATATACTCTGGCGGTCCACCCTAGCGCTAAGCCGGTCAGGTAGAGACTCTGGCGCATGTCAATAGAACAACAACAGGCGGCCAACATAGAGGTCGCAAAACTCCGGTCTGGAGTCATCCGCGAAGTCCAGCACCTGGACTGGCTTGCTAACCTGGTGTTGGTGAAGAAGGCTAGCGGGGCTTGGCACGTGTGTATTGATTTCACCGCTCTCAATAAGGCATGTTCGAAAGAAAATTACCCATTGCCACGCATTGATCAGCTGGTGGATGCCACGGCAGGATGTGAGCTTATGAGCTTCCTGGACACGTACTCTGACTACCATCAGGTTCACATGGCCAAAGACGACGAGGACAAGACCAGCTTCATAGCATCGGTAGGGACATACTGCTTCGTTAGGATGCCCTTTGGCCTGAAGAATGCAGGTGCCACTTTCACGTGTCTCGTCACGCTTGCGCTGGCCTCTCAACTCGGGAGGAATGTCAAAGCCTATGTTGACGACATGGTTGTAGAGAATGCGCAGCTCGCCTCCCATAGTCAAGACCTTCAGGAAACCTTCGACATCCTCAGGCGAGCGGGCATCAAGCTCAACCCCGACAAATGTGTCTTTGGCATGCAAGCTGGGAAGTTCTTGGGTTTCTTGGTGTCCAGGTGTGGCATCCAAGCAAACCCCAACAAGGTTGATGCGATCCTCTCAATGGAGCCGCCCAAGACAATGAGGGAGGTCCAGAGGCTCACCGAGCGCATGGCCGTGTTGAGCCGCTTCCTATCCAAGGCAGCCGAGCGGGGCATGCCATTTTTCAAGACCCTTCATGGTTGTGACGGCTTCCACTGGGATGACGATTGTGTGAAGGCTTTCGACGACCTCAAGAAGCACCTTGCAAACCTTCCTACTTTGGTCTCCCCTCCTGCTCTACTTCGCCGCCACAACAACAACAATCAGCGCAGTCCTCATCCTCGAGGAAGGTGCCCTTCGGCGGCCTGTCTACTTCGTCTCTGAGGCCCTCCAGAGCGCCAAGACACGGTACACCAAACTCGAAAAGCTAGCCTGCGCATTGGTCATGGCCTCGAGGAAGCTTCGGCACTACTTCCTAGCTCACCGCATCACTGTGCCGTCCTCGTTCCCCTTGGCGGAGATGCTGCACAACAAGGAGTCCACGGGGCATATCGACAAATGGGCGTCTTCCAGAAGGAGTCCTACATACAAAGCGAGGCAAGGTTACAAAAAACACAAAGGAAATCTTGAATGCAGTCGACGATGGAAAAGCTTACAAGGGTTGGACGGCCTCAGCAGCGAAGACACGGATGGCCGAACTCTGTTGGGCCGGACGAGGCCAGGCTAGATGTGCCACCGCCAAGCAAGCGGCAAAACGCCATACATGACGAACTCTTCTGCGAGGTTATGCATATTGAAGCGGAGGGTAATCCCCACAAGCCTCCGCGCCCTCTGCTGGTCGTCGCGGTCAATAGCCACAGAGGGTGAAGTGTTGAACGACATGGGTCGGCCCGTCCATCGAAGACTGCTGCCGCCCACCACACGATGGTAGAACCACTGCCGCATCCAATTCGATTCCCAGTTCACTCGTGTTGAGTTGGCAGGGAAGATCTTCACGCACGGTGATCGCAGAACGAAGTTGACGCTGCCGAAGTTTGAAAACTCCCCTCCGTCGAGTTTCTTCGGCTGACACCATGCATCATGGAGGAAGGCGAACAGAGAGGCACTAGGCCAAGCCTCCTCTGTCCACGTCGCCCAGCTATAAACAGTCAGGCGAGCTATTGTGTTTGGAGTCAGCTGCGCCAACTTCAGCCCATAAGTTCGAAGGACGTCGTCGACGATCATGGCCGACGAGATCCGGAGCCCGGCTTCAAAATACGCGATGAAGATGACCGTCTCCGACTCCTCTGGGTGCGGCTCTGTTTCATCACTGGCAGGCAGGTGAACCGCGCTACCGTCCGACAGTTTTTCCTCGCGAAGAAGAGACCGGATCATCTCCTCCGTCGCGAGGGTCTGCCCCAGCACGTTGGAGCAGGGGCCTTCCAGCTTCTTCTCAGCCGTCCACCGCTTGTCGGCCAGCGACGGGTCGCGCCCCACTAGGGCATACTCCAACTTCGTCGATGATGAGCTACTCCAGTGGGAGGAGGTGCCGTGGCTGGAGGAAGTGCCACCGCTGGGCCGACGAGCGTGCTCTTCACAGCGGGCCATCGTCTTAGAGGGCACGGTGTCGCATATGACGGTGATGGCAAAACACGGTAGCAGAACAAGGGAGAGCAAAGCGCGCAGGAGCAGGAAAGAGCAGGCAAGAGCGACTGGGGAAGGACGGTGGTACGGCGTCCGTGTGCCTCCCCCACGATGGGAAGTGCAACCGGCGAAAGTCGAAGCAGCACGGTCGCGCACGCGTGTCCCACTGCCTCGGGAAGGAATACATGACCGCGGTCGTGTGGCCACCTGACATCCCACGACGCACCAATCTGCTTCCACCACATGTCCCGCAATCTAGGGAAGGAACGCATGACTGCGGTCGTGCGGCCGCCTGACAACACACGACACGCCAATCCCCTACCGCCACATGTCCCGCAACCTTGGGAAGGAACGCACGACCGTGGTCGTGCGGCCGCCTGATAACACATGACACACCAATCCGGTGCAACCGCGTGTCTACTCTGCGCCAGCGCATGGTGCAACTCCCATTACATGCTAGTGGCCGGCGCGATTCTCGGCGCTATTAATATACCATCGTTGGGCCATGGGCCGCTAGCTTCGGTCCGCACTCGGCCTTCGTGTCCGCGGGACGACTCTTAGAGTTGTAATGGTGTGGGATCAAATCCTCATTTATGGAGTACAATGCTGGACGCACACACTACATATATGTAGCTCTAATTCACACATACAGGTGCATCCACTAGCACATATCTAATTAGAGTGGATGTCTACACCTATGGAGCATGGGCGCACAATTTAATCTTTGAACATACCTATGTGTGTATACTCTTTGTTCTCAGAACTTAACGTGAGAAGATAAGTAGAAAATCCTTCATTCACACCAGGGATGGAACTTAAAACCAATGGATTCGAAACATCTAAATCTATCACTGAGCTAACGCCTATTTTTTGATACAGGATCAAATCCTTAATTACATTGGAAAGAATAAGATGATAAATCCTAGGGAGCCAACTCAAGTAAGGGCAAAAATCAACTTCCCCTGTTCTAATTGGTCTTAAAAAAGCTCAATTGGACACACAAGTGCAAAAACCCATTAAGGATCGGATCTCAATTAGTTATTTAGTGTACTAAACGTCGCTTAGGCGGTCGACTTGCAGACGGCGCAGAACAGGCATGTGTCCCAACAATGCTGCAGCAACTAGCCTCCTCCTAGTGCTAGTCTACAACTAAAACAAAGCAAACGCAACAACAGATGAGAGCAAGAAGCGAAGAAGAAGATGGCAGAGAAGAAGACTTGCTTGGAGCAACAGATCAGGAGGTGAAGTCGCTGGGTGATCAACTACAACAGATAGATATACATCGATGTGGAAGCAAGGTTGTTTGCATCTTCGAGTTCCCCGCCGGTGGGGTCAAGATCTCGTGGCAGAGACGCCATCACCGGTGATCGACGAAGGGGAGGAAGGAGTAGGCCCCTCCTTCACTCCAGTCTACGGGGAGAATGGAGGTGGTGGGGCTGAGCCGTCCCAAGGATTCGCCGACAGCAACGGCAGAGGTCGCCGGCCAACTTCGCAGATTCGTTGGATGACCTTCAGCCTTGGATGACAGAATAGCATCCAGCGGACGTCCACGAATTAGCATAATCTAATGCCTATGTGCCCAACGCTGGGCACCGCCGCTGACCATGCTCTTGACAAGGCCCTTGACATGATCATGATATCTTAAATCCCATCAGTAAGCTATGAATCCGTTTATGTGAATAAAAAAGAGTATTGCAAAAACGCCATGTATTCTGGTCCAGTGTTCAGGATCCAACTCCAGCCATAAGCCCTAACAATGTTAGCATTCCAACCAGATAAACATCGAATCAGTTCCAAATAGTCATCATGTGCATTCACAGATACATCATCCACACGGCAAGCCAACACAAATTCTGGGTGTTACTCATAATAAACAAACATCACAGAGAACTAGATGTTTCCTCAGTTCAATGGCCTTCTGGATGCAGCAACTCGTGAGACTTGTGGATCAACATTGTGCCAACTGCATATGTTTCTGAATAAATTGCTGAAGCCAATACTTACTTAACACATGATGGGCTTGATGATACAGCAATTTATAAAGGAATCCTCTATTTTGTACATGTGTTATCAATATTTATTATAACAAACCAAATTTAAGTCAAAACTCATGTAAGCCTCTCTTTCTGATGTTTCTATATAAATCTTGTATAGGGGCTGAAAATTTACTAGGAGTTCCGTGCTACGGATGGGTTTCCCATTATATAGCATATTTATCGTCAGGAAAACTGCTGATTGATACCATGTAGTTTGGCGTTATAACTCAACCGAGCATCAACACACAAAATTACTAGCATACCTGAATAACTGAGAAATGCAAAATCCTGCAGGCCATGTGGAGCAGTTAAACCAAGATACATGAATTTTAAGTTCCACGGAACCAACATCTTTCTCGCGGGCGCGGGGGGGGGGGGGGGGGGGGGGGGGGGGGGGGCCAAGATTCAGAGCGTCAGAGCGAAGACCCTAATAATTTAGAACAGGGCATATCAAGACGTTTTGTCATATGAATCCTAAAAGACACAAATTTAATATGCAGATAAATTCACAGCATACAAGCCTCCAAGAATTATGTGTCAGATTGTACATGAAGACTTATCTTATGATTCTGGATGTAACATAATTAACACTATGTTAGTTGCTATTTATCCTGCTATGTTCCCTCAACAACATGCTGTTTTTATCCAACGTTGTTTCATTGCAACAGATGAGATCATGACAGCTTCATATATTAATGCCCGACTATTTGTGCACCCGATATATAGTTTGACAAAAGGTGCACACAAAAAGAACAGCAAGGCATTCACAATATAAGAACTAACTTAATCACCCAAAGGTTCAGGTTATGACAAGCTACTCTAGGCAAATAGGCAGGCTATTCATATATTTAAAGAACTAAACTAACTACTCATAGACCAAGCTTAGGATGAGCTACACATCTATGTTTTGCGAAGCCTACTTGTCCTCTCCAATACATCTACTAAGACAGAAGGGCAAGTCCTTTTAAGATTCTTGTAACCTTGGGTTGCCACCAGAGCATCCATCTCATTTGAAGAGGCAATGAATTCGATGCAAACATCTTTAAGACTGGCGCAGTTATGCTGCTCAGCTAAAGCCAATGTAGTTGCCACGCTTTCAACATCAAGATAGTCAGCAAAAATGCTTTGACACAACAACTTGAGCCTGTCTATGGCATATCTATCTGCAGCCAAAAGTAAATGCCAGGTCATTTCACTGTATTCATCATCATCAAGATCATCCATGTCAGGCAACGAATCATAGTAGATGAAATGCAGCAGGGCCCTGAAAACATCAGGCTGGATATCTTCAATGGTTATGTGTCGCGCCTTCCGCTCCATCATCTGGCCATAGAGCTCTGCCTTGAAGACAGGCGACCTTGCGGCGAGCACGATCTTGTGTGCAGCAAAAGTCTCTCCTTTTACACTGAAAGTCACATCTGCTCCCTCCTCCTCCAACAACAACTTGCCAAAATGATCTGATAAGTCTGATGGTGGTACTTCGATTTCAATGCCCCCTGTGGTTTTGGAAACCTGCGATTCCTTGATGACAGTAAGGGCACATTCAATCGTCAGGCAATCATCCTTAATGTAACCTGATGCTTCTAACTCCAGCACATCTCTTTGTAAGAATGCTGGAAGGCCAAAACAACTACCAATACAAGACTTGAACACTCCCGGGGTTGCTTCAAACCAAATACTCTTCGGCAACCCGGTAACCTGGTTAACCAATCTGAAGTCGTAGGACGCCCGCACCACAGCATTGCCGCTCTTGAGCTCGAGATAGACCGACACGTACTTTTCGTAACCATTGGCAGCTCCGTCTGGGTAGAAGCGGATGGCCCAGTCGTAGCCGCCCACGTTGAAGATGCCCGAGTGGATGAACTCACCGACGCCGATGCCCTTCTTGAGGCTGTACCCAACGATCTCGAACGCGTGCGTGCCCTGCGCCTTCTCCGTGGTGTACCTCGACGTCGTCTTCTTGGATTCGGACCCCATTCTAGGATCCATGGTGTACCTGCGACCAAGATTCGAATGACTGATATCGGAACAGGTCGGGATCGGATGAAATGAGGGGAAAAGAAACAGGAAGAAGCGGGCGATAGGAGGAGGTGGAGGGAACCTTGGATGCGGAGGGGAGAACGTGATCGGCGGCGGCGAAGTGGGGTGAGAGCGATGAAGGCGAGGGGACTTTCTTGGGGAAGGTGGTGGGGAGGCGAGGCGACAGTTCCGTCCGCTGTATCCGTATCAGGGCATATCTAGTGGGGTCTTAAAGGTGGATCCCATCTAAATCTTAAGGTCAACTCTATAGTGTATATAACCCAAAGGGCCTTAAGATGATCCCACTTGGCAGATAAAGAAAAATTGTATTTTAATGCTTATGGCCAGGTCTTTAGCTTGAGGACCAGCCTTAAGTCTTTTTTGCTTATGGTCTGCTTAAAGCTACCTCTGTAATGTATAAGGTTGACCTTAAGATGGCTTAAGACCCTCTATTTTCATACACTACAGATGCCCTCAATCGATTTCGGTCCGTGTGTGTATCTCCGTCAAACCCTACTACACCTCGCCCGCGGGCCACCGCCTCACTGACGGTAGGCCCAATGTACAGTCAGGAGACCACCGGGTAAACCAAGCAAATAACCTATTGACCTTCTTCTGTCCAAAAGCAATGCATCAAGATTCGAGAGGCCTGAGCCGTGGCTCCGTGGGAGTAGGCGAGCGCGTGCGCCCCTCCGACGTAGGTGAATGATGTAGGTCAAGACTTGAAATTAGTGCCGTATCCAAGAAAAAAATCTAGATAAGGCAAAGTCCAGTGATAGATTCAGAAAAAAAAATTAGGTCGATTGAAGTCGGAAGCGTGATTTAGATTGGATCACAGAGTAATTGAACATTGTTAAACTGTAAACAATGAATTTTTTCTCACATCGACTATAAGGTGACAAAAGTCTGTCCCATGGAATCATCAAAAGGTAAAAGGAGAACACTAAGAAAGAAAAAACCCTCTTCTAGTGTGGTATCAATTCAATAACAAATGAGACAGGAACAGGAAAAGGCAGTAGGTCCCTGAATCTTCCAAAATGTACTGCAGAAACTGTGCCTTGTCCCCACTACCTTTATCTGATAACTTCTTCTAAACTGCAGCACTTTACTAAGTTGTCACGGATTCATATAAGTCGAACTGCATTGAACTAACAAGAAAGCAAGCACAAGGCAATATCATGGATTTGCTTTCACCCCATGAAGAAGAGATCACAACTGAACGCACAGTACAGAGTTGAACTCCTGCATCTCACCAAAAGAGACGGACGCCATTGGACGAGCCTCGTAACTCACCACGAGGCTGAAGACAGCAGCAGCGGACGGATCCGAACAGAAACGGCCAAAAGAGGGCAGAAACAACCGCGGCGCCCGGGGGGGCCGGCGAGGGGAGCTCGGGTGGCCGCCTGGGCTCGCCCGAAGGGCAGGTATGCCCCTTGAAATTAGTGTTTCTCATTACTTACGAATGCTTATTAGTGAACAATATTGTCTAGAGGGTGCCCCTCCGACGTAGGTGAAGGATCTAGGTCAAGAATTGAAATCAGTTTTTCTCATTACTTTACGAATGCTAATTAGAGAACAGTATTGTCTAGAGGGTATATACATGTAAGTTCAGTAGTACAGCGTGTTTTTGCGCTCTAAAGGTTGTTGAGCCTCCGTTTAACTCTTAGCATGTGTAGGGAAGGTGTGTTTGTGCGTGTGGTTTTTGTGGATATGTGTGGGCTATGTATATACGTCTGTTTTATACCTAAAAGACAATGTATCAAAGTCAAGATGAAGAACCATGTGAAAGGGTCTAGAACTATGTTGTAATGAATTATAGCAATTTGAGAAGGTCGAGAATTGATTTGTATTTCCTGTTGGACTCCTGTTTTGTACATGCATGCACAAGTTGCTATGCTAACGCCTTGCTCGTTTCGGTTTGAGTTTCTAACTTATTTTTTACTATTCATAAATTTCGTCTTTTTCTGAATTTTTGACTTTTTTTAACTTTTTTGCCAGTTCTTTTTTTCCGTATTCGTTTGCGTCAATGTTCAAGTAGGCGCTAGGCGGGTGGCAAGCAGGGGTCTAGCGCCTAGGCGGGGCCTAGGCGGCCGACTTTAGCATAATGTTTGGAGGAAGAATTGTTACCTGGAATAATTTGTAATGTTGTAAATTTGATAGATGATAATGGATATTGCATCACTTAATGTAAATTCTTGATGTAAATGCTTCATGTAAACTTACACATTAAAAATTAAGCAATACATGAGACCCTTGATGTATTAATAAAAGTGTATGCGATGCATCATGCCATCATCAAATTAGTTCACTAACTAAAATAAATTCAGTCCAGTGAGTCTCCTCCCATGCCGACAGCCAGCTCCAGCCAACTGCTGACACCTCACCCGTGCAGGGGCCGTGCGGCCGTGCCTCTCTAAATCGCTCGCCTCTCGCCGCTCTCAGTCAGTCACTCGGTCTCCCCACTCCTCCACAGTCCACACCCCGGGCGGCTGCGACTGCGAGTGCCAGCTCCGCCGACCGCCGCTCCGCTCCCCTCTCAATCTCGCCCCATCCCCGAGTCCCCATGCGGCCGTGCAGCGTGCGCTCCTCCGACCCCAGCCGGATCTCCCCAGCAGCCCAGCGGAGGCGGAGGGGAGGCCAGAGGAGGAGGGGGAGGCTGGAGGCGAAGGGGAGGAAGTGCAGTACCTGGGATAATCCGGCGAAGGGGGAGGCCAAAGGCAGAGGAGAAGCTCGAGCTGCTCGGCCAAATCCGGCGAGGATGTGAGGCGGAGGGATTCGGCGATTCGACGGCGCCGACGCGTCGGAATCCGTGGAGGTGCGGTGGCTCTGTAAGTCTCCCCCCAACCCTAGCTTTTTCCTCGGCGGCCGCCTAGCCGCCGCGCCCGCCTGGTTTGCCGCCGCCTCGCGCCCGCCTTTGATCGCCTACGCCCGCCTGCGAGCCGGCTGCCGCCCACTGCCTAGGCGCCGCCTTGGCGGCCACCTAGGTCGCCTTTTGTATCACTGGTTTGCGTTGTCCGTGATGAGGTAACATATTTTTTCTATTTTTAATTTTTTAAAATTTAATTACGTCAAATAAGCCACCTTCAATTACAGTGTAATTTCAACCAGCTACGGTACAATTTCAGTCATAAACCACTATTTTTCAGTCCAACCGAGTAATTATTGGATGCACAAGATGTCATGCATAACCAGTAGCATAGATGTGGCATGGCGTGATGGCTTGCTGTTGAATCACTATGTTGAAGTCAATTAAATACTAGTCACGGCATTAATTGCTGCATGTAGTGAGCAAAGAGTGTTTTCATACATGCGATGGTAGTTTTGCTAGTCGGTCAAGAGGATAGCTAGTCAGACCGGATCGGGTCACCAGTCTGATCGGGTGGGACTAGCGATATGATCAAAATTGGCACTCGATCAGATCGGCTAGAATAGGGAGTTTCGATCAGATTTTATATTTATGGGTTTTAAGTCACAAAATGAGTTTTAGTGACTAAGATCAATGGTTTTATATTACATGAGATATGTTACTACTAACATAAGTCAAGTTGTGAAGTACTTATGTCCGAAAACGATTTCTTTATATTTGGATATACAGGATCATTTTAAAGTCAACCATGGTCAACAGTAAGGATAGGGACTACGCTCATGAAGAAGCAGAGGCCCATAATGATCAGGGATGTCGGATGAAACGGCGAGCTCAAGCATGACACGAAAAATACGGGAAATGTCGAAAGAATGTTCGAACGGCGTGATTGCACCATATGACTTAGTCGGTCCAAATGAGATGTGGTCCGGTGGAACCAGAGTGAGAGAGACTTGCAAACGCATGACAAGTCAGTAGTGCATCTACGCATAACAAGATAGTGATTGCTTGCAATGTAATGAGATGACCCGGTCAAGAAAGGGTATTTTAGTAGTATGACCAAAATACCAGAAATGGCTTTGGAAGAAAACTGTGGTGCACGAGCGACGTTTGAGAAGGTAGTTTAGGTCATGGAGAAGTTGGTTTGGTCAAGATGGATCAAGGTTAAGGACTTAGCGGATTCAGACTTATGCGCTTTAAAAAGCGTGCATAAGTGTGATATGTGAGTGAAAAACCTATGTGTATGGGGTTAACGGGTTTCCTCTATTATGCTAATCGGATAGTATCCACTAAGAGTTAGATGTTACTAGCTAGCCTATCTATTTAAAGGGGTGGGATGGAGACATGTGGTTAACCATCCAATCTACCTCTCTTGTACTCTCTTATTAGGGTTAGGGTTTGAAAGTTGAGTGCTTAATATACTCTTTGTCCTCCAAGGTAGAGTCACTTTAAAACTTTTCTCCTCAAGTAGTAATAGAATTAATCTTTGATTGTATCCATGGCTATCTTTCTTTTTGATTAATTTGCTCTTGATTTAGTTGATTTTTCCTCTCCTCTCACCCTTTCTTAATAATGCTATGCCAAGGAGTGATTTCTTTGGTGTTCTTACTTGCTATGATATGTGAGAACATATCCAAAGCCACCTTGTCTATCCTCTACCCACGAACAAGTCTTGATCATCAATTTTGGTTTTTGCTCGTTTTTGGTGCAACCTTGCTTAAATCCCAAAAAGGTCTGAACTTTGACATGGTTTTTTGTGATCCATCAATGGAATAGGTTCCTGAGACGTTAAGCAGGATGTGTACAAAGTTTCACAGTTTTTGGATCATCCAATCAAAAGTTACGTGGGTTTAAAATTTCGCAACCGTACTGATTTTACTATTTATTTACCTAAAATCATTGTTCATAACGGTTAGACTGCTAGAACAAAGGTCAAATCGCTCCAGAGAGGTCAAACCACCCCTTGGTTGGTGGTCCAACTGCCAATGAGAGGTTAGACCGCCTTCTGATTAGAGGTCAGACCTTTAGGAGCTGAGTTCTTCAAGATTTTGTGTTCTTAAGTTATTCGCTTTGGGTTTTTGGCTTTAGATTTGATTCTCAGCAACCCTATAATTATTTAAGAAAATGATCCAGAATACTTGAGAAAAAATTTTAGCCAGTATTATTCACCTCTCTATTGCCTTTTGGTCGTACACTAGACCTTAAGGGAAATTCATTTGTTCACATTATCTTTACTCTATTTAAATTCCCGTGGAGTATCTAAACATTTTTTTCTTGAACTATTCCTCTATTTTTATTCATGCATGATTGCACTTAGCTTCCATACAATTTTAGTGTTTTCTGATTTTTCTCTTTTCTAGTGTTTTTGATTTTTTACGTTCCAAAGGGACCCTTTGTCGAACTTGAGTAAAAATTGAGCAGAATTAGATTAGTGCCATCATAAAGAGCCATATTCTAGAAAATACAATCGCAATTAGGATCGACTACCCAATAACATGGCAAAGTATAAAAATATGCAAAATGACCTTTCTGCTTTGGCGCCCTATCTCTTCTCCATCAAAGCCCTTCCCTGCCTTCTTCCACTCTAGCTGTGCCTATGTCTATTGTCACCGCGTTGCCTCTCAAGCTACGCACTGTATGTCTCACTGTGCACTAGTAGTCACTACCTTGTGCATGAGGCCTCGGAGGGAGGAGCATTGAGAAGAGCATTTGGTCGTGCATGGAGAAGGATGAGCAAGAATCTGTAGCAGCGGTAGAGGGGGGAAGGAAGAGGAAGAGGGGGATGGTTTTGACAATGGGTGGAACTCCGAGGTGATGATTTGCAGTCGTGGAGGCCCTAGTGAAGGGGATAGGGGCAAATGTAGTATTTTGTAAAATTCTCATCAACCTGACATAAAAGACTAACAGAAACGCTAACTATTGTAGAATTCAAGCTCAAGTTAGGCTTCGGAGCCGGAGCATATGCGTGGGAGCTCCAACTTCTACCTAGAATCTAAGAGCCACAGCCTAACCAAATGACCTCTTAGAACAAAGGAATTAAGAGGAACTATGTGGAAATTATTACACTTTATTTTTTCTTTTTGTAAATCACAACTTACCATGATTGACACACTACGACCCTGCTCTAGCATTGGTGTCACAGCCATTGGCGCTGCCTAGCGATACTAGGGTGAAACAAACCAAATCCCCCACACCCAAAGAATACTTGGTATTGTTGCTTGTGAATAAGAGAATAGTTAGTGTTTTAAGCAAAGAGGGAATATAATGAGGGTAAAAGAGATAGAAGGTTGTAAATTCTTGATATATAAGGGCAAAAGAGAGGAAAGGCGACTAAATTCATATGCATGCCTCATATGTAGACAAGATTGGAAATCTTATATACCTTGTATTTTGAATTGGAGTGACGTAGGATTCTTCCCTCATGGCTCTACAAGCTAGAGAAGTCAGTGAACGCTAGCTTCATAGTCTTTTTTTAGACGAGCTTCCCAGTCTTAGTAGAATTCAAGCTCAAACAAAATCTAGGCTCGAGCATTTGTCATGGGAGCCCCAGCTTATTCATTGAATTATGTGCAAATTACTACACTGTTGTACACCAAACAGCCCCTTAGAATAACGGAGTTTGTTGAATGTTGTTACATTTTCTTAGAATCCTGCAAGGAAGCTATGAAATCGTTTATGCATAGGTAGTAAATGAAACATCATACATTTTGATGCAACGTTCAGGGTCCATTCCAAGTAACAGAGCTCCATTATGTTAATGGATGGGCACCCAAATCCAATCTGAAGGAATGCGCGTAGGCTACGGAAGCAGAAAACAAAACTTTTCTACCGCGCACACAAGGACATCATGCTTAAGAAGGGATCATGAATCGTTACCACTAGACGCGCAGCGCAGCAGAAGAAGAGTTGGAGAAGCCGATTCAACCACGCGCGTCGAGGTAGTAGTGGAATTAGCCGATCGTCCCGAACAGATCGTCTCCTCCACGCGATCAACCACGCTAGGGTTTTTCTGGAGGTTAACAAAAGCACGTGAACACCTCAGCCCCTCGCCACCATATATATATATATATATATATATATATATATATATATATATATATATATATATATATATATATATATATATATATATATATATATATATATAGGAAAAATACCTTTTACTCCCGGGTGTAATTACACCCACCTCTAATATACCACCTAAATAAATTTGAAATACTCCTTTATCACTTTAGGTATACTCATATACTAATTATAAGATATTCTAATGTGAACCACACGAAAAAATTGCAAGGGAGTCCATAGTTTTTAGCGTATTTTGTAAATACCTTTATATACGTACATAAAAAGGAGTATGTTGAAAAAAAAAATGTACATACCACCTCTGAAAAATTGTTCATACCACCTATATAGTCTTACGTACTCGTATACTACATGTACATACTCCTCGTTACGCGAGATACTCCCTACGTTGTGAGATACGATATAGGGTGTAATTACACCCGGGAGTAGAAAAGAGGGTTCCTATATATATATATATATATATATATATATATATATATATATATATATATATATATATATATATATATATATATATATATATATATATATATATATATATATATATATATATATATATATATATATATATATATATATATATATATATATATATATATATACCTCCTCACTTGGGCCTTGTAGACCGAGGCCCAATAGGAGTCTATTCAGATCTCTATCCGAATTGAGCCCATATCCGAATCATATTCGAATTAGTGTTCCAACCCGTTAAGTGTGCGACCCTGTAGGTTCACGTATACTTGGTCGCGACCCAGAAACGCCTTTCCGGTCACGCTGTTAATAGCGGCCTCTAGTAAGACATATTAACCCCAAAGTATACGTAAAGATCATATCGGCTGAACCTGTAATGTTCTCATGTACGAATCCCTTTGCCTCACGATATAGATTGAGCTCAAGGCGAGACCTGTGTCATCCTCTTAATAGCTCAATCACTCTCTCGATTCCGTGATGGATTATAAACTTGTGATTGACTCCTCAATCACCTTGGCATGGCCATGCACTTTCATAATCCATTACATCGAGGGGCCCAGAGATATCTCTCCCATAAGGAGGGACAAATTCTATCTTGATCATTCACATCCCACTACATGTTTCATGGCAAACCCGAAGACTACTTTTATGACTACCCAGTTACGGAGTAGTGTTTAGTAGTCCCAAAATAAGCTACTACGCATGTTGGGAACCATGATGATCTCAAGTCTAAGGATTCTACATAAACACTACTTGAGACCAACTGATGACACATGAAATCTCTGCAGTGTCTCATGGCGGGTCTATCCAACATATGTTCACTAACACATGTCCATATTATTGATTTGGTATCACCATACCATGATCCATGAGACATGATCATCAATCAATACATATGCTGATCTTCGAATCATATTTGTTCCTCATATGATATATGATCAGGGATCATTTAGAAATAGCAATATTTTAGCATTAAGAGTCTCATGAATAAGTCACATACTCATTGATCAATAATGATAATGTCTATTTCAAGGAACAAAGTAATGCATCATAAACATAGTATGTGATATATATAACATCTCCATGTTGCCTCTAGGGCATATCACTAACACCATGTATCCAAGTATTGTTCAATACAAAAGGTACATTCTACCTTGATGTTTATATAAGTTAATACATGAACTGAAATGTCAAGCTGGCGTCACAGAATAATCTACAAAAGGGAACAAAATCAACCTAACATTGTTCTTACATCTGAACCAGATGCGCATAATATTGTTTCATGATAAAGATATTGCTACAAATTCTTACTCCTTTTCATTGATGCAGTACTGAATAAATCCATGGAAAAGGTAGCAATAATCAACAATACGCAAACACTAAGAATCTCGTATGCACTCCCACTCAAGTCATAAGCCATAGTATGCGGTAGCAAAAATAGGGTAATCAACACTGTCGGCATTCGATCCAGATAAAGACCATGTTAGATGCGTAGGAAGATAAACATATAAAGGTTAGATTGTATTAATCTCAGCCTAAAGGGCTATATAGAGAGTACATATGACACATAAGATTAAACCATAAAAACTAGAAAATACCACAAATATCCTTATATCCTTAACACCCCCTCAAATATAAGGCGTATGCAATAGCATTGTATTTTAAAGGGTTACCACTTAAATAGGGAAAATTCAAAATCGGAATCTTACGATATCGTCATAGCATGAAGCTTTTGAAAATTATGTCGAGACCAAAAGATCTCCATCCAGATTCATGCGGTAGCCCATAAAGTAGATCGAAGCTTGAGACGACAGTGGCACGGAAGGAAAGCGTGGTGGCCTTAAAAAACTCGGTGCGGCAGCTCAGAGAGAAGCGGTGGCAATATAACTTCTACAATTTGCAATAGCTCAAAGAGAAGAGCAACGGTTGTGGTCATACGAAAAGGAGAGAACCACACTCGATCCAAGAGGATGAACCATAGCTAGCAAAGCCATCGGTTGACTAACATAGAAATTTGTGGACTCGCACGGCTTTGATAAACTAAAATAAATAAATACTATGGATTTAGATGGACAAAACGGAAAACTCAAAAGAAAAAGACTCAAAGCTGTAGACACTAACAGCAGCAACATGAACATAAAAAATCAAAAGATGTAGATCCTAATAGCAGCAACATCCTTTAGCAGCTTGAAAAATACTTGAATGGTGCAGCCACAGTGTTGACCAGAGGAGAGGCTGGAGGAGGTTGCTACTATGTAGACCAGAGGAGAGCACCAGAGGCGGTGGCTGGATCTGGCCAAGGTGACGTTGGGTTGGCTGGATCTAGGCAAGGCACTGGTCAACGGCCAGAAGACTCACCAGGATCCTGCTGCAATGAGATCTGATGACTGCACGCTGGCCGAGGGGGCGATGGCCAGCAGAGTAGCTAGTGTGAATGTTTAATCATTAATTTTGAAGAAAGAGGTATGACAAACAAGGGTGTTCTTGGGGGCATCCATATTGGCTTTTGTTGATGGCTTTTGGCTTTAGCTTATGAATAGTAACAACTTGTAGAGAAACTTGTAGAGAGAGACGTTCGCGTATGATTTTGGTAAATATAAATGAAGTCAATACAGTATGTAATACAATTGTAAGTAGACTTCGTCTTAAAAAGCCATTTTGTTTGAAAGCTAGGTACTGTAGAAAAGCCATTTAATATAAAAAAACAGCTTTTAGAAGCCAACGTAAGCAGGGCCTTAAAAGCTTTATAGATCTATGATTGGTAATTTGTTTTATCTTAACGCATTTAGACCCGATATCATATTTAGTGTTTTTATGTGTGCACGTTTTCAAGCATCACCAAAAGAGTGCTATTTGATGGGCGTTAAAAGAATTCTACTATATTTAAAACATTCCTCTAGTATTGGCTTATGGTATCCTAAAGGTGCTAAGTTTGACTTAATTGGATATTCAGATTCTAATTATGCGGGTTGCAAAGTGGATAGAAAAGCATATCAGGAAGTTGTCAATTGTTAGAAAGGTCTTTAGTTTCATAGCCATCTAAGAAACAAAATTCCGTAGCCCTTTCCATCGTCAAAGCCAAATATGTCTCTGTGGGTTATTATTGTGCTCAATTGCAATAGGTGCGGCAAATATTGATGAATTATGAAATTAAATTTGATAAAATGTCTCTTTTTGTGTGATAATGATAGTGCTGTGAAAATAGCTAACAACCCGATTCAACACTCAAGAACCAAGCATATAGATATACGCCACCACTTCTTGAGAGATTATGTGAGCCAGTGAGATATAGTCATTAGCCACTGAGAGACCATGTGGAGGTGACCCCATGTGTGTGATGAGTAATTGACACATGTTCTAAAAGTTTGAGTTTGATTTGGGTGTTTCGTGCATGAGTTTCTTTTTCTGAAGCTAATGTATGATTATATTGTTTCGAGCGGTGCTATGTGATGTTTTCTTGTCTGTGATGGTTGCAAGACTTTGAAGCTCAGTCGTGGCGAGGCATGGGATGGCCGGACTAGGCACAGGCGGTGCTAAGGTCGAAAGCAGTCGGGAGATGCCGAAGACGGCAAGGCTTCGAGGTGGTTGTGAGGCTTGGACAACAAGAAAAGAGGAAGCTTCCAGGAAGTTGCAGGAGTGGCATTTTGGAGAATACGCAAGGCTGCAAGAGGAAGTGGATCTTGTTGAGGCTATTGGGTAAAGTGCAGGAGTTAGTTGGTGTTATTGGGAAAGGAAGCAGTAAACCTGGTATCTAGAGGCTATAAATAGATGCTAGAACTCAGGTGCATGTATGGGGGTCTCTTCTTTTTCTAGAAGAGTAGTTGGTTCTGGCAAAAGTCTGGTTTTCTTGTTTGACCTGCGTGAGTTCTTGATTTCCTTGTGTGTGTTGCTCAGGATGTAAGATTGGGGATGAATTGGCTGTAGACAACTCTATGTAATCATTCATCTCTATGAATCCATTTTGAGAAAACTTGAGCTTGAGCTGTTATGATTTTCTTGCATTTCTTTCTTTGCGCGAGCTCTGCTTTCAGTTCTACTCTCTGCTCCTCTCTGCATCCTTGGTTTTGAGTTGATTTCTTGATGAAACAGATATAGAATCTTTTTGCTCAGAACTGGGGTTCTTCATTAAAGCCATTTGGCTAGCCTATACCCGAGAGCAAGAAATTCAAGAGCAGTTTTCATCCCAAGAAATTGATTGCTTTTCTTCCTCTGTTTTGCCCAATTCTAGGGTTTACTATTTCCACAAACAGAGGAGTCTTGTTTCTTGGTGATTTCGTTTGAGGAGATTCTTTTCTTTTGTGTTCTTGCCTTCAGAGGTTGTGCTCCTGCACCTCGTGAAGTCTTGCATCCAAAAAGATTCATGAATCTAAAGTTCGCCAAGAAAATTGAATCTTGCAGCTTCCTCTGTACTCTGATATGTTGTTGGGCGAAAATTTCGATTATTGGTTAGCTTCTCTGATTTCCAGTGGAACATTGATTTTATCCAAGCGATTCTATTGTTATCAAGATGATTCTTAATCTCTTGATCACAGAAAATAGATTAGAGTGTTCAGTCTCTCTCTTAGGACTGCTACTGCTCTCATTTTCATTTGGTTCTTCTCTGAAAGTCTGAAAACAGTGTCTCATCCTTTTCGATCTGTTGTTCCGAATATGTCTCTCTGAGGTGGTTCTGCTATTTTAATTTGAAGTTTGTTTAGTTGATCTGAGAAGCACAATAGTTGTGCATCCATTTCTCTGTTCTATCCTATCTTCCGGTATCTACTGTTTGTGCAATTTTCGGTCAGCAGGTTTCTGCGCTTGTTTCTTGAATCAGACCCCGGCCTCCAATCAGACTGGACTCTCCACTGCTGTCAGACCGGTTGTTTACCAGCGTCAGACTGTTGTGCCCTAGTAGTCAGATCGGTGCAACACCGGCGGTCAGACCGGCACAATACTGGTGGTCAGACTGGTGCAACACTGGTGTTCAGACTGGCGCAGTACTTGCAGTCAGACCGGTTTCTGGTTGCTGCTCTCTGAGCCTTTTAATTTCTTTGTCTTTTTTCATGTCTGATCTGTGTTGATCTCTAGTAAGCTTGAATCTTCTTTCTTCATAGCTTTTGTAGCTATCGGAGAAGAAATTTAGAGTGGATATTTGGGACGATTTTGAGGGCACCATTCACCCCCCCCCCTTTGACATTTCCGATCCTACAGCCACATTCGGATCAAAGACCAATTAGCAGATATTTGCACCAAACCATTAGATAAAAACCGCTTTTCTAAGTTGAGGAATGAGTTAAATTTCATAGACTATTCAAATGTTGCTTGAAGCTTTTGAAAACAATATTTTCAAATTATTTTCAATTCCTTCTCAAAAATCTCTATATTTATAAAAACTATGTTCTTGAATGTTACTTGGCTTGATTAATGCATAATGATCCTGAAAATAACTTATTTGAGTGTAAAACTAGGAATCATTTACATAATTCCCAAAATCCCTAATTCTATCCTTGAAGTTCCAAAAAAAATCAGAACTACTGCTCACCGGTAGTTCCGACTTTAAAATTGCGGTACTGCCACGATGGTTGGTGGTCGCATTAACTATTGACCCACGACCTTAACCTCTCCCTCTTCTCTCCCAAGCGGTCATTCTGCTCTCGTCCTCCATACTCTCTTTCCCTAAAAAACTTCTCAACATCCCCTCTTAAGATCTCTTGGTTTTCTTGAGATCTTTTCAATACCTGTTGATTGCTTGGTGCCAAAGGGTTCTATCCTTCAAAAGTCAAGGTAAAAGCTCCTCTCAATCTCCTCTTTTACCTTGCTCTCAAACCCTAGGTCAAAAATAGGTTTATAAAGAATGTGAATGATTTAGTGTGTTTATCTTGGGCAAACGGTTAAACCTAGTACTTTGCAATGCATATGCATCTATTCCATCGATTCAATCCATGAGAAACACTAGAAAAATCAAACATTGCCTTGCCCTAGAACTTGTTTAGTGAAAGCGACACTACCGCTCATCACATGCAGTACTACCGTAGTGTGGTTATGCCAGCCATTGAATGGCAGTACTACTGCAATCTGGTACTACCGTCCTATGCATGTCGGTACTATTGATTGCTGACAAGTTAGCCAGTTCATTCTATTCAACTCTGAACCTATTTTGGATGAACTCTAACTATTCATTGTGATCTTTTCTATCTTGTTTGAAGATACCTCAAACAAAGAATGCCATACACAAGCATTATGGCACTTCAGGATCTCAAGTGGGTGCTTCTACCCAAATCCCATCTACTCCTCAACTGCCTTTAGTTCAAGCTCCAGCCCAACTCACTGAAAGGCAATCCATAGGTAGCTCAGAAGGTTAGAGAAGATAGAGGCAAGGTTGTAGCTCCAAAGTCTGAAACTGAAACTGAACGTGAGGAGAGCTCAGGAGGATTCTAATGAAGAGATGAAAGAACTTGAGGAGCAACCAATTAACATGAGGACGATCACTAGTGATGAATACATTATCCTACGTCAACCAAATCAGTTTGTGCAACCAAGGATATCTACAAATCTGAGGTTTCACACTATGTAGGACCGAAATGGCAACAGAGAGGGGTGAATGGTGCCTTCAATACCGCCCCAAGTATTCACACACAAATCTTCTTCTCCGATAGCTATAGCAGCTATAAAGATAGAAGAAATTCGTTCACTAGAAGCTGAAAATAATTTTGCCGATTGACCGAAGGCTGAACAAAACAGACACTACAGATCAAATCCCAGCCTGTAGAACCAAGAAACACAGCCAAACTGAAAATAGTGTTTGGCTGACATGGACTGAACCTCTGAAAGAAACACAGCCGAACTGAAAAACAGATTGCTAGCCAATAAAAATTTGTCCAAAGAAGAGACAATAACTAATCAAAGCCGAAAAATGGAATGAAGAGACTTTACTAATCTGGCCGAAAGCAAAACCTAAAACGAAAAGTAGCAGCCACTCTAAAGAAAACCGAAAATGATGGACAAGATGTTTGTCGGCATAGTAATTACTGGACAAGGCAGAGAACAGAACAGAAAGCCGATCAAATGCTACTCTTCTTAGGAAAAATGAATGGGACTTCACTCTAGACATCAGCTTGGTCTTAGGAAACAAGGTAATACAAATCTAGAGCAATTTGACTGAAACTGAACAGAGACAGAGCATGAAGCCGAAACATAAAATCCTGAACAGAGAATGAGGCCAAGATTCAAAAAACTTGCAATTCTCAAACTCTTTGATCATGAGTCATCAGATTTTAGCAGGGGATGACCTCACCACCAGGAAACACAAGCCTATTTCAACTTTTCTACGGAGACAAAAAAAGAACGACAGATGCTCTACCTCCAAACCCTAGAAGTTTGAGAACAGAGGAAGAGCTGCAAAGGTCATTTGAGAAGAAAACTAAGATTGATATCTTCTCTCTCGGGACATAGCTGGCCAAGATGGCCTGGTGAATCAATCCCAGTTTAGAGACAGAGAAAGATCTGCAGCTTCTCAAATATGAACTCCAAACAACAACCAAGAGGCAAAGAACAGAGATGAAAGAGCAAAGCAAAACACAGGAAAGAACAAAACAGAACAGCTCAGACACGAGATTTCTTGAAATCGATACAGAGACATGAATGATTATATATGATGGAGTTTACATCCAGTTCATGCTATCTCTCACAGAGATCAACACACGCAAATGAAAACAAGAACTCTATCTCCAAAACACAACTCACAACATAAGAGAAATAGAAGAACCCACACACATGGAGAGAAAAACCCTAAACACTCTCTCTTTCTCTCAAGTTGCACTAGAGAGCACCCTCTCTATTTATAGCCTCCACTACCGGGTTTGCACCTTGCCCTTTACCTAATAGCTTCAACAACTTCTGCGCTTTACCCATTAACTCGAACCGAATCCGCTTCTGCAAGCCTGACTCAATTTTACCGAATTGCCCCTCACGCTCCTTCCCGGAAGTTTCCTCTTTTCTTGCTATCCACGCCTCGCAACCACTTCGAGTCCTCGCCGTCTTCGGCACATCCCAACCGCTCCGACCTCAGCACCGCCTGTGCCTAGTCCAGTCATCCCGTACCTCTCCACAACTTCGCCTCAAAGTCCTGCAGCCATCACAAACAAGAAAACATGACATAGCACCGCTCGAGATAATGTAATTACACAATTGCATTAGAGAGAGTACTTAAGCACGAAATAGCCCAAACTGGTCGAAAGGAAGAATAAGCGTTCTAAGCACGTTCGACCAAGTTCGACCAGGTCCGACCGAAACCGACTGCACCACGCAACGACTTGGCACGAACTACACAAATCAAACTCAAACTTTTCAGAACACGCGTCAATTACTCATGACACACACGGGGTCATCTCCACATGGTCTCTCAATCTCCCCCTTGATGAGTATATTGACAAACACAGAAAAAGCATAAAGTCTATGAGGGCCGAGTCAGGCAGGTATGAGAAAGTCTATGCCAGATCTGCACTATTGATTCCTACCTGGACGGAGTATTATGATGCAAATGTTAGATATGTCCCAGGCAAGCTGGCCAGTCTTCTTCCTCTTCCCAGCATAATCAACAGAATCATCAACCACACAATTCTCCCTAAGAGTGGGAATTTTGATGCCATCAGAGGACACGCTTGGAACATAATTGATAACATTATGCATGGCAGGAAGTTTGATGTGGTAGACATCATCATTCGAGAAATTGCTTCTTCTAAAAATGATCGGATTAATGGAATATATTATGCACAATATATCATGGCTTTGATCATTCGGAAGACCAGATATCATGGAAGTAGGGGAGCCACCCATAAGCCATACAAGCCACGAGAGGGTCCTCTTATCGCCGCGGCAGCTCCTCCCTTAGCTCAATAAGAAGAAGATGCATTAGAAGAAGAACAAGTATCCTTAACGCAGATCTACTCTGCTGTTCTCTGGATTCAGGATAATTAGTTGGAGACCAATGCAACACTTGCTTCTCTTGATGAGAGGGTCACTTCCATTGAGCGCAGCTTGGCGAATCTACCTTCCCCCATACTGCCGTGACGCTCACCACAGGAGTAGCCCTTTTTGGTATTTTGATGCCAATGAGGGAGAAGTAATAGAAAAAGCGCCAATGGGGAGAAGCAAAGAAGATGAAGGTCTATCTGAGTCTGTTATATATTATATGTATCTCTGAACTTGTTATGTGATATTGTCCTTTTGAATGAACTTGTGATAAAGTTTGTCATAGCAATTATGTTATGTATTATGTGGACATGTTATATAATGTGTTGAACTTGGTAATGTGGTTATGTTAATTTCTGTGAATTGCAATCTTTATCTTGTTCAATTTGATTATGGTTTTGTCAATTTCTCTCAAGTTCAACAAACAAAAGAAGCTCTGCTAAAATTTTCAAAAAAACTCTACATGTGCTTGCAAAACAACTTCTCAAATCTACATGCACATGTTTAGGGGAGCCTTCTTTGAAATGACTTTAAAAGCAAATAGTTCTCTAAACTCTTCTTGAGCTCTTTGCAAAAATTACTTGCTTTTTTAAAAGTTGCAACAAGAATATACAACTAGTTTTTTCAACAAGTGGTATATTCAAAATTCTATCTCTTACTCATATTGGTTGGGTTGTCATCAATTACCAAAAAGGAGAGATTTAAAGCATTTAGGCCCCTAAAAATTATTTTGGAAATTAGTGACAATATATGGATATGGGACTAACATTTATCAAGTGTTTGAAAGGTTTAGTCCCGATGATGAATGAGACAGCCTGGAGATGCATGCCAAGGGTTAACTTAAAGATCAATATGGCCCAAGACAAAGGTATCAATAGCCTTGAATTTTTCTATTTTTACCGGTCTCAGGAGAAAAGGTTAGAAGACCAAATTTTAGGTTAGATAATGTACTATTAAAAGGGATCATGGGTAGTATCTAGAAAGAAAATTCTTGTGCTATTTGGATCAACTAAGGATCATGCATGCATTTGAGTTAACTTTTCTAAAGCAAATTGTGCATTGATAGGAAAAACGGTAGTACCGGTGTGTAAATGGAGGAGTACTGCTTAGCGGTATAAACACATTCTGAAATCGAAACTATCGCACTTCGGTTAAACAAAAAATTAGTTGGTGGTACATAAATTCCAAAGAAACACTTTTTAAAGCATTTTTGCCCTTCTGGAAACAGTAGCACCGCACTCCGATAGTATCGAAGTTTGTATGGAGGTATGTTATTTCTAGAGAGGGTCGCTTTTGCTCTTTGGAAAAACAGTAGTATCGTTCCATGAAAATGGTACTACCAAAGATCGGAACTAACACACTTATAACAGCGGCAGTACCGTGCCGCAAATATAACAACTAGTTCAAAAACATTAAATATGCCTGTTATAACCATTACTGTGCAGGTGTGGTAGGACCAACCGATGAACAGTGGTACTACCGTATTTGCTGAAAATTTCAGGAATTGACCTCAAACAGTCAAGTTTTTGGTGAGGAGTATAAATACCCCTCCATCAACCCAAGGACAAATAGAGAACACTTCATTGAATTTCCTTGAGCTTGTAGCACACTTTTCCAACACCTCAATTACTCCATTTGCATTCATTTGAGGTGGTTGAGACATTCAAGTGCATACATCCCATTTAGTTGATCCTTGGCACTTGAAATCCATCTAGCGAAGGCCGTGGTTTGTTACTCTTGGTGTTTGTCAGTACCTAGATGGCTTGGTGGGAGTTTGCACGGTGATCTCTTTAAGAAGATTACGAGAGACATGGCGCCTATTGTAAGTGGCTCGGTGTTTGCCATCTCTGGAGTGGAGGAAGAACAACCACTAGTGGAATCAAGGAGCAAGGCTTAATTCGTGGAGCAGGTCCAATTCGTTTGGGTTTACCTCAACGTGGACTAGTGAAGACCGGAAAGTCTTTGATATCACGTCAAAACATCGCGTGTCTCCATTTGGTTATTTCTTTGTCTGTACTATTCTGCATTTATATTTCTAGCAATTGCAATTGTCTTATCTTATTGAACTAGAAACATATTTGTAGGGACTTAGCTTGTGGTGCTTTAGCATTCCTAGAATTGTTCTAGAAATATTGCTTGGCTCTTAATATGTAGAAATTAGTTTTAGAAAGCAAGACATTTTAGAACCTCCTATTTATCTCTCTCTAGTCAGTTATCCTTGATCCTATAGCTTGGAAGCTTCGTCAAGGGCATTTTAAAAAAGGTTCAAAATCAAACTTAAGGCCTACACCAAAATCAGAGCACAGGGAGACGCTAGAGAAGTGGTTTAGGGTTAGGCTTGGGTCGTGTGTGTTTAGTGGATCAAACACTCGGGTGTGAGTGGGTTAATTTTTGTAAATGCTTTAAAAAGCGTATATGTGAGTGAAAAACCTGATATTGTGGGGTTTACAGGTTTCTCCAATCCTTAGTGGGTCTAGATCCACTAAAAGGCTGGTTAGCCTATATGATGGAGGGGAGGAGAGCTAGAGTTTGCAAGGAAATGTGTTAAGAGATCTAACCTTAGGCTA
Organism: Dendrocalamus latiflorus; assembly: GCA_017311315.1. Classification (NCBI taxonomy): domain Eukaryota; kingdom Viridiplantae; phylum Streptophyta; class Magnoliopsida; order Poales; family Poaceae; genus Dendrocalamus; species Dendrocalamus latiflorus. The sequence goes on along the minus strand of CM029653.1, from coordinate 15,846,543 downwards.
GTTCTGTGAGAAGTTTTATCAAATAAGAACCCAAAAAGATCAAAATTTTAATACGTGTATATATGCACAGTATTCAGGCCTCCAAGAACTACGTGCCCGATTGTGGACAATGAATTGATATTGAACTTGAAGATTTATCTTTGACTTTTGAAGGTAACATAGTTAACACACAATCGTTATGATAGCATCGAACATAGTTAATACACAATCGTTATGATAGCATCGAAGTTAGCACTATGTATGCTGCTATCTTTTGACAACCATATGCCATTTTCTGTCCAATGATGTTTCATTACATAGATGAGAACATGACAATCCACATATTGATGTTTGACATTGGTGCATCCAATAGTTCGACAAAAGGCGCACATAAGTAGCAACATACTCACAGTCTAAGAACAAAAATATACTTCCATAGGTTCAAGTTAGGATGAACTGCTCTAGCAAAACTGGCAAGCTATTCATATAATTTGAGAACTAAACTATTTACTCAGACTAAGCTTAAGATGAGTTTCTCAACTAAGTTTTGCAAATCCTACATGTCCTTTTCCAATACATCTACTAAAACAGAAGGGCAATATTTTTTGAGATTTGCATGATATTGGGTTGCCACCGAAGCATCCATCCTATCTGAAGAGGCGATAAATTCAATGCAAACATACTTAGCCTATCATAGTTATGCTGATCAGCTAAAGCCAACGTATTTGCCATGGTCTCCACATCAATATTGCAGGCAAGGATGTTTTGACATATCAACTTCAGCCTATCCATGGCATTTCTATCAGCAGCGACAAGTAAATGCCGGATCATTTCAATGTAATCATCTCCCTCGATATCATCCATGTCAGGCAATGAATCAGTAGGCTGAAAACAGGACCCTGAAAACAACAGGTTGCTTGTCCTCGATTGTTACGCACCCTGTCCTCTCCCTCGTCTACCCGTAGAACTCCGCCTTGAAGATAGGAGATCGTGTGGCAATGGCAAGCACAATCTTGTGCACAGGGAAAGTATCTCCAACACAGGAAGTCACATCCGCTCCCTCCAACAACAACAACAACTTGCCATAATGCGCCAATAAATGAAAGTCTGAATGCGGCACTTCAATTCCACCCCCCCCCCCCCCCCCCCCCCCCCCCCCCCTTCTCGTGGATTTGAATGTTACGCTCTCTCCTTTTCAACTTATAATTTATAACTTCTTACAAATAAATAAATAGGATAATTTTTTCCAGTAACATATCAGGATAACTTTTTTGAAGCTGCTTATCGTCATTCAATTTGTTTGCACAAGCGCTCACGCTAGAATCAAAAGCCTTCAGCCGTAGCCAGAAAAAACTCACCCATGACCTTTAGCTTCTTTACTCAAGTTTACTTAGTTTTAACTAAGGGAAACAATTTTTGTTTGGAAAACTTTCGGACCCCTCTGAGAAAGCTGATTTCGGAAATTTCAGAATTTGTTTGGAAAAATTTGGTCAAAATATTCAAAAATACAATTTGAATTTAAAATTACAAAATATTCAAAAATTACCTAATCCAGTGAACTATCGACCATGGCCATGATGGACTTGTGCTACCTCAGCTTGTTCGCGAGGTGCAGGGGAAGGAAGAGGCGGAAGCGACGGCTTCTAGTCAGAGGTAGCAGTTGCATCAGATGAGAAGAAGCGGTGTTGGGGCGGGAGTCATGGGATGGGGATTGGGGCACAGGGAGGTGGAGAGGGGAGAGGAGGACTGAAAAACTCCAAAATTTCAACCCCAAAATTTTTTTGTGATTTTTGCTGCATTTTTGGGTGAATTCTTGGAGACTTTCCCTTTTTGGAAAGCCCTCCGAAAATCCGCTTTCCTTTTCTGGAGCTGCCGCTTTCTTCTTTGCTTGGCGCCTTTGCTCTTTCCCGCCTCCCTCATTCCCTGGCGCCCCTTCCTTCCCTCTCCGCTGGCGCCCTCCCTCTCTCCGTTTTCTCCCTCCCTCGCGCGCCCCTGCGCCCGCGCCCAGCCGTGGACGCCGCCTCCCTCCCCGTCTCTCTCTTTCCCCGGCGCCTTTCCCGTTCTCCCTCTCCCGTTGGCGCCGCGCTCTCTCCCCGCCTTCTCCCCGCGCACGCGCGCTAGCGTTGCGCGCTGCGCCGCCCAGCTCCACCCTCCGCGCCCGCGCACCCCGACAGCCCGGTCCGAAGCTGACCGCACCCCTATGCCTTGCGTCACCTCGCTCCTGCCCTGGTCCCGCCTGCCAGTGGCCGCCGCCTCCCCTCCCTGCGCGCGGACGCGCCTCGCTCGTGTCCGCCGCTCACCTGCTCCCATCGCCCGTCGCTCATATTAATGTCTGGCAGCGCCCTGTCTCTGCCCATTGCGCGGAAAAGACTCGCCACCAGCTCCCCGTCCTCTGTTGACTCCGCGCCGCGCCCATTCCTTCTCCCCGAAGGTTTCCCTCTCCTCTCCGCTCGGTATAAAAACCGCCCCTCTGCCCCTTCACGCTCCTTTGCTTTTCGAGTCTCCCCACCACTGTCAAACACCTCCTGCCACTCCAAAGAACACCCCAAAGCGGCCGATTGAATCCCCATTGCTTCGAGCTCCGCCGCCATCTCCCTCTGCGCCGGCGACCCCCAAAAGGCAATCTCCTTCCTCCCTTCTCCATTCTTCGATTCCATTCGCCCAGAGCACCTCTGTTGTATCCTCATTGCCTTGATGTTTGCCTCTGGACAGGAGAAGCCCCGTGGAGCGCAGTCGTCGAGGCTCCCCGCCGGCCGAATCGCCTCTCCCGTGGCCAGCTTCCCAGAGGATCTCCCAGCTGGCACCGATTCTACCGTTGTGATCCCCACGCCTTGAAGACCGTAAAAACCCCTCCCATCTCGCCGGAGAGCCACCGGTGAGCTTTTGCGCCGCCATGAACCCGAGTTCTCCCCTTCAGCCACTAGCCGCCATCAGTGACTCTCCTTCCTCCCCGACCCCCAAAATGGAACCCCCACACCTCAAGCTACCCACTGGTACCCTTCGTTGTCGTCGGGGACCATCGCCGTCGCTGGTGAGCGGAGGCGCTCACGTCCCTACCTCTCGGCCGAGCCAACAGCCGGAGGTAGAAGACGACCTCCTCCCGGGGACGTGGCCTTATCCCCACCGCTCACCCCTCCCGTTGTCGTCTAATTCAGAGCGTCGGATGGCCACCCTTCTTCCACCGTCTGATCCCGCTTGACTCCCTCCTCATCCGTCGGATTCGCCCCCCATACCGCTTCACCCCACCCATCCCGACCGTCTGCCCAGGCCGCGCGTCGCTCATTCTAGAAGCGTAAGCGCGCGGGAGTGGGTCGAGCCCGGCCTGCTTCGCCCCGAGCGCGCGCACGCATGTGGGTGGGCCGTGCTGGCTGTCGGCCTCGCAGGCTGCACAGTGCGGGCTGCACTGTAGCCATGGGGCCGGCCTGTTACTGTTCCAACCATTTTCCAATGACTTTTCCAATTTTCAGAAATCCGAAAAATCCAAATAAATCCTAAAAAATCACAGAAAATCCAAAAAATCCCCAAATTTCACCACTTTGCTCCATTTGATGTCCTAAACCCATTTTTGGCCTCCACTTCCACAAATTCATCCCAGATAAATTTCTGAAATTCCCCATTTGAGGATTTATGCATTTTACTACTTTTTAATAGATTATTTTCCTCGCTTGATTAGGCTCAAGCCGGATTTATATTATCTTCTATGTTTGCGCTAGTTTCGGAGATCCCGGAAGCTCAGGTGCAGGCTCAAGATCCAGACGTTTCTTCGTTCGAGCTAGCTGAGACCATCCGGATTCACGGCAAGTCACAAGTCCTTGACCATGTTGTATCCCATGCCATCTAATTATGTTATTATGCTATTTGCATTGAGCTAGTTCTGAAATGTTAGTTCAAAGTAAAATAAAATGTTTAGAATGACATGTTATGTAGTTAATCCTACCACCGATAAATGCCATGTTAAACTTGTAGCCATGCCTTTGTAACCCTAGAAATATTTATCTGTTAATCTAGATAACTGTAGGTTATTATTATCATGCAAGTTGTTACACTAATAAGGTTGTGGCTACGGGCCAATAGAATTTGGAAAACCCGACTCTAGGGCAGGGTGGTATGGGACACCGTGCCCTAGGGCGAAGATTGTCGGCATGCGCAAGTTAGGGTAAGGGGGTTGTGGTGCGTCGCAAGGCGTTCATTCGCCCACCTCTTACCCTAGGTTGCAGGTCGCGGACTTGGCAGGGGTTGCGGATCCCTAGGGGAAAATATAAGGACCACACCCTTACGCCGAGCAAATGACATAGTGATCGCTCAACCACAGGAGTTGACTTGTCAACACTGGTTTAGTAGCTGCTCAACTCGATTGAAACTCTACGGGTGTTGAGAAGTAGGTGATTGTGTATCAAGGTTAGGCAGGCCGTGCTGCGGGTGCCTAACAACGGTAGAGTTCACTTGAAGCGGACGTTTGTTTTCTCTCTTTTCGTGTGTGTGTGAGCCAGACCCGAGTGGATTCTACCGGGTAGAGCCTATATAAAGAGTTGAGCAGTGAAACGACCTGGCTTTCTTAACCCGGACGCGGAAGTTAAGAAATCGTGTGGGTAAAGCTGAGCAAACTCTGCAGAGTCAAAATAATGGTATTCGAATACGCCGTGCTCCCGGTTAATGGAGCTATGTCACTTGGGTGATTCCAGCAGTGAAGCTTAAGTAGATTTGTACATGCTTTAACTTGTTCAGTTGGTTAATTAACCTTTCATGAAAACCCCTGAGATCTTGACTAGTTTTGGGTCCGTTTTATCAAAATGTTTGCAAATAAAACTGCATCCACTCAAAGTTAATAAACCAAGTATACTCCTTTCCTTTGTTGATCCGTGCAAGTAGTAAGTTAGGGTTTCCCTTGTGATTTGCTGAGTACGGGGTTGGAGTACTCAGGCTTGCAAAATGCCACAGGTACCAGAAGAAAAGAAGGTAAATCAAGATTTTGTGTTAAGAAGGTCTCCCCGTCGAGGACGTCCCGAAGGATCTCTTCTTCGATGAGGACCCGTGGCTTTAGGTCTTCGCCGCGCTCAAGCGGATCTTGGAGTCTTGTGTAATGTAATTATACTTTGGGCTTGCACGCCCCGCTGTTGAAAGCTGGATGTTAATCCTTATGCAAAATATATGCTGTACTTTTGTTGTAAGCATGCAATGGTATACTCTTGCGCGACACTCCATAACTGTTCATGAGTGAATAGTTGCGGGGTGCCGTGTCCGTACGCGCCCCTGGAAACGGGGGCGTTACAAGGAGGCGGCGGTGGGGGAGGAGGTGGAGCGGCGGAGGAGCACGGTAGCGATGGTGGAGGAGGCCATGGGTTTGGTCGGCTTAGGAGGAGGTGGTCGGCGGCATGGGGGTGGTAGGAGGAAGGAAGAAGGGGAGGGGAGACGCGGCGCACAAGAGGCGGCTCCGATGGGGAGGTTAATGCACGTGAGAGAGAGGTGGGTGGTGGGTTGGGCCGAAAAATTCAAAGCGGTTCAAATTTTTCACTGGATTAGACATTTTTCGGGGTGGACGAGAAAACTGAATTTCGACAAATTTCATGAAATTCAGTCTGAAATTGTTTTTCCTGGTTTCAACCTTAGGTGCAGTGAGGCAAACCAACCCCTGAAGCTAGAGTTGAAGACTCTTGGTTCTTTTCGGGACAACGTGTAGACTGGCCGCCCGGAAGCCGAGCATACAAATCTCAGTTGATGGGACGCCCACACATCGACATTCTTGCTCTTGAGTACGAGATGGACTGTTGCGTGATCTTTGCAAGCCTCGGTGGCTCCGTCGGGGTAGAAGCGGCGGGCCGACGGTGAAGGTGGCCGACACGACAAACTTGCCGACACCCATCCCTTCTTGAGGCTGTACCCGACGAACTCGAAGACGTGAATTCCCTGCTCCGCCTCCATGGTGCATCTCGACACCGTCTTCTTAGATTCAGACGCCATCCTCCCTGCAGCCAAGATCCCAAGAAATAGTCAGAATAGGTACTGGGGATGCCGGGGGGGGGGCGCTCAGCAAGCGAGAGGAAAACCAGCCAGAGGTATTTTCGTCAGCTTAGCTTGGGTCGGGGTCGGGGAAAAAGGAGGAAAGGTGCGGAAATTTTTGTACGGATAACCCATTTTTTATTCAAAAATACAGAAATATACCCGCGACAAAATTTTTTACACAAATAGGCTCCAGTCGCCCAACCATTGGGCGACTAGAGCCTGTCGCCCAACCAAAAAACGACACGATTGCAGTCGCCGAACCAACAAGCGACCGCAGCTAGCCGCCCTCCCATTGGGCGACTCGCATGCAGTCGCTCTATGGTAGGGCGACTGCATGGTGCCCCCGAAAGATTTTGTGAATTTTGTAGTTTAAACTGGTAAAAAATGTGGTACAGTTGTAATAAAAGTTTATGTTTATTGGATGTATAAGTTGCGTAAAAAATTTTAGAAACTTTTTTTTTCGAAAGATTGACCGTAGAACTATCGCCACATACACTGTTAAGTGATATACGTTGAGAATTCAAGGACGAGAACTAGTATTTAATATTTGTTACATGACTTGATATAGAAATAATTTTCTATACGAAAAGAAGAGATAATAGCATTGTTTGAATTTAAATGAACTTTATAATATAACGCAGTAACATGCCGCGTATTTATCCATTACATGCATGACATACACCCCTCACTCCCCACCCTAAGGTGCTCCGTCACCGCGCCCGTGTCCTCCCATACGGCCCCACTTGGCCGTCCTCCGGTGCAACGGATTACGAGGCGGGTGACGAGGGTCCGAAAAAGTAAAACGAGCAGGTGGGTTTCGCACCCGCGGCTGCGCCGGTGGAGTCAGCTGCACCTCTGGCTGTGTGGCCTCCGGTGCACCGGGGAGGCCACTGCCGGAGAGAACCTCCGGTGCTGCGTCGGAGGACGGCCCAGGCCAGTCCTCGAAAAACTGGTCCACCTCGATGTGGCCCGGGGAGAAGCGTCCCTGCTGCTGGTAAGGACCTGCAATAGTAATATCGTTAGTTCATTGCATGTCGTCTTAGGATAAAAACAAGATCGGACGATGCGTACCCGTAGATGGTGCCATGAAATCATCCGTGTGGAAGCCGGGGATGTACGTAGGAGGCCGTGACCAAGCAGAACTCCCTGGCTGCTCCGGGGGAGGTGGACGTGTCCACGTACTACCTCCGGAGTAGTGCCACGCTGGTCGGGGTGGCACTGGTGGTCGGGGTGCACTGGACGTAGGTGTGGAGACCACCGGTAGCCTCGTGCAGGACAGTAGGCTGACGATACGTCTACACCCGGCCTGCATCCGTCGCGCAAAGCTGACGGCCTCCTCGCGGGTCAACTCCCCACCTGTGCCCCACCTCTGCACTAGTGCGAAGGACTCCGACCACATCGCAACACCAACGTCAGCTTGAACAAAAAGACATAGAATGGTCCATCATCGAAACGATATTGCCATTTGAGAATTTTTGAAATTACAAGTTACGTACCGCGATGTGAGCGTCGCGTGCGAAGTGCGCAGGGTATGCGTCTGTCGGTGCGGCGACGTGTGGGGCAGGTGGGTCAACGACATGTACCAGCCTGGTACGAGTCCGCGCCTGGTACCAGATGAGGTACTCCGCGTAGTCGGCTATGTCGTATGGCCGGTCCTCCTCCACGCGGTCATCCAACGCACCCTCCCACTGCGCAATCCAGGGCTGCATCCTCCTGGACCAGTCCGTGCCTTTTTTGACGCCCTTCGTGTTGTGCCTGTTTATGGAACCATTACGTAATGTAAGTACTTGCGATCACAATAGTAAGTACGTACAAAAATATCAGAAGCGATCACTCACGCGTGCATGCGCGGCGGAATCGGCGGCCCGACTGGTACAGGAAGTGCCTGCCGCAGCCCAAACTGCCGCATGACTCGCTGCGGTGCGTAGTCCTCAACGTAGATGCCGTACACGAGCTTCTGGCGGGTTAGCCAGAAAGCCTGGTCACGCCAGCACAGTGCAGACAGCCCGCCAGGCGCACGGGCCTGCACTGCCTCCTCTACGTAAGGCTCCCAGCACACATCGGAGTCTGCGAGGCGGTCGAACTGCTCCACGAAGGGGTGGTACCCCCGCGTGACCTGCACGTGCGCGAACTGTACCTGCAAGAAAGGCAAATTGTTTAGTACGACGATCGTTAATAAGTTGACTATGATAAAATAAAACTCACCCGTCGACGACACCAAATAGAACCCATTGTCGGCCGGTCGATGTCTCCCCCCGGGTACATCTCGGCCCCGTAGGGACCCATGTTGTCTAGTACAGGTCGTCCGAGACTGAAGCGCTCGAACGACTACAACTGCAGCAGCCGGGGACATCCCGTGAGGATCGAGTTCGCCTTAATCCTCGTGCACGCATCGCACAGGCCGCGGTACGTCGCGGCAAGTGCGGCCGATCCCCAGCTGATCTGGTCGGCCTCGCCGTCGGCAATCGCCCTCGCATAAGCGATAAGGCGCGCGTCAACGGTGTTGCCGTGGCTGGTGGTGAAGAGCACCCAACCAAACAGCCACAGCACGTAAGCCTCCAGGTGGCGCGCGACCTGGTAATCGTCAGCATCTGCAACCATGCGCTCAACCGGAATGCGAACAAGTTCTTATTAGTATGTAATTACACAAATAAGAGTTTCGAAGACGCGATCGACTTGAAACACCACGTACCCGGTACTGTGCCAGCCACCTCAGCGTCGGTCCATGCTTCTGCCTCTCGTCGAAGATGTGGTGACCGGCCGGTGGAAGGACCCCCTGGAATCTGCCGAGCAGGTCCTCGCGCCACTCGGCGGGAGCCTCCGGTAGGAAGGCAGCGTCTCCCGCGACCGGAAGGCCAAGGAGTAGGGACACGTCCTGCAGGGTCGGCGCCATCTCCCCGACTGGTAGGTGGAAAGTGTGCGTCTCGGGCCGCCAACGGTCCACCAAAGCCGTCAGCAGGGAACGGTCGAACGGGAAGCATCGTGATCGCTCCACGACCGGCTCGTCCCCCTCCCCGGCCAAGGCACCTCCATCCTCATCCGTGGCCTGCACCATCCGGGCAAGAGGGAGAAGTCCGGCATCCCGCAGCCTGCAAATAAAGTGAAGGTCAGCATGAAATGTTCTTATGGTAATACTAAAACGTTGGCGTAGTGCAAACCTGGCAGTCCAACGGGGGTCGAGTCCCCAGGCCACACGAGGTGTGCGTGTCCGGACCACTCCCAGCTCAGTCGGCTCGTCCGTGCTCCCCGGTGGCGGCGCACGACGGGAAGCGCAGTGCACGCGGTCCACGTGCTCGTCCAACAGCGGGTACCGCCAGCCACCCGTCATAACTGCAAAATTATCTAAATGTAAATTTGTACACTACATTTTCTACAATAATACATGAAAAATAGTATACAAAATTTCGACACAACAATTTTCTACATTTAAATTTTCTTCATTTAAATTTTGTTAACTGCATCTACATTTGAATGATCTACAATAAATTTCTAAAGTAAAATTTCCACAATAATGCATTACAAATATTATACAAAAAAACTATATTTTTCTACATTTAAATTTGTACATCTAAATTTGTAAACTTAAATTTAATGTTCTAAACTAAATATCTAAACTAAATATCTAAACTAATTTTCTAAACTGAATATCTAAACTAAATATCTAAACTAAATATCTAAACTAAATTTCTAAACTAAATATCTAAACTAAATTTAATGTTCTAAACTAAATTTTCTAAACTAAATATCTAAACTAATTTTCTAAACTAAATATCTAAACTAAATATCTAAACTAAATATCTAAACTAATTTTCTGAACTAAATATCTAAACTAAATTTCTAAAACTAATTTTCTAAACTAAATTTTGTAAACTAAATATCTCAACTAAATATCTAAACTAAATTTGTAAACTAAATATCTACACTAAATTTTCTAAACTAAATTTATCTAAACAAATTTTCTAAAATAAATTTTCTAAAATTACAAAAATACCTGCAAATCCCGCGGCTTCTTCTCCTCTCTCTCTCTCTCTCCTTCTCTTCTTCCCTCTCCTCCCCCCCTCCTTCTCTTCTGCCCTCTCCTTCTCTTCTTCCCTCTCCTCCCCCTCTCCTTCTCTTCTTCCCCTCTCCTCCCCCTCTTCCTTCCTCTCTTCTGCTTCTCTCTTTCTCGCGCGGCCGAGTAGATTGGCGAGCAGGCGTGGGGAAGAAAAAAGGCGGCCGTCGGGCTGTATTCACATGCAGTCGCCCCCCGGTTGGGCAACTCGCTCTCTGTCGCCCAACGGGAGGGCGATTGCATTTTAATTGCCCAACGGGGAGGCGATACCATTAAATCGCCCAACGGTTACCAGATATTTCATGAGTCGCTTTTTGGTTGGGCGACAAGCTCCAGTCGCCCAATGGTTGGGCGACTGGAGCCTATTTGTGTAAAAAATTTTGTCGCGGGTATATTTCTGTATTTTCTAATAAAAAATGGGTTATCCGTACAAAAATTTCGAAAGGTGCGAAGATGTTAGAAATAACGAGATGTGGCAAATCCTCAAGAATTTTAATGGTACGGGGTCAAATCCTCAGTGATGTTGGAAAGAATAGGGTGACAAAGCAAACGAAACAGCAGATGAGAGTAACTAAGAAGCGAAGAGGAAGATGGCAGAGAAGAAGACTTGCTTGGAGCAACAGATCAGGAGGTGAAGTCGCTAGGTGATCAACTACAAGAGATAGATATACATTGAAATTTTTGTACGGATAACCTTTTTTTATTCGGAAATACAGAAATATACCCGCGGTTTCATTTTTTACAAAAATAGCCTCGAGTCGCCCAATGGGGAAGCGACTCGAGAATTTCGCCCACCCGAAGAGCGACAAGAAGCTATGTCGCTTCACGGGAAAGCGACATCAGGGAGTCGCTTCCTCACTGGGCGATTTAACGAAGTCGCCCAATGGCTGGGCGACTTGTAATGCGGTCGCCCAGTAGGTAGGCGACTTCATTCAGTCCCCCTGAAATTTGTATAGTTTTGGCAATTTTGTAGTTTGAAACAGAGAAAAAATCTGGTATAGTTGTAATAAAAGTTTATGTGCACTGTATGTTGTAGATGCACAAAAAAAATTCGAAATATTTTTTTAAAAATGATTGACCGTAGAACGATAGATACATAGAGTGGTAAGTGATATTTTGATGTTGCTGAGAAATAGTTTACGGAGAGAACCGGTATGACTTGCTATCTGAATCATTGAGTGCGAACATGCTAGATAATAAGCTTATGTCAATAGAAATAAACTTCATAATACAGTTGGGAGTAACATGCCGCGTACATTGTTATTACATGCACAACATATAGCATGATATGCGACCAAGAGCAACTCCGACAGTACTACCTTAGGGAATAAAACTTGCTGGGTCTATTACATTTGGTCTACTGGGTGTAGCGTGGTTGTTTCCCCTTGTTCTCGCCTTGAAGATGGCTCCGCTGCATCCTTGTTCCGGTCACTCTTGGTCTTGAGAGCTGCCTCACGAGCTTGAAGCTCTTCCTCCTGACGCTTGATGGCTGCTTCACGCAGACTTAACTGCTCCCGCCTCCTTTGCAGCTCATCCTCCTTGCCCTTCAGACGGATTTGGTCCACCCTCACGCGGCGCTCTTGCTCATGCCGCATCTGTCGTTCCACCTCGCGAGCCTGAGTCATCTTGACAAAGTATTGTCCTTTGTTTTCCACCTCCACTGCCCGGTTATGTGGCCATGTCGGCGACACCCGATCCACCCATTCGATGAACCTGCAAGCCTATGTGTGGCGTGGTAAATGTCATGGATCAAGTTGAAAAACGATAACGAGAAACAAATGATTAAGTTGTCGTCGTTACCATGAAATCGTCATCCAGGTTTGGACACTTGAAGAACCTACGGCCGTATTTGGCTCTCTCTTCTTGATCCGTCCAGACTCCCAACATCGTCCTAAAGCCGCAGCGGCACTTCGGGCGCTCATGCCACTCCGGCACTCCAAATGGGTCGGACCTCCAGGAAGACATTGTTGTGTAGTAGTATTGTGAATGCTTGAGGAGGAGATGTGGTATGGAAGACATAGGAGGCCTTTATGTAGGCAGGTTATCTGGTGCAGTGGGCATAGTCCATGGAGAGGAGGTCGTATGAATATTTTCGCTTTTTCAGGATTCCAGTTTAGCAATAAATGTCCCTATGTAGGCTTTTCAGAGCCTGTAGTCTGTATTTCTGAAACAACAAGCAAAGGTGACATGAAAACTCACTGGAAAGGATACATGCCTATGACGTGAACACTCACTGTAAAAGCTACAGCCTACGCCCCTATTTTGTTGGTTTCTGTAGCGACAGGCCTGGCATATCACTACGACAGGCCAGGGTAGCAATAAATGTCCCTATGAAGGCTTTTCAGATCGTAGCCTTTATGTAGGCAGTTTAGCTGGCATGTGTTGTAATCTGACTGAGCAAAGCTACCCCGTTTTCTCATATCACTGCGTAAAGCTGGCATGTGTTGTCATCTCACCGAGTAAAGCTGAGCGCTTTTGTCATGTCTCTGGGCAAAGCATCCCTCTTTTGTCCCGCCATTCGATATAAATAGCACGGTTGAGGTCCTATGAAGTTGTAGCCAGAAAACCCTGTAAATCGAACAAAGAAGTACCTTCTATTTCGTGGTGGAACATACCATGGCGGAAGATGAGGGGCCAGTCGGATATGGGTCACCGTTATGTGGGTACTTTATGGGACCGAATAATGGACTTGGAGTACCGAATGGAGACTCTCAATGAGGAGAACAATGAGCTCCGCCAACAGATGCAACGCGAGAGGGGAAACGAGGAGGTTGTCAACATAGGAAGCTCGTACGATCCGACATGTTGCTGTGCAAACCCAAGTTGCATATGTGCGTGCCACTACCACGATGGCCAGCCCCGTCCGAGGCGTCCACTTCAGCAGTTCTCCATGTGGGTGCCACGAGGCTCATTTGGCATATAAGCAACCATGTGTATGGTTGTACCGTAGTATGTACGAGGGTCGATCGAAATAATGTGCAATGTTGTTAAGCATGTCATGAATTGATTGTCTTGTGCACGAGCCACAAAAGTATCTCATTTTAACAAACAGCAAATACATGTACTAAATAAGTACATAACCAAGTACATTACAGAAAAGTCATGTAACTACTGATCAGGACATGCATCGTCTAGTTGTGTGCCCCTCCTGACCGCATCGACCACAACGTGCACCCGGTGTTCCAGCTTGTGATTCATCCATGTCATTCCTAATACGTCGGCTCTGTCGCCGACCCTTCCCACCCTTCAACATGTTAACATCCGGAACCCAGGTCCTCGATGCAATGTCCAAAGTGGCGAAGTTTCCCACCACCCTGAACCCTCGGAGCTCCCCCACACCAAGCCTGCAGTACCCTCCCCTTAAAGAAGAACTCGGACATGAAGTTCGAAGGATCCATACCCACGGTCCCGCATGCAGCGAGGACATGAGAGCATGGTTTGTGTAACAACTTAAGCTTGTTGCACGTGCAGCTAGGTTCATTTCCATGATATGCAAGACATACCTCGTGGGTAACAAGTGAACGAGCCGTCCCAAATCCGGCTCTATCACGGAGTATCACCTCAAAACGATGCTCCCTGTTGCCCATGACCTGCACTGTGTGCAACTGACCCTTTTGTGCCTTCATCTCCATGTAAGCAGTAATTTTTGCCGAATACAGAGCTCCGGGATTGGCCGCATGAAGTGCGGCACTCGCGTGCCTCTCCCTGAAGTACCGGATTGTGCTGTGAAGAACACCTTCCACGATGGCGACAAGGGGCTGAGAACGGAGACCCCTTAGAACCCAATTGTACACCTCGGCAAGGTTAGTTGTCATTATTTCGTACCTTGCGCCATCCGTGTCGTGCAACAGCGACCACTTCTCCAACGGTTCCCCCTCGATCCACTGCGTGAAGCACCTGATGTTTCGTGAGCTCCTTCTTCTTGGACCACTTGGGTTAGGCGCATCGATTGGCGGCAAGCATTGTGGTTGTGCCGCCCCAGGAGTGACCGGCTCCTTGCTCCTCTCTTCGACGTTCTTCCTAGTGTGCTCATCCAACAACCTCCACAAAGCATCAAATTTCCTCTGTTGGTTCTGCCTAGCCAGCCTCTTGAATAGCTTCATAAAAGATTATTTCGGGAATTGCTTGAAAAAGTTTGCCGCTAGGTGACGACTGCACCACCGGTTCCTCATGTCCGGCCAAGGAAAGGGCTCCTCGGGGTCTTCTTGAAGTTTTCTTATTGCCTTGATAATACCGGCGTGGCGATCATGGATTACGCACACACCAAGCCGAGTGGCTACAACCCCAGCCCTCACATGTCTGAGAAACCACAGCCAGCTCTCGTAATTCTCACTCTCCACAAATGCAATGGCCAGCGGTAATATTTGATTGTTACCGTCAATGCCTATGGCCGTCAGGATCTGCCCCTTGTATTTGCCTGTCAAGAAGGTCCCGTCAATTGAGATCACTGGCAGCATGTGCCTGAATGCTTCGATACTAGCACCAAATGCAAACATTGCTCTCTGCAACACCGCATACCCTGGCGGACTAATGGACGGCTTCTCGTGGAGGGCGATGTACGTGCCCGGGTTCCTTTCCTGCAGGACATTGAGCATACGAGGAAGGTTGTCGTACGCCGCCTCGAAAGTGCCAAAACGTTTTTCCAACGCCTTCTGCTTGGCCCGCCATGCCTTCGCGTAGCTAATCTTATACTTGAATTTATTCTCAATAGCTACCACAATATGCGTGGCTGCCATGTCCTTCTTCTGCACTATCTCCCCATACATGACATTGGCAATAAATCCGGACGTCAGGTTACGATGTCTGGACAAGACAGTGTTTAGAATGCAGGAGTGCGGCTCAACCTTGGACACAATCCAATGAGTCTCATACTTAGGTTTACGGGCGTGCACCCGCCAAGGGCAACCAGTCTGCTCGCACATCACAGTGTACTGCTCCTGGCTTGATTTGACGACGCGAAATGTCCGCTGCATTGAAAGGGCCCAAAACTTGATGGCATCCTGCAGCGCTTCCTTGTCAGCAAACATAGCATGCAACCGAACCTTTGTCTCATGGTACTCCCATTGTGATTCATGCTCATCATGTGCGGAAAGACCCTCCGCATTAAACCGGTTCCATTCCTGGGGATAGGAACTTCATCCTCATCGGAACTGTCCTCGTCATCGTCCTCTACAGCTTCCTCTTCATCCCACGCCCTCTCGTCATCAGAGTCCATCTGCTGCACAATGTACTCGTTATACTCTCCTTCATCGGCTTGCCCAGTTGGCTCTCTATGGCTTGACGGCTGTAACTCTCCTTCATGTACCGCATCGGCTTCATGACGAGCAACTTCATCATGTCCGCCAACATGCGGCCCGCCCGAGCTGCTAGCACCTTCCACAACAACGGCTATTGCACGAGCTTCCTCAGCTGCTTGTACTGAGCACGGTTGCACAAGCAGCACACACTCGTATCCACGACGCCGGCACCCTAGCACAAAGCCCTTCCATGTGGCAGAGCGCACTAATGTCTTCAACTCCCATCTGATGTCCGTGGGAGACCGGCTCCAAAGCCCTTGCACGACGACGCTGTACACCTCGGGGTTCAACGAAAAACTCCGGGTCAGCCAAAGCTGCACATCTCCCATTCGAGCATTCTCGTCATCCGGAAGTACGAGAGTGACTTGCGGAAAATCGCTCAAATCCACACCATTCGGACCTTCACGAATGGTTCCAGCTCCGTAATACACTCTCAATGTAGTGGACATTGATGATGTCGGCCTGCATATATATTTCAATTTTGCGACATGTAAAATAATATCGCACAATACTAAACTTCCTATACCATACTACAAATTGCATACCAAATATTTTCTACAATAATATTTCCATACTAACACGGTACTAATTATTCTACATCTATAATTTTTATTAACACCAACATTTCATATAAATAATAATGCAAATACAACATAATCCAAAAAAAAATACCTGGATCCAAATTGATGGAATAGCTTCTACTCCTCCTTCCTCCCTCACCTCCTCCTCTCCTTCTCCTCCTCTTCCCCTCCTTCCTCTCCTTCTCCTCTTCTTCCCCTCCTTCCTCTCTTCTCCCCCTTGTTTCTTTTCCTTCTTCCTCTTCTCTGTGCGCTGAATGTATTTGCTCAATAAGTGAAAAAGGTGGTTGGTAGTGGGAGCCGGCTGGCAGGCCGCCTTAACTCCCCCTGTGTCGCCCTAGCGTTGGGCGACTGCATTGCAGTCGCCCAACCGTACAGCGACTTATATTAAGTCGCCCAACGTATAGGCGACAGCGCTGATTCGCCCAACGGTTCGCAGATTCCTTAAATGTCGCTCTTCGGGTGGGCGAAATTCTCGAGTCGCTTCCCCATTGGGCGACTCGAGGCTATTTTTGTAAAAAATGAAACCGCGGGTATATTTCTGTATTTCCGAATAAAAAAAGGTTATCCGTACAAAAATTTCGATATACATTGATGTGGAAGCAAGGTTGTTTCCATCTTCGAGTTCCCCGCCGGTGGGGTCCAGATCTCGTGGCAGAGACGCCACCACCGGTGATCGACGACGGGGAGGAAGGAGTAGGCCCCACCTTCACTCCAGTCTACGGGGAGAATGGAGGTGGTGGGGCTGAGCCGTCCCGAGGATTCGCCGACAGCAATGGCAGAGGTCGCCGGCCAACTTCGCAGATTCGTTGGAAGACCTTCAGCCTTGGATGACAGAATAGCATCCAGCGGACGTCCACGAATTAGCATAATCTAATGCCTTTGTGCCCAACGCTGGGAGCCGCCGCTGACCTTGCTCTTGATGAGGCCCTCGACGTGATCATGAGATCTTAAATCCCATCAGGAAGCTATATGAATCCGTTTATGTGAATAAAAAAGAGTATTGCAAAAACGCCATTTATTCTGGTCCAGTGTTCAGGATCCAACTCCAGCCATAAGCCCTAACATTGTTAATCATGTGCATTCACAGAGACACCATCCACACGGCAAGCCAACACAAATTCTGCGTGTTACCCATAATACACGATCACAGAGAGCTAGGTGTTTCCTCAGCTAAATGGCCTTCTGGAAGCAGCAACTGGTGAGACTTGTGGATCAACATAGTGCCATCTTCATATGTTTCAGAATAAACTGCTGAAGCCAGTACTTACTAAACACATGATGGGCTTGATGATATAGCAATTTATATGGAAATCCTTTATTTTGCACATGCGTTGTATAATGTACACCGCCAAACCAAGCTGTTGAAACCTTTCTAATCCTTTTTTATCAATATTTATTATAACGAACCAAATTTAAGTTAAAACTCATGTAAGCCTCTCTTTCTGATGTTTCTATCATAAATCTTGTATAGGGGCTGAAAATTTACTAGGTGTTCTGTGCTATGGATGGATTTTCCATTATATAGCGTATTTATCAAGTCTGGAAACTGCATATAAAAATTTCTTTCCTCCAAAATCATGCATTTCATTAGAAGAAACAATTAAATTGGGATTGCTACTTTCCCATCATTGTTAATATGTAGCACCTACATTTTGTTATTTGCTGATTGATACCATGTAGTTTGGTGATATAACTCAACCGAGCATCAACACACAAAATTACTAGCATACCTGAATAACTGAGATAGGCAAAATCCTGCATTCCAGGTGGAGTAATTAAACCAAGATACATGAATTTTAAGTTCTACGGAACAAACTTCTTTCGCACAGGGGGGAACAAAATTCAGAGCAAGGACCCTAATAATTTAGAACAGAACATATGAAGATGTTTTCTCATATGAATTCTAAAAGTCACAAATTTAATACGCAGATAAATTCACAGCATACAAGCCTCCAAGAATTATGTGCCAGATTGTACATGAAGACTTATCTTATGATTCTGGAGGTAACATAATTAACACTATGTTAGTTGCTATTTATCCTGCTATGTTCCCTCATCAACATGCTGCTTTTATCCAACATTGTTTCATTATAACAGATGAGATCATGACAGCTTCATATATTAATGCCCGACTATTTGTGCGCCCGATATATAGTTTGGCAAAAGGTGCACACAAAAAGAACAGAAGGCATTCACAATATAAGAACTAACTTAATCATCCAAAGGTTCAGGTTATGACAAGCTACTCTAGGCAAAGAGGCAGGCTATTCATATATTTAAAGAACTAAACTAACTACTCATAGACCAAGTTTAGGATGAGCTACTCATCTATGTTTTGCGCAGCCTACTTGTCCTCTCCAATACATCTACTAAGACAGAAGGGCAAGTCCTTTTAAGATTCTTGTAACCTTGGGTTGCCACCAGAGCATCCATCTCATCTGAAGAGGCAATGAACTCGATGCAAACATCTTTAAGACTGGCACAGTTATGCTGCTCAGCTAAAGCCAATGTAGTTGCCACATTTTCAACATCAAGATAGTCAGCAAGAGTGCTTTGACACAACAACTTGAGCCTGTCCATGGCATATCTGTCTGCAGCCACAAGTAAATGCCGGGTCATTTCACTGTATTCATCATCATCAAGATCATCCATGCCAGGCAACCAATCATTGTAGATGAAATGCAGCAGGGCCCTGAAAACATCAGGTTGGATATCTTCAATGGTTATGCGTCGTGCCCTACGCTCCTTCATCTGTCCATAGAGCTCTGCCTTGAAGACAGGCGACCTTGCGGCTAGCACGATCTTGTGTGCAGCAAAAGTCTCTCCTTTTACATCGAAAGTCACATCTGCTCCCTCCTCCTCCAACAACAACTTGCCAAAATGATCTGATAAGTCTGATGATGGCACTTCGATTTCAAAGCCCCCTGTGGTTTTGGAAAGCTGCGATTCCTTGATGACAGTAAGGGCACATTCAATCGTCAGGCAATCATCCTTAATGTAACCTGATGCTTCTAGCTCCAGCACATCTCTTTGTAAGAATGCTGCAAGGCCAAAACAACTACCAATGCAAGACTCGAACACTGTCGGGGTTGCAGCAAACAAAATACTCTTTGGCAACCCGGTAACCTGGTTAACTAATCTGAGGTCGTAGGACGCCCGCACCACGGCGTCGCCGCTCATGAGCTCGAGATAGACCGACACGTACTTTTCGTAACTCTTGGTAGCTCCATCGGGGTAGAAGCGGATGGCCCAGTCGTAGCCGCCGACGTTGAAGGTTCCTGAGCGGATGAATTCACCAACGCCGATGCCCTTCTTGAGGCTGTACCCAACGATCTCGAACGCGTGCGTGCCCTGCGCCTTCTCCGTGGTGTACCTGGACGTCGTCTTCTTGGATTCGGACCCCATTCTTGGATCCGTGGTGTACCTGCGACCAAGATTCGAATGACTGATATCAGAACAGGTCGGGATCGGATGAAATGAGGGGAAAAGAAACAGGAAGAAGCGAGAGATATGAGGAGGTGGAGGGGAACCTTGGATGCGGAGGGGAGAAGGTGATCGGCGGCGGCGAAGAAGGGGGGTGAGAGCGATGAAGGCGAGGGGACTTTCTTGGGGATGGTGGTGAGAAGGCGAGGCGACGGTTCCTTCCGCTGTATCCTGATCGATGGATATCGTTTCGTGTATCTCGGTTAAACCCTACCGGCCAACTCCTCGCTGACGGTGGGCCATTCGTCCGCATTATGGTTTCTGGGTGGAAACGGATCGGATACGGTCGAATAGTCTCAAATACGAATATGAATCCATATTTTTAAAACGAATACGAATACGAATTCGAATATTATCAAATACGGATACGAATATTCTTGAATACGGATACGGATATTTTTGAATACGGATTTTCTCGGATACGAATATCGGATAAAACGGATTCCTAGCGATTTTGCCGATTTTTCACCGGTTTTTGACCAGTTACCGATTTTAAACCACCTAAATTCAAATTTTGAATCACAAAATTTGTACGGATTTTTCATGGGTTCTAGAAACTAATCGAATACGGATACGAATACGAATGCTCTCAAATACGGAAACGAGTGTTCTCGAATACGAATACGAATATTTTCGAATACGGATTTTGCTTACCACATTCATGTTTTCTCGGATACGAATATCGGATAAAACGAATTATCTGTTACCGTTTTCCACCCCTAGTTTCTCTCTTTAAATTCCCGTGGATTATCTAAACATTTTTTTCTTGAACTATTCCTCTATTTTTCTTTAATGCATGATTGCACTTGCCTTCGGTTTGGAGCGAGGAAGTGAGGGACGAGGCACACATTCGGTTTTGCCCAATCCGCAAGAAGCCGTTATAGTACCTTCCAGAAGCGGTTTACATAGAGACAGAAGCCAGTACATTTAATTTGGCTTTTAGCTTTTAAAAGCCAAAAGACAAAAACTGAAGCTGTTTTGAATGGACCTTAAATCCTTCGCAGCTCCAAAAGCTAGAGAAGCCAGTTAACACTAGCTTCACAACTGTTGTAGAATTCAAGCTCAAGTTAGGCTTCGGAGCCAGAGCATTTGTCATGGGAGCTCCAACTTCTGCCCAAAATCTAAGAGCCATAGCCTAATCAAAGGCCTCTTAGAACGAAGGAATTCGGTGGAATTATGTAGAAATTATTACATTTAATTTTTTTTCCTTTTTTTAATCCATGCCGTAACTCCGAGCTTAATGTGACAACTTACCGTGATTGACGCACTACGACCCTGCTCTAGCGATGGTGACACAGCCATTGCCCATTGGCGCTCCCTAGCAATACTAGGGCGAAGCAAACCAAATCCACCGCACCCAAAGGATGCTTGGTATTGTTATCTTGTGTATAAGAGATTAGTTAGTGTTTTAAACAAAGAGGGAATATAATAAGAGTAAAAGAGATAGAAGGTCGTAAATTCTGGATATATAAGAGAAAGTTAATGTAAAAGAGGGTACGAGGAAAGGCGATTAAATTCACATGCATGCCTTATATGTAAGATAAGATTGAAAATCTTACATACCTTGTATTTTGAAATGGAATGTCGTAGGATTCTTCTCTCATGGCTCTACAAGCTAGAGAAGTCAGTGAACACTAGCTTCAGAGTCCTTTCTTTTAGATGACCTTCACAGTCTTAGTAGAATTCAAGCTAAGCTAAATCTTGGCTCGAGCATTTGTCCTGGGAGCCCCAGATTATTCGTTGAATTATGTGCAAATTACTAGACTGTTATATGCCAAACGGCCCCTTAGAATAAAGGAGTTTCGTTGAATGTTGTCACATTTTCTTATAATCCCGTCAGGAAGCTATGAAATCGTTTATGTGCAGGCAGTAAATGAAACATCATACATTTTGGTGCAACGTTCAGGGTCCAATCCAAGTAACAGAGCTAACCTATGTTAATGGATGGGCATCCTGCATCCAAATCCAATCCAAGTACTGTTCAAGACAAAAAGATACATTCTACCTTCATGTTTATACAGGTTAATACATGAACTGAAAATGTCAAGATGGCGTCACAGAATAATCTACAAAAGGGAACAAAATCAACCTAACATCGTTCTTACGTCCAAACCAGATGCACACTCTATAGCAATATAGCAAGAAATTCAGTACAAGGACTGGATTTTGCACAATATAGTAATATAGCATAGTTATCAGGCCATAAAAACTGCAGATATTCACTGATTGGTACCGTGTATTTTGGTGATGTAACTCAACTAAGTATCAACTCACAATTACTACTTACTAGCATCAACGAATAACTGGATAATGCACACTTTTACATGCCGTATGTCATGTATAAGATAGGATATACAGGACAAGAGGAATGACTTGTGTGCATTTTACTCTGCTAGGTGAAGCAGTCAAAACATGATACATGCCTTTTGCCAAGTTAAAATTTACGTCTTATTATGCTTATTTCAATGCTTAACATCGAAGTTCAGAAAATATCAAGAAAGCTGGTAGTCTCACTTTTTAGGTTAGAGGACAATGTTTACTGTGAGTATGGACCTTTGAGTTTTCTGTTCAACGAAAAATTGAAGACATTTTGGAGGAGTGAAAATTTGGAATTTGCAGATTTTTCTCGACAACCTGTACAAATAGATGGTTTTAGAAATTTTGAGTCATGGAGTGATTTGGTAACCTAATTCAGAGGTTATAGGTTGCACAAGACATGTCAATACTAATATGAGTCAAGTTGTGAAAGAACTTATGTTCAAAAATGATTTCTTTGTCTTTGGATGTGCATGATCGCTTGGAATCAACCATGGTCAACAACAAGGATCAGGCCCCACCTCAAAACTCCACTTGAGCACATCGTAATCTATAAAACAATTGTAAATAAGTTCCAAATCTGGGCCCTAGACCTTGTATCAGTTTGAACTTAATTGGAGAGTTGTAGTGGGATGTTCCCCCACTCTCACGGGCATGCCCCCATGTCCCTAGCACCACAAAAACTACCAGGGATGCCACTTTTAGGGTTTAGACTTATTTAGATTGATTTTCGTTCAAAAAACATCAGTTGTGTACTTATGTCGACTAGACCAATTAAAGCAACTTCAGGCATTTCCATTGTTCTTGTATTTCATTCACAAATTTAGATCACGCTTATTTCTTTCTTACTTGATTCTCAATTATTTGCAGGAAAGATCATTCATGTTGGTCATGGTTGATAATAACAAGGGTGTGGTGTAGTGATTATAGGACGAACTTAGTCGTTTTGGTCAAGTAGCCTCATCATTAATGTCATATCAAACAATCATAGTTATCGTTATCATCGAAAGATCAGGCCAAATCTCCTCATCAGTTGGTATCAAAGATTGGCGAGAGTTTACTATCTTTCATAGTTAGATTGCTTAATTCCGAAAGTCCAGAAAGAGGCAAAAAAAATTATTATAGCATTAGACCACCTTTTTGTCCAAGAACAATTACGCCATTGCATCTTGAGAGACCATGTGGATGTGACCCCATGTTTGTGATGAGTAATTGACGCGTGATCGAGAAAGTTTGAGTTTGATTTGAGTGGTTCGAGCCAAGTCGTTGCACGGTGTAGTCGACTGTGGTCGGACTTGGTCCAATGCGGTCGAATGAGCTTTGGACGCCTGTTTTCTTTTCGACCAATCGTTGGGCTATTTTGGGTATGAGCATTTAATTCTAATACGACTTTGTGTTATCTGTATCTCGAGTTGTGCTATGTAACGTGTTTCTTGTCTGTGTTGGCTGTAGGACTTTGAGACGGAGTTGTGGCGAGGCACGGGTTGACCGGACTAGGCACAGGCGATGCTGATGTTGGAGTGGTTGGGATGTGCCGAAGACGGCGAGGACTCGAAGTGGTTGCGAGGCTTGGACTGCAAGGAATGAGGAAGCTTCCCAGAAGGTGCAGGAGGGACGTTTTGGCAAATACGCAAAGCTGCACAAAAGGAAGCGGATGCGGTTCGGGTTAATGGATAAAGCGCAGAGTTGGTGGAGTTATCGGGTAAAGTGCAAATGTGAACCCAGTAGTGGAGGCTATAAATAGAGAGGGTGTTCTCTAATAGTCTTGGAGAGTTTCCTAATTGTTTTCTCTCCATGTCTATGTGAGTTGTGAGGAGAATAGGATGCAGTAGTGATCTTGTTTCCTTTTGTGTGTGTTCATCTCTCTTGAGGATTTGGGTTGAGAAGGATGTAGAACAACTCTTTGTAATCGTGTATGTCTCTATATCAATCGAAGAAATCATGTTTTTGAGATGTCTTGAGTAGCTTTGCTTTTTCGTTTTTGTTCTTTGTGCTTTGTTTCAGTTTCTTGTTTCCTCTTTCAGTTTTGCTTTTCAGTGTTTTTTAGTCTGCAGGGTGTGAGTCTTACAGTCAGGCTCTTCTAGAAGTATTTACCCAATCTTGCGTGAGATAATTTTCTTTTGGTTGAAATCTTGTCGGTCTTCTTTTCTCTGAAGAAATCGTGAGTCAATCTGCAGACCGAGCTCCTGTATTTAATGTGTCGAGTGTTCTTCTTCGAACTGTACACCCAGTTTTCAGTTGGCTTTTACTGTTCTCTTTGAAGATGTCCGACATACCATTTCATCTCTACTTTTTGCTCAAGTGACATTTTTGGGTGCTACTCTCGGCTGCTAGTTTAGGAACCAGTCCAACCGATTTTAAAAACTGCAGTCTGGCTAGTTGATTGCTTGCAGTTCAGTTCTTCTCTATATCATTTCCTTTTCGACAAGGAGTTCTACATCATGTTATCTTCTCGCCTCTGTTTTCTAGTGTCTGTGTTCAGGACTGCTTTCTTCTCCTTTTGGTTCTCTTTTTGCTTTTCTGTTGGTGTCGAGAGTTGGGTAGCTTTGCTGTAGTACTTCTTTCATTTCGGTGATAGCAAAGTATTTGCTGTAGAACTGTTTTTCCTTGCAGGTCAACCACTATTTTCAGCTGTTAACTATTTTCGGCCAGACCATATACTGTTTCGGCAGGAAAATCAGCATACCCCTTCTCTGCTTTCTCTATTTCTTGTCGTTTCTGCTCTTCATTCCACTTCAGAGTTTCGGCGAGATTTGTAAAGCTTCTTTAGTCTGTTGTTTTTGGTAGTTTTCGGCTAGTAATCTATGATTGCAGTTCTCTCTGTTAATTTCCAGTGAACAGAGTTTGTTTTCTTTAGTCTACTCTTTTTATTTCTGGTTTTGTCTTCTCTTTTCTTTTAGTTTTTACCTTTTAGTTTGCACTCATTTGCTTCGGAGTCTCCAGTCTATTTTCAGATTACAGTTTTTGTCTCCTATCTACTGCTTGCCGATTGTTCTCTTCCTTGCTTGTTAGTCTAAGCTTACCTTTCAGTGAAGCATTTTCAATCTCTGAGCAAGTGTGTTTTTATGGCTTTCAATCCTTCTAGTGTTTGGGAAATTGATTTAAATCTCTAGTGAGCGTTCATTTCCTCTCTTCGTAGCTTTTATAGCTATCGGAGAGTAGAAAAATCGTGTGGATACTCGGGGTATTTTTTAAAGGGCTCCATTCACCCCCCCCTCTGTCGCCGTTTCCGATCCTTCACATCTTTCTTTTTAGTAATTTATATTGTTGAGTTTGTGTTGCATTGTCGTGTCATGTTGCTGGTCTTAGCTGAAGTCGGTGTGTAGCCCATCTCCTGTGTCCCTGCCACAGCCACCAATTTGCCCTGCCACCACTATTGTGGCACTCTAGCACCTTGCCACCACTACACCTCGCACTACCGTGACAGCCAAAGTCCCTGCCGTGGCAAACCCTAACAAAGGTTGATTTCAGTTTGTGACAAAAAAAACAAACTGTCGGGCATGAAGATTGGGCACATAGCGCAAACATAGAGCGGGCGCGACGGGTGCGGCCAGTGGCACGAGAAGGCGCGCAATGCAAGGGGAAGAAGAGAGAGAGTGGGAGCAGGGGAGGGCCTTGGCGAGGTCAGCGCCTTGCTAGCAACGCTGTTGGCACACAAGGACGGGAGGCGGCACACACTATTGTGGCACAGGGATGCGCAACGCTATGGTGTTCACGGTGGGAGTGGGCCAAGGGCATGCACGGCATAGCTGGCACGCTCGCAAAGCGCACATGGCGAGGGGAGGAGTGGCATAGGCCAACTTGGGCCAGGCCAGAGGCCAGATGGGCCAAGGAGGGAGGACGGATTGAGCTTGGCCCAAGCAAGGATTTGTGTTTGAAAATTTTTGAAATTTGGTTTTGAATTTTGAGTTTGAACTTCAATTTGAATTCAAGTTGCAAATTTTATTCAAGCACTTTTGAGCTCCCCAAAATGGGATGTTACATTCATAGTACATGAACATCGATGGCAGAGAACCAGCAGCCTCCATTTTTGCTAGAAAAATATGGATACCTGGGTCATGTGGTCATGCTCAAACCCTTATTTCATCCATCATACTAGCTATAACTAACAGCAAAAAAAAAAGTAAAGCACTATCCATAAACATCGTCTCAAGGTTAGAAATTCTGCTTTGCAGAACATTTTTGTTATCCTTTTGTACCATACACGGTGAATAGAGAATACAATCCCTTTTACACATATCTTTTGTGTGTAAGGATAAGTGACCAAATTTGGCATGAGTGCCAAAGTTTGACATAAGTGGAAAATTTGCAGGAAAAAAGAACCCAGAAAAACTAAGAAAATGAAAATAATACAATCCTAAAAGAATTATACCCGTGGGGTAACAATAGCCTAATAGTACTGCGGCAGAAGCCAACTCCTCCCCTGTTTCTATACCCAGTTAGTGTAAATAAATTTGCTCCTCCAGCGATGTACAAAAGAATTCTGAAACACTGAATATTTCCAATAATGTGTAGGTTTTCCCGTGAGAACTCAAAAAATCGTGTAATTGGAGAATAAGTTCATGAGATTGTTTAAAGCTTCAGGATAGAACTTCCTGGCAAACAAGTAGCATGGTCTCTTTAGTCCATTCCACAAGCAAGGCCTCTGCAAGAGCTCTTTCTGCATTCCAGAACAAGAAGAAAACAAGTGCATAATGTTTAGTATTTTCCCCATAATTTGATTATTATACATATCAGCGATGCATCTACATGGGTTTGAAGCGAAAGGACAATTTGATGCTGATGCAAGAAGACAGCCTAACTTTCTTTTAAGACCAAACACTATGTGAACAGAGGTCATTAGATATCACCCATATATATATGATGTATGATGTAAAAAAAAATGATATTTTAATTTGCACATGGAGGTTAACGGTAGGGACATCGGACTGCATAGTGTAGTATTTTACCATGCCACTCATACAGTTTTCTGCGTAGATTTTGCAATGGGCAATAGCATTACCATCTACTCTAATTTAGCGTGCATCATAAACTCAAAGTACCATGTGAAATGTTTCATAAATTGGAAGTAAAATCATAAGTGTGATTTTGCACATGAAACCAAATTGCTCAGCGCAGAGAGAGAGAGAGAGAGAGAGAGAGAGAGAGAGAGAGAGAGAGAGAGAGAGAGAACGCTCTTATTTAATGTGCTCATGAACTCGTTAAGTACCCAGTGATATTTGGGGTACATTAAGGGCAAACTAAGAGAGGGAGGAGGGACCTTTTCATCGCTTGTGACATGGTAGCTCACGTCAATCGACTGCAGCAAGACTTAAGTTAGAGTTATCACATGGAAAAAAAGTAAAGTTCATCTGAAAGCACATTAAGATGTCCCAAAATAAAGGTAAACATACTGTCATATTCTTCAGGAGTTCATAAGTGACATCCTTAGCTCGGAAAGATCTGGGATGCCACTTTCCTTCAGACCAATCAACATAAGTCACAGACCAATTAGCAATTCCAGCAGGATCCATCATCTGGTTGATACAAATGAGAGCTCTTGAATTCAGCAGATATTAAAGAGACTGATAGATTTACTACTACAACAACAAAGTCTTTTATCCAAATAAGTTAGGATAGATTAGAAATGAAATCTCCTTAAGGTCAAAGAAATGAAAGCCTTATAATAAAACCTACAAAATTAAAACCCTAAGCCTTACATTCTGCCATTTGAATTGAGAGACTAAAACACCGCCCCTAAACCTTGTTCTTATGTTATGTTTTCCGTACGTAGATCACTAACTTCTATGTGCTCAAAATAGAAAATGTCATTGTGTACCGAACTACTTACATGGAATAGTGTTGGCAAGTAATGCTCATCTGCATAGCAATTGCGACCCTCTTCCATTCCTGGCTGCAAAGAGAGCATAAAGCACTATCAGATATGTTTTATGCAGAGAACGGTGCTGTACACAGAACACAGTAGTACCCAATTTGGAATTTTGAAACAGTAAGTTAGTAGACCTAAAAGTGAACTGTGAGCTAGAATGAAGTGCATTCTCTGAGTCCTACAAACCAATTTTATGAAAGAACACAATTAATAAACTCCAAAGGTACTGTTGATGTCTAAGTCTACACCCTATGCTGCGCAGACTACCAAAAGATGGATTTGATTACCTTGCAGTAATGCCTGAATTTTTTATAATAAAGACTATCTGCAGTCACCACCATTGCATGTTGCCGCTTGATTGAGAACCACTGTAATGTTCAGAAATTGCGTTGGAAACAGTTTAAACACATGTCATGCATTGAGTGCATTCAAAATGTATAACATAAAAACATCTTTCAAGTTGAAACTAAAATTGGGGATCATTATTTGAAACGGGAAGGATTCTTATCAACAAAGAGCCATGCTTTATAGCCCATCGATTGGCTCATAATCTGAAGTTTGAAACCTTCAAGAGAACATGATAAACTCACCTGTGAACCCTTCCTGAATTCAGTCTCTCGAACCTCAGGCAACATATTTTTCGAGTATCTAAAAGCTCCATGTGGCCCAGGATCATCAAAGCTGGCCAAGGACATAAACAAAAATGTAAGCAAGAGGAAAAAAATCATAATTGTAAATAAGTTGATTATACGAGATTTGCGACAGTGGCCTAGTGTATATGAATCAAGGCAATATACTTAAGAAAGAATGTTAACTCACCAGTCAAGAAAACTGTGTTTTGATCCCATCAGAAAGTCGTACACATAGTCAAAATTGTGAAGAGGAACACAGCTGCCATCATAGTTGAGGGAATAGTTAAGGACTGAGAAACTTTATTATGCAAGAAAATGGTATTGGGGTAATTTGGAATTTGTGGATCACCTGTCAGAAAGTAAGACAAAATGTTGGTTGTCTATGTCTTCTAGGGCCTTTGCCAACAACCTCCTCTCTGCATCAACCATTGAAATCATACCCCATCCCACCTGCAAGGAATTTACAAGTATCAGTGCTTGCATAGTACGATAAATATGTAAAAATTATTCTTCAGTTCTTTAGACTGTTATTTATATTCTTTAGATCGAACTGAATTTATATAATTGGATCATCTGCAGGTATAAGAATCCACTTCGGAAACCAGCTGCTAGATGTGTTTTATTTTCAACTCAAACAAACATGCTGGTGCAAGAAATTATTGTGCGGTTGAAACCAATAGTGGAAACTTAACAGCTCTCTGATAACATTGTCAGTTAATTTACTACTTAATTAAACTTGTCAGTGGTATCATTGAACATGTAGAACAGATTCAAATGTACCCGCTTTCTGTTGGACTGCCCTTTATCCCAGCTGTATCCATCGTATATGTTGACTAATTCTGAGAAAGCTATTAAATTCATGAACTCTATGGTTTCAACAAGATAAATGTCTACATATTCTGAGGCCATAGTATCCTCTTCAATTGTGTATTCCTGTATTCGAGTAATGAAGTCATGGTTAAATTTCACAGGAAATACTCATAGTGCTCATTGCTCAAGTACTCTGGTCTTATATAGCAATCACAGGCAAAAATGACCCAGTTTGTCTATTAGTTGAATTCAGGAAACAATTTCAAAAAAGTTTAGTAGGTTAGGACCTTATGAGCTTAGAGAAATTTCATTGTTAGATTGTATGGGCCACTACGGATAGGAGCTATAAAGCTGGATCATAAGTCAAAATGCACGCCTACTATTGGGAATGGAAGAGGGAGCTCCCATGTTTCGCGCCTCCTCCCCTCCCTCCCCTCCCGGCGCGCCAGCCCCCACCAGCCCCACGTCGGCTCCTACTCCAGGTCCGGCGGCCACCTCTCCGGCCTTAGTGCCGTCCCACCCGTTCCCCACCCCTCCCCTTGCGCCGAGGGCTCCGTTCCTTCCCTCTGGTGGTCGCTCCAAGGCTCTTCGTTGGTGCGACGATTGCCCTCCCTCTCCTGACTCCATTGAAGTTTCTACGAATCCTTCCCCACTTTCGTTCAAGGAGGCCCTCCTTGCTGGGGCAGCCGCGGCTACGTGTTCGGCGGTCCCTGATGCTACATCCCAGGTGACCCGGACCGCGGCCTCGCAGGCCAGGCCTAGTTTGGTTGCGCCTCGTTTGGTTCTACGTCCAAAGGAGTGCAAAGCTTCGCTAGCAGTTAGAAGGCCAAGGCCCGACGCTGACGGCTGGTGGAAGGTTGAGGGGCGGGGTTCTCGTCGTAGGCGCTTTGAGGAGGTGCAACGTCCTCGGCGTCCAGTCCCGGTGGACCTGCGAGGGAAGTGCTTCAATTGCTTCTCCTCGCACCATCGTGCGGCCAGCTGCCGGCGTAACCCCCGTTGTTTCCTGTGTCGGGCTTTGGGGCATCGCTCCTACGTTTGCCCACATCGGCGTCCTGCTGTGGTATCATCGACGCCACGGCCTGAGCAGTTGATGGTGTGGCGTCCTGTTTCCGCAACATCCCAGGAGGCACAGTCAGTCATGGAGGCCAGGTGCGAGGAGGGTGCTGCTGTTGGCCGGGGGCGGCGGCGGAGACGTCGGACTCGCGCTCGGCGCTTGGTTGGACGTGCGTCCGGCCAGGCACCGTCCTCCCCTCCGGAGGTTAATGCAGCTGGTTCGGAGGATTCTTCTCCGCTGGCCTCGGGCGATGATGATCGCCCGGCAGCCGCCAACGTCCATCCCCAGAAGCCCAGAAGAATCATCGACCGGTCGATTAGCATCGTCCATCGGGAGGAAGTGCTTGCTCGTGCTCTGGTGGTCACGGTGATTGGAGAAAATCCGGGAGGCGCTGCGGAAACCATTAAAGCGTCAATCTCACGTCGGTTTGAGATCGAGGAAGCTCTGCTGGTTTTTCACCGGTATGGTCCCGCGAGCTTTCTCTTGATCTTGCCGACGGATGACCTGGCGGAGAGAATTTTTGATGGTGGACGGGCGATCATCACCTCCTCCTGTCGATTGCATGTCATGCGCTGGTCTCGTTTTCTCCAGTCCTCGGCAGCAAATCTTCCATATGCTGTCGAGGTCGAGTTGAGAGGCATTCCGGCGCACGCTTGGGAGCGGGCGACAGCGGAAGTGCTGCTCAGTGATTTCTGTTGGATCAATGACCTTCACCCGGACAATTCTTCCCGGCGAGATGTCTTTCGGGTGGCGGCTTGGTGTTCCAGTCCGAGCGGCATCCCCACGGAGTTGGATCTTCAGATTGTGGAGCCTCCTCTGTCTATGGAGGGGTCTCGTCCAGTAATGCGTGCTCTGTCATATTCTATTGGTATTTCGACGGCCCCGCTCGAGCAGCCGTTGATGGCAGGGGACCCTCCTTCCCCGCCTCCGGCTGGCAATTGCAATGATCGTGGTCGCCGCAGAAGACGCAGGCGTCCCCGTCGTTCTTCGTCACCCTCTCCGGCGCAGGGTGGTCCTCCAGCGACGGAGGGAACTCATCGGGTACCGGTGCATTCAAGACTGGGTCCGCGGGCGGCGGCTGCGGCCTGCCACGTGAGGCCCGGCCCGGGGTCCTCTGTTGAAGCAGCCACTTTCCTCCCGGGCGACGTTTCGGGGGGAGCGGCTATTGATGACGATGTTGCTCTCTCCTCCCCCGATGAGGCAACAATTTCCCCTGTTTCCGATGTGGCCCAGGCGGCTGTCCAGGAGCCCGAGGCGCCCGTGCGCTCGGATGGCTGCCCCGAAACGCCTGAGCAGCTGACCACTTTAATGAGTCAGCCCGTGCATGGGGATTTGGCTTCATTACCCTCCCGGGCACACATCCTTGATGACCAGAGCTGCAGCATCCCCAAGGAACATCTCTGTGCTCCAGGAGTTTCGTTTGTGGGGGGAGGGCTGGGGGCGTTTTCGATGGACAATCCTGAGTTGGATTGCCTCAGGGAAGATTGTCAGACCCCTCCAGTTGTTGAAGCCCCCCCTTCCGTTCCTTCTCACATAGTGTCCAATACATCCATGGTTGCTCCGCTGCGGGTGTTTTATCGGAGACGTCGTCGTGACAGGCATCACTCCCCCTCTCAGCCTGCTGAGGGGTCGGGTCCGTCACCTCATTCATCCACAGCAGCACCTTGCCACAGCCTTGAGGTGCTTCGCAAGCCGGTAGACAGTTTGCTTCCCGAGCCGGCCATCAATAAACGGAGAAGAAAGGCCCCAGCGTCCGGGATGCCACTCCGTCGGAGCAGACGTGTTGCTGGCGTTAGTCCATGCTCTCCTGGGCAGTTAATCACAGAAGCTCAGAAGAGGGTAATCCGCAGTCTCGGCTTCGGGGACAATGAGAAGGTTGACAGCAAGGCTCAAGATGACTATGCAAAACTTTTTGAGGAGCCTCTGTCTGCGGCCAATGTGGCTGCTCTGACTGCTATTTTTGGATGGAAAACTGTTTTTGAGGAACATGTGTGCTCGGCAGGTGCAGTGTTCGTCTGTTGAGATGTTTGGGTCGCCCATTGTTTTGTTTAACAAATGAATCCTTCTTCTATTTTGATTTGGAATGTGCGGGGTCTCAACCAAAAAGACCGGCGCAACTCTGTTAGGGATGTTATCTTATCTTCAAATGCTAAGATTGTTTGCCTCCAGGAAACGAAGGTCGCTGATATGAATCCACGTATTTTTCTCTCAGTGTTTGGTTCAGCATATGATAAATCCGTTGCTCTGCCAGCCAATGGTACCCGTGGAGGTGTTATAATCGCCTGGAAGAGCAATCTTTGTCCGGCTATTGCTTCTAGGATTGATGCTTACTCTGTCTCAGTCCACTTCTCTGAACAGGATGGTCGTAATTGGTGGTTCACCGGGGTGTATGGGCCACAAGAAGATGACGAAAAGGTTCTGTTTTTACAGGAACTAAGAGATATACGGGCCTTGTGTAATGGCCCTTGGTTGATGGCAGGAGATTTTAACTTAATCTACCAAGCTATAGACAAGAACAATGCAAATTTGGACAGAGCTGTGATGGGAAGATTCAGACGATTCTTGGATGATTTGGAGGCCAAAGAAATCCCCCTCTTAGGGCGCAAATACACTTGGTCAAATGAGAGGACTTCTCCAACGCTTGTCAGGTTGGATAGGGCCTTCTGTTGTGTTGACTGGGAGGAGATCTTCCCTGATGCCGTTTTGCAGAGTGCTGCCTCGGTGGTGTCGGATCATTGTCCCCTTGTTCTCGGTTTGAAGGTCAGCACTCCAGGCAAGCGGAGGTTCCATTTTGAAAGTTTCTGGACAAAAATACCAGGCTTCAAAGAGGCTGTACAGCAAAACTGGGATGCTTCCGTGCCTTCTTCATGTGCGGTGGAGCGTCTTTTTCTAAAGCTGCGACGCCTAAGCAGTGGTCTTCAAAGATGGAGCCAACGTAAGGTGGGTAATATCAAACTGCAGCTGGACATGGCAAAGGAAATCCTTCATCGTCTGGAAATTGCAAGGGATTCTAGGGATCTGTCTCTAGGTGAGGAAGGGCTGCGCAAGAAATTGAAACTCCTTTGTCTAGGTCTGGCTTCCCTCGAGCGCACTATTGCGCGGTTGCGTTCTAGAATTCTCTACCTGCGTGAGGGAGACGCAAACACATCCTTTTTTCACCAGCAGGCCAGATTTAGGAAGAAGAAGAATTTCATTGCTAAACTTCTTGTGGATGACAGGCTGGCTGTGTCTCAGCAGGAGAAACATGAGGCTGTGTTGAATTATTATGAAAATCTGATCGGTACAGCTGAGCAAAGGGAATCCACCATTGATCTCTCTGTTCTTGGGATAATTCAGCACGATCTTTCTTCCCTTGATGATCCATTTACAGAGGAAGAGGTCTGGTCAACTGTTAAGGGCCTGCCTCTTGATAAATCACCTGGCCCTGACGGCTTTACTGGTCGTTTTTATAAATCCTGCTGGAGTATTATTAAGGAGGATGTATTGCAGGCTCTTCTGGTGATCCAGCATGGTCACGTGTTTAGATTTAAACTCCTCAACTCAGCCTTCATCACCCTCCTCCCCAAAAAACCAGATGCTCTAGAAGTGAAGGACTATCGGCCCATTAGCTTAATACATAGTTTTGCCAAATTGGTGACAAAAATCTTGGCCAACCGCCTTGCTCCGCTGCTGCCAAACTTGGTTTGTGCAAACCAGAGTGCTTTTATTAGAGGGAGAAATATCCATGATAACTTTCTCTTTGTGCAGCAGATGGTAAGAGCCTTGCACCAGAAAAAGGAGGCGCATATCCTTCTCAAGCTGGATATCTCCAAAGCTTTTGATTCAGTCTATTGGTCTTTCTTGCTGGAGGTCCTGCAATATTTAGGTTTTGGGCAGCGGTGGTGTAATCTCTTATGCCTGATCCTCTCTACTTCATCCACCCGGGTTATTGTGAATGGAGAGCCTGGTGATACTATTTTACATCGTCGCGGATTGCGGCAAGGAGATCCACTCTCCCCGATGTTATTTATTCTTGTGATGAGTGTGCTGAATTCATTGGTCGAGTTTGCTACAAGGGAACAACTGTTGCAGCCACTTGCAGTACAGCAGGCGAAGCATAGAATTTCCTTTTATGCAGATGATGCAGTGATTTTTTTGAGGCCCTCTTGCACCGATCTGCAGACCTTTAAATTCATCCTTGATCTTTTTGGGCAAGCCTCGGGCCTCAGAACCAACCTGTCAAAAAGTTCAGCTTCTCCAATCCACTGCTCAGTTGATGATCTACTTCATACTTCAGACATCCTATCTTGTGCTATCAAGGATTTCCCCTGTGTTTATCTGGGTATTCCGTTGTCAACACGTAAGCCTACCAAAACCGAGCTGTTACCTTTAATTGATAAGGTCGCTGACCATCTCCCTGGTTGGAAAGCTTCCCTGATGAACAGGGCAGGGCGTTTGGTTATGGTCAGAGTGGTCTTGACGGCCACTCCTATTTATCTTATGATTGCCCTTGATCTCCCAAAGTGGGTGATTAGAGCAATTGACAAGAAGCGTAGAGGTTTCCTTTGGAAAGGTCAAGAACAAGCAAATGGTGGAAATTGTTTGGTGTCTTGGAAAAAGGTCCAGCAGCCTTTGGAATATGGAGGTTTGGGTATTCATAATCTTGAAACTCTTGGTTGGGCTTTAAGAATTCGTTGGCTTTGGGCCCAGAAAACTGATCCTACTAGACCTTGGAATGGACTCCCTGTCCAAGTTCCAGGAAACGCCCAGGCTATGTTTTCTTTGGCTATGGAATCTTTGGTGGGAGATGGTGAGTCAACTTACTTCTGGATAGATCGCTGGCTTAATGGCAAGACCGTGGCAGAATTGGCACCAAACTTGGTCAAGTTGATTCCTAAAAGAGAAATGAAGCAACGAACAGTTGCTCAAGCACTTCAAAACAGAAGGTGGGTGGCTGATATTAAAGGAGCTTTGTCTGTTCAGGTTCTTTGTGAATATTTGATGATCTGGAACTTGGTGGATAATCTTTCTCTTCTCCCTGATGTCCAAGATCAGCATCGCTGGAAGTTGACTCAATCAGGCATTTATAGTAGCAAATCAGCCTATGCTGCATTCTTCATAGGAACTATCAAATTCTCCCCATGGAGGAGGATCTGGAAGAGCTGGGCGCCGCTGAGATGCAAGTTTTTTATGTGGTTAGCCTTCAACAATCGGGTTTGGACTGCAGATCGTTTGGCAAAACGTGGATTGCCTCATCCGGATGTTTGCCCTTTTTGTGACCAATCTGGAGAGACTATCCAACATTTGCTCATCTCATGTGTCTTTACCCGGCAAGTGTGGTTCTTGATCCTGCAGTGTCTGAATCTGGACGCTGTCGCTCCCTTGCCAGCAGATGTTCACTTCTCTAGCTGGTGGAGGAAGGCTTTGAGAGGAGTCCCTAAGGAGATACACAAAGGGTTGAATTCGCTCATCATTTTAGTATCCTGGGAGGTTTGGAAACACCGAAATTTGTGCGTGTTTGAAGGAGCGACACCTAACAGTAATTTGCTTCTTCAAACCGTGGGAGAGGAATGTGCTGCGTGGTGCATGGCCGGTGCTTCTAAACTCAATGAGCTACTCATGAGATCGCTGCCCCAAGGTGCTTAGGCTCTAGGGATCCTTGATCTTGTTCTGGTCATGTCTTTTTTGCTCCAACCCATGGAGTTCTTAGTGGTTTTTGTGTTTGGGGTGTGTGGGAGGTGGCCTTTCTTGAGTTGGGTTTTGTTGACTCAACTCTTTGTACACTTTGTACTTTTCTCTCTTAATGAAATGACACGCAGCTCTCCTGCGTCGTTCGAGAAAAAAAAATGCACGCCTCCAGGAAAGTAGAGGGGACAACCTTGTCAGCCACATAACACAATTTAAGTAAATTTAAATAGCTCTGCATATTACCACCTCATAAATGCACATGTCCTTACAAGTTCATCAAGGCTTCTTTCTTATAGTAGCATTACCTTATTACTGTGTATGTCTCGGCCAACAAATATGGGACTGACATGTTCGGGCTTCTCACGTGAAGCATGAACATATATAGTGTATCTACCCTCATGGCCCTGCAGATATATGGAAAATGACATGTAACAAACAAATTGAACAAAGTTGTCTGAAGTGGTCCTAACTAATTTACACCAAAGAATTCAAATGCTACCGACAAAAAGAAAAGAAAGAAGGTCCAATACCAAGGTATAACTATGGTTTAGAATTATGGGAAGTTGGAATAAATTCTAGAGCCCTTTTTGTTTTCATCTTGCATGATGATACCCCATATTATTCTATTAGCTAACAAAGAGCACTTCAAACAAAACGATATATGT
This sequence comes from Dendrocalamus latiflorus, assembly GCA_017311315.1. Lineage (NCBI taxonomy): Eukaryota > Viridiplantae > Streptophyta > Magnoliopsida > Poales > Poaceae > Dendrocalamus > Dendrocalamus latiflorus. Next base: position 15,810,139 of record CM029653.1, on the reverse strand, counting down.
GTTCTAAAGACCAACTGATCCATTTCTCTATCTTGGTTATGACTTGTGACTGGTGAATGACTGCAGAACAACCATTTCTACTTTCGATGGAAGAGCCTTAATTTTTAATTTTATTCCCTTCTTATAATCCCTCAGGAAGTAAACTAGGATTAACAAACCCAGACTCTGTAACAAAATTAATGGTAACATATACAGAGTCTTTGCTCAAAACCAAAAAAAATCATATACAGAGTCAGTAACCATGCATGAATGCACAAAAGGGGGAAAAACATGCGGTACCTTAAAGAACAACTCCCATAATTTTTCAAATGGCAATTTGCCCGGAGTCAAGAACATGAAGGCAATTTTCGGGTTCCTGGATGGAAAAGGTGGTGTCGAGAGGATCTGTCTGAAGACAACACGTGCAGCAGTCTCCTCATCAGTTAGTTCTCGGGCTGGTTCCGAAGGAAACCAGTCCCTAACAGGATAAGTATAATCCTGGGGTGGGTAGAGATAAGCCCAGAGTACGGTTATAGCAATGAAAGCTACTGCCACTGGTATACATACGCGTCTTCTTGAAGCTGCTCTTGCGCGAGGCAATGGAACGCCCTTCATATCCTTGATGCCGGATGGCAACAGCTGATGCCACTTCATTCTTTTCTGCCTCTCGCAGTAAAGTGACCCACCTTCATTGCTCTCAGAATTTACCTGGCTTACAAAATATCTTAGGACAACTTCAACCGTAAGAAAATGGAAACAAGTTGCTGTCTGCTGCTCAAGTGCTACTGCAAAAATAACAACAGAAAGAAGAAATGCTAATTAAGCTTGTTTTTGGAGACATAACAATGCATGCAATTTACCAGGTTGTATAAAAGTTAACTGATTTTGTCTACTTAAAATATGCACTGATCTATGAACAAGAAAACAAATCATCAATATTATGTTGCTTGTCAGTTGTCACCAAATGTGCATAAACGGATATATCAGTTTGAGGATTTTCTCTATACATGTTCATAGACAAAAAGAACCAAATTTTTGAAGCCCTGGAATTTACATTTCCACAAGTTCACATTCCCAGATTAAGGTGATCAAGATTGAATGGAGACCAGAACTATAGAAATCCACTTATGTTCCTTGGAATTCATCTGTATTCGGATGAGCCGTTGAAAGCCTACTATAGGGACAAAAAACCATTTAGAAGTGTGGGATTCAACCTAAGAACACACATATGGTCCATAATCAACAAATGTGACTGTTTGGGAATAAGCCCTGTTGGGCCTTCTTGGGTGTCACAGCCTCCCTGCTGGACCTTCTTTGTCCTCTCAGGCTATTCGTAGCCTATACTCTTTAGATTCTTGAGAATCTTGGCTCAAGCTCCATTAACTTTTCGTCAAACTATGTGGGCTGCCGTAGAAGACAAATATTACATAGAGAAACAAGAATATGAATTAACTCGTCGGAGCTGTGTGCAAGTCGTGGCTGATCCTTCCAAAGAGGTGGACTAAGGCTCAGTTTGTGGTAATTGTGTTTTGCATACTTTTAAAGCTGCTGTGAAAAACAAGTTGTGAAGAGTCTATTACTCTGTTTGGCAAATCATATTTGAAGGACCATGTGAGAAAATCCAGAATTATGTTGTGATAAATCATTGCAATTTGTAAAAGTTGGCAATTTGATTTTGCAATTTGTCGGATTTTCGGACAATTGGCAGTCAGGCCGGTCTAACCAGCCAAAGGCTGGTAGTCAGACCGGCTGCTCCCAGCGGTCAAACTAGTGGCCCATACTGGTCTGACCGGCCCTTGTCAGCGGTTTGACAAATATAGGGGTCCAGTCAAACTGGTTGGCTATGTTGCTTCTCGGCTGGTTTTGGTATTTGGGGAATTTGAGTCTCGCGATGAGTTTTGTCGACCAAAGGCAAGGTTTATACGTTGCATGAGGCATGTTACAACTAACGTGAGTCAAGTTGTGAAGAACTTGTGTCCAAAACGATTTCTTTATTTTTGAATGTGTAGGGTTGCTTGAAGTTAACCATGGTCAACGGCGCGAATCGGGGCTACGCTCATGGAGAAGCCAAGACCTAGAATGATCGAGAATACCGGGTGAGATGGTTGAGCTCAAGCATGGCACGAGATGCGGGAAATGTTAAAGGGAAATTCGAGTGGTGGATTGCACTATGTGGTTTGGTTGATCTAAGTGAGGCGTAATCCGGTGGAACCGGAACAGGAAAGACTTGCCGATACGTGTCAAGCTAATGGTGTATTTACATGTGGCAAGCATGGCGATTGTTTGCAATGAAAGATGAAGACCGAGTCAAGAAAGGGTATTTTGGTAATTTGATCAAAATACTGGAAACCACCTTGTATCAAAATCGTGGCGCTTGAAGGGCACTAGGGAGAGTTGTTTATGTCAAGGAGAAGCTGAGAAGATCAAGATGTATTAAAGCTAAGGACTTAACATATTCGGGTTTATGTACTTTGAAAAGCATGCATAAGAGTGGCGTGTGAGTTAAAATATGTGTGTAGAGATTAACGGGTTTCCCTCATTTATGCTAAGTGGATAGTATCCATTAGGGTTAGATAGGTGCTGGATAGCCTATCTATATAATACGTTGGGATAAAACTTGTGTTAATCATCCAACCATCCTCTCATTGAGTTTAAGTGTTAGGGTTAGAGTTTGAGAGAAGTTGAGTATTGCGGTGTACTCTCTTGAGCTCCAAGTAGAGTGGTTATAAAATCTTCATTCTCAAGTAGCAATACATCAATCTTCATTCTTGAGTCTCTTTGACTCCGTTTTTCTTCTTAATATAATGATACGCAGCTCTCCTGCGTGTTCGAGAAAAAAAGTAGCAATACATCAATCATTGTTCATCTCTATGGATTTATGTTATGTTGATTGATTTGTTCTTGTTTTGGTTGATTTTGCTCTTCTCTTCTTTTCTTGATCTTGTTGTGCCGAGGACGTGTAAGAGATGGAAATGACCGCTGAAAATCAATCCCCATCCCTCTAGGCACTTTGTTTGCAAGTTCTTGAAGAAACCAGTTTTTGCTTGGATTTGACCCTCACAAGTGATCTCTTGATATGAGTGTTTTTGCCTCGATTTCTTTGGTGTTTTTGTTTGTTGCAACATGTGGCAATACATTTAAAGTCATCTTGGCTATCTGCTACCCACGAGTAAGTCATATTCATTGTTTTCAATTTTTGCCTGGTTTTGGTGTAATCTTGCTCAATCTTGAAAAAGGTCTGAATTCTGATATGGATTTTTATGATCCTTAGTTGGAATAGGTTTCTCAAACTTTAAGCAAGGTGTGTGCAAAATTTTATAGCATTTGGACTTATAGTTTAGGAGTTGCATCAAAAGTGAGCTACTTCGGGCTGTTTTGGACTCGAGGCTGGTTCGACCTCTACCACCGGTCAGACTGGCTTGGACTTGGCGGTCTAACCGCCAGCTTCTAAGCGGTTAGATCTCCATGGTTTGGCAATTTTCGAAGTTTGATTTCTTGAGCGATTTAATTTGGGATTTTGGTTGTTGATCCTAATTTTAGGAACTCTGTAGTTACTTGAGTAAAGGATCAAAAATACTTGAGAAAAAATTTTAGACGGCATCCTTCACCCCATCTGTTGCCTTTTGGTCCTACGATATTGAAGTTAGATAAATTATGATATCCAATAGTGGTCTTCTCACGTTCCATATCATGTGTTCTGGAATGCAATATCATATCCGTTTGCAACTTGATTAAGAAAAAAAAGCACCCAACTATCTAAAAGCAGCTCAACAAAACGAATGCCAAAGGGAGCCTAAGGCAGCCACTGCATGCAAGACCGATTCTTGCGGCTGGTAGGTTGCACAAGGCGAAGGTAACCATGTTTCTATACATTGGTTGCTCACGCATGCATCTAGGATTCATCTGGTAACTATGGTGTGCTCATGATCCACCATTGCACCTTTTGTTTTGTTACTACTCGAAAGATCGTTCCAAATCATATATAAGATAATAATAGTTTTCGTAGAAAAAAGATATTTTTGCCTTCTAATCAAACAAATAGTTGGATTGGATCAAATATCAAACGGTTCGAACAAATATTTGGAAATTTACATGTTTACAATACCAGGACTCCTTAATCGTGTGCATAAAGAACCATAAATTTGGTCTCAGGGATCAGAAACACGCATTGTTGCACACGTTTCTTTCCCCAATTTTCCCGTGGCGAAAAAATACGAGACTAGAGAATGAACATGGCATCAAGAATCCATCCACGTAAAGGTCGCGACTTTATACCCCCAAAACACCAAAGCTCGTCAAAATTCACCAAAAATTTCACCCCCCAAGATCAAGAATTAGCCAGGTCCCATCTCCAAGAATCCAGCAAACATCACAACGCGAGGTAATTTTTCCCAAAGAAACGCGAAATGCTCGTACCTGGTCGGATTAGCCGGCGAGGCCGAACCAAGAAACCGCCGGGAGCCAAGAAAAATGCATGCAAAAATGCAGGATTTGTGTGGAATGTGGAGTGTGTAGGGCGTTCGTAGGAGAAGGCCAAGAAAGTAATATTTATTTCGCAACCGAAACTGTGCGTGGCGTTTATACTCCGCGGAGAACGCGGGCAGGAAGTGGAAGAGCATCTCCGCCTCGAGCTCTCGAACAGGAAGGGAATGGACGAGAGAAAAGAGACGGGAATTTGCTTATTTTTCTTTTTTTTCGTAAATTGCATTTCATCATAGGTACTTTTATATGTTTTAGAAAACATCAGGCTGAGCAAAATACCTTTAACCTCATGTTTTTTTAGTAATACTAACCTCACGAAATTTGTGGCAGAAAATCCTAGAGTTTTTTAAAATAATCTATTTTTATTCGAAACTACAGAAATATACCCATGCAAATTTTTTTTATAGGCAACTAGAACTTGTCGCCCAACGGCCGCGCGATACAAATGCAATCGGCGGGCCATTGGGCGACAAGATCCAGTTGTTGAACGGTCGGGCGACTGAGACTTGTCGCCGAATTGTTGGGTGATTGCAGGTTCAGTTGCCTGACCAGTCGGTGACTACCACCTCAGCCTATTTTTTTTTTTTGCACAATTGGCCTCCCGACAGCGTATGTGGGTAAATGACAATTGTTGTAGGTATGTGATATTCACCGAATTATGTCTATGATTCGCATTCTGTGGAAAAAACGACAGACAATGTTGGATCATCCATTTGTGATTTTCGTAGATTATGAATAGTACAAAATCTGTTAGATTCGCAATAACAATTTATGATTGTCGAATGTTGTTGTAGTGCAAGAAATTTTTTCTGAGGCCAAGTGGACAGCAACATTGGTAAGTATGAAGGTAAATGATATTGTGAAGAATTGAATACGAAAAGACGACGAGATGTGATGTTGCAAATTTAAATATGCTTCATAATAAGCTGGGAATAACATGGTGCACAGGGTTTGTTTACGTGTGTAAGAAACAACATCCTGCACGATGCAATAAACCGAAGTACTCCTGCGATACATATGTGCCTTTCTGGAATGGAAATAAATTGGACCGTCGGGAGACTAGTGCGGGACGGCCCGACGAGCTGCGTGGATCGGAGCTATTTTTTCTTCCTTGCGAGCTCGACTTTGAACTCCTCAGTGGCCTCTTTCGCTTTGGCTACCATTTCCCTCTTTTTCTCGTGCTTCCTCTTGCGAACCTCACGCTCCTTGCGCGTGCACGTGTCGAAACGAGCTTTCATCTCCCGACATATGCGCTCAGTTTGCTCGTCGTTGTGGTGCTCCTCTTGGATCTCGCATGCCTTTTTGATATCCCACTCCTCGAAATTGAGAGTCCACTGGTCATCTAGGTGGATTTCTAGATCGATTCACTTGCGGGAGCCATATAGCGGTTTTCGGGACAGCGGGTAGATGAGAGATATTGTTAGTGCATACTTTGAAAGATCAATAGTAGGGGGAACATACTGCAATTGGTCCTTACGGGCTGCCGATAGCTGCTTATGTCCCAACAGTGATCGGGATAGTCACAGGAGTAGTTTGTGCAACCTCAGTAATGCATGCCTAGGATAAAGCGCTGCATAGACTTGAAAAACTTGCATGGGTCCCTGCACCAACAGAGAGATGGCGTCTCCACCTTGGGCAACTGTTGCGGTGAACGCTCAGTTGGAACATTTAGAGTGGGGTTGCTACTATGGGGGGCGTCATTGCGAGGAGGTGCCCTCCTGGCACACTTCGCTTGTTCGTCGCGAGCCACCACAGCCCTTACTTGTTCGTCACAGGCCTTAGCAGACCATGCTAGTTTTCAGGTCTCCCTCATTGCTTCATCATCTTGTTCCATTACTTCTTCTGCCTCTTGTCCATCCCAACGCGGTGAATCAAGCTCTAGTGTAGTGTTGGGTTTGCTTGTGTAGTGTTTTCTCCTAGATCTCTTCCACCTCATTTTGTAGGCCAAAGGGTTGGCCTGGTGTAGAGAGCTGCAACGTCGTACTTTGTAGAGTCCTGTCTTTTTGGTTTGAAAAGTTGAGGAGGTGTAGTGTTGTCATGTCGATCTGAAAGGTTGGTGAGGTCGAGTGTTGCCACTACACAAAGCTGCCCTCTTTGGTCTTATCACTACACAAAGGTTGCCCCCTTTAGTCTTGTCACTACGCAAAGTTGCCTTGCCTAGTTTTGTCAGTGCATAAATCTACACCCTTTGGTCTTGTCACTACGCAAAGCTGCTTCGTCTGGTATTGTCACCGCATAAAGCTATCTTGTGTGGTTTTGTCACTGCGCCAAGCTGGCCCATGTGGTATTGGCACTGTGTAAAGCTGCCTTGTCTGGTCTTGTCACTGCGCAAAGCTAGCCCGTCTGGTCTTGTCACTATACAAAGCTACCATGTCTGGTCTTGTCACTGCGCAAAACTGCACTGTTAGAAACAATCTTGACTTAGAGTCCAAGATGTAGTGGAGTCTGTCTCCGTGTGTAACTCAAGTTGAAGTTGTGTCCAACTTGAAGTCCGAATACGTATGCTAGTAGGAGATTATTAGCATATATATTGAGGAGGCTTGTAGCTAGTTTTGTAAGAAGAAAAGAAAAAAAATAAAAAGCGGGAGCAAGTAAGAGAATAGAGAAATGCAAAAATTCTCCCGTATTCTCTCAATTTATTTGCGATGTGTGCATTTTCTCCTAGATCAAAATTTTAACAAGTGGTATCAGAGCCTATGTGAGAACTGAGTCGCTGGAAAAATCATCTCGGCGTTTTCAGCGCGTCTCACGCGGCGCTCCTGAGGTGCACGTCGCTTGTCTTTGCGCAGCTCTCCCAGGAAAAAGACGCGTGCGGCACGTCCTTCCGTTCCCTCGGTCCAAGTGATGCTTCAAAGTAGCCCGATTTCTTGATCTGTGCTCAAGATCATGTCGTGTTCTTCGAGAAGTGGTGTCACCGATGACGAGACATCATCTAGTATGATGGCGAAGAAGAGTTCCGTTGTCTTGCTGCATTATCCGATGCTCACGATGAGCAATTATGCAGCATAGGCAATCAAGATGAAGGTGTACATGAAGGCTCACGGAGTGTGGGACGCGATCGAGAATGTCCAAACTCAAGTAAGGTGGAAAGAAGTCCGAACGTTGAGGAGATGTGTCACCGTTCTATGTTAAGGATGAGTTTAGTAAGTCGTAGTTGAGTCCGACTACCTAAATGTTTTAGAGTCAAGTCAAGATTAAGGGGGGATTGTTAAAAATAATCTTGACTTAGAGTCCAAGACGTTACGGAGTCTGTCTCGTGTGTAACTCAAATTGAAGTTGTGTCCAACTTGAAATCTGAATACGTATGCTAGTAGGGGATTATTAGCACATATATTGAGGAGGCCTGTAGCCAGTTTTGTAAGAAGAAAAAAGGGAGCAAGTAAGAGAGTAGAGAAATTCAGAAATTCTCCCGTATTCTCTCAGTTTATTTGCAATGTGTGCGTTTTCTCCCGGATCAAAGTTTTAACATGCACTCCTTTTGTCTTCTCACGTTCTGCTTTGTAGAGATCTGTCTTTTCGGTCTAAAAAGCTAAGGGTGTAGTTTTGCCAGTTCTCTCTGGGGCAAAGCTGCACAAAGCTAGCACATGGTCCATTTTGTCATAAAGCATGCCCCCTCCCCCATGGGCTATAAAATGCACACGCCCATCCCCTTGAGAGCATGAGCACTCGACGTAGCGAACCATAGGAAGAACTACCTTGTCCGTCCTAGAGTAACCTACCATGGCAAACATCAAGGGGCCAGTCGAATATGGGTCACCAAAGGTAGACCTTCCCCTAGAAAGGATAGAGGACTTCGGCTCTAACTACCGCTTAATGCCAAACAAACGCGCTTAACCAGTGTGGTCAAAATGCAGACACAAGGAGAATGCGGTCATGCAAGTTGCGGACGGATTATTTATTTTGTATTACTGCTAATAGAGTTTCGATGTTAACCCTCCTTTGCAGTAGATGGCAAAATACAACTTTGTCCACTAGATCGATCCTCCCCATGAACGCTATGTTGTGAGGTACGTGGATACATTATGGGAGTGAATCTTTGACTTGGAGGCGAGGACTGAAAGTCTCGAAGAGGACAACGATGACCTCTATCAGCAGATGCAGCGCGAAAAGGGCAACGAGGAGGTCGTCAACATAGGAAATTCATACGATCTGACATGCTACTACAGTAACCCCTAGCTGCATATGTGTGTGCCACTACAATGACGGTCAGCCATGTCTGAGGCACCCCCTCTGCAGCACTCCATGTGGATAGCGCGAGGCATATTCTACCAGTAGGCATGCATGGGCAAGGTTGTACCATAGTATTCTCCCCTGTTGTTCATGGTTATGTTCAATGTCCTAAAGCATGTAATCGAATGCTTCACATATGATTGTGGTTGCCATTTATTGAGTGGACTATTCTAGTGGTGTGTCGCGTGCATTGAACTAGAGGTGTCGATATAGATCGAACAAACAGACATCGTAAGGAGTACAAATAAGAATGAAACAGTATTGTAAACATCACATAGTAAGTAAGAAATGTAAGTAATAAAGGAAGAATAAAAGTACAACTAGCACAGGTGGAAGGTCCGTACTAAACCCCCCACCAGCACCCCTAGCACCCCCTCCATCACCACCCAGGCCCACTCCGTCTTCACGTCTGCGTCCTCCCGTACGGCCCCGCTTGGCCCTCCTCCTCAGTGCCGGGTGTCGTGGCCCCCTCCTGCACATAGTTCTGTAGCGTGCCCTCCCACTGGCCTATCCACGCCTCCATCTTCACTATCCAGTCTATGCCATACTTGACTCCCTTCCTAGAGTGCATGCAAGAGGTAACATTTGTTTACAAGTCGTGCAACAAGATGCCAGTACATGGAGAGACATCTGTGGTGGTAACTCAGTCATGCATGTTGTCAGGCATAGGCCATATCATTCGTACTACAATGGCTCTACTGATGACCCTTCCCACCCTTCAGCACATCAACATCCAGAATCTAATTCCTCCCTACAATGTCCAAGGTGGCGAAGTTGCTCACAACCCTAAACCTTCTAAGCTCGCCACACCATGCCTGCATCACTCTCTCCTTGAAGAAGTACTTAGACATAAAGCTTGAAGGATCCATGCCCACAGTCCTGTATGCGGCGAGGACATGAGAGCATGGCTTGTGCAACAACTTTGGATTGTTGCATAAGCAGCTAGGTTCGTTCTTACAATCTCCAAGGCATACCTCCTGGGTGACTAGAGAATGAACCATCCCAAATCCAGTTCTGTCCTGGAGGAGCATGTTAAAATGATGCTTTCTATTGCCAATCACATGCACTATGTGCAACCGGCCCTTCTTGGTCTTCGTCTCCATGTATGCTGTAATGTGCGAGCAGTATGGTGTTTGTGGGTTGGCTGCATGAAGTGCAGCATTTGCATGCCTCTATCTGAAATAGCTGATTGTGTTGTACAGAACACCTTCCATGATGGCGATGACGGGCTGAGAATGAAGGCCCCTGAGAACCCAGTTGTACACCTCGGTAAGGTTGGTGGTCATTATGCTGTACCTTGCACCGTCTGTGTCGTGCAGTAGAGACCACTTCTCTAATGGCTCGACCTCGATCCACTGTGAGAAACACTTGATGTTTCAAGAGCTCCTCTTCCTTGGACCAGTTGCATCAGGCTCAGCTAGTGTTGTGAGGCATTCAAGTTGTGCTGCCCTAGGTAAGGCCGGTCCCATGTTCCTCTCATCGATGTCCTTCCTATTATGCTCATCGAACAGTGCCCATAAAGTGTCATATTTGCATTTTTTGTTCTGCATAGCTAATCTCTTGAACAGCTTCAACAACGGTTGCTTCAGGGTACGGCTCCTTGGGTTTTTCCTGAAGTTTTCTTATGGCCTTCACCATCTCGGTGTGGCGATCATGGATTACACACACTAGGACAAGCTCTGACAATTGCTACCCTTACATGTCGAAGGAACCACAACCAGCTATCGTAATTCTTACTTTTGATGAATGCGATTGCTAAGGGCAAAATTTGATTATTGCCATTAATGCCGATGGCCGTAAGAATCTGGCCCTTGTATTTGCCAGTCAAAAAGGTCTCATTAATTGAGATCACGGGCAACGTATACCTGCACACCTTTATGCACACAGTAGGACAAGCTCTGACAATTGCTACCCTTACATGTCGAAGGAACCACAACCAGCTATCGTAATTCTTACTTTCGATGAATGCGATGGCTAGGGGCAAAATTTGATTGTTGCCATCAATGTCGATGGCCGTAAGAACCTGGCCCTTGTATTTGCCAGTCAAAAAGGTCTCGTTAATTGAGAACACGGACAACATATACCTGCACACCTTTATGCACTCATCGAAGGCTAAGAAGGCCTTCCGCAACACCGCAAAACCTGGTGGCCTTGTAGATAGTTTGTCCTTCACAGCAGTGTACATGCTCAGGTTCTTGTCCTGTAGCACCTGAAGTATACGAGAGAGGTTGTCGTACGTCGCCTCAAAAGACCCGAACTATTTTTCCAAAACCTTCTACTACGCACGCCACGCCTTTGTGTAGTTAATCTTGTACTTAAATTTCTTCTCTATAACCACCATGATGTGTGTGGCCTCCATGTCCTTCTTCTCCACTATCCCTCCATATATCAAATTGGCTATGAAGGTGGACATTGGTTACGATGCCTTGGCAAAACACAGCTGAGAATGTAGAAGTGCAGCTCCACTTTCAAGATAATACAATGAGTCTCATACTTTGATCTTCGTGCATGTACCTTCCAAGGACAACTGGCCTACTCGCACATCATGGTATACTACTGTTGGCTAGATTTGATAACCCGAAAAGTTCGCTGCATGTACAGGGCCCACAACTTCATGGAATCCTGAAGTGATGCCTTATCAGCATACATTGAGTGCAACCGACCCTCTGTGCCATGATACTCCCATGATGATTCGTTCTCGTCATGTGCAACAAAACCCTCAACGTCAAAACTATCCTATTCCTATGGGATGGGAGCTTTGTCCTGATCGGAACTGCCATCGTCATCATCCTGTATAGCTTCCTCTTCAGCTCAGGCCATCTGGTCATCCCTCCTCATTTGATGCACTATGTACTTCATATGCTCCCCTTCATCAGCCTGTCTTGTAGGCTCAGCACACCATGACCCTTCTTCCTCTCCTCCATCTACCGCATCGGCCTTGTCACGAGCAACTTCCTATGTAACCTCTCTGACACTGGCCTCCGGGTCCTCCTGTTCACCAACATGCTGGACACCCGAGCTGCTCACACCACACACATGATAGCCGCCGGTAGGGCCTTGTACAGCTTCTATTAGGCATGATTTTATAAGCAGCACACACTCATATCCATGGCACTGACAGCCTTTTACAAAGCCCTTCCACACAACAGTGTGCATCAATGGTCGCAACTCCCATCTAATGTGCGTGGAAGACCGGCTCCAAAGCCCTTGTATGATGGCGCTCCACACCTTAGGGTCCAAGGAGAAGCTGTGGGTGAACCAGTACATCACATCTATAATTTGAGCATTTTCACCATTCGGGTATACTAGAGTGGTTTGCGCAAAACTGCTCAAGTCAACACTGTTCGGACCTTCACGAACGGTGCCGACACCATAATACACTTTCAATGTAGTGGGTATCGGCATTGCTGATATCTGCCTGCAAACATTTTCAATGTTGCTACTGGTCAAATCGCATCACACAATATGGAACTACTGCTATACTGTAATTAACATTTCTGTGACCGTTCACCTATCATGAACTACTATAGTACCCTCATAGTATAATCCCTCCTCATTCACACCACCACCGCTCTCTATCCTCCGCCCCAATACGCATCAACTCCCTATATGCTCCTACGCACATCGATGTTGCTCTTCTCTCGTGACTTGAGCTCTCTCCTACTGTAAATTATTCCTAATGTGTTTCAACAATTTACATGACATAATGATTAAAATGCCAATATGCCAGTTCTAACGGTACATGTACATTTTCAATGTACTAATGACATTACATTCGTTCGTAATAAATCATAAATGTTATCTAATAATGTTTTGCATGGATCGAACTATTTACTTTGTACAAAAATATTAACTAAATTTTCTATGAATACAATTTTGCACAGTTGCTAACTTTCTACAGATGCTAATTTTATATATAATGTTGACTAATTTTTCTACATCTATAATTTTCTATGGATGTTAAACCCTACAACTATAATTTTGTACGGATGCTAAATTTTTATAACTATATTGACTAAATTTTAAACAATTGTAATATTTACTAAAATTTCTACAACTATAATTTTTTATGGATGCTAATTTTCCATCACTATGTCAACTAAATTTCTTACAACTATTTACTTTATAGCAAAGTTCTACAACTATAATTTTCTATGGATTCTAGTTTTACATTAAACAAACTATTTACTTCATACAAAAATATTGACTAAAACATAAAAAAATATTCACCTCGCAGAAAATAGCAGAACATCTCCTCTTCCTCTCCCTCTCCTCTCCTCCCTTCTCTTCTTCTTTCTTTCTCTTCTCTCCTCACGCGCTCGTGCACTGGAATCAGTCGCTCGGCCAAGGGCCCGGCCAAGCAGTCAAATATATATCGCATCCAGTCACCGAACAGTTGGGCGACTAGATTCTGTAGTTGTCCAACGGTTGGGCGACAGCATCCAGTTACCCTACCGTTCGGCGACTGCAATTATGTCGCCCAACGGCCTACCAACTGCCTTCGTGTTGTGTGGCCATTGGGTAACATGTTCCAGTCACCCAACAGTTGGGCGACTAGATCCTTTTCCTGTAACAAAATTTTGCGAGTATATTTCTGTAATTTTGAATAAAAAATGGATTTTTTTTAAAAAAATTCAAAAATCCTAGGCCCAGTGACTCCCTTCGGTCAACAAGATGCATGGCCCTACTAAATGTGGCTTCTAGCTTATTTTATACTCTAACAACTGAAAATGCACTGTAACAACTGTTAGTTTTTCTGAGTTATTAACATTTTAAAAATGTTACATCATTACGGACAATACAAAAGAATAAAGGGAAAACAAAAGACAAAAAGGCCACAAAAACAAAAAATGACAAAATTAAAAAGCCAAAAGCTGAAGCCGTTTGGAGTGGAGCCAATTACTACTAGTTCATCATAGCCTAGGCACGGTCCGACCCATTTAGATATCGTCTACTCTCCAACATCTCCTCTCCATTCTCCAACTCTGGCGCTGCCCCATCCTTGTCTCACTCATCCTCCTGTCTCCTCATCTTCCTTTCTCTCCTCTCTTTCACTTCTGATAGGAGGCGATGGTGGTATGCCCCGGTGAGCGAGCGAGGCAGCGGTGACACACCCCAACGAGCGAGCGAGGCAACCATGGCGTGCCTGGTGAACGAGGCAGCGACGACGGCGTGCCTGGTGAACGAGGCGGTGGTGGCGTTGACTGTCATGTGCCGTCAACCTAGGAGGCAGTGATACGGAGGTTGACGAGTACCGACAAGCTCGGATCGAGTAGTAGGATGGCCGGAGGCGAGGGAGATGCCGGGGGACACCAGATTTAGCTGTCATCTTCATCACCGATGACTGATCTGGTAGATCTGGCACATCGAGCTTGGATCTAGGGAGATCCAACGATGTGCTTAAGCTCCCTCTCTCCGATCATCTTCCTTAGATCTGGTACGAGCTCCTACTCTCACTCCTCTCTCATTACTGACCAGCTCGCTCACCGTCGTGTTCACGAAGATGGGCTAAACAGGCCTACCATATCCCATAAGGCTAAACGTGCTAAGGCAGACAAGGCATGGCCCATAAGCTCAGTGGGTCGTGCCTAAGTCTGCGGTTAAACCCATGGGGCAACACGACATGACCCCATTTAATCTATTGGGCCAAGCAGGCCAGGCCTAAACCGGTCATGCCTAAATGGCCCCGTGTTAGGCTGAGCCGTGCCACCCATTTACTTCCTTCAGTCACTTGACGTGACCTATTTTATTTTTTAAAATCAAAAGATGCTCCTTTGATCACTAAATTCTCATATCATATATTAAAAAGTTGTAAAAGCATAACATTATAAAAGTATTTTTAATGAAAATTCAATTGTATCATTTTTATATATCTAAACCATATGTTTTAAACAATATCTTCAGTTAACATTAATATGGTTTGATTACACGCATTCTTGGCTTCACTCTTTTGTGACTAGAGGAACCATAACATAGACTAGCTAGTGGGCTTTATGTGTTAATGAGAAAAATTTTGGGCCCACTAAACCGGCGTATCAATGAAGCAAAGCGATGTTCCTCTTCTACCTCTGTATCGTCTTTCTTTTCTCTATGATTCTCTCTTTCGAGAACTGGTGTTAATCACAGACTACCCCATCCATCTCTCACCGTAGACATATCACACATGTCGCCGCCACAGTCACAATGTAACCATTGTTCTCCCTCATAATAGGTTCTTCCATATTCCTCCCCACATGGCCAAGATCTACACCTCTCTCGCTATGGATCTTGGCCATCAATGAAGAGGCGAAAGAGTAGAAGAGGTGCCCTAGGATGATGGCATGGAGCTCACCATCCTGCGATAGGACCCACATATCTGTGGTGGCGACTACGATGAGTGCTGTAGATCTTGTTGTCTGCCCGCGAGGACCTAAGGAGTATGTTGGCACAACAGGTGTTGCTTCTTGGATTTGACTGAAAGGAGGGAGATAAATGCTGGTTGCATGGGGCTCGCTAGCTAGAGGCATCTTGGTGTCGACATTTCCTCTACTTCCCTCTTCCTCTACCATATCCACGGCAGAGTGTGGTAGGTGCCATGTGATTATGGTAGGCTACCGACAGGCAGTGGACGATGACACAACACCGACGGCAGCTAGCAGCAGCCCGAGGCCAGTGACGGTGGCGTAGGTGTTGGTTGCACTTTTGATGTGTGGGGAGAGAGGGGGAGCAGAGAGGCTGTCATGTTGGCGAACTGAGATCAAAATCCTTTGTGTTGCTGCCATGTGGGTCCTGTAGAGATTTGTTGGCATTAATGGGGAGCAACCGGTGTGTGTTTTTTCAATAAGTATTCCTTTTTTTTTTGATAACGGAAATATTTATTAATAAACCAAGAGCAGTACATCAAGGTGATACACAGTCTTGGAATAAAATTTCCAGCCTCTGCCTCGTAGGAGGCACAATCAATAAGTATTCCTGAACATGATGTTAGGTGAAACTAAATTTAAAATTTTTTTTGGGAGGATTTTTTTTTCTGAAACTCTTATAACAATAACTTGGGTAAAGTGCAATTCATACTCTTTTTAGAGGGTGCAATTCATACTTGTGGTGCCGTGGCGATCGTGTCAGGTTGTTAATTTTGTTGGGCCGGGGTCAGGATGTTAGCTAGGCTTGAATGGCTGTTCATGACTTCATGTTGGCCAGGAGAAGGAACCGAAGATGGGCCGCAGAACGGCATGCATACCGGGTGAATTAGAAAAGGCAAAGAAGAGTTTTGTTTTTTCCCCCGTGGCCACATTTTCTCGTCGTCGTCTCCGCCTCCGACGCCATCGATCGACTCATGCAACAGATCCCCCTCACTTACCGACCTCGTAATATGGACGGCCTGTTTGGGAACGACGACGGTTCACCTGATATATCATCACAACTCAGCTCGCCCATCCGGCACAACGTAGGGCCTGCCGGGCAACCGCCTGAACTAACCGGCCGGCCGGCCAGCCGGCGAGCTAGCTGTGGTGTCAAGCACGTCCGGACGTCGTGACGCCTTCGCCGTGCATGCATGTCTCGTCGTCGCCGCGTGCTACTCGATATATCGTACGTACGTGGGAGTCTGGGAGATATATAGCTAGTGAAGTTTCAGGCGACGTGCGTACTCTAGCTGCCCTCCATCGACGTGGTATAAGGCACCGTTCGTGGAGACGGTGAATCGGGACCGAGCTAGCTAGAGATGCATGCACGCATGCCAACAAGGTGACGTACTGGCCAGTTGGCCAATTAAGCTCATACTGCCCGCGGCCACGCTACACCGCCGGCCGGTGACGCGCTGCTGCTGCTGCAGTGCATCTCTCGTGCGGCGCAGCCCGGCCGGGAACACAGTACACAGAGAGGGAGGGAGAGGCTTCAGCTAGCACTGTATTGATTTGTTTAGAAGAATCCATGCATCAATTTCGCGTTACTTGGACGAGTAAATGGTGCTATAACATCTGCGCATAACTGCAATTACTTTTGGTGGGATCTAATCCAGTGGAACCAATTATTCATGGAAATTAAAAAAAATTATTGCTTGGCTCCGCTCCGCCTCGTGGTCCCGCCTCGGATGGAAGTGGCATAAAAGGGTAGAGAATTTCTCCCGTGGCACCAAAGGAAACATCAAAATTTTCAATAGCAAATCAAGAGAAAGTGAACCATTCGATGACGTAGAAAGGAATTTTCTCGATTATATTTACTCGCCCATGCAGAGAGCAAAGTAGGGAGATATCCAGGGCTGAAAGGATCAGATGGACACGGATCATGCATGTGAGGGAGAAATGGACGGATATGATTTTTAAGATGATGTGGCTCAACCTATGATAAGATTTAGAGCTATAATTAGTGGGCGTCAATTGTATAAGAACTAGCGGAATATGCTACGCAATTGCACGGCTAGATATTGCAATATATTGTATTTTTTATATAACTATATTATCTTTGAATAATATAGTTGTATTTGTTATACAATTTAATAGTTGTAATATCTATACATGATTAATTTACAATGTTATATTCTAACCTACCAAAATGAGTGATGTAGATCTTCTAGTTTTCTCTCGATTAATGATAGAATTTCTTGGATTTTTATTTTTTCTGATTTATTGTGAAATTTTGTAGATGTCCAAAGCGAATGAGATACCTTGAATATCACTAATTATTTATAGATATATATATATATAGACATAGGATTAGCATGCAAGGTGTTTAATTCTAGTTGATGATCCCTAAAATCAAAATTATAAAATTAAACGCCCATGTTCTTTTTCAAAATTTTATATTTTTTAATGCCAAATTGTAGTCAGCCTCATTGGTTGATATGTCATTCATAATATAGAGATTAAAAACTTAGTAGTTAAAATAGACAATTATTTTGAACAAAAATGGAGCCATGTACATCCGTAACATTTGTTCACAAGAACTAGATGAAAACATTTGAACTAAAATATTTTAAAGGTCTATAAATCTTGTCAATATATTCAATATCTACATCTGCACACCATCTCCCTCAATTTTTTTTAGAAAGACATGTACATCATTCATATCTAAGTTCATATTTGAAAATATATATTTCAACCTATTGTGACAAAAATAGTGGAGAAAAAGCCATGCCATGTAATCATGCATGCATACACACACGCGTGCGACTGCGCTATTCTGCGCTTACGTGCACTATGCGTGCCGGAAATTACTATCGTGCGTAAGTGAAGTTACTGTCAAATACATGTAGAGTTACTGTCAGTTGTGTAATGTATTGTTATACGTACAAATTATCAGGATCAACCTGTAGCTCTTTCAGAGTTTCACATGACTAGAAACATCATTTACTTTCTTTTGCGATGAAATACGTTGCTTAGCTGGTACTATATATGCTATGCAGTTATAAAGATCACATAATATGAATAATTTGATCAATATATATTCTCATACAATCCTTTTGCCTAAACCTGAAGTGATGTAATTATTATCAAGAGATGGAGAGCGTGTCTAATATATTTTTGGCCGTATGACACATATGTAGAAGTTTATACCTCGTGCAACGTATATACCTTACCTGTATGAAATTAAAGGGCAGGAATTTGGCTAACTCTCAAGTTCATCAGTTAACTCTCCAAGCCAAGCAAGGGCAACACATGATGGACAGAGAGTAAGGTGTAGCCAAGGACAGACTTGCCGGGCAACCATGCATGTCCCAGACTGCCGGCGGCGACACTGCCGGACGGCAAGTCATCCTTGGCTGCATCCTGTTCTCTGCCTCTTCGTGCATGGTCCTCCCGGCAGTAAACCTAATCCTCAAATATTCATAGCTTAGCTACTCTAGTCTCTATAGCTAGGTAGCTACCTTGTGCTCACTCTTCTGAAAGCGAACAGCAGCTCCTGCAAGGGTATTTGTAGGCACAAGAAAGTTGACATAGAATAACATTGCATGGTCGGCCGTCCTTTTCACCTCCATATTATTCCATCTTTCAGGAAGGAATCGTCCACTATATTGCAAGGTGGACAGAATTAAAGCTTTCCCTTATTAGTGCAAGACGGCAAGGGCTGCTGTCTGTCTGGATCGGATTTCCATTTTTTGTACAAAATTTGTGGTCCAAATTTCAGGTCAGCAGGCATCTCAGGAACAGTAGCTACGTCGTTATGTGCGCCGAAAGTTTTTTGTTTCTTTTGGTGGTGGTGGTGGGGTGCCCCGGGGGGAGTAAGGAATCAAGTGGCAACTTAATTAAGTAGAGGTTAACACACTTGTTTTTATACTAGAAATACTCCCTACGTACACAAATATAGATCGTCGTGGATTCCGTATGGTTAATATTGGACTATTAATATATATTAAAGTATATAGACTGAGTACATAAAAATAATACAATTAGATTTATCTTGCAAAATACTTTCATAATACATATATTTAGGCAGTAGATATTCACTACTACAAACACAAGCTATACTGGACGTCTTATCGCAGACGGTTCATGTGGAGCCATCTGTGCTTTGATTATTACAGATAGTTCACGGTTAAAACTGTCTCTGAAATTATCACAGACGGTTAGGTTTAAAAGCCGTATGTGATATACGAATTATCACAGACGGTTTTTAACTAGAACAGTCTATGAAATTATCACAGATTGTTAGGTTTAAAAGCCGTCTATGATATACAAATTATCACAGACGGTTTTTAACTAGAACCGTCTATGAAACTATCACGGACAATTTTTATTTACAACCATCTGTGTTTTTTCGTTTGTCATATGAACTACAGAAACTACTGAGACGAGATACAAATTCAAGACAAATTTATTACAAAGTCCTAAAAAAGATATTCCCAGATCTTAGTCTTCTGGGCTTCATATGCTTCTTCTTTGATTTTGGAGTTGGAGGATCAGCCGCTGAGTTCTCGAATGCCGTGAAGTTTGCTCTTGCCTGTGCACTTCCTCCTCCAGCCTGGGCAAATCATTAGCACGATCCATAATCTCATAGAGGATGGCATGATTAGCTTCCTCAGAATTGACCGCTTCTGCTTGATCGGCAATGTTATCCATGTGTCTCTCCACTGCCGCAAGAGCTTCTTCCGCTTTGTGCACATTGCAGAGAAGAACGAGACTAAGGGTTTTTCCCTTTGCTGAGCGGCAACGAGACACCTCCGTCGACAACGGATGATGAGGACCAGCTGACGGATGGAAGCGAGTCGAGGAAGGAGAGCAGGGCGAGAGCGAAGGAGCTGCTCTAGACGTAAATTGTTGGCCGCCTGTGTAAGGTTGCGGCCGAGCAACTCATAATGGATGGATGAGAGAAAGGAGATCAAAAGAATATTAGATGCCATTATTGAGAAATCTGGTGAAGAATATAAGAGGACAGTTTAGAAGAGTTGGATTAGGGTGTGCACATTTAAGCGTTATCACATACGGTTTATATATCAAACCGTCTCTGATATTAATATCATGGACGGTTCGTATAACAAACCGTCTCTGATATGTGAGTTATCACAGACGGTTCGTATAACAAATCGTCTCTGATATTTGAGTTATCACAGACGGTTCGTATAATAAACCGTCTCTGATATGTGTTATCATAGACGGTTTGTATAACAAACCATCTCTGATAATGACACATCACCGATCTGTGACGTGTCACCCAGGATTTCAATGTCACCTGTCCATTCTCTCCACATTGAATGGCAGGCACCGGTTCCTTCCACCGCACGACCCTTATTACTTACCCCCATCTACCTTTCCACCGGTAGTCACGGCCGGGTGAGTCCATCCACTATATAGCTTTCTGCATTCCCCTCGACGATGCCGACTACCACCGTGAGCTAGCACCTCTATTGTGACACCACGGTCGACTGCATAACACACTCTTGTCATAAGTATCATAAGAGTGTCTTATGCGGTCTTACTGTTGTGCCACAAAGGTGGCGCTACCGCCGCCTCTTCATTGCCGGTGATATCCGGTCGCCATCCGATGCATCCAACTTGGTCCTCGACCTCGCCGACTACCGCCGTGAGCTAGCACCTCTATTGTGACATCACGGTCGACTGCACAACACACTCTTGTCGTAAGTGTCGTAAGATTGTCTTGTGTAGTTTCATCGTCGTGCCACAAAGGTGGCGCTACTGACGCCTCTCCATTGTCGGTGATATCCAATCGGCATCCAATGCATCCAGCTTCTATTGTCTGCTAGGATATCTACTTCTTATATATTCTTGCCGTGTTAAAGAGTTGGGTTCATTATCTTATTATGCTGTAATGGTGGATTCTAATCTTAATGGAGATAGAATGTGCTGTTGTGTTAATTTGTCACTGTATTTGCTTGTTTTCAAAGGGCATAGGTAACATTATTTCTTGAGGCTAGCCAAAAACGGAAAAAAAAATTTAGGTATAGAGTGAACTATCACAGACAGTTTTGTGATATAAACTGCCTATGAAGGACTATCACAGACGGTTCTATATACCAACCGTCTATGATACTCGCTACTAGAACCGTCTGTGATGTGTGAGTATCACAGACGATTTTTTGTTCGAGCCATCTGTAATAATTTTCTTTACAGACAGTTCTAGTTACAAACCGTCTGTGTTGTCTTTATCATAGACGGTTCTAGTTACAAATCGTCTGTGTTGTCTTTATCACAGACGGCTTACAAACCGTCAATGATAACCTTCGATTATCACTGACACGTAAATACAAACGTTTCAGAAAACCATCTGTGATGACAGTTCTGAACCGTCTGTGATGATTCTTTTTGTAGTGGTGATATAGAGGTCAATTTCCATGAATGTTCCCGGGGTAAGGGATTGTGGTGGATTGAATTTTGAGGCTGTAAAAGCTATCTCGCTCGGACGGTTCGGAAAGTTTGCAAAGTTATTTATCTCTGTAGAGGGAGTACTCGAGCATGAGGTCATGGGTTTCATCCGCAGACAGGCCAAGTGGAAACACCCTGGTTAAAAAAAAAGTGTTGTTTTTGTGTGAAACATAAGACCCACCGATAAATGGGTCCACCTATATATGAAGTGGATTTTTTTAGACTGTAACTTATATCTTTTGAATTCTTATTGTTCATGAGAGAGAATACGAAGCGAGAGATTGTTACATATGATTTTGACTGGTACAACTGAAGTCGATATAGTGTGTACTACAATCAACTAGTAGACCCCGTATTAAAAAATGCATCATTTGAAAGCAAGTTACTATAGTAAAGTACATAAGCCAATAAGTCTAAGCTGATTCAAACCCATGGATTTCATGAAACTGCACACTGGTTGTTTTTTGACAAATTTATGTGATTTGTAGCTTCAAAGGAGCATCCAAAAAGATTGATTGATTTGGTAGTCATAATTTTTTTATATAAAACATAAGCAAACATTGAATGGAAAGAAAAAGGACGATATCATTTGGACTTCAAAAGGTCAATTGGTCAAGTCGACTAAGGGGCATTTCCGATCCACTGTATTTGTTGATGTATCTAAGGCCCTCCACATCACCTAGCAACAAAACTACATACAATCAGTCCAACTCTTTGTATCTTGACACTATATAAACCAAATACTAGCTAGTAGGTCGACCATTTAAAAATTTTAAAAGTTATGTCGGATTGGATAATGATCTTAGAGTGGACAAACAAATTAACTTACTTATATTCGATCCATGCAATACGTAGATCATTTAAAAACTGAAAATTTCACTACTACAAAAGAGACTATACTGCACGGCTACATCACAGGCGGTTCCTACGAACCGTTTGTGTTGCAACTATTATAGATGGTTCATACTAACAACCGTATGTGATATTTTCATAGACGATTATTTATACAAACCGTAAAACAAGACATCACAGACGGTTTTTATTAATAGTCGTCTGTGAAAATATCACAGATGGTTATTAACATAAACTGTCTATGATAATGCAAGACATCACAGATGGTTCGTATTAATAACCATCTGTAATAATTCACAGACGCTTATTTATAAGAACCGTCTGTGATATGTGCATTATCACAGATGGTTCATATAACAAATCGTCTCTTATAATACTACAACACTGATCCGTGGTATCTTCCTTACGATTTTGATGTCACTCGTCCATTCTCTCTGCATCGAACAGCATACACCGGTTCCTCCTACCTCTCGCCCCTTATTAATTACTCCTTCTCTCCCTTTCACTCCGAGATGCGTGAATTCTACCGGCTGCTCCTAGTTAGTTTATCCACTCCTAACTTGTTCCTTGATGACGCTAACTACTGCCGTGAGCTAGCGCTCTATTGTGATATTACGGTCGACTGCACAACAGACTCTTATCGTAAGTGCCGTAAGAGTGTCTTGTGCAGTCTCATCGTCGTGACACAAATGTGACGCTACCACCGCCTCTCCTTCGTTACAAGGCACCGCAGAAGCAACTATCTACCAAGACGGTGCTCAAGTCGGCGTCAAGGATATCTAGCTCGCGTGCTGCTAGGATCTCTCCTCCTTCTATGTTTTTGCCATGGGTTTGTAGGATTAGGAGATGTGTTCTTGCCATGTTTAAGAGTTGGATTCGTAGGATTAGGAGATGTGTTCTTGCCATATTTAAGAGTTGGGTTTGTAGAATTAAGATATGTTCTTGTCATGTTCTTACTGTGTTATATGGGTAGCCTGCTCATTATCTTGTGATGTTGTAATAGTAGATTCTAATGGAATGTGCTGCCATGTTTGCTACTGTATTTGCTTATTTTCAAAAGGTATAGCTAACATTTCTTGAGGCTAGCCAGAAAGTAGAAAAATTTAGGTATAGTATGAACTATTACAGATGGTTTTATGGTATAAACTATCTATGGAGGACTATCACAAACAGTTCTATATTACAACCGTTTGTGATACTTGCCCATCACAGACAGTTGGTAGTTAGAACCATCCGTGATGTTAGAGTATCATAGATGATTTTTACTTCGAGGCGTGTGTGTGACATGCGTCATTTTAACACATATTTACCCGTCATTTTCCCCCATTATTTTTCATATTTTGGGACCATTTATCATCATTTACATATATTTCCTATAATTAATTGCTCAATTGGATCATTTTACATTTTTTGCAATTTTCCGCAGGCCGGCGCGATTAAGGCGCATAAAACGACAAATTTGGCATTCCGGGATTGCTCCGTACAGATGTGCGCGTCGTCACGAACGCGTAGGATCATTTCGCGATTAAATCGGACTTCCAGAGGGCCAAAACAGAAGAAATCACAATGGGGAAGGACTTAGATGCAAACCCTAGAATCTTCGAGGGCTAATCTGCAAAAATACCAAACATTCCCCATCTCCTCAAAGCCGCCGCCGCCTGTGGAAAAACCCGAGCCGGCCATTTGCTTCTTCCTTAAAACCCCCTTTGCTCTCTCTCTCTCTCTCTCTCTCTCTCCCCTTTCTCTTCCCTACCGGCGCCGGCGAGGGCCGCGCCATACTCGCCGGCGGCCACCTCCACCAGTCGTCTCACATCTCCGCCACGCCGCACTCCTCTGCACCGCCTTCTCCCGTGCGCCGCCCCCGCTTCTTCTCCACCCGCGCCGCCATCTCGCCATCTCCGGCCGCTCCTTCCTACCTCCTCCCGTCCCCTCCCCTTTCTTCTCCACAGCCGCAACTCCACCTCCGCGCCTCCCGTGCGCCGCCACCTTGCTCTCCCTCTGCGTTGCCTCACTTCGTCGCTCCCCACCGCTCCTCCACATAACGCGCCGCCTTCTTCCCGTGCGCCGCCGCACCACCGCTTCTCCTCTTCCCCCATCTCGGCGCCGCCGCTTTCTCCACTCTCTTCCTTCTCCACCCGACGCTCCATCCCCTTCACCCCTCAACAACCGAGCGCCGCCCCTCCAGATTCTCCACCCGCCGCACGCCATCGCGCCTCTTCCTCATCGGCCACCTCCCTCCTTTGCTTTTCCACCGGCGAGCGTTGCTTCTCCTCTCGGCTCTTCTTCATATCCACCGCCGGCCGCGCCCTCTGCGACGTCTTCCCCAACTCCTCTACAACCTCTACACCGACGGCGACCTCTCCGACTTCTTCCTCTGCCTCACCTACCACCGACGGCCTCTGCTGCACCGACATCTCCAGCTTCATCCTCCTCTACACCGACGGCTTCTTCTTCTGCCTCAACTCACCTCGGCCACCACCTGCTACATCTTCTTCCTCGGTTTACTCCTCATTTCTCTTTATATTCCTCTGACTCTAAATGTTGTAATTGAATGGCATTGGATGGTTAATTGTGGATGCTAAATTGCTATATGCCAATCTGTTGATCTGCGATGTTTAGATTGAGTAGTATCTGTGATCTGTTCTTGGTGTGATAATCTGCTGTCTCATTATTTTGTTAGTTGTCCATCTGAATGTCTTTTAGCAGTAACCTCTGCTTAGCATTGCTAATTATGCTTAGGTGTTAATTTGTCAATTGTTCTGGTGCGAGTGGTTAGTGTCTGTCTGTGTTTAGTGTCCGTGTCCTGTGCTTGTGTGGTTGTTAGTTTCTGTGATGTTTGTGCGCGCGGATTAGCGAGCCGACGGCCGTTTCCCTTCCCTCTTGCTATCTCAATCCCCCTCCTTGCTTCTCGACCTCCCTCTTTTCTCTCCTTTCCACGGTCGTTAGTTAGTTAAGTCACGCATGTGTTCGTGTAGTCCTGTGTTTGTCGTGTGCTGTCGTCGTCTAGTTAGCCGTCGACCGTATTTCCCTCTCATTCCCTCTCAACCCACCTAGTGCTTATAAACCCTCCCTCCATGCTTCTCGGCTTCCCCCTTTCTATCTTGCGGTCGGTAGCTAGTTAGATCGTCGATCGTTAGTCGTGTTCATTCGTTTGGTAGTCGTTTTGAGTCGTTTAGTCGTCGTTTTGTTCGTTCGGTCGTACGACGTCAATTCGTACGGTCGTTCGTCCCGTCGTCCTTCGTTCGTTTAGTTCGTTTGTCGATTCTTCCGTGCTAATTAGAGTTCGTTTGGTAGTTCGTTAGTTCGTTCAGTCGTTTTTAGTCGTTGTAGATTTAGTTTTCTCCTCCTTTTTGGTTGACCTAGCTTTAGCTGAGCACCGGTAGACTCAGTCTAGTCCCTGTGGAGAACACGACACTCACCGCTATTTCAGTGGCAACCCGTGCGCTTGCGGGTGTGCTATTTTTGCACGATCAAGCAGTGTGATGTTAGAGCATCACAGATGGTTTTTACTTCAAACCATCTGTGATGTTAGAGTATCACAGACGGTTTTAATTATAGACCGTTTGTGTTGTATTTATCACAGATTGCTCATAAACCATCTGTGATAACCTCTGATTATCACTGACCCATAAATTCAAATAGTTCAGAAATTTTTTTGAACCATCTGTGATGACCCTTTTTGTAGTATTATTTATGTTTTGTTGTAAATTCTATTTCAAGATAAGTTTAAAACTATATATTCCAGTATGGATAAGTATTTTACTGTCTAAATCTTATACCACACATCAGCATCTTATCTTCTTCGAATGCGAATAGTGTTTTGTCCAATTCCACAGTCCACTGTACTGCCAGATGCTTGCGCTGGCAAAAAAAATGGTTCTTCGAATCTTTCTTGAATTTTCTTTAGCTGTACTAACATTACTTTTATTCGTTTATGCGATTATGACGTGCCAAAAGGTCAATGGAAACAACCACTAAAGGTGTGGCCAGCAGCTCCCTCTGTAGAAAGGGGGCAATGTACATGATGATCTAATGATTGCAAGTCTAATGAATACACAAAAGTATGAAACTTTTTGTACTGCAAAGAAATATTTAATATTTTTGTAGTACAAGGATCTGATTGGCAATTACATTAATTAGATGCATACCATGTATTACTTTGAAAAGATAGTATGCATTACTTGCCTTACTATTTTCTCAAAAAAAAAGGGAGAGATAAACATCTTGCTAGCTTATCTGGTCCTTTTCTCCAAGACCCTAGAAAAAGGTTTGTCCAGTAGTGAGTTTATCACGTGGTTGCTGTGAAGTTTGAACACAGATACACACATTTTGCTGTTAGATTTACTGGATGATATATAGCAACGCTTGTTGCCTTTGCATTTCTGGCCGTCCACATCGACTATATTGGGTAAGATATTCTGGTCTCCTTCCGAAAGAACTAACGATGCTCAACACTGTGTACATATCATCATGACCTGATAATGATGCCAATTGTTATCTTACGTTGTGCCAACAAAGATGTCATTTGTTGCTATCTAATTATTGTCCATGTACATGCCTCGTTGAGTACTATATGTATTAACCAGTTGAATACTTGTGCTTTGTTACAGATAAAACAATTATACTATCCAGTCTGCCGAGTTGATATTTGTCAGGATTGACCTGTCCTGCTCATGCCGTCGTCTCCATCTCCATGCTCAGCTGTGTCATGCCTTTGCACCCTCGGCTCTACTTTGCACTGTTAAAACTCCGTTTTTTGTTAAAAAAGTTGTAGGGTGGTGGAATTTAGTTTTTAGTAGATTATTTTTTTCTATTTTTATTAGCAATTTTCAGGGAGATGTAAAGAGAGGTTGGGAAAGGCAGATGAACCACCACTAATAACTCTTTCTTTTAAATAGTAGAGATCCTATGATTAACCCGTTTACAAAATTGTCACAGACAGTCACTCATATGTGGGAAACTTACATCTGGGTCCATCATATCGCAATTCACATCCATGCCTGCATACCAGCAACAGTTCATACATATATGTATGTGGATCTCTTCTCAGCTGTTGTATATCTAATCTTAAGAATACAGAGAATGGCCAAATATTTGGTGAAAATGCAAATTTGCTAAAAAAAGCACATTTTCATCAAACTTAGAAGTTTCTAAAAATTTTCAAAAAAAATTTATGAGATATAGGTGAGAGCATATTAATTCATCTCATTTGGGAGATATAAAAAGATAAATGATTAAAAATATAGATTAAGTTTGATCTTAAAATTTTATTGATAGTTTTTTTAAACATATGTGTTTGATTTCACGGAATTTTTACCCATTCACAATTTCACCTGATACAACGCGCCACGAAGAATCCCCCGTTCGAACAGGCCCTAAAGATTGATGGGCTCGTTCGTACGGAGGACATGCGCCGCCACGTAGGGGTGGAAACGGATCGGATACGGTCGAATAGTCTCAAATACGAATACAAATCCATATTTTTCAAACGAATACGGATACGAATTCGAATATTCTCAAATACGGATACGAATATTCTCGAATACGAATACGGATATTTTCGAATACGGATTTTCTCGGATACGAATATCGGATAAAACGGATTCCTAGCGGTTTTACCGATTTTTCACCAGTTTTTGACCGGCTACCGGTTTTAAACCGCCTAAATTCAAATTTTGAATCACAAAATTTGTACGAATTTTTCATAGGTTCTAGAAACGGATCGAATACGAATCGAATAGTCTCGAATACGAATACAAATCCATATATTCTCGAATACGAATGCGAATACGAATACTCTCAAATACGGATACGAATATTCTCGAATACGAATATTTTCGAATACGAATTTTTGCTTACCATATTTGTGTTTTCTCGGATACGAATATCGGATAAAACGAATTATCCGTTACCGTTTTCCACCCCTACCGCCACGTACCGCACATACATCTCGAGGGATGCGTATTCATGCATGCTACACATGCCTCACCTTCTGTGTGTTTTTGAGATAACCTCCACATGCATGAACACAATCTTGATTTCATGGACAGATAAATCATCACTATATAATAGCTATATTATAGCCGGGGACTTCCCAGCTCCTCACCGTGGCCACATCAGCTTTTATATAAAAAAGTTCATGTGTTTTCCAAAATTACATAAAGGTCCTCCATTCTCGTAAAAAGATCTCTGTCAGGTTTTTTCCGGAAAGCACCCTCCACTTCACCGAAATTGCGTATTCTTTGTTGGATAACACCCCGCGGTTTCCAAAATTACGTACGGGTCCTTGTTTAGTTACGTATAGGTCTTCAGTTTTTTGCGAAAAGGACCTTTGGTTTTTCTGGAATTACGCATGCGTCCTCGATTTTTTTTAAGAAACTCCCCGTGAATTATCGTCTCTTTTGCTTCGGTCCACACGGTAGCTAGCACGGCGTGTCGCCGCGCTTACGCAGCTAGTTAATTAGAGACGGGGGGACTCCACGGCCGGTGATGCGTGCAACATCACCTTTTTTGCAAAAAAGTCCCTGTATTTTGCGAAATCACGTAAAGGTCCTTAGTTCTCGTAAAAAAGTCCCTGCCAGATTTTTTCCCGAAAAGCACCCTCCACTTCCCCAAAATTGCATATTCTTTGTTGGGTAGACCCCGTAGTTTCCCAAAATTACGTACGGGTCCCCGTTTAGTTACGTACAGATCTTTACGGGTCCTCGATTTTTACCAAAAAGACCTTTGATTTTTCCAAAATTACGCATGTGTCCTTGATTTTTATTAAGAAACTCCCCGCGAATGATCGTCTCTTTTGCTTCGATCTACACGGTAGCTAACGCGATGTGTCGCTGCGCTTACACAGCTAGTTGATTTTACGCTCAGCAGTCGGCACGATTACCCATGTCCCAAGGATTTACTTCCGTATGTGCTTCTGGAGTCAATATATACGACTGTGTGTTGATTTGAGTGTACCTTCCTGGCTGTGATGCAATAGAGAAACCTAGCTAGCTAAAGTCTTGTCGTCTCGATGGATATATATATATATATATATATATATATATATATATATATATATATATATATATATATATATATATATATATATCTTCCGTGATGATCAGAAATGAGCAAGATATGTAGCCAAGATGGACTTGCCGGCTAAAATGATCGATCCATCGATCTCGCCGGAGAAAACGCCGGCAAGTCATGTAACACCCCTATTTCTAGGAGCATTATGAATCTCTCGTAATTGTCTGGACTGTTCAGTTGCGAGTTACATCAATTGAGCGTATAACATTGCCAACACAAGCTTAAGAACAAAACCAACTTTATTACAATATAAAGGCTTAAAGCCAAGTTTTACAGTAGGGCAAAAAGGCCTTTAGATACATTACGGCAAAAAATGCCACAAGCACGCCTGAGCGGAAGACGACCCTAAGTCCAAGCTTCGTCTACCTTGTAGAATTCCACTTCTTCGTCTTTGCCTGCCTTCTCAATGCTAGCTATTTCTGTTGATGTTTTTAGCAAGTATGAGTACAACTACCGTACTCAACAAGTCACACGGAGCTTACCAATAACTACAAGTGCGTGAGTGAAGTTGTTGTCAAATATATGTAGAGTTATTGTCAGTTGTGTAATGTTGCAATTGAAAATAACTTTACATGTGTTTGGCATTAACTTTCTGGTGCACATTCTACACCTGAGCGAAGAATAGTAATTACACACATATATATACATATATAGATGTGTGTATGAGGGGGGGGGGGGGAATTGACCGTAGTCTTCATTTTTTCCTTGCTATATCATGTCCAAGATGCTGGACGGTTAATTTTGTTCTCCCATATAAGCATGATATTGTTTTTTCAAATGAGAAATGAATTAGCTTATTAATTTGTTCAACTATTGAGCAATTCTTTTTCTACAAAAATTGACTTCGTGTTTCTTTGTTTAATTTATATCTTGCAAACCCATCCCCTTGGCCTAATTAATTTTCTGGTTAAGCCAAATGTTTCAAAAAACCATATTTAGGAAAGAAAAAAATGTGCAAGATCTAATATTCATACATGTTGCTTTTCCTTTCCTTTTTTTAGTTGTATAAACCGATGAGTTTTATGAGCAAACCCCATATATTTTTCTGTCCTGTTTGTTCCCAGGCAGTCCTGCAACTAGTTTGTACATTAACTGGAGTATTTGAATATGTCAATTCAACCCTAATACATGAACACGTGTTCAATATATAGAACAAAACAAACAGATAAATGCTTGAGAACTGAAGCCAACAGAATATGTGCATATGCCTGAAACAAACATCTGAATATATCGTTATACAAATTAACAAGATCAACCTGGAGCTCTTTCAGAGTTTCACATGACTAGAAACATCATTTACTTTCTTTTGCGATTAAATACGTTTCTTAGATGGTACTATGCTATGCAGTTATAAAGATCACGTAATGTGAATGATTTGCACAATATATAATCTCATACAATCCTTTTGCCTAAAACTGAAGTTATGTAATTATTATCAAGAGATGGAGAGCGTGTTTAATACATTTTTGGCCGTATGACACGTATGTAGAAGTTTATACCTCTTGCAACGTATATACCTAACCTGTATGAAATTAAAGGGCAGGAATTTGGCTAACTCTCAAGCTCATCAGTTACTCTCCAAGCCAAGCAAGGGCAACACATGATGGACAGAGAGTAAGGTGTAGCCAAGGACAGACTTGCCGGGCAACCATGCATGTCCCAGACTGCCGGCGGCGACACTGCCGGACGGCAAGTCATCCTTGGCTGCATCCTGTTCTCTGCCTCTTCGTGCGTGGTCCTCCCGGCAGTTAACCTAATCCTCATATATTCATAGCTTAGCTTGCTATATACGCAGCTACCTTGCGCTCACTCTTCTGAAAGAGAACAGCAGCTCCTGCAAGGGTATTTATAGGCACAAGAAAGTTGACATGGAATAACATAGCAAGGTCGGCCGTCCTTTTGACCTCCATATTATTCCATCTTCCAGAAAGGAATCGTCCACTATATTGCAAGGTGGACAGAATTAAAGCTTTGCCTTATTAGTGCAAGACGGAAAGGGCTGCTGTCTGTCTGGATTTCCATTTTTAGTACAAAATTTGTGGCCTAAATTTCAGGTCAGCAGGCATCTCAGGAACAGTAGCTACGTTGTTATGTGCGCCGAAGTTTTTTGTTCTTTTGGTGGGTGGGGGTGGAGTGAGTAAGGAATCAAGTGGCAACTTAATTAAGTAGAGGGTAACACATTTGTTTTTATACTAGAAATACTCCCTACGTTCACAAATATAGATCGTCGTAGGTTCCATGTTGTCAAGTCGACTAAGGGGCATCTCCGATCCGTTGTATTTGTTGATGCATCTAAGGCCCTCCACATCACCTAGCAGGAAAACTAGATACAATCAGTCCAACTCTTTGTATCCTGACACTATATAAACCAAATACTAGGTAGGAGGTCGACCATTTAAAAATTTCAAAAGTTATGTCGGATTGGATAATGATCTTAGAGCGGACAAACAAATTAATTTACTTATATTCGATCCATGCAATATGTAGATCATTTAAAAACTGATAGTTTCACTACTACAGAAGAGGCTATACTGGATGGCTACATTACAGATGGTTCATATGACCGTCTGTGCGGCAACTATCACAGATGGTTCATACTAACAACCCTCTGTAATATTTTCACAGACGATTATTTATACGAACCGTCTATGATAAAGCAAGACATCACAGACAGTTCTTATTAATAATCATCTGTGAAAATATCACAGATGGTTATAGTATAAGCCGTCTGTGATAATGCAAGACATCACAGATGGTTCATATTAATAACTGTCTGTGATAATTCATAGATGCTTATTTATAAGAACCGTCTGTGATATGTGCATTATCACAGACGGTTCGTATAACAAACCGTCTCTTATAATGTCACGACACTGATCCGTGGCATCTTCCCCACGATTATTATCTCACCCGTCCATTCTCTCTGCATCAAACTTCAGGCACCAGTTCCTCCCACTTCTTGCCCCTTATTAATTACTCCCTCTCTCCCTTTCACTCCGAGATGCGTTAGTTCTACAGGCTACTCCTAGCTAGTTTATCCACTCCTAACTTGTTCGTCGATGACGCCAACTACTGCCGTACGCTAGCGCTCCATTGTGATACAACGGTCGACTGCACAACACACTCTTGCCGTAAGTGTTGTAAGAATGTCTTATGCAGTCTCACCGTCGTGACACAAATGTGACGCTACCACCGCCTCTCCTTCGCTGCAAGGCACCGTGAAGCAGCTAGTTACTAAGACAGTGCTCAAGTCGGTGTCAAGGATATCCAGCTTGCGTGCTACTAGGATCTCTCTTCTTTCTATGTTTTTGGGAATAAGTCTACATAACCCCTCCACGTATTGCTGCTTGATTACTTAACCCCCTGACCTAGTAAACCAGGTGTTTAACCCCTTAGTCTTACAAATACCGTTTACTTAACCCCCTAAGGTGGTTTTGCAATCTGGTTTTGCCTTGTTGGTGTGCCACGTTGGACAACAATACATAGGGGGTTATGTAGACTTCCTGGCTATTATGCGGCTGCAGGGAGTACATGTCGGCATCGCCGGACTCGCTCAAGTGCGCCGCGGCGGCCGGCGGGCCCGGGGCGTGCACACCCGTCTTCTTCCGCCCGCCGCCGCCGCCACACGGGACGCACCACGCCGCGCTCCAGGCTTTCCTCCCTTCCGTGCCCACGCCATCGCCGCAGCTCGCGCTACCGTACCGCGCCGTGCCTGCCGCGTGGCACCACGTCGCGCGGGCCGGGTCGGAGACGCCGCCGCGGCCGGAGGACTTCTCCGGCGGCGCCGGCATGTACTCCCCGCAGCTGCATAATAGCCAGGAAGTCTACATAACCCCCTATGTATTGTTGTCCAACGTGGCACGCCAACAAGGCAAAACCAGATTGCAAAACCACCTTAAGGGGTTAAGTAAACGGTATTTGTAAGGCTAAGGGGTTAAACACCTGGTTTACTAGGTCAGGGGGTTAAGTAATCAAGCAACAATACGTGGAGGGGTTATATAGACTTATTCCATGTTTTTGCCATGGGTTCGTAGGATTAGGAGATGTATTCTTACCATGTTTAAGAGTTGAGTTCATAGGATTAGGAGATGTGTTCTTGCCATATTTAAGAGTTGGGTTCATAGAGTTAGGATGTGTTTTTGTCATGTTCTTACTGTGTTATATGGGTAACTTGCTCATTATCTTATGATTGTAATAGTAGATTCTAATGAAATGTGCTGCCATATTTGCTATAGCTAACATTTCTTGAGGTTAGCCAAAAAGCAGAAAAATTTAGGTATGTATGAACTATCACAAATGGTTTTATGTATAAACTATCTATGAAGGACTATCACAGACGGTTATATATTACAACCGTCTGTGATACTCGTCCATCACAGACGGTTGGTAGTTAGAACCATCTGTGATGTTAGAGTATCACCAACGATTTTTACTTCGAGGCGTGCGTGATGTTAGAGTATCACAAAAGGTTTTTACTTCAAGCCGTCTGTAATGTTAGAGTATCACATACGGTTCTAATTACAAACCGTCTGTGTTATATTTATCACAGATAGCTTATAAACCGTCTGTGATAACCTCTGATTACCACTGACCCATAAATTCAAACGGTTCAGAAAATTTTAGAACCATCTGTGATGACCCTTTTTGTAGTAGTCTTTATGTTTTGTTGTAAATTCTATTTCAAGATTAGTTTAAAACTATATATTCCAGTATGGATAAGTATTTTACTGTCTAAATCTTATACCACACATCAGCATCTTATCTTCTTCGAATGCGAATAGTGTTTTGTCCAATTCCACAGTCCACTGTACTGTCAGATACTTGCGCTGGAAAAAAAAGGTTCTTCGAATCTTTCTTGAATTTTCTTTAGCTGTACTAACATTACTTTTATTCGTTTATGCGATTATGACGTGCCAAAAGGTAAATGGGAACAAACACTAAAGGTGTGGCTAGCAGCCCCCTCTGTAGAAAGGGGGCAATGTACATGATGATCTAATGATTGTAAGTCTACACAAAAGTATGAAACTTTTTGTACTGCAAAGAAATATTTAATATTTTTGTAGTACAAGGATCTGATTGGCAATTACATTAATTAGATGCATACCATGTATTACTTTGAATATATAGTATGCATTACTTGCCTTACTATTTTCTTTAAAAAAAAAGGGAGAGATAAACATCTTGCTAGCTGATCTTGTCCTTTTCTCCAAGACCCTAGAAAAAGGTTTGTCCAGTAGTGAGATTATCACGTGGTTGCTGCGAAGTTTGAACACAGATACACACATTTTGCTGTTAGATTTACTGGATGATATAGCAACGCTTGTTGCCTTTGCATTTCTGGCCGTCCACATGGACTATATTGGGTAAGATATTCTGGTCTCCGTCCGAAAGAACCAACGATGCTCAACACTGTGTACGTACCATCATGACCTGATAATGATGCCAATTGTTGTCTTACGTTGTGCCAACAAAGATGTCATTTGTTGCTATCTAATTATTGTCCATCTACATACCTCGTCAAGTACTATATGTACTAACTAACTAGCTAAATGCCCGTATTTTGTTAGAGATAAAAAATTATACTATCTAGCATGCCGAGTTAACATTTGTCGAGATTGACCTATCCTGACCACGCCGTCGTCTTCATCTCCACACTCAGCGGTATTATGCCTTTTGCACCCTCGGCTCTGCTTCGCACCCGTTAAAACTCTATTTTTT
Source organism: Dendrocalamus latiflorus (assembly GCA_017311315.1). NCBI lineage: Eukaryota > Viridiplantae > Streptophyta > Magnoliopsida > Poales > Poaceae > Dendrocalamus > Dendrocalamus latiflorus. The sequence continues at coordinate 15,775,007 of CM029653.1, read as the reverse complement.
GTTAGAGTTTTGTAGGGTGGTGGAATTTATTTTTTAGTAGATTATTTTTCTATTTTTGTTAGTGATTTTTAGGGAGACATAAGGGGATTGAGAAGAGCAGATGAATGACCATCAATAACTCTTTCTTTTAAGTAGTAGAGATCCTGTGGTTAACCCATTTACAAAATTGTAAGGTTCCGGCCGAACAATTCTTGATGAACAGATGAGAGGAAGGAGATGATCACAAGAATAGTAGAAGCCATATTGTACGTACGTAGAAGAGACCTGGATTAGGCGCGCATATTTAACCTTTAGCACAGACGGTTCGTATACCCAAACATTAATGATATAGACGCTTCGTATAACGATCGAGAGACGTTAATTAGACGATCGAAACACGAAGCGTTCTGGCAATCGAAACACGAAGCGTTCTGGCAATGGAAACACGCGCGAAGCGTTCTGGCATGAAGCTTATGACAGACGATTTTTTTTATAAAAAACCGTCTGTGATAATATTTATCACAGATGGTTTTAATAAAAAAACCGTCTGTAATAATTCACAGACGGTTTTTAGTTAAAAACCGTCTGTGATAATGACTAAGGCATTTATTGTGCTGCTCAGACCGCATCTGTCTTCATTTCGATCCAGATCTAGCCACTGCTGCGCACTTTTTCACTCGGGAGGAAGCTAGGCGATTTCAGGCCAGTTAATTTGGTGGGAAGAGGCAGAGATTGAGCTTTGAATTAAGATTCAGACTTTCCTGGTTGCTGTAGATATGGTTAGTAATGAAATTTATTTTTTCTTTAATTGCATTACAATTTAGGTCTAAGTAATCCATGAGTGGTTATTGAAAATGGTTAATTTGCAAAATTGTTGGTTATATAATAGCTGTTGTGTTTGTAATATGAATTGAGCTAGCAAATTAAGTCTCAATATAATAAATGTGGCCGGTATATACGTAGTTATAATTAGTTAATCTAGATTTTAATACTAAGTTGTTATATATATACGTAACGTAGGACCGAAGCTGGATGTATGCCGCGAGCCGTGTGAGTGAAGAGTACATTAATGGTGTTTCTGCTTTTATAAGAGCCGCCGAGGAGGATATGTTGAATAAGGGGGTGGAATATATGTGCTGTCCATGCACTGACTGCGAGAATTTGAAGATGTTTAAGAACCGAGGGCAAATTGAAGCGCACTTGATTCGGAGGGGTTTCAAAAAGGATTATACGTGTTGGACCAGTCATGGCGAAGTGAATGATCATATGCCGCCGGATGACATCGCCGGTGAAGTGAATGATATGCCGCCAGATAACATCACCGGTGAAGTGAATGACATGCCGCCGGATGATGTCGATTGTCGTTTGGATTCGGATAGGTTGCACGATGATAATCTGGATCAGATGCTTCGCGATGTAGAAGAGAACTATGATGAGAGAGAGTATGTTAAATTTCGGGGCTTGATGGAGGACTCAAAGAAACCTTTGTACACGGGCTGCAAGTACACGAGGTTGTCGGCCGTGCTTGAACTGTTGAAATTGAAGGCAAGCAACGGTTGGTCCGACAAGAGTTTCACAGCGCTGCTAGGTCTTTTAGCGGACATGCTTCCGGAGGGAAATGAGTTGCCTAAAACCACGTATAAAGCCAAGAAGGTTCTTTGTCCATTGGGAATGGAAATAGAAAGAATACATGCATGCCCGAACGACTGTATCCTCTACCGTAAAGAGTATGCAAACATGCATGTATGTCCGGTGTGCAACGCATCCCGATACAAACGTAACAATCAATCAGATGATGGCGAGGGAACAGAGGCGAAGAAAGGACCTCCTGCTAAGGTGGCATGGTATTTTCCTATAATTCCCCGTTTGAAAAGGTTTTTTGCAAATCCAAAGGAGGCAAAACTGCTGCGTTGGCACTCGGAGGAGCGCAAGAAGGATGGAATGATAAGACACCTTGCTGATTCCGCGCAGTGGAGAAACATCGATAGGAGTTTTACAGAGTTCGGTGCAGAACCAAGGAATATAAGGTTTGGACTGAGTACAGATGGAATGAATCCTTTCAGTAACATGAGCAGCCGACATAGCACATGGCCCGTGACTCTCTGCATCTAAAACCTTCCTCCTTGGTTGTGTATGAAGCGAAAGTACATTTTGCTGTCGATACTTATCCAAGGGCCAAAACAACCTGGGAATGATATCGATGTGTTCCTAGCACCGTTGGTGCAAGATCTAAAAGTACTGTGGAACGAAGGGGTATAGGTATGGGATGCATACAAACGAGAGAACTTCACTCTGCGCTCCTTATTGTTCTGCACCATAAATGATTATCCTGCCCTTGGTAACCTATCGGGCCATAGTACAAAAGGTGCCAAAGCTTGTACTCACTGTTTAGATGGTACCGAGAGTGTGTGGCTGAGACACTCACGTAAAACCGTCTACATGTGCCACTGCCGGTTCCTTCGGAGGGCTCACCCATACCGCAAGATGAAGAAACAATTTGACGGAGAGAAGGAAGACGGTTCAGCTCCAAGGCATTTAAGGGGACACGAGGTTTATGATATGGTTAAGGATTTAGATGTTGTCCTCGGAAAGGGATGTAAATTGAGGGCTCATGAGAAGAACACCTGGAAGAAGAGATCAATATTTTGGGACTTACCTTATTGGGAGTACCTAGATGTTCGGCACTGCATCGACGTCATGCATGTAGAAAAGAATATGTGCGACAGCTTGATTGGTCTCTTACTGAACATCCGTGATAAAACAAAGGACGGTGTCAACGCACGGCTTGACTTGGCTGACAAGGACATCAGGCCTGAGTTAGCACCGACAAGCACTGATAATGGACGAACGTACCTTCCCCCTGCGTGTTACACTCTGTCCAAGGCTGAGAAAACAGAACTATGCCAGTGCTTGCATGGTGTCAAAGTTCCGTCTGGTTACTCCGGCAACGTGAAGAAACTTGTTTCGATGCAAGATTTGAAGTTAAATGGCATGAAGTCTCATGATTGTCATGTGCTGATGACACAGATGCTCCCTATTGCAATTAGAAATATTTTGCCGATCAAAGTCCGAGAGACAATCATGAGGCTATGTTATTTCCTTAACACAATTGCTCAGAAGGTCATCGATCCCGAAGGACTAGATGCTCTGCAGGACGAGGTGGTGATGACTCTATGTCACCTTGAAATGTATTTCCCTCCTTCGTTTTTCGATATCATGGTCCATCTCATTGTTCACGTTGTGTGGGAGATAAAAATGTGCGGGCCCGTATTCCTACGTAGCATGTACCTATTTGAGAGGTTCATGGGAATTCTCAAGTCCTACATATGGAATCGTTCTCGGCCGGAGGGCAGCATCGTCGAAGGTTATGCAAGCGAAGAGGTCATTGAGTTTTGTGTCAATTATATGGCTCAGATTCAACCGATAGGTGTCCCTCAATCTCGTCATGAGGGGAGGCTGAAGGGTCTCGGAACTATCGGAAGGAAAGCAATCACTCCAGATATGGACACGTATACTCAAGCCCATTTCACGGTGTTGCAACACATGACTGAAGTGGTGCCTTATGTGGACCAGCACAAGGATGTGCTTCGGCAACAGAATCCGGAGCGACCGGATGTTTGGATCATGAGGCAACACAACCGTCGGTTCAACCAATGGTTGAAGGAGCAAATCGCTAGGAGCTCGCCGAGTGAGACGTTGACATGGTTGGCAAAAGGGCCGACATTTACAATTGTGACATGGCAAGGATATGACATAAATGGGTACACATTCTATACGCAGTCTCAGGATGTCAAGAGCACTAACCAGAACAGCGGTGTCCGCATAGATGCATTCAGTACCGATGGGTCGAGAAACTCGTACTATGGCTTCATAGAAGAGATTTGGGAGCTCGACTATGTGGTTTTCAAGATCCCCTTATTTCGCTGCCGTTGGGTGCATCTCCCACAGGTGAAGGTTGACAAGTACGGTGTCACGACCGTGGACCTCCAACGTGTCGAGTACAAAGACGAACCATTCGTACTCGCCAATCAAGTTGTTCAAGTTTTCTATGTATCCGACCCGGCAAATAAGAAACGCCATGTAGTTCTTCATGGAAAAAGGAGAATTGTCGGAGTGGAGAATGTAGTGGACGAGGAGGAATACAATCAATTTGACGAGTTACCTCCTTTTGGAAATGGCATAAGGGTCGACGATGAACAACGTGACGAAACTAGTTACGTACGCATTGATCATGATGAAGGGATAATTTTTAAAGGAAATAAGCAAGTACAATAAGAATGTATATGTGAAAATGTGTGACAATTTTGAGATGTATATGTGAAAATGTGTGACAATTTTGAGATGTATATGTGAAAATGTGTGATGTAGTCAATTTTGAGATGTATATGTGAAAATGTGTGACAAAATGTATATGTGAAAATGTATATGTGTATTGGCATTTATGTATATGTGATGTATATGTGTGATGTACATGTGATGGTTGATATAAATGCAGCTGGTTGGTGTTGTATATGAATGCAGCTGTTTGGTGGTGGATATGAATGCAGCTGTGGTTATTGGTGTTGTCTTAATAACTACAGTCGCAAAGGCTTATCACAGACGGTTCTGAACTTAGAACCATCTGTGATATCAATATCACAGACGGTTCTAAGTTTAAAACCGTCTGTGATAGTATAAAGACCGTCTGTAATGTGAGTTATCACAGACGGCTCGGGAACCGTCTGTGATAACCACCAACTATCACTGACACCTAAACACTGACGGTTCAGGAACCGTCTGTGATGACGTTTCCGAACCGTCTGTGATAGGGTTGTCTGTAGCAGTGGGGAGAGGAGACCCATCAAGAAGGTCGTCTAGTTCTCACGTAATTTGGGCCCTTTCAACATGAAAAAGGGTTTTCTGAAGCAACCAGAGAAGGAGGGCTAGACCGAGAGCGTCGACTTGGCCATCTTGCCGAAGCCCAACGAGGTCTACCTTGACCCAGGGCTGAGGATGCTCGTCATCTTCGCCGCCCAGCTCAAAGCCAGCCTTCGCAAGCCCCCGATCAGGCTACTAAAGGATGTGCTTGACACGTTCAACCTTTAGCTCTCCCATCTCAATTCGGGCTCCTTCGTCCGTCACTTAGTATATGAGTGGGTGATGTGGAGCTTGGGGATGAAGCATCCCTCGACTGAGCTCTTCTGCTTCCTACACTACACTTCATGCACGATGGTATATGACTACGAGAATGTGCGCTCCTCATACGGGGTGATAGCCTTTCAGCTCTAGAGCAACCATCAAAAGTTTGAATTACCTTCTAGGGCCCACAAGTCTAAGTGGGAATCATGGAGAGATTTGTTGTTCCACTACCCCACCTAGGGGTCTGGCCTCATTAGCAAAGGGAAGAAGTAATAAGTGGACATCATACTTGTAAGATCGAGAAGGCCGACTAGAGAGGGGATGAATAGTCATTTCTAAATATTTTGATTAAATTCTATTTAAGCTATTTGGCTAAAACCAAGTATATAATACGGAAGCTTAAATCAATTTGGTTTAACACAAATAAAACCTAAATCAACTAGACTTACCTAAGTGCACCAACAACTTAAATCTATGTCAAAGGTTTGCAATTCTAGAAAGATAATCAATTAAGTTAATTCTTTGAATGCAAATTGCTTGAATGTAAATTGAGCACAAGAAAACAAACCACAATGGATGCGGTTTCTTTTTACCGTGGTGTCCGGAGACTTGCCGGTCCCCCTAGTCCACGTTGAAATTAGCCCAAACAAATTGGACCAGCTCCACGAATTTAGCCAAAACACCTCAATCCACTAGGGTTGCTCTTCCTCCACTCTGGAGATGATGAGCACCACATCACTCACAGTTCGCTAGGACTTCTCACAATCTTCTTTGAGAAACTCACCGCGCACGATGCCTCCAACGATGTCTAAGAGTCGATAAACTCTAAGTGTAATAAGTCAAGCCCCTCGTTTGATTCTCACTACGTGCAACGAATGCACAAGCTACAATGGACACTAAGTCCAACTCTAGATGCAACACATGCAATCTAAATTCGTTCTCCTTGCTTACAAAGTGTAGCACATGCATAATTGAGAGGAAGACCTCACACTAGCTCAGGGGAATAGAAATGAGTCAAGCAACCACTTCTTCAACCGGTCACAATGGGGTATTTATATCCCACACAACAAAACTAGCCATTGGAGCCAAATCCTTGAAAAATCAGAGAAATTGGAAGTACCGCAGGCAAAATGCCTGTACTTCCACTCCCCTCATAACAGTAAAAAAACTAGCTGTTACAGTCAAAATCGGAAGTTACGCCATTCATTTTTCGGTACTTTTGATCATCGGAAGTACCGTTTCACACATGCAGAACTACCGCTCTCGCGGGAAGGAGAAGACCACCACATGGGTGTCTCTCTGGAAAAAACATACCGCAGGAAAATTTGGAACTTTCGGGGTTCGGTAATACCGTGCAACACACGCCGGTACTTCTGCCTTCTGGTAGTACCGTTCACACAGAGCCAGTACTTCCATCAGCCGATTGAACTACTCACGCGGAGCCGTTCGGACCGCTCATCCGGTAGTACCGCTCACACAGAGCTAGTACTTCCGACCTCCAGTGGTACCGCTATATACACAGTGGTAGTTTCGATTTTCCTGACAAGTGCATATACTTTAATAGATTTTGCGAAACATATTTGCAAGCTATAGTATCATGCACACAAGGCTTAAACATGATTTTCAACAAGTTGCAAAGCACATTTGCACACTTTTAAAATCATGACATAAGGAATAGGTACATGGACTTAACGCATTTGCAAAACACATTTGCAAACCAATGTCACATGCTACAAGGATTGTATATGAGCTTCAATTATTTGCAAAACACATTTACAAATAGAAGTCTCATACCACAAGGAGTAGGAAACATGGACTTCGAATAGTTGCGAAACACATTTGCAATGTATAGTCCCATGTTACAAATATTCAACACATGAGCTTCAACTATTTACAAAATGCATTCGCAAATACAAGCATTATGCTAAGAAGAGCTAGAATAAATGAGGTTGAGTTATCAATACATGATGAGATTCAAACTACTAGACATGACCACTCTTAATAGTATGACAACCTATACTAACAACCTGGTCTTCCAGCTAAACACAAAGACCGGTAAAAGACTAGAAAAACTTCCTTAACCCTAGCTAGTCACACCTTTGCCTTGAGCAATATTTTGAAGCTTGATGACGTACATTGTCACTTCAAGTCCAAGTCATCGTCTTGACATGCATCAACCCATATGCATCCTCCACTTGAGCTCCATTAACACATGATGGGTCTTCACTTGACTTGATGATCAACATATGATCATATCCTCTTGGACATGCATCGACTTATGACGCATGTTCTGTTGGAAATATGCCCTAGAGGCAATCATAGAGATGATGATATTTCGTTGTATCCATGATTTAATAAATGTTCCTTGAATATTGCCTTTGTGTTGATTAACAAGTATGTGACTTGTTTGTGAAACTCTTTACTTGTATGGTTATTCTAAAGTTGTCCCTAGTCGAAGTTCATGTGTGGACACACGTGAATAATGGATTAGCACATGTATCGGTTGATGACCATGTTTCACAGGTCATAGACATGGAGATGTCAAACCAATAATGTGGACACATGTTTAGAACATGGGGTTGGACCGACCCAACATGAGACATAACAATTATACTTATGGTTCTCTCTCTACACAATGTGTACGCCTTGTCCTTAGACCTGAGATTGTCGCATGTACTTGAGATGTGAATCGACCTACTTAGGGGCTATCAAACGCTACTCCGTAACTGGGTAGTTATAAAGGTAGCTTTCGGGTTTTGTCATGAAGCATGCTGCGAGGCATGGTCAGTCGAGATGGGATTTGCCCCTCTCTACCTGAGAGAGATATCTCTGGGCCCCTCGAGTGATCGGATCCAGAAATGCATGGCCATGCTACTTAAGGTTAAGAGTTAACCTAGTAAGGGATTCCGGATCACAGGATCGAGAAAGAGTGGTCAGCTTGGAGCTCGACCAAATATCGTGAGGCAAAGGGATTGGCATGTACATAAAGTTGTGATGGTTCGTCCGATATGATCTTTGTGTATGTTTAGGAGTTGGCACGTCTTGCTAGAGGCCGCTACCAACTATTGACCAAGTATGTGTACTCGCGTCATGTCTAAACATACGTGAACCTATAGGGTCACACTCTTAAGGGCTGAAGCCTAATTCGGATTGGATCCGAATTAGACTGGGCATTGAGTCCTAATGGGCCTCTATTCGTAGAAGCCCATTATAAGGACGTCTATAAAAGGAGGGCAAGGGGCACAGGATTAAGGGATGAGTTTTTCGTGACTTCCTCAAACCCTGGTCGCCACCCCTCCCACGCCCAAGTCGCTCGCGCGGATCTAGTAGTCCGGCGTGCGTCGCTTCCTCCCGCACGTGTGGATACCTGTGGAGGCGCTGCATCTGTAGCGTTTGGACGAACCGCAAGAGAGGAGCTGTACGTTGGACGCCGCAACGAGGACGAGGAAGTAGTACGACTACTCTGCCCCGACGTGCTGCATCGACGTAGTACGACTACTCTACCCCGACGTGCTGCATCAATTCCGCACCTGCGCGTCTAGTGGTAATTCCGTGATCTATAACTGCAGTGATCTTGGTTTACGGGTAAAATTTTTATTAATTTGCGCTAGCGTAGCCTTCCCGTAGCCCTACATGTTCTTCTTGATGGTCTTCAACGTATAAAGCCATCTTCTATCACACATCTTGACTTGATGATCTTGAACACATGAAGTCATCCTTATTTGTGGAACCTAACCTATTCATCCAACTCATGAAAAATGTTAGTTCACAAACCAATTGCCATCAATTACTAAATTTCACCATTAACACATAATGGAAGGGCTAGATTCTACAATCTTTCTTTTTTGGTAATGCATGACAATGTCAACAAATAATGAGATAAAGATAGTATTTCGAATATACAACATATATACAACAATTGTATACTCTAAGATAAGCTTTCAAAGCAAATCTTACTTCAATTATCATTAATCATCCAACCATTAACACATAATGCAGAAGTTAGATGATAACCTGATTACAAATAAGTATATATGAACTACATAAGCTATATATACTCAAAGGATGTGTTTCAAAGTAAAAAAACATAAATATGTGTATTAAAGGAAACATGGATCCCGTAAATGTATGTATACAAGTATGTGTAATGAAGACATATGCTCATATTCATTTTGGACTATTTGTGGAGCTCAATCTATATTTTGGATCCAAAGGAATTGACTAATATATAATAATTTGATTTCAAGTACATACCTCTTTGATTTCACCTTTTCATCCAACTGAGACTAAGCAATAATATACTTAAACAAATATATTAGTATCATATATAGATTTGTCATTTAATCATATATTTGGATGTGAGGAATGTAACAAGATTATAAGAAAGATATCAAATGCATACCTCAATGATTTCACCTTTTTTATCCATATGAGACTAAGTAATATCATAATCAATAAATAAATTTAGTCTCACAAATGCATTTGTCATTATCACCAAAACCTTATAATAGTATTTGTCATTATCACCAAAGACAACTTAAATGAAGCTTGATCTTTCAATGCTACACTTCTTGCCTTCTCTGGGTGCAAAGGACAAGGCACACTAGCACCTACTACACGGGCTTGCTTTGAAGTTCAGAATATGCGATCTCGTCGAAAAGTACTGCATGTTGAGGATTGCTCCCCTCTATCAAGGATGGAGTTTGTCCTTCGTGGAGGGTGATGCGTCGATCTGAGCTGGGATGGCAGTGCACGACGGGCGTCGAGCATGGACGATGATGCGTGTCTTCCATCGGGTAAAAATTTGGTGCCCAGGATTCATTTTGTATGAGGGATGATGCTGGCTTGGACATAACCAGTGTGGCATGGCATCAGGATGCCTTTGCTTTGTCTAGCGGCCGCACGGTGTTCTTCGACAAAGGAGCTAAGTGACTACTATTATTGCTTGCCTGCTGTTGAGATGAAGCTCATCCACTACTTCTTAGTAGGGGTACTTTGTTACCCCGTCCCCCATTGGAAAAATCTTAGTGCTCGTGGAGAAGCCTGTGAGAATCTAATCGCTTAGGGAGGCGAAAGGATCATCATCTCCCATCAAAAAAACTTGGCGCTTAGGATGAAGCTCACGAGTGGCACTTTGCTTGGTAAGGCAAGAACGTCATCATCTCCCATTGAAAAAACCTACCCCTCAGGATGAGGCTCATGAGTGACACTTCACTTAGGGAGCCGAATGTCACCATCTTCGGTCGGAAAAAACTTGGTGCTCGAGGAGAAGCTCGTGAGCGGCTACTTTGCTTGGGGACGTGAGAATGCCATTGTCTCTCATTGAAAAAACTTAGTGCTCGAGCGAAGCTCACGAGAGGTATTAAGTGACTCGACCCCGGGAGCTGAGTTATCAAAAGCTTGACCCAAAGGAGTATTAGGCGACTCAATCTTGGACAGCTAGTTGTTGCAAGCTCGACCCTGAAGGGGAGTAAACTCAACCCTAGAGGGGGAGTATTAGGTGACTTGACTCCAGAGGGTGAGTTGTCGCAAGTTCGACCCCAAAGGGGGAGTATTAGGCAACTCGACCTCGGAGGGCGAGTTGTCGCTAGCTCAACTCCGGAGGGGAGTTAGCTCAACTCAGAGGGTGAGTTATCACAAGCTCGACCCCGAAGGAGAGCAGTCGTCGACCCGACCTTGGAGTGTGGGTGTAAGGCAGTGAAGGCTTGACCCTAGAAGGGGAGTGTTAGACGACTTGACCCCAGAGGACGAGTTGTCATAGACTCAACTTGACCTTGGAGGGTGGGTATTCATGCTAAGGCCAAACCATCAAGGCGTGTTAGAGTTCACTGAGGTGAATCCATCAAGCTAAGGGGAGCCCCTAGTTGAGGAGACGCCATCAGGGAGAAGTGATGTTCGGTGGAGGCAAAAGCTATTGAGGTTGAAGTGAAACATACTGAGTCCAAGCTATCAAGGTATGTTAGAGCTCACTGAGATGAATCCATCGAGCTAGGGGAAACCCCTACTCGAGGATATGCCATTAGGGCAAAGCAAAGTTCGGTCGAGGTAAAAGCCATTGAGGCCAAAGAGAACCACGCCAAGGCCAAACCATCGAGACTTCTTGGGGCTCACCAAGATGAATCCATCAAGCTAGGGGGAGCCCCTAGTCCAGGAGGTACCCTCAAAGTGAGGCAATGTTCTGCTGAGGCAAAGTCATCGAGGCTGAGTTGAACCACATTAAGGTTAAGCCATTGAGGCATTTTGAAGCTCGCCGAGGTGAATCCATTACACTAGGAGCATCCCCTAGTTGAGGAGTATTGAAGTATAAGTGAATTGTCCATCTTTCCTCATCAGCTTAAGCTTTTGGGTGAACTGGTTGGTGTATGAAACTCAATATGGTATCAGAGCCAAGAGGTCTCGAGTTCAAGACCTGACTGACGCAATTAAAAAAAATAATTGCAATCCACTTCTATTCCACGTATTAGGCCTAAGTGAGTCTACACGTGAGGGGGAGTATTGAAGTATAAGTGAATTGTCCATCTTTCCTCATCAGCTTAAGCTTTTGGGTGAACTGGTTGGTGCATGAAACACAATAAGGAGATGCCATCGAGCTGAAGTGAAGCTCAATCGAGGTGATGCCATCAAGGCCGAGTTGAACCACACTGAAGCTAAGCCATCGAGGAGTGTTGGAGCTTACCGAGGTGAATCCATCGCACTAGGAAGAGCCCTTAGTCAAGGAGATGTTATCAAGATGAAGCGAAGCCTGGCTGAGGCAAAGCCGTCGAGGCTGAGTTGAACCATGCCGTGGCTAAGCCGTCGAGGTGTGTTGGAGCTCACCGAGGTGAACCCATTGCACTAGGGGGAGCCCCTAGTCGAGGAGACGCCATCGAGGTGAAGCAAACCCCGAATGAGGTGAAGCCATTGAGGTTGAGTTGAACCACATTAAGGCTAAGCTATCAAGACGTGTTGGAGCTCGCTGAGGTGAATCCACCAAACTAGGGGGAGCCCTAACTCAAGGAGAAATTGTTAGGGCAAAGTGAAGTTTGGCTGAGGAAAAAGCCATCGAGGCTGAAGAGAACCACGCCGAGGCCAAGCTATTAAGACATGTTGGGGATCACCGACGTTAATCCATTGAGCTAGGGGGATCCCTTAGTCAAGAAGATACTATTAGGGCGATGCAAAGTTTGATCGAGATAAAAGCTATCGAGGCCGAAGTCAACAACGCTGAGGCCAAGCTACCTAGACGTGTTGGAGCTTACCGAGGTGAATATACCAAGCTAGAGGGAGCCCCTACTCGAGGAGACATCATTGGGGTGAAGAGAGGCTCAACCTAGGCAAAAGCCGTTGAGGCCAAAGAGAACCACACTGAGGCCAAGCCATCAAGGTGTGTTGGGGTTCGCCATGGTGACTCTATCAAGCTAGGGGGTAGCCATAATCGAAGAGGTGTTGTTGAAGTAAGGCAATGTTCGACCGAGGCAAAGCCGTGTAGGTCAATTTGAACTACATCAAGGCTAAGCCATCGAGGCATGTTGGAGGTCGCTGAGATGAATCCATCGCACTAGGGGGAGCCCCTAGTCGAGAAGACACCGTCAAGATGAAGCGAAGCTTGGCCGAGTTGAATCACACTGAGGCTAAGCCATCGAGGAGTATTGAAGTTTGCCAAGGTGAATCCATCGCACTTGGGTGGAGCCCCTGGTCAAGGAGACATCATTGAGGCAAAGCGAAGCTCGACTGAGGTGAAGCAATAGAGGCTGAGTTGAACCACACCAAGGCTAAGCCATCAAGGCGTGTTGGAGCTCACCGAGGTAAATCCATCACACTAGGGGGGAGCCCCTAGTCGAGGAGACGCCATCGAGGCAATGTAAAGCCCGAGAGGCTAAGCCATCGAGATGTGTTGGAGCTCACCGAGGTGAATCTACCGAGCAAGGGGGAGTCCCTACTCGAGGAGATGTTGACGGGGCAAAGCGAAGTTTGGCCAAGTCAAAAGCCATCAAGGCTGAAGAGAACCATGCTGAGGCCAAGCCATCGAGGCATTTTAGGGCTTGCTGAGGTGAATCCATTGGGCTAGCGGGAGCCCCTAGTCGAGGAGATGATGTTGAAGCAAGGCAATGTTCGGTCAAGGCAAAGCCATCATGGCTGAGTTAAACCACGTTGAGGCTAAGCCATCGAGGTGTATTGGGTTCCAGAGGAGGTATAGACACTTGACCCTAAGGGGGTCTGAGGTGTGGATCGAGGGCATCCAAAGGGGGTGCGGCCATGTAGTGGAATCCCAGAGGGGCTCTGGGCCTCCGAGTGAGAAAATTCTGAAGAGGGTCTAGGGTTCTTAGTTCTCGCGCCTCCTCGGATGAAGTCTGGGGAAGCAAGGTGGTCTAGGCCTAGAGGGTGTCCGGGGGCACAGAGTGGTCTAGACCTGGTGGGGGTCTGAGGCAGAGTTTGGATAGCCTTCATGTGGACAGAGTTTAGAGGACCTCTACACGAATGGAGTCCTAGGTGGAGTTCAGAGTGGAGTCCAGGGCGAAGTCTAGAGGGCCTTCGGATGACACGAACCCACCCAGTGACCTTTTGTGCCTTTATCTTCTTAGGCAATATGGCTTCTCACTCAAGTTTCCATGGACGGCACCAACTATTGTCGATACGAGATCAGACAGTAAACTTAGAATCACCCCCGGTTGGATACGGAGACTGTTGAGGATGCAGAGGGACTCAAGGAGAAGCACACAGATGACCAAAGTATATTCAATATGAATGTCTAGGGTTACAAATGGTCTCCCACTCCCATTATAAGAGTTCATATTTATAGGAGAGAGGGAGGCGAGTAAAGTTGCAAGTTTGCCCTCAGGGCCTCACTTACTCCTAAGGGTATCTACGTCATTTGCCCCCGCTGGCCCTGCCATGTCCGGGACTCCGAGGCTGGTTCGTGGCTGGCTTTGGACTCCGTCCGGGGTTAGCCTCAAACCCCTTCAAAGTTGGTCTTGCTTACCTCAGCCTTGGACCCCTCTGAGGTTGGTCATGCGTACCTCATCCAGGGTTGCCCTTGTGTACCTTGCTCGGGGTTGGCTCCAGACCTCCCTAGGGTTGGCCTTGCATACCTTGTCCAGAATTGGCCCCGGACCTTGGCCCTAGACCCTTCCGGGGTTAGTCTTACATACCTCGTCCGGGGTTGACCCCAAACCCCTTTGGGGTTGGTTTTACGAACCTCGCTTAGGTTGGCCTTGCGAACCTCACCAAGATTGACTTGTGAATTTAGCTTAGGGTAGACCTTCCAATGGGTGTCATCGCTTTGAGGTGGTCATGGGCCCGAAGTGGCGCAGGGACCCTTCCCAACAAAACTGTATTGATTTGTTTAGAAGAATTCATCAATTTCACGCTATTTAGATGAATAAATGGTGTTATAACATTTGCGCATAACTATAATTACTTCTGGTGGGATCCAATCCAGTGGTATCAATTATTCATGGAAATTAAACTAGTTGCATTCATGCGGAGTCTTTAAACAAAGTTGCAATCATGCATGTGAATTTACTACAAATAAAAAATATCTAAAAAAATTATTTGTAAAGCAGAGGAATTATGTTTAGAAAATTCCTTCTACGCCATCGAATGTTTTACTTTCCCCCCTGATCGATGTTTTCTTTGATGCCACCGAAAAAATTTCTGCTGCCCTTTTATACCACTTTCTTAGAGCATCCACAATGTTTAGAGGCCACATAGCCTTTAAGTTCAGATCCATAGACAATCTCTAAACTTAACATAATTTTTGCAATATGTAAAGACTATTACTGCTTTTAAGATCGAGCCCACAATTATAATAAAGAAAATTATATTCTCTCTCGCCACCGTTCCCTTTCGCATTGGCCTCTCTTATGACAGGTAGGCTTTGCAAAAAATTGTATTACTTTGAGGCAGCCTTTAGAGCTAGAGGCAACGCCAAACAAAATTACTTAAAAGCTATTGTCTGCAGTGTATAGGGACAGCCCTTAAGGCCTTCTCTCTCTTTTAAAGGGCAAAAAAATTCCACACTGAGAATGCTCTTAGCTCCGTTAGTTAAGAGTTGCCATTGCACCCAAAAACATGTCAGATTGTCTACAAAATATCCACCTTACTGTCTCCGTTCTCTCACCTGCCCCTGCGAGCCGCCGGCCCCGGCCCCTCCCTCTCCAACAGGGCACCTTCCGTTAATCTGGAGTGGCTCAAGGCGGAGCTTGGGAGGAGCAAGGTGAGCACTGGAGGTGCAGCGGCGGGATCTGGTCAAGCGGGAGGTGACGGATCCAGTGGAAGCGAGCGCAGGCTTCTTCACCTCGACGATGACGACAACTCCACCGTGCTGCTGCTCGCGCTCGCCAGCGGCGGCCCGGCTGGAAAGTTGGTCCTCGCGCCGACGGCGGGAGGAAGCCGTCAGTGGTGGACTGCGAGGGAGAGAGGTGAGGTCGCAAGAAAGATGAGGACAAGGTGTAATGAAATCAGGATTCACTCGATTTGGGATGTACCGGAGGTGTTTTGGGATGAATCCACTCCAAACCAACACACCTCCTCAGATCTTCCCTTCTTACACTTGTGTACTGAATTGGAATTTAGAATTGATTTGACTTGGATTGAATTGGATTAGATGAGATGACGGCCATAAACAGAAGCAGATTTATGTTTTTCTGTCCCTTTTGTAATCGGCTTGCTTGCTTGGTTCCGCTCCGCCTCGTGGTCCTGCCATGGATAAAGAGGGTGAGGAGGAGGAAGAAGGGCCCTCCGGTCTGTACGTAGTCCAATTGACAGGGAGCTAAAGCACTTGGATGAAAGTGGCATGAAAGAGTAGCCAGAATCTCTCTGGTGGCTCCGAAAGAAACATCAAATTCTCAATGGCAAATCAGGGAAAAGTGAAACATTCCATGGCGTGGAAGAAATTTTCTCAATTATATTTACTCGCCCATGCAGAACGGGAAGAGACACATGGCTGAAATGATCAGACGGACACGGATCATACATGTGAGGGAGAAATGGATGGATATTATTTTTAAGATGATGTGGCTCAATCAATGATGAGATTTAGAGCTAATTGATTGCAGCTAGTGGGTGCCAATTGTATAAGTAGTAGGAGAATTTCTGGTGTAATTACACAGTTAGATATTACAACATATTGTATTTGTTATAAAACTCTATTGTCTTTCAAAAAATATAGTTGTATTTGTTATACAATTTAATAGTTATAATAGCTATACACGATTAATTTGCACCGTTATAATATGACCTACCAGAATGAGTGGTGTAAATCTTCTCTTTTTTTTCCTCTCAATTAATGATAGAATTTTTGGGGTTTCTGTTTTTTTTATTTAAGGATTATTGTGAGATTTTCTAGATCTCTAAAGCGAAAGATGTATCTTGAATATCACTAGTTATTTATAGATATATAGATATAGGATTTGCATGCAAAATGTTCAATTGTAGTTGATGATCCCTAAAATCAAAATTACAAATTAGCCATCCATGTACTGTTTCAAAATTTTATTTTTTATGCCAAATTGTAGCCAGCCTTATTTGATGATATGTCACTGGCAATATAGAGATTAAAAGTTAATAGTGAAAATAGACAATTAATTTGAACAAAAATGGAGCCATGTACATCAATAACATTTGTTCACAAGAACTAGATGAAAACACTTGAACTAAAATATTGTAAAGGTCTGTAAATCTTGTCAATATATTCAATGTCTACATCTGCACCATCTCCCTCAATTTTTTTAAAAGGACATCTACACCATCAATATCTAAGTCCATGTTTGAAAATATATATTTCAAACTGTTATGAAAATAATGGAGAAAAAACCATGCCACATAATCATGCACATACATACATACATACATACATACATACATACATACATACATACATACATACATACATACATACATACATACATACATACATACATACATACATACATACATACATACATACATATTGGTTCTATACTCGTAGGAGTACGTACTCACACTTCTCATATACCATTTTAATGGTGCTGTTATATTTTTTTATCCTTTTGAGCATACTCTAATAATGATTATAAGATACTTCAAAATGAGTTCCATGAAAATTTCATTAAAATCCATTTTTATAGCGAAATTTGTGTATATCCTCCTTTTATATATGAAAAAGGTACATAGCAAAAATAAAGGGTTCTGGTAAAAAAAAATTTCAATCAAATTGTATTGGAGTATCTTACAATTAGTATTTAATTATACCAAAAGTGATAAAAATGTATAAAATATTCGTTTAAGTGGTATATTGAAAGTGGGAGTACGTACTCCTAAGAGTACGGAAAAGGCTTCCATACACACACACACATATACATACACACAAACACATACATACACATACACACACATATACACACACACATATATATATATACACAAATATACATATACACACATATATACATACATACATATACACACACACACATACATACATATATACATATACATACATACATATATACATACATACATATATAAATATACATAAATACATACATACATACACACACACACATACACACACATACATACATACATGCATGCATATATACATACATATACATATACATACGTATATGTATATATAAGCGTGTATATATGTATGTGTGTGTGTGACAAATGAATAAGCTTATTAATTTGTTCGACTATTGAGAAATTCTATTTATAAAAAAATTGACTTCGTGTTTCTTTGTTTAATTTATATCTTGCAAACTCATCCCTTAGGCTTAATTAAGTTTCTGGTTAAGCCAAATGTTTCAAAACACCATATTTAAAAAAGTGTAACATCTAATATTCATACATGTTGTTTTTCCTTTTCCTTTTCCTTTTCCTTTTCCTTAATTTCCTTTTCCTTTTTAGTTCTATAACCGAACCTAATGGTTTCGAAAAGAATACTGATGAGTTCTATATAAGCAAACCCCTTATATTTTTCTGTTCTGTTTGTCCCCAGGCAGTCCTGCAACTAGCTTGTACATTAATTGGGGCATTTGAATAAGTCAATTCAACCCTAATACACGAACACGTGCTCAATATATAGAACAAAGCAAGCAAATAAATGCTCGATAACTGAAGCCAACAGGATATGTGCATATCCCTGAAACAAACATCTATATCGTTATACAAATTAACAACATCAACCTGGAGCTCGTTCAGAGTTTCACACGACTATAGAAACATCATTTACTTTCTTTTGCTATGAATACGTTGCTTACCTGGTAGTGTATATGCTGTGCAGTTATAAATATCACGTATGATGAATAATTTGCACAACATATAATCTCATACAATCCTTTTTTTTTCCTAAAATCGAAGTGATGTCAGTATTATCAAGACATGGAGAGCATGTCTCATACATTTTTGGCCGTATGACACATGTGTAGAAGTTTATACCTCTTTCAGCGTATATACCTTACCTGCATGAAATTAAAGGGCAGGAATTTGGCTAACACTAAGCTCATCAGTTAACTCTCCAAGCCAAGCAAGGGCAACACATGATGGACAGAGAGTAATGTGTAGCCAAGGACAGACTTGCCGGGCAACCATGCATGTCCCAGACTGCCGGCCGGCAAGTCATCCTTGGCTGCATCCTGTTCTCTGCCTCTTCGTGCATGGCCCTCCCGGCAGTAAACCTAATCCTCTATATATTCATAGCTTAGCTACTCTCTATAGCTAGGTAGCTACCTTCTTCTCCTTGGGCTCACTCTTCTGAAGAGAACAGCAGCTCCTGCAAGGGTATTTATAGGCACAAGAAAGTTGACATAGAATAACATTGCAAGGTCGGCCGTCCTTTTGACGTCTATATTCCATCTTTCAGAAAGGAATCGTCCACTATATTGGAAGGTGGACAGAATTAAAGCTTTTGTCTTTGGGGGAGAACTGGAGGACCTATCCACTTATTAGTGCAAGACGGCATGGGCTGCTGTCTGTCTGGATTTCCATCTTTTGTGCAAAACTTGTGTCCCAAATTTTAGGTCAGCAGGCATCTCAGGAACAGTAGCTATGTTGTTATGTGGCCAGCATGAGCCCAATGGTTTAGGGTTGAGTAAGGAATCAAGCAGCAACTTAACTAAGGTTAACACACTTGTTTTTATACCCGAAATACTCCTACATCCACAAATGTAGGTTATCGTGGGTTACATGAGGTTAAGCTTTTCAATTTTTGACCATTAATATATGTTAAAAATACATAGATTGACTATATGAAAATAATGTAATTAGATTTGTCTTGCAAAATACTTTCATAATATATATATTTTTATTAGTATATTATGAAAATAAGTTATAGTCAAAGTCTTACATTGGAAACCGTAAAAAAATCAAAACAACCTATATTTATGAGCAGAGGAAGCAGAATATAGATGTCAATTGCCATGAATGTTCTCAGGCTTAGGGATTGTGGTGAATTGAATTTTGAGGTTGTAAAAGATGTCTCGCTCAAACGGTTCTTTGACGTGTTTGGTTTAGGGGGTGGAACCAATCCATCCTGGGTATGCCTTGTCCCAGTGTTTGGTTGAAGGGATAGAATCAATTCATCCTGGACGAGATGATCCCATCCACATGGTTCAGTGAAGAATATTCCACCCAGATGCTCGTTCGGCCAAATCGGGCGAACCTCCAGTGTACAAGTTATTTCTCTCTGAAGAGGGAGTACTCGAGCATGAGGTCATGGGTTTCATCCCTAGCCAGCCAAGTGGAAACACCCTAGCCCAAAAAAACAAGCGTTGTTTTTGTGTGAAACATAAGACCCACCGATAGATGGGTCCACCTATATATGGATATCATGAAACTGCATACTGGTTGGCTTTTGACAAAACTTATGTGATTTGTAGTTTCAAAGGAGCATCCAAAAAGATTGATTGATTTGGTAGTCAATAATTTTTTTATATAAAACATAAGCAAACATTGAATGGAAAGAAAATGGACGTACGATATCATTTGGACTTCAAAAGGTCAATTGGTCAAGTCGACTAAGGGCATCTCCGATCCACTGTATTTGTTGTTGTATCTAAAGCCCTCCACATCACCTAGCAACAAAATTAGATACAATCACTCCAATTATTTGTATCTTGACACTATATTTATAGTTATCCAAATACTAGCTAGTAGGTCGACCATTTTAAAATTTTCAAAGTTATGTCGGATTGGATAATGATCTTAGAGTGGATAAACAAAATAATTTACTTATATTCGATCCATGCATATACGTAGATCATTTAAAATTTGAAAACTTATCTTCTGGTCACTACTATAAACACATGCTATCTGGATGACTCATCACTGATGGTTCATGGGGAACTGTCTGTGTTGTAATTATCATAGATGATTTTACAAGCGTGAGCGTCTATGTTACTAGCGATTGGTAGAATTGTCTGTGATATGCAGTTATCACAGGCAGATATCACAGATAGTTTTTAATTAGAACCATCTGTGATATTACTACAGATGGTTATTAATACAAACTGTCTATGATGTATCTCCGCATGAATGTCATGCACTTTGTCTCCCCGATATGACTCTTCGTTTCGACTCCCCGATGCGTCTCTTCATCTCATGCGCTAAATTTATTCCTTGTTTTATAAAAATGATCATCCGCCATGTACCAAAGATGAACCCCCACATCGCTGATACACATATTTACTCTCAAGCACAAATAAATGATGCTCTGATGGCCTCTTTCTTATCACTGGCATTGATGGCCAACCTGGCCATGCATTTTGTATGAGCACCTCACCGGCCGTAAGCTGGCGGATGCTGCGGAAGGATACTATGCCAATAGTGTCCTCCCTCCTATGTCCGAGGATTTATCAGAGCATGTGACAGCCACCTTCCACCGTCTTGACATCCTCCTCCGCCATGTCTACCGGTTGGTCTCCCACTTCACGTGAGCTAACCTCGTCATCGATGTGGTCCTCCACAACGACATTGTATGTCTTCAGGAGGCTTGCCATCACTTGAAGTGCTTAGTCGAGGCGGCGGGTGACCGAGTCAACCTTACCGAGACCTATGAAGAAAGGAAAGAGAACCTATGGGCTCAATTCGATCTGATTCATCAGTCGGAGGGTCTTCAGGAGACACTCAAATGAGCTTATCAGCGGGTGGACACATTTCGGGCTTCATTCACTAATGATCCCGAACCGTCCAATACCGACCATGTTGCCTATGAAGTTTTAAAGACGGAGGTAGCATGCTATCTCCGTCACTAGAAAAACTTTAATCTTTGTAAGAAGTGATTGGCCTAGGTTTCTACTTTTTTTTAATCCTGTAAGAAGTGACTGACCACGCTGTTTGGCCATATGTAAATACAAAAATAAAAACCAGTTGAATTTGCATTTATTGTCTTCTATATATGTAAACATTCTCGGTATAACGACATGACGGTATTATTGACTGGTAAAAAAACAATTAAGTAATATATATTTACTATTGAGGCATTACTGAAATTGCATTTATGTATATGAGAATATGTCGTGTATATATGAATTTGCATTTATGTATATGAGAATGTGTCGGTATATGAGAATATGTATATGTGAATTTACATTTATTTATATGAGAATGTGTCATATATATATATATATATATATATATATATATATATATATATATATATATATATATATGAATTTATATTTATGTATATGAGAATGAATTTAGAATGATGTTATTATCATAGATGGTTTTACTTTATGACCATCTGTGATGTATATTTATCATAGACGGTTCTAATTTAGAACCGCCTATGATATACCCAACTTATTTATATTCAGACTCCAGGGTTTACTCATGCCCTAACTCAAAGGCTTCATATATCTCAAACTCCCCCCCCCCCCACGCATGAGCCACCGTCTCCTCCCTAAGCACGAGCCGCCGCCTCCTCCCCAGCACGCCTCCTCCCTTGAGCACGCCGCCACCTCCCCGAGCACGCCACCTCCTTCTCGGTGTGCCTCCTGCCCTAAGCCCACCGCCTCCTCCCTGAGCACGCCAACTCCTCCCCAAGCCCGCCTCCTCCCCCAACCTGACACCTTCTCCCTGAGCACGTCATCTCCTCCCCGGCGCACCTCCTCCCGGAGCACGCCGCCTCCTCCCTGAGCTCGCCGCCCCCTCCCCGGCACGCCTCCTCCCCCGAGCGCACCGACTCCTCCTCGAGCACACAAACTTCTCCCCGAGCACACCTCCTTTCCGGCACGCCTCCTCCTCTAAGCCCGCTGTCCCTCCCCGAGCCCACCGCCTCCTCCTTCAGCACGCTGCCTCCTCCTCGAGCATGCTATATGTAACATTCTTCTTTCATGTTTATGATATGGCAATGAACAATGTATCATCATGGTTACACATCCTGAGGATGAAAGCCTGGGCTAAAGTTTCAATTATGCCCTTTTGATATCAATATCCCAATGGTGAATTGCTAATGTTCTTAAGCATCAAATCCCTAAATAAAAGATAAGTCATATATAGATCTCAAGTCAGTAACTCGCATAATTATACTTAATATGTTAGGTTTGATATCGCTGTCATTTGGGGAATGGATGTAGAATTTCTACGACTCTCACTCTTTCGCTGAGGTTAATTTTGTCAAAATAGGCACTAGACATTTGCTAGGAAAATGCTAGAAAGAGAGAGATTGTGGTTTAACATAATTCATTGTCACAATTAGGGCCCATGTAATAAGCACTAAAGGGTCAACCAGAAAGATTAGTAACAAATGTATATGTATATGTATATGTATATGGCACACATGTCAATCTTCTAAATCATATTCACATAAACATAGACTTGTTAATATAACGCAGCACAACCAGCTCAACTAAAGTATACAATAAAAACAGTAAAAGATATGCTTGTACATCAAATTTATCAATTAAATACTAAATTGTCTTTCCACCAAATCATAACACATCTACAATATTGCAACCTAAGCCTAATAGGTTAAAATAGTACAGAGAGGGACCACTTAACAAAACTTGGCAATACAATTTGGATGGACCATGATTACATGAACAATGCAAAGAGCACTGTCGGAGCGAGAGACTTGACCACTACTGGCTAGGTAATTCCCACTAGTTAGTCCCCTATATTCTTCTCATTCATATTATTCGTATTAATTCAAACTTATACAACACCAAATAAAATAACATGACATATCAATTCTGAAATAAGTGGATACTACAATTATCTTTTTTTTTAACAAAATCTCTACCATGTTCCTAGCCCCCAATGGTGCCTTCATTACCAAGGTAAAAATACCACTTATTAATGTTTTCTATCACTTTAGCTTCACAGTCCATATGACAACCCTGCACTAGTTGATGATATCTGAAGTAGAAAAAATAATTAACATAGCACACACTAGGTATATCTTACAGGATAAGGAATGAATTAATAAATTTATTCCTTATCCTGTAAGATGTACCTGGTGTGTGCTGTGTAAAATTATTAAATTTATTCCTTATTCTGTAAGATATACTTGGTGTGTGCTGTGTAAATTATTTTTTCTACTTTAGATATCACCAACTCGCAGATGGTTATCATGGATAAACTTTGACTAGCCTCCACTAAAGAACCACTTGTTACTATTACTAATCACCATCTTGATTTTCCATATCTTCCCCATGTGCTGGAAGCAGTATATATATATATATATATATATATATATATATATATATATATATATATATATATATATATATATATATATCATGGTAATACTGGCATATGTGTCTTGCATACCCACAATTTAAATGAGCTAGAGATAATGTCAGATCACACATCACACTTGGGCTTCAAATGGCATAAAGCAAATCATACACTGGATCCAGTGTATGATTTGCTTCTTGCCATTTGAAGCACAATGGTGATATGAGGAGTTAGAGACAAAGTCAGATCCTATATCACACTTGAACATCAAAGGGCGTAAAGCAAATCACACACTGGAGTGTGATATGAGATCTGACTTTATCTCTAACTCGTTTAATTGTGGGGTATGCAAGACTACATATATTTGTGTTACTATAAAATACATATATACTGCTTCCAGTGCATGGGGAAGATATGGAAAATCAAAAATGATGATTAGTAATATCACAGACGGTTTTTTTATTAGCCGTCTGATATGTCGATATTACAGACGGTTATATTTAAAAACCATCTTTAATATGTACACATCACAAATAGTTATTTTTAAAAACCGTCTATGATACGTACACATCATATATGGTTATTTTTAAAAACCATCTATGTTGTTATTTATCATAAATGGTTCGAAAACTGTCTGTGATGATTATATGTCATTGCTGACCTATAAATTCAAACAGCTCATGTAATCATTTGTGATGACGTTTTTGGACTCTTTGTGGTGACCTTTTCTATAGTAGTGGGTGTAAATTCTATTTCAAGATAAGTTTAAAACTATATATTCTGTATGCATGGATAAGTATTTTATTGTCTAAATCTTACACCACACATCAGCATCTTATCATCTTCGAATCCATCCGGAGCTCCAGAGCTCCAGAGTTTCTTGCGCTGGGAAAAAAAAAGTTATTCGTTTATGTGATTTTATGACGTGCCAAAAGGTAAATGGGAACAAGCAGTAAAGCTGCGGCCAGCAGCATCCTCTGTACAAATGGGGCAATCTACATGATGATCTAATGATTGTAAGTCTAATACACAATAGTACGAAACTTTTTGCACAGCAAAGGAATATTTAATATTTTTGTAGTTCAAGGATCTGATTGGCAATTACATTAATTAGATGCATACCATGTATTACTTTGAAAAGATTGTATGCATTACTTGCCTTATTACTATTTTCTTAAAAAAAAAGGGGGGGGAGAGATAAACATCTTGCTAAGTGCTAACTGATCTGGTCCTTTTCTCCAAGACCCTAGAAAAAGGTTCATCCAGTGGTCATTACTAGAAAACGGATCATCCCTCACAGGCTTTAATTTTCCTGATGGGCCCGCATAGAACGTAAGGGATATCAATTTTTGTGACGGGCCCACATAGCACCGTCGCAAAAATACATTTTCCTATTGGGCTCCTTATGCCGCCAAGGAAATACACTATTTTTTTGACGGTATTACATGAACCGTGAGGATAATGGAACATAAGCCTGTGAGGCTTCTCCAGCCCGTGAGGCTTTTGATCCAGCCCGCCCGCTATTCGTGCAGTGCGCCATTGGGGCTGGAAACCCTAAGAAATTTTCGCAGTCGCCGCCTCCTCCCCATCCCCTCGCCCGCCTCCTCCGCCTCAAATTTTCGCAACCACCGCCTCCTCCCCATCCCCTCGCCGCCTCCTCCGCCCCAACCCCTCGCCCGCCCACCTCCCCCTCCCCATCCCCTCGCCCGCCTCCTCCGCCCCATCCCCTCGCCCGCCTCCTCCGCCCCATCCCCAGGCCCGACCCTACCCCCACGATTCCCCATCCGGCCTCGCCGCCTCGGTGCCTCCGATTCCCCAAAATCCCTAACCCTAGCAGCGGAGAAGCCCATGACCGACGAGCCGACGACCCACGGTGGGCGGGGCGGCGGGCTCCAGCAGTCCAGCTCCGGTGGCCGCTCTCCGCCCTCCGGGCTCCGGCCTCCGGCGCCGCGCCGGCCCTCCGCTCCCGCTCTGCCTCCGCGCCGGCCCTCCGGCCGCTCCGCCCTCCGCTTCGGCCCCGATGCGGCTCTGCATCGGAAGACGCACAAATCTTCGATTTGCCCCTTTTCTGGTTTTCTTGGCTAAAATCTTCGATTTCGTGCTCCAATTGCACGAGCTCACGCACGAATTCCCCACTGGTAGCTCCACTCGGTCAATTTGGTTGGGATTTTTCCATCCTCAGGCGCCCCCTCTCAAGTTTCAGCAATATTGGGGCGTGATTTGTTTGCCGGATGGGAGTTCTTGCAATGAAGTATGCTATAGGTATGGAATTGAACTGTGCTTACAATTAGTTCTTTGTTGAATATGCGTTTGTGTGGATGGCATATTGGCATCGTCTCATATGATCTTAGGTAAACTCGCCTAGTTTATATGAAAACCTAGATAAGAGTTTGATGGATGTGAGGCCACTTAGCTGCAAAGAAGTGAGCTTTGTTAAAAATCAATGTCAGTTGCTAATGTGTACTCAGTAGGGTTAGTTCCAATTCCAAGTCCAGCTCCAGTTGTGAACCTAGAATGTGCCACTTGTATTTTGCTGATGCTATGGTGTACCTATGTGAGTAATAATTTTCTACATTGCTTATTGAGTATCATGTTCTTCATAACATTTTGAATGAAACATTTGCTGATATTTGAACCTAGCTGAGAATTGTCATGACTAGTCTAACGCTTATCACTAGAAAGTAGAAAACAACCATATGCTATTCTCAGAGATGTCTTCTTCAGTGTAGTGTTTCAAATTGCAGTCTCCAGTTTGAGCAGATGCAAAATTGCCCATGTTAAAAGTGGGGAGGCTGATGGCTATCCAAAAACTGAAGATATGTTAGTTGACGATATACATTGTTTATGATGTGGTCATGCAAAGCTAGGAAATGGTATGCGACGCAGATTATGAGTTCCCGCTAAACATTGATCTGTAAGTGCTGATCTTTTTTCCCATTTACGCTAGTTTACAATTTACTTTTATCATATTTGGTACTAATATAACTTGTAAGTGCATATATACATTGTTTTACATTAATATTATCGGACTATTCACTCAATCATTCGACATCATATGCAGGCCCTAGTTGGTCAACTAGAGGACAAATGGCTCCAACTCCAGGTAAACATCGGCATGGTTTTACCGTATCATCTAATAGTATAGATGATTGATATTATTCGTGTTGAGGCAGTTGTATAATTGGACAGGTCTTTTTTAGTCATGTTTGCTTATATGAACATTAGTACCAGCAAGCTTGAGACATTGTTTGCTGGGGTTATGTCAAACATATTTTTACTGTTTGACATGATCGAGATAGCTACTTGTGCTGTTTTCTGAGATAAATAGCTTCAGCTAGCTGCACTGGTATTTGGAATTCATTATTAGTATCTTGAGTGTCAGCATTTACTTTAACCAGTACTTACAGAAAAAAGTTTAAGCATTGAGACAATATTTTAAGTCTTGGACATATGTATTTCTCTTCGACATGTTTTGCTTTATGAATAAGTTTAACACCTTCATAATGCAGACCTTGTTGAATAAAAACATTTCCCAAAATTGTAATATGCTTTCAGAGAATGATATATAGCAAGCATTGGTTGCCCAGATTTTGAACCAGATTGTAATATCTTTAATACAATGTCTTAGAGGTGTGGAGAAGTGAAACTAGTTTAACAAAATCTTTCTACATTAGTTTTCTATTTGGCAATCTTAACTTGTTTGGAACTGTTTCAACTCGCAGGAATATTTATTGTTTTAGATTAATATAATACTATTCACGAAATCTATTTACGACATATGCAGGTGCTAATTTGTCTATTGGAGGAGGAAGAAGGTCCCCAACATCCAGTACTTGGTGCTATCACTCGAGGCATTGCATCAGCTGCACATCTTCATATTTGTACTTGGTTTGGTCCATGTTGTTTTCTGTAAAGATAAATTTCTGCTACATATGACCATGTTTGTGGATGATAAATTTCTGCTACATATTATATGTTTGTTTAATTATATGCTTCTTGATCGATGCAATGATGGTGTTGTGATTTAGATATCAATGCTTATCTCGTAAGTTGTTTGCTAATTCATTGTCAGCTGAACAAATCTGTTATAATTAGCATGGTAGTAGTTTCTGCCAATTTTGTTGACGATTCAAACCGTCAGCCTATATTTTCTTCACGGTAACACAAACAGTCAATGAAATCAATTTTCCTGACGGTAACACAAACAATCAATGAAATCAATTTTCCTGACAGCTTGGCCCCTGAGGAAAACTCATTTTTTTCATGTCGGTTAGTACCGTCAGGTTAAATTATTTTCCTGGCGGTTTTGGCCCCTCAGGAAAATGCAGTTTTTCGTGACGGGTAATACCGTCAGGTTAAGTTTCTCTGACGGGTAACCGTCAGCCAAATTTAATTTTCCTGACCAGCCAGCCCTGAGGGGTTTTGCCTGACGGGAACCCGTCAGGGAAATTTAACCTGGTGGTTTTTTGTATTTTCCTGACGGTTTTAAACCGTGAGGGATGATCCGTTTTCTAGCGGTGAGTAACTTTATCGTGTGGTTGAACACAGATACGCACATTTTGCTGTTAGATGTTTATTGGATGATACCAACGCTTGTGGCCTTTGCATTTCTGGCCGTCCACATCGACTATATTGTGTAGATCTTCTGGTCTCCTTCCTAAAGAACCAATGATGCTCAACACTGTGTACCATCATGACCTGATAGTGATGCCAATTGTTGTCTACGGCGTGCCAATAAAGATGCCATTTGTTGCTACCTAATTGTTATCTATATACATATCTCATCGAGTACTATATATATACTAATCCTGTGGTTAACCCTTTTACAAAATTGTCACAGACAGTCACTGATATGTGGGAAACATGCTTACATCTGGGTCCATCATAATGCAGTTCACACTCTCAGCCATTGTATCTAATCTTAAGGATACCAAGAATGGTGAAATATTTGGTGAAAAATTCAAATTTGCTACAAAATTCACATTTTCACAAAACTGAGAAGTTTCTAAAAATTTTCAAAAAAGATTTACGAGATGTAGGTGAGAGTATATTATTTCATCTCATTTGTGAATGAGAGACCATGTGGTCGTGACTCCATGAGAGTGATGAGTAATTGACAAGGGTTTAGGTCAGTCGAGTTTGGTTTGGGTGGTTCGGACCTTGACGTTGCATGGCGCAATCGGGCTCGGTCGGACTTTGGTCAAACTTAGTCGTATGGCTTTAGGATGCACATTCCTTTGATTCGACAGGTTTGGACTTCATCATGGGTAAGCATGATGTGTTTATGATATTTACGTTTTCATGTATCGAGCGGTGCTATTTGACGTGTTTCTTGTCTGTGTGGCTGCAGGACATCGAGTGGAGTCGTGGCGAGACACGGAGGACCGGACTAGGCGCAGGGGGTGCTGAGGTCAGAACGGTCGGGGTGTGTCGAGGACGACGTGGACTCGAGGTGGAGTCGTGGCGAGGCACGGTGGACCGGACTAGGCGCAGGTGGCGCTGAGGTCAGAACGGTCGAGGTGTGCCGAAGACGGCGAAGCTGCGTGGCTTGCGAGGCAAGGAACGAGGAAGCTTCCTGGAAGGTGCGCGAGGGGCGTTTCGGTAAAAACGCAGGGTTCACAAAAGGAAGCGGGTTTGGATAAAGCGCCGAGTTGTTGGAAAGCCTAATGGGTAAAGCATGTGCAAACCCATTAGTAAGTGGCTATAAAAGGAGAGGGAGATGTTTGCTGAAATTGGAGAGAGAGTGAGTGTAAAAGTTAGGGTTTCATTTGTGTCTCTCCATGTGTGTATGTGTGTGTTCCTCCCAAGAAGCATGTGTAGCTCTTGGTGTTCTTGAGGATTGAGAGGGAGAGGATGGATTGAGATGTAAACACTCTAAATCAATCATGTATGTCCCCGTATCGTGTTATGAGAATATTTGTGTTTGAGATGCTCTCTCTCTGTGATCTTCTTTGTGATTGGATTTTTGTTTGAGTTCTTGTTTCTGTTATTTCTCTGCTTTGATTGCATGTTATCTAGTCTTTCTTTGTGGCAAATATCTGTGCTCAAGCTTTTTGGCCGAATGAATCTGCAATCTTCTCATTTGCTCTTGTGTTGGGCCAGTACAGCTTCTGTGCCGACAGTATGAACATTAATTGTTGTTTTTCGCTTGGTCGGCAGATTGCTTTGTGCCTTGCTTTCAGTTTGGCAGTTGGCCTACATTTAATTTGCATCAAGTTGTGTTTCCGAGTGGAGGATCTTAGGCCAACCTGCATCTCTTTGGTTCTCTGCATGCTCATCCTTAATTGCTTCATGTCCTTTCCTTCCATAAATATTGTTTGATGTGCCTGCATGCAGTTTTCTTTGAGGGGACAGCATTACTGCCGTATACTGTCCTCCATTGAAGGATTTGGCCAGCACTTTGTGTGCTGCTTGCTGTTATTTACTTGGTCCTTCCCGCGCACAATTTTCCCTGTGCAGCCGAACAACTCTCTAGTACACTTTTCTTTACTGCTATTTTGGTCTAGGAGTTGGTAGCTTTCAGCAGCAAGAAAGTACCCATGTGATGTTTGGTCAGGTCCTAGCAAAAGTTCCTTCGAATGGGTATATGCTGCATGCTGTTAGGCCTCTAGTGCCTCTTTCTTTTCTTTTGTGCTGATCTTCAACATTTTTGCATGCAGATCAAACAGCGGTATTTTCAGTTGAAATTTTTACTGGCTGATCTCTGTTTTATGCTGAATTTTTCAGTGTCGCATGCGTTCCAAATCTCAGCAAAATTAATTTTAATTTTCTGTGAGGTGCTTAGTTTTGCTTTCTTTTTGAAAAATCAGTGTTTGATTTCTCGGGGGCGATTTTGAAGCGAGTGACATTCACCCCCCCTCTGTCGCCATTTCGGTCCTACAATTGGTATCAGAGCCGGTTAGCTCTTCTTCATAGATCTTAACCGGTCTCTAGAGCCATGGCGACAGACAAGTACTCCACCAAGCCGCCCGTTTTCGATGGCATCGATTACCCCTTCTGGAAGAGCCGAATGGAGACATACTTCCAGGCTTAGGGGTACGCTATCTGGCGGAAGGTGAAGGTGCGATATGTTGTTCCTGCCGATGAGAACATCAACGTGGCAAACATGCCCGATGTTGAGGCAAATGCGAAGGCAAGCAACATCATTATCCAGGGCTTGAGCAGAAGCGAATTCGATCGCATCTCTCACCTGTCGTCCGCCTACGATATCTGGGTGACCCTCGACGCATACCATGAGGGCACCACCCAGATTAAGATGGTTCGACAGGACCAGTTCAAGCGCGAATACAACAAATTCGAGATGCTTGCTGGTGAGTCCCTGGACGAGTGCTTTTCGCGATTTCACAAAATCTTGAGCAACCTCCGAGCGGTCGGTCTCACATACCCTGACTCAGACAACGCTCGTCAGATGCTCGCGGCACTCGATCTGCGTGTGTGGGAGATGAAAGTGACCACCATCAAAGACACGACAGACCTCTCGACCTTGACTCTTGACGCGCTGTACTCGCGCCTCAAGACTCACGAGATTGACGTTGTCTCTCGTAGGTCGAAGTCACAGTCGATGGCTTTGGTCACCGATCCTAGTTCAGCTTCTGGTCTCTCTTCTGAGTCTTCTTGCGGATTCTCCCTTGCTGCTCTCTGTGACATTACTGATGATCAGTTAGAGCAGCTTGCGGATGAGCAGCTTGCCCTCCTTGCTCGAAGATTCTCCCACGCTTACAAAGGGAGGAGGGACAGAAAGAGAGGAGGACCCGTGATTTGCTTCGAGTGTGGTGGCCCCAACCACATCCGAGCAAACTGCCCCAAGCTTGGGAAGGGCAAAGGTGACTACGGCGGTTCGGGCAAGAACGACTACACCGACAAGAACCGCAACATGAAGCCCTCAGCACCTGCTCAAGGCAAGAAGAAGTTCCGCGACTTCGGGAAGGCCAAGAAGCTCTTCCACCGCGTCCTCACCGCCTTCGACGACCTCGACCTCAGCGAGGTGGAGGGATGGACGACGACGGGACGGGTGACCAAGACCCTAAGAGCGGCGACGACTTCTCCGGCATGTGCTTCATGGCCCTCGAGGGCGAACTGAGCGACAACGACATGTACTCTGACTCGGATGAGGTATGCCCCACCTACGACCAGCTCAATCATGCTTTTCTTAAGCTAGGTGGTTTTCATGATAGAGCTAGGGCTAGGTGTACCGAGTTAGAGAATGAAGTAGATAGATTATCACGGGAGCTTACTTCACTTATATCTGCTCCCTCCCGTGATGATTGTGATACATGCTCTGCTTTGCTGGGTGATATGGAGAAATTAAGGACCTCGCATGATAGTTTGTCCTCCGAGCTTGATATTGTTAAGGTGGAGAATGTTAGTCTGCTTGCCGAATTAGAGTTGAGTAGGATGGCTGTTACTCTTCTTACTACTGATGAGACTACTCCTCCCACCTCATGTGAGGATTAGGACATTGCTGCTAGAGGACCTTATACCATGCTCCTTGATCTGCCCGAGTCTTGTGAAAAATGCAATAAATTGAAGATGAACCTAAAACGGGCAGATCACAAGATTGCTGAGTTGAGTGCTTCTTTACTTGAGCCTATTGATTCATGTTTGAACTGTCCAAAGTTAACTGCTGAACTTGAATCTGTCTCAAAACAGTTTCAAGAAATGATTGACAACAACAAGAAAATGGCTCAGTATGCGATTAAGGATCCTGTTAGCTCACCATGCATTAGTTGTGATAAACTAAAACTTGAACTCGTTGCATTGAATGACAAATGTGTGAAGCTAACTAAGGACTTACTAGAGAAGCCACAATCTGGTTGTGATGTGATTGATGGTGTGGGGGAGAAGCCCCAGGGTAAGGGTGAGACGCCTAGAGACGCGAACCAACCTGCTAGTAGTAGGACTGTCCCCTCAGAGTCGGCTGTGCGTGCACAAGCCATTCTTTCCTCTACTGTTGGTTCTTCATCTGCTCCCTTACCTCCTGCTGTTCCCTCTTCCCCCTGCTCTTCTTGCACCTCTCTCTTTCGGGAGTGTCAGTACCTTATGAACACTCTCGAGAGATTTGTAGGCGGCAAAAAGAAGCTTAATCTTATTCTAGACCAATCCAAGATTTGCAAGTTCAATCAAGGTCTAGGATATAATTTCTATGAGGATATGAGGAAGCATCCACCTGCTATTCTCCGACCCATCGTAGGAGGTGTGATCGAGGTTGAGCCCAGATCTGATGAGGTTAAATTCAAATCAGCGGGCTTTGTTCAAGGGATTTCTGACAGCAAGGTGATTACACCTGTTGCTTCGGCCTCTCAGAAGGCGAAGCCTCTTCGTGCTACTTCCACCTCTCAGAAGGTGAAGTACCACTGCACCTTCAGTCAGAAAAATGGGCACTCAATCGAGAGATGCTTCAGGCGCGCCAAGATTGCGCGAAGAGACCGTGCAGAGGCACTTAGGCGTATTCAGGGTCAGCCCCAGATCTTGAGTGCACCTAAGACTTGCTTCTGACGGGTTTGGGCAGCATCGAGGACTTGGTTTTTCTGAGTCTTCTGGTTTTCGTCCTCATGCTGCTCCGGGTCGTGACTTCCGCCGTCCTAAGGGTACATCTCGTTTTCCCCGTCGAGACAGTTACCCACGGCGTGATCAGCGTATTGCCGGTGTTCTGACTCGCTCTCCCGTAGCAGTCGGACCCCGCAACAGCTTCAGGTCTGCTCATAGACCTTCTGCTTCTTTGAGTCACGGAGAGCGTAGGGTAGATAGAGGTCAGTCGTGTTTGACTACTTCGTCTGCTCCACGTGTTACTCGGTATTGGGTGCCAAAATCTCTCTTGATTTATCCCAGTACTGAGACTTTACTCTCTGTTTGACTCAGGTTCGTCGGGTAGGGAAGGAGAAGGTTTGGCTTGTAGACTCCGGTTGTTCTCGTCATATGACCGGAGACTCCCGTTGGTTCTCCTCCCTAGCCCGCGCTCCAGGTGATGAGACAATCACCTTCGGAGACGCTACGTCTGGGCGCGTCATCGCCAAAGGTACTGTGCTTGTTAATGCTTCTTTTATTCTTAAGGATGTTGCCTTGGTTAGTAAGCTGCAGTACAACTTGCTTTCCATTTCTCAGCTTACCGATGACGGTTTCGAGGTGAGCTTCAAGAAAAATAATTGCAAAATTCTTGATTCTTCGGGTAGTCTGGTTTGCGGGATTTCTCGTTTTGGGAGGATCTTTCGTGCTGATTTCTCTGAGTCTTCTGGTGATCCTCTTAGGTGTTTAGTTGCTTCTGAGTCCCGCGATATTTCTTTCTGGCATAGGAGACTTGGTCATATTGGGTTTGACCATTTGACTCAAGTTAGCGGCCACGATCTCATTCGTGGTTTGCCGAAACTCAAGATGGTCAAAGATCTAGTTTGTGCTCCATGCCGGCACGGCAAGATGGTTGCCGCTTCTCACCCTCCGGTCAGAGTTACTATGACCGATGCACCGGGACAGCTGCTCCACATGGATACAGTGGGACCAGCTCGAGTGCAGTCAGCAGGAGGGAAGTGGTATGTTCTTGTCGTGGTCGATGACTTCTCGAGGTATTCTTGGGTGTTTTTCTTAGCCTCGAAGGATGAGACATTTTCACATTTCCGAGGTCTTTTCGGTAGGCTTTCTGTTGAGCTCCCGGGTGCCTTACGAGCGATCCACAGTGACAATGGCACGGAGTTCAAGAATTCCTACTTCGAGAGTTTCTGTGGTGAGACAGGTGTAGAGCACCAGTTCTCTTCTCCGCACGTCCCACAACAAAATGGTGTTGTGGAGAGGAAGAACCGTACCTTGGTCGAGATGGCCAGAACGATGCTTGATGAGTACTCTACACCGCGGAAGTTTTGGGCTGAGGCTATAGCTACCGCGTGCCATGTCTCAAATCGAGTATTTCTTAGGGCACACTTGCACCACACTTCTTATGAGTTGAGATACGGGCGAAAGCCCAGCGTCTCTCATTTTCGTGTGTTTGGTTGCAAGTGCTTTATTTTGAAGTCCGGGAACCTAGACAAGTTCGAGTCACGTTCTTGTGATGGTATCTTTCTAGGTTACTCGCCTTCTTCGCGGGCTTATCGGGTTTGGAACTGCGAGTCTAGTAAAATGGTAGAGACCTGTGAGGTGACTTTCGATGAGGCCAGTCCGGGGACTAGGCCCGATATCTCAGGTTCTTTAGAGCAGTCCGAGCCCATCTTTGTGGATGATGAGGATGATGGAGATGAGGGGTGTCTACCCGATCCAGTCCTTCATCCACCCCTTGAGGTGCCGTCTTCCACTGCACCTCGAGGTGATCAGCCTCTGCCTACCGCTTCTTCTGGAGCTAGTGGCTCTGTTCCTACCTCATCAGCACATGAGGTAGAGGCTACTTCTTCATCTCATCCAGGACCTCCTCGACATATCCAGAAAAGGCATCCTTCAGAGCAGATGATTGGAGACCTCTTCGAGCGTGTGACCCGCTCAAAATCTGGCTTATCTCAATTCTGTCTCCATTCTGCTTTCATTGCCTCCTTTGAGCCCAAAGAAGTTTCTCATGCTCTTTCCGACGAGTCTTGGGTCAATGCCATGCATGAGGAGCTAGAAAACTTTGAGAGAAACAAGGTCTGGTCGCTTGTCGAGCCCCCACGAGGTCACAATATCATTGGGACTAAGTGGGTGTTCAAGAACAAGCAGAGTGAGGATGGTGTGGTTATTCGAAACAAGGCTAGACTGGTAGCTCAGGGGTTCTCCCAGGTTGAGGGTCTAGATTTCGAGGAGACCTTTGCCCCTATAGCTCGACTTGAGGCCATTAGAATCCTGCTCGCCTTTGCAGCTTCTAAGGGTTTCAAGGTTTACCAGATGGACGTCAAGAGTGCCTTCCTTAATGGAGTCATTGAGGAAGAAGTCTACGTCAGACAGCCTCCAGGTTTCGAAAACCCCAAATACCCAAACCATGTCTTCAAGCTTTCCAAAGCGTTGTATGGACTTAAGCAGGCCCCCAGAGCTTGGTATGAGAGGCTTAAGTCCTACTTGTTGAGTCATGGGTTTGAAATGGGTAAAGTAGATAAGACCTTGTTTATCCGTAGGCCTGGCAATGACCTTCTGCTCGTCCAGATCTATGTCGATGACATTATCTTTGGCGGCTCTTCCCATGCTCTGGTTTCACAGTTCTCGGATGTCATGAGCACCGAGTTTGAGATGAGCATGATGGGCGAGTTGACTTTCTTCCTTGGCTTCCAAATCAAGCAGACTCAGGAGGGTACCTTCTTACATCAAGGCAAGTACACTCGTGACCTCCTGAGACGCTTCGACATGAGTGATGGTAAGCCGGTGTCAACTCCGATGGCTTCTACAGCCTATCTTGACCCAGATGAGGATGGCGAGCCAGTTGATCAGAAAGAGTACAGAAGTATGATCGGCTCTCTTCTTTACTTCACTGCCTCGAGACCAGACATACACTTCTCCGTGTGTCTGTGTGCTCGTTTTCAGGCTTCTCCTCGCGTATCTCACCGCCAGGCGGTGAAGCGCATCTTTCGGTACCTCCGAGCTACCATTGACTATGGTATCTGGTACTCTTCCTCATCCTGACTTTCCTTGAGAGCCTTCTCGGACGCAGACTTTGCTGGCTGTAGGATAGATAGGAAGAGCACTTCTGGCACTTGCCAATTCATTGGCACTTCTCTCGTCTCTTGGTCTTCTAGGAAGCAGTCCGGTGTTGCACAGTCCACCGCAGAGGCCGAGTATGTTGCTGCAGCCAGCTGCTGCAGTCATGTACTCTGGATGGCTTCGACCCTACGAGACTTTGGGTTAGTTATCGACAGTGTTCCACTCTTTTGTGATAACACTTCTGCGATTAACATTGCTAAGAACCCAGTGCAACACTCTCAGACCAAGCACATCGATATCCGTTATCACTTCCTTAGAGACCATGCAGAGAAGGGCGATATAGTGCTCCAGTTTGTGGAGAGTGACCACCAGTTGGCTGACATTTTTACCAAGCCATTGGATAGCTCTAGGTTTTCAGCTCTACGGGGAGAGCTTGGGGTGGTTTGTCCTTATGGACTGTAGTGTGGGGGAGCTTTGGGCTTTACAGCTTTATTATATTGATTATGCTTCTGTCTCATTTCTGTTGCTTTGCACTCGGGGTGCATCGGGCTTAGTCCTTCTAGCATAGGTTAGAGTGCTTCTCTTGTCTAGTTGCTTAGACTTCTTACTCTTATCTTGTGCTTCCAGGATGCTTTTTATTAGCTATTTCTTATCTCACTAGATTGAGCTCACTCACTTCTTGTAGGTTCTAGCGAGGGTCAGGCCACTCTCGGGTAGACAGGGTACGTGTTTGCTCTCTAGTGTGTGGTTTACGGTCAGCTAATAGTCTTGGAATCATGTGGGGTAGATGAGAGTCTGTCTGAGCCATAGTATCCTCTACATCTTATCTATGCTTTAAGGACTACCCGTTTAGATTTTCTTTGCCAGCTTCTCGTATTTATTGCTTTGGTTCAGAGGGAGTTCAGTTGGGAGCTTCTAGAGCTTAATATTGACTTAACTCTACTTGAACTAAACGTTGCATTTCATATTGAGGGGGAGTTGGATTTTCTGCTTTTTCAGCATTTAGCATTGTAGTATAACTGCATTGAGCCTTGATTATTATCCTGTTATGACATGCTTATATGCTTTACACCTTGCCATGACTTGTACCTTATATGCTAGATTGATCATGACTTCATATGTGTAGACTAGCTTTTATCATGATAAGTTAATTAAAATTGCCCAACTTGAAGTAAAACTTGTCATGCTAGCATTTGAGTTTAGTCTTTCTGGAGCTATCCCTTTATGATTCATGCCATGTCAAATAGGCTTAGTTGAGCGTTGAATCTTTGTTGAGCCTTAGATTGAGCTATTTTAGTCTCTTGATGTTGCATAAGGTAGTACAACATGTTTACAAAGCAAAAAGATCTCTTTTGTGCGAAAAAACTGATTTCATCAATTCTTTCTCATGAGACGGCTTGCCATTGCACTAGGCATGAACTCAGGGGGAGTTTTGGATGACCTAGACTATCTTCTTAAGCGTATTGCTTGGAGTAGTCGCATAAGGCTTGAGATCTAGCACATAAACAAAAATTGGGTTGGAAACGACCATATGCTTTCAAAAGAAAATGTTTAATGTGCTCAAATTTGCTTAAGTTACAAAAAGAACCATGTACTTAACCAATGTTTCAATCTTGAGCTTATAGCACTCTATTTGGACTCAATTTTAGCTTCCTTGTTCCGCCTAGCTTCACTACAAGAAACATGCCCTTCTATGACGAATATGTGATGACAATGGAACAATCCGTCATTAAATGCTTCCGTTTATGACGTTTTTCATTAGCCGGTCCTACTTAATGACAGAAATATATTATTCGTCATAAAGTCCAATCCAAAATCGTCATTAACTAGTTAAGCATAATGTTTGTGACAAATTTATATGACAATATATTGCTTTGTCATTGTTATTTAGTGAATAAAAAAACAAATCTTATATATTCCACGATAGCATCCACGGGCCCACTTGCCCAGTAAACCGTACCAGCTTGACATGTGTCATTTTTATATATAATTATCTGTCATTTTAACCTCATATATTTCGCATTTCGAGATCATTTATCATCAATTATACGCTTTTCCAAATTTAATTGCTCGAAATGGACTATTTTACATTTTTCTGTATTTTTCAGTAGGCTGGCGCGATCGAGGCGCATAAACGACAATTCTGGACTTTCAGGTCTGCTCCGTACAGATGTGCGCGTTGTCATGGACGCGTAGGATCAAACCGCACTGAAAACGGAGTTCCGGAGGTCTAAATCAGAAGAAATTAAAAGGGAGAAGGACCTATGTGTAAACCCTAGATACTCTGAGGACCAAACTGCAAAATTTTGAAACCCCAATCTCCTCAAAACATCAGCCGCCACCTGTGAGAAAGCCGAGCCGGCCATTGCTTCTCCCCTCGCTCTCCCCATTCCTCTTCTCCGGCGCCGGCGAGGGTCAACCATCTCGCCAGCGGCCAACTTCTCCTCCGCAACCTCCCTTCACCCTCACGCCGTCCGCATCGCGCCACCCTTTCCTCACAGCCGCTGCTCCACATCGCCGCCGCCTCTTCATCCTCCACCGTATCTCCCTCTTCCTCTCCTTCCACCGCGCCTCTTTCTCCATCTCCGCCCCCGCTGCTCCTCCTTCTCCACTCCCTTCCTCTGCTGACCTCTTCTTAGCCCCTCAGATCCGGCGCCATCGCATCTCGCCTCCACCCGTGCGCCCAATCTCCTCGCTGTTCC
This sequence comes from Dendrocalamus latiflorus, assembly GCA_017311315.1. Classification (NCBI taxonomy): domain Eukaryota; kingdom Viridiplantae; phylum Streptophyta; class Magnoliopsida; order Poales; family Poaceae; genus Dendrocalamus; species Dendrocalamus latiflorus. Next base: position 15,735,987 of record CM029653.1, on the reverse strand, counting down.
TCACCGCACACCTCGGCACGCCACCAGCATCTCCCTTCTCCGCCGCCGCTTCTCTTTCCTCACCGCCGCCTACCTCTATTGCTCCACCTCGGCTGTCCCCGCTGCAGCATCTCACGGCCACCAAGCTCTACTCCAGCGCCACCGACGGCCTCACCAGCTCACTCCACCAACAGCAGCTTCATCGACACCGACGCCGACTTCTTCCACAGCGCCGACACTGCACCCCTGCTCCTCCACCGCCGACGTTCCTCCCCTACTGCGCCGTCACCTCCTCCCTCGGCCGCAGCTCCACCGCCGACAACTCAGTCCTCCTCTGCTTCCTCTCCTCCTCCGGTTCATCTCCAGATCCCCTATTTATCTCTTTATTGCTCATTTTTGCATGTTGCTATATAAACTGTGAATGTTAATTTTGCACTGTGATGTATGAGACCAGTGAGTTTGTTCAGTGGCGGACCCAGGGAGAAAATTTAGCTAGGGCGGAGTCAGATATAAGTGAAGTAGCAACTATAATTCACATGCAAACAGCTACAATTCGCATAAAGGATTCATATCTAGTGCCGATGCTTAGCAAATAGACATATTACTAATAGAGTAAAACACAAATTCATTCTTAAGATGCTGTAGTATATGTGGCAAACTCATCATTGCAAGTTCCAACCCATTTTTCCCAGCCCTGCCAAGTGCCAAAGGGTGGTGTAATGCAGAGGCCCAATTGAATCATGACCTTTTAAAACGTACAAATGAACTATACCATCAAGCATTATTCTCATTTCTAAAGTAAACTACTGTTGTATAATAAAGTGTCGTTGTATAATAAAGTGTCGTTGTGCCTGATCCCTAATACTAAAAACCTTTTGGGGATGGACCACCAAGGCCAACCATTGAGGTAAATCTACAAATGACGTCTGTTCTTTCTATTGAATGCTATTGCTACCACTTATTATGCTCCTGTTATATGTTTATTTTTGTACTGTTTTTATCCATTTTTTATCTGGTTATTTGTTGTATTGTACAATCCACAACCATGTTCCTTAATTTCTTTATTTGTAATGATGGCTAGGTTACAAGATGCTTTCTTACGGTTCTAATTTGCCATTTGTTCATAATGTGTACAAGGGATGTGTCACAGCGCTTCTTTCGAAATAAGGTTCTTTCTTCCTTCAAGAACTCCTAGCTGCCTTGCTTTCCTTGGCTTGATGCATTTTGTTTATTCCATTGGGATTGAAATGTAGTAGCAGAGCTAATAGAAAGATGTCTTGATTATTATCCCCTTAACATGGCAAAAGGAACGGATGTATAGCTACGAAGAGAATTACAGACATTGAGCAAAAAAAATGGCCTTCTGTCTTTCTTTATTTATGTAAGCCTATGTCTATTGTTCCGAGCGATCTGCTGCTAGCTTCCTGATTTCCCTTTCAATAAGCATTTGTCCTTTGCTCTTAGAAAGAACAAAGTTCTATTTTACCTTGTGTTCATTCCATTTGCTTTAATGCTTTTGCTCTTGGATCCATGTTTTTTGTTGATATTGTTTTGTACTCCAATTTATGAATAATCATTTGATCTTTGCAGGGGAAAAAATCATTCCTATCATATTTGTGCTGTGGATCGAACTTGCTGTCACACACTGTAGTCTCTGAGCAAGTTATTGCTCCTGGTGGAATATCTCAGCAGCCAGCCCAGCAACTCCAGATTTCATATTTCTCAATTGATTCATATTCAAAGCTTGTGGCTTTAGTGGTCAAGGTATATTTAATGCCATTCTATGCATGTTTATAAGGTGAACATGGCTAGAAGTCAGAAGTTGTTAAATGTCTAAAGAACTTTTTTTGTTGCATTAAGCAAAAAAAGTTTGCATATTCATGATATTTCTTTTTAAGAAGCTATAACTGAATATGCATTGCTGAAACTGAGCTCGCATGTACAGCCAAGTCAAATACTTTGTGTTATTTCTTTGGCCCTTTTGGTTTTATGTTAGACTTGATAGGATTTAAATTATTCATGCAAATATATTTATGTGGTAAATATCAGGTGTTAACATAAAATTCAGTGTAAGTTTTTGCAAAGTTCTGCAATATCCAAATATTGGTGGATATAGGGAAAAGGGTGTTCTAAGATTCTAAAAAGTTCATGATTAAACTTGATTGTGTTGACAATTTGAAGTATTGATAGGAACTTACTGCGTGTGATAGGAAATGATGTGTCTTTTTTTGTACGTGTGATTGGCTAGACTTTAGGACCGATATCATTATACGTGTGTTTGTTGCTGCTTTTGTGGATTTAAGAACTTAACTGGTCCCATAAAGGAATTTATCTTTGATCTTGATATAAGGTGTTCCTTCCCCTACTTAAACTTTTTTGTTTCTTGGTATTGGGTTGATTAGGCGGCCTGTTGCTCAAATCTTGGCGTGCCCGTGCTCTGCTTGTTGAAACTTAGGCGATTCTTGGTGCTTGTAAGAGTAATCTGTTTGTTCCTTGGTTATGATATGCTTCGACTACTGTTTTGGAGCTTCTTGTAGGATGAGATACTATAGTTGCCAATTTGTTCAATTATTGTCGTGCACTAGAAGTATGTACATGCAAAGATTATGATGATAATTTATATGGCTGGATGGGGGGATGCTCTAATAAGGCGGTACTGGCTTTCAATGTTGTAGGTCACACACTTGCTGGGTGTTCTTGGATTTGGGACGTTTTGCTACCTCTTGGGTGCCAGTAAGCTGCTGCAGCATTGAATAGAGCAATCTAACTGAGGGCAACTAAAACTAACAAAATGTGCACAGTTGTGATCACAATCGCTAGGCTGATCATTTCTGCTGTGAAGTTACCTTCTTTCTTTGTTTGAGACACAGATGGACTAAGTAACCGGCAAATGTTGAAGTCGTTAGGTTTTTGCCGAACTCATATCTTACGTGAGAGAGATAATTAGGAGTTAAGTTAGTTTTCATATTCCCTTATTCTTTGCTGTTGTCTAGCTCTTGTTGTAACCTCACTAGCTTATTGCTGCTTTTGAATAGTTGTGAATCAAAAGCTGTAACTGATAAGTCTGATGATAGAGATGGTGAGTTCATTGCTGTTAGTGATATGAATCACCAGAGCTAAACAAATACCTATTTTGATGCATGGTTGTGCAGGACAACATTTTTGTTAATGGTACTTGCATTTAATTTATCTTGTGCCTTGCAGGGAATCTGGAACATATAGGTATTGTTGTTAAGTTCATTGTTTTGTTGCCTTGCAGGGAATCTACTTAACTTTAATCAGAGTCAGGTGACGCCTCCTTGAAATTCCAGAGCCTGCTTGTGAGCATGAGCACATACAAGTTTATGCTGTATCCATCACTTTTCTTATGATGTTAGAGCTGTTCTGGTTAGTTGCTTTAAAGTTAGGTGACTTTACTGTTTTATTTTTGTAATTGGAGTTTTGGTTGAACTTGTACTGTTTCTTACTTGTGCTATTTGGTGAACTTATACTATGGTCTGATGGGTCTAGTTTGGTTAAACTATGTTGCTGGTTCCAAATTTATGGTTGATGTATGAACTCTCATCTTTGTATGTATGCAATGAATTGATAAAATGTATTGTTGTTTATTGCAGCAATTTTCAAATAGGTACGGTGAAACAGTTCTGGCTGCTAAAGCCCAAATAATAAGGCCCATGAATTTATCCACGAATCAAAAGGCTAAATGGGTTTTAAATGGGCAAAAATTAGGCCTGAAGCCTATTTAAGAACAGGCTAAATTTTAGTCTAAACTAAATTTAAATGGGCCAAGCCCAATAATCTATGACGACAAAATTTGTCACGATATTCTTTACACGTCACTTGCCACGTCATCTGCCATGTCAAATTCGCCACATCAGCGTCCATGTGGCAGCTCCCTAGGCAACGATCCGTGACGTTTTTCATGACAATCTGGAGTGTCATAGTTGATTGTGACGAAAATGTACCGTCACTAAAACTATGACATTTTTTGTTGTTTCGTCATGGAAGGTGTTTAGAGACGCACCTTCTGTGACAGTAGCCTTTTCGTCCCTGAGTCGTCACAACTTGGGTACAGTGACCAAAAAACCACTGTTTGTGACGATATTTAATTGTCATAGAATGCCTGTTGTGTTGTAGTGATTGACATGGCCTGCATCATCCTTGGATATCTCTAGTTAGACTTTGCTCATTGATGACTTGACAAGCTCATAAAATGCATTACATTTCAGATCGTCATCTATGTGTTCTAGCTAGGATATACATATCTTATCATGATCTAGATAGCCTTTTATTGAGTTATAGCTTGGTGTATTACATTATGGTCATTATGGATAATTCTCATGGCTCTAAATGCTTAGAATAATCGAACTTCAGCCATTTCATCCGTTGACATGTCATATTCTCTCTTTTGCATTCTTGATGTGTTATTGCCAAAAGGGGGAGAATAGTGGTAGAAAAAGCTATTTTTGGAGCTTTGAGGAAAACCTGTTCTTTCGTTTGCTCCTTGTGTCGACATGGTCATTAGCTTCATATTCCTTCTTTGGATCATATTGGATTTTTCAATCTCAAACTCAACTTAATGCTTTTTCTGAGTTTGTCAATATACTCATCAAGGGGGAGATTGAGAGACCATGTGGTCGTGACTCCATGAGAGTGATGAGTAATTGACAATGGTTTAGGTCAGTCGAGTTTGGTTTGGGTGGTTCGGACCTTGACGTTGCATGGCGCAATCGGGCTCGGTCGGACTTTGGTCAAACTTAGTCGTATGGATTTAGGATGCACATTCCTTTGATTCGACAGGTTTGGACTTCATCATGGGTAAGCATGATGTGTTTATGATATATTTACGTTTTCATGTATCGAGCGGTGCTATTTGACGTGTTTCTTGTCTGTGTGGCTGCAGGACATCGAGTGGAGTCGTGGCGAGACACGGAGGACCGGACTAGGCGCAGGGGGTGCTGAGGTCAGAACGGTCGGGGTGTGTCGAGGACAACGTGGACTCGAGGTGGAGTCGTGGCGAGGCACGGTGGACCGGACTAGGCGCAGGTGGCGCTGAGGTCAGAACGGTCGAGGTGTGCCGAAGACGGCGAAGCTGCGTGGCTTGCGAGGCAAGGAACGAGGAAGCTTCCTGGAAGGTGCGCGAGGGGCGTTTCGGTAAAAACGCAGGGTTCACAAAAGGAAGCGGGTTTGGATAAAGCGCCGAGTTGTTGGAAAGCCTAATGGGTAAAGCATGTGCAAACCCATTAGTAAGTGGCTATAAAAGGAGAGGGAGATGTGTGCTGAAATTGGAGAGAGAGTGAGTGTAAAAGTTAGGGTTTCATTTGTGTCTCTCCATGTGTGTATGTGTGTGTTCCTCCCAAGAAGCATGTGTAGCTCTTGGTGTTCTTGAGGATTGAGAGGGAGAGGATGGATTGAGATGTAAACACTCTAAATCAATCATGTATGTCCCCGTATCGTGTTATGAGAATATTTGTGTTTGAGATGCTCTCTCTCTGTGATCTTCTTTGTGATTGGATTTTTGTTTGAGTTCTTGTTTCTGTTATTTCTCTGCTTTGATTGCATGTTATCTAGTCTTTCTTTGTGGCAAATATCTATGCTCAAGCTTTTTGGCCGAATGAATCTGCAATCTTCTCATTTGCTCTTGTGTTGGGCCAGTACAGCTTCTGTGCCGACAGTATGAACATTAATTGTTGTTTTTCGCTTGGTCGGCAGATTGCTTTGTGCCTTGCTTTCAGTTTGGCAGTTGGCCTACATTTAATTAGCATCAAGTTGTGTTTCCGAGTGGAGGATCTTAGGCCAACCTGCATCTCTTTGGTTCTCTGCATGCTCATCCTTAATTGCTTCATGTCCTTTCCTTCCATAAATATTGTTTGATGTGCCTGCATGCAGTTTTCTTTGAGGGGACAGCATTACTGCCGTATACTGTCCTTCATTGAAGGATTTGGCCAGCACTTTGTGTGCTGCTTGCTGTTATTTACTTGGTCCTTCCTGCGCACAATTTTCCCTGTGCAGCCGAACAACTCTCTAGTACACTTTTCTTTACTGCTATTTTGGTCTAGGAGTTGGTAGCTTTCAGCAGCAAGAAAGTACCCATGTGATGTTTGGTCAGGTCCTAGCAAAAGTTCCTTCGAATGGGTATATGCTGCATGCTGTTAGGCCTCTAGTGCCTCTTTCTTTTCTTTTGTGCTGATCTTCAACATTTTTGCATGCAGATCAAACAGCGGTATTTTCAGTTGAAATTTTTACTGGCTGATCTCTGTTTTATGCTGAATTTTTCAGTGTCGCATGCGTTCCAAATCTCAGCAAAATTAATTTTAATTTTCTGTGAGGTGCTTAGTTTTGCTTTCTTTTTGAAAAATCAGTGTTTGATTTCTCGGGGGCGATTTTGAAGTGAGCGACATTCACCCCCCTCTGTCGCCATTTCGGTCCTACAGTGAAATTTAAAACGATAAGTGATTAGTAAATGCGAGTGAGTTTGATCTTAAAATTTTATTGATAATTTTTTAAAACATATGTGCCTGATTTTCACGGAATTTTTACCAATTCGCATTTTTCACCTGATACAACGAGCCACGAAGAATCCCCCGTTCGAACAGGCCCTGAAGATTGATGGGCTCGTTCGTACGGAGGACATGCGCCACTACGTACCGCACATACATCTTGAGGGATGCATTCATGCATGCTACACATGCCTGAAACACCCCAAAAATTCAATGTTTTTGAATTTCTTGAATATTAGCTTGAGTTCCCCTTTCCCTTCCCAATTTGGCCGACACCTCAAAAATCTACCTTCCCTATTTGGAAAACCGCCTCCTTCCTGTGCTGGCGCCTCTATGAATCGCCGCTTCTCCACCGCCTTCGCTCCACCGCCACTACCTGCGTCAATTCGACACCGCTCGCGACTGCACACGCGTCTAGGCTCGCAGCGAGCTGACAACCAGTCCCACTTGCCAGTCGTTCTCCTCTACTTCTCCCTCATGCAAAGCACCGTTGACCCGCATTCTTTCCCTTCGCGTGCAAGCCCGGCCGAACCGCCTTACGGCTCCCACCGCCTCAACTCACTCCCAAAACCCAATTACTTCCATAGGTAGCGTCGCACCACTCCCTTCTACCTCTCGGAACCGCCCAATTCAACTCTCCTTCGCCGCAGCACCTCCTTCTTCTTCCCCTGCGCCGGTAAGCTTCCTCACCCAATCTCATGATTCCTTTAATACTGTTGGACCGAAATGGCGACAGAGGGGGGGTGAATGGCGCTCTAAAAAAATTAAATTGGCCCCTCAAGAATCCACACTTATGCTTCTTCTCCAATAACTATGGAAGCTATGAAGAAAGAAGATAGGCACTACTGGAAGTCACAGCAACAAGGCTAAACCAGATCCAGAAAGAAACAGTCAAGAAAAATAATTTCAGAGCAGGTCTGACTGCAAGCGGTAGTACCGCTGAGATGAGCGGTAGTACCTCTAGGCGGTAGTAACTCTTGAGGAGCGGTAGTACCTCTCGAGGAGCGGTAGTACCGCACAAAGAAATCAGCAAACAGAGCAGGCTGACAGAAGTTCTGAAACTTTGGATTTTTGGCTAAATCTAGGAAACGAAAGGAAAACTTCTGATCTTTTCATAGAGAGACATCAAGGGACTATTCTAAAACCCTTTAGGGCCTCAAACAACATGGGAACTAAGCAAGAACACAAGAAATTCAGAGATTAGCCAAGAACTTGAAAAATACAGAGAGCTACCCAAAAACTCAAATTCCCATCTAACGATTGATCCTTTGGCCACGAAACTTTGAGGATAGCTAATTAATAGCCATAAGACTCTGCATGCCAAGTTTCACCTTTTCTCATGAAGGGAAACATGAAAATCATCAAAACCCTAGAAGAGGAAATGAAGAACAGAGAAGTCCCAAACATGAAATCTGAGATTAAACCAAGTTTGCTCTTGGAAACTTGATCAAATGGTCTTGAGGCATCATCCCAACATAGAGCAACCCATTTTGGGCTTTCCCAGTGTAAGATCGAGGAGGCCGACTAGAGGGGGGTGAATAGGCGGTTTTAAAATTTTCGTCTAATTTCAATTGACAATTTTAAACTTAATAAATTGACTAGAGCAAGTCAACAATAGTACACCTAAACAACCTAGAAAGGCTCAAGATAATACTAGCACAAGTAATTGACCAATAGCAAAATCAAGTAGTCTAGGTCTAAGGTTGCTACTCTAACTAGACAAGCAATCAATTAATATGAATTAAGAACGTTGCTTGAATGAAAGTAAATACAAGAGAGCAAACCACAATTTGACACAATTACTTTTTACCGTGGTGATCGGAGACTTGCCGGTCTCCCCTAGTCCACGTTGAGGTAAGCCCGAACAAATCGGACCGGCACCACGAATTGAGCCTAATCACCTCGATCACTAGCGGTAGCCCTTTCCCTCTCCGGGTAGGCGAGCTCCGAGCCTTCACAATCCTCCGGGCCTTCTCACAATCTTCTTGAGAAGATCACCGGAACCTCCGCCAAGCCGTCTAGGTGCCGGCAAGCACCAAGAGAAATGAACCACAGCGGCTTGATCACACACAAGTGCCAATTGGATCAGTCTAGAATGCAATGCACTTGAATTTGGGCTCAACTACCTCTATTGAATGCACAAGAGTGAAAGAGAGGTGTGAGAAGTTGCTCTAGGCTCAAAGATGTTCAATATGGGTTCAACAACATCTACAAGTTCTGGTGGGAGTGTATTTATACCCCCACCAACCTCAAATAGCCGTTGCAATAAACAATTCTGAATTTTCAGGAAAACCGGAACTACCGCCGTTATATGGGCGGTACTTCCGGATTTCCGCCATCGCAACAGAACGGCTATTTCAGGCGGTCAGAAGTAACCGTTGAACAATGAGTGCGGTACTACCGCCATTAAAATCGCGGTACTTCCGGAAATCCGAAAGTTACGCTCCTTGCCCCGGTACTTCCGATTTCAGCGCTGTTAACTCCAACTCAGGGCGCTCTCTGGAAATGAAGTTTCGTTCTTAAGTCCGGAACTACCGGCCTGCGGTAGTTCCGCAGTTCAAACCGCGGTACTTCCGTTTTCCGAGAGGCTAAGTTTAACTCCGGGCGCTCTCTGGAATTGAAGTTCCGCTCGGGACTCCGGAACTTCCGCACACGCGGTAGTTCCGCAGTTGAACTTGCGGTACTTCCGATTTCCGAGAGACTAACTCAACCTACAGGCGCTCTCTGGAATAAACGATCCGCTCAGAGGCCCGGTACTTCCGGCCATGCGGTAGTTCCGCCCGTAGAACGCCGATACTACCGGATTTTCTGACAAAGCGCAGATTTGATTTGATTTTAATTTCTAAGTGCATGCATGATCCTAGATTGATCCATAGGGCATATTAGCATATGATCAAGCAAATCACCATGATCCCTCTTAATAGTACGGCGTCTATCCTATAATCCGATCTTCCAACCTATCTCCAAGACCGGTAAAAATAAAATAGCTCCATAAACTATTTACCTTGTCGCCCTTGAGATCTTTGAATCTTCAACATCTTTTTATGTACCTTCTTCTTTGCCCTTGAGACTAATTCTTGCAAACACTCAATACACAAATTAGTCCCATGATTACATAATGTCATTAATTACCAAAACTAATATTTTTAGGGGCCTAGATGCTTTCACCCAGCAAGAAAGAACTTCAAATCACAAAAAGAGGAAAATCACCCAAAGGGAGAAAACGAAGAACAGAGAGGTTGCACGGGAGAAAAACTTCAGATTTTCATTTCAACCAAGCAAGGATTACATAGGAGTCCCGATACGCATGGACATTAGAACAAGAGGAATGATTACAAGACTCTCAATCCATCCTATCCCTCTCAATCCTCAAGAACTCACACTACATGCTTGGAGGAAGAGAGCCACTCAAGAACACATCGAATGGGGACAGAGCACAAACACTCTCTGCTGCCTTCCACCCACTCTCACCAACTAAAGACTCAAAGGTAAAACCACCTCCAAAGCCTCTTTTGACTCACAAAACCCTAACTCTCTCCCAAAGCCATGAGGAGGCATGCAGCCACTCCCTCCAATTTATAGCCCTTGGCTAACGGGTCTCCACCCCGTTACACCCGCTAAATCCAACGGAGCCCGCTCCCGCTTGTGCAACCTTCGAAATCACCAATTCGCCCCTCCTACACCTTCCGGGAAGCTTCCAAGCTCCTTGTCGTCCAAGCCTCGCAACCACCTCGAGTCTCCGCCGTCTTCGACACATCCCGACCGTTCTGACCTCAGCGCCACCTGCGCCTAGTCCGGTCACCTTGTGTCTCGCCACGACTCCGCCTCGATGTCCTGCAGTCACACAGACAAGAAACACGTCAAATAGCACCGCTCGACACATGAAAGCGTAAATAGCATAAACACATCATGCTTACCCATGATGAAGTCCAAACCTGTCGAATCATCGGAATAGGCATCCTAATCCCATACGACCAAGTTTGACCAAGTCCGACCAAGCCCGATTGCACCATGCAACGTCAAAGTCCGAACCACCCAAACCAAACTCGACTTACCTAAACCGATGTCAATTATTCATCATACACACGGGATGACCTCCACATGGTCTCTCAGATACTCTTTCAATTCCTGACAACTAGAGAACCCTTAGGTCACTAGGAAGTCATAGCCTAGCTTGCCGAGATTTTTCTCTGTCTCTTCCTTGCCATCACCGTACGCTGCCGCCGACCACTAGAGGGTCACCGTGGACAGCTTAACCGGAGCTACCCCGGCCTAAGCCACATATGCCATCGAGTTTGCCTTGGCTCGTAGATGGTTAAAAACCCTAGCCACTCGCTGAACGTCCACCGGAGTTGCCCTGTGCCATGCCCTAACCACACCGCCTCCTTTCGCCGTAGGCTAAAACTCATTGCTTTCCAAGTTTGGCCAACCTCGAAAATGGAGTTCCAAGGTCCTAAGGAGTCCGTAGATGCTCTTGGTGACCGTCGGCGACCTTCGCCGGTGCTCAATCGGCCACCACCACCGTCGCTCTGTTCTGATGCACTGTAGCGGCTTGAGGTAGAAGACGACAGGGGCAGCGGGAGACGTGGACGCATCGTGGTCATTGGCCCCTAGTCGCTGTCCATCCGGGTCGTCTGTCTCCTTCACATCTGAGCCGTCCGTGCCCACGTGCGTGTCGCTCATCGGGCAAGCTCACGCGCGCGCGCACCTGGGCCTCCGGCCGCTCCTTGTTGGGCCGAAACGGCCAGCCCGCTCAGCCGTTAAAGTTTTTAAATCCGGGTGGGCTTCACTGTTCGCAACAGTCCGATCCAACACTGTAGCTACTGTAGCATACTGTTCATTCAAGTTTAAAAATTCCGAAAAATTATTTAAAAATCCCAGAAAATCTAGAAAATTCCCAAAAATCCCAAAAATACACCATCTTGACCAGTTTAATACCCTGAATTTAAATTTGACCTCCATTCCTTCAAATTCAAATTTTATTAATTCAAATTTCGTCCTTCCACCATATTCATCTCCAAATACATTCAAATTCCTACGTTTTACCAAATTAAATTCCGATAAAACCCAAATTCATCCAATTCAAAGATCAACCATCCATTTTTAAATATCTGTCTTCTGTTCTAAAATATGTCCAACACATATATTACCTATTTACTCACCTGAACCTATTTAACCCAATTCTAGCCGTATCAACCTACCAAGCATCGTTAAACTCCGACCACCCAACCCCGCCCATTTCTTTTTATGCTCTTTCTTGTTTTTAATTGCATTTTGTTCCCAGCTTGCATCTCGCAAAGCAGGAACCTATTTGGCTTCGTTTTCTATGCTAGCGAACGGACCAAGCGAGTTGGTCAACTGAAGGATAGCAAAGGCAGATGGAGCAAATTTGAAGCTGGTCAAAAAGGATCCAGAGCAACAGAAAGAAGGCAAGTCACATGTTTTTGATCATATTGAATCCCATGAAGCTTACATTACTTACTTAATGTATTTTCATTATTGATAGTTGCGAAAATAGTTGCTTAAAATAAATGTTTAGAATGACATATTAATTAGATAAATCCTACCACTAATAAAAGCCCAGTTTACTTTGATGGCCAAGTTCACCTTGACAGCCATAGTAATTATTATCATATTGTATAAATATTCATGGATCATCTCATTCAACATTTTGTATTACTAAGTGACTTTAGCCGTGGGCCGATAGATTTGGAAAACCCAGAGCTGGGGTAGGGTGGTATGGGACACCGTACCCTAGACTGGTGATGCCAGTGTGCAGCTTAGGGTAAAAAGGGTGTGGAGGTCCGTGTGGCGGAGTTCGTCCACCGCTTTACTCTAAGGTGGAGGTTGTGGGCCTTGTGAAAATATAAGGACAAGATCCTTGTGCCAAGTAAAAGACATAGTGATCGCCCAACCACAAGTGTTGATATGTCAACCCTAGTCTAGTAACTGCTCAAGTTCGATTGAACCTCTACAGAAGCAGTTTGGAGGCAAAGTGCGAGTCCATACGGAAGGGGTTAAGCAGGGCCGTATGGAAGTTGGTTATTTTATTTGAACAATCTGACCGATCGATCTGAAATTCGATCATGTGTTATGCGTGCCACACAATAGTGGGCTAAGATAAGTCAGGGGCAGCCTGAGCTTATTGGAAGGCCTACTAGGTGGAGGCTATATAAAGAATTGAGCAGTGAAAAACCTTGTTTTCTTAAAGCCAGACGTGGGTTAAGAAATCTTGTGGGTAAAGTAGGGCAGCTCTGCAGAGTGAAATAAATGGTATTCGAATACGCCGTGCTTCCGGTTAATGAAGCTGTGTTAATTAGGTGATTCCAACAACGAGGCATAAGTAATGTTTCTGATATTGTTAATCTGAGTAATGATGAAGCTTTATCTGATAACAGAAAACCCCCTGATTTTAAGGAGAAAATGTTTTTAAATTTTATTTGTTTGCAAATAAAATTGCATCCACCTCATAATAAAACAACTATATTCTCTTCCCTTGAGAATATCCTGGCAAGTAGATATATAGTATCTCCACAAGTGATTTGCTGAGTACAGTGGTTGGTACTCAGACTTGCAAAATTTTCCCCCCACAGATACCAGAAGAAAAGAAGATGCTGCAAGTGTTCGTGTAGGGTTACGACTGCACTCAAGTGTTCCTGTGGAGTTTTCTTCGGCTCTTTTGTATGTAAGTTAAGCTTTGGGCATGGACGTCCGTATTATTATTAAAATTGGCCATTAGGTCTTCTTTCAATTAAATTAACTTCTTTTAATTGTTCGTGAGCAGGCATGATATAACTTTCATCCGCAACTGAACTCCTGGGCGGTTGCAGGTGGTGAGACATCCCTGTTCCCAAAAATGGGGGTGTTACAATGCCTCACCTTCTCTGTGTTTTTGAGATAACCTCTACATGCATGAACACAATCTTGATTTCATGGACAAATAAATTAATTTTACGCTCAGCAGTCAGCACGATTACCCATGTCCCATGGATTTACTTCCGTATGTGCTCCTCGAGTCAATATATACGACTATTTGTTGGTTTAATTTATGTACCTTCCTGACCGCGATGCGATAGAAACCTAGCTAGCTAAAGTCTCGTCGTCTCGATGGATATATATCGATATATCTTCCGTGCTGTTCGGGAGCCATGTGTCATCAGAAGAGAGCAAGATGTAGCCAAGGATGGACTTGCCGGCTAAACAATCGGTCGATCGACCTCGCCGGAGATAACGCCGGCCAGCCGACCGGCAAGTCATCCTTGGCTGCACTCTCCCTCCTCGCGCATGGCAACCCCCAGCCCAAACCAATTAGCTTCTCTCTCTCTCTCTCTACTAGATAGCTGGAAATTCTATTTTAGGAAGGGCCAGATATGTAATAGGAGCAACCACCGGCCGGAAAGACCGATCTAGGGAGAGAGGAAATCAACAATGTTGCCGTTTCTGCAGCGGTCCTTGTTGGGCCGGGAGATTAGGTCAGCGTGCCTCTGGACGTGTAGAGGTTGTTATGTCTACTAGGTTGTTATTGTGGTTAAGGGTGAATATGGATTAGGTAGTGCTCAAATTATATTTGTATCTATATTTTTTTCTCGGATTCAAATACGAATTGGATAAACGCCGGATGCAAATATGGGCCGGACAAATATCGGATACGAATTTGGATCGGATTATATTCAAAATTGGATCAGATTCGACTACTTTTCGGATTCCAATAATTATTCGTGGTCTCACCTATTTAAACATGCCACCAAATTATTTTAATATTTTAAATTGATAAATAACTGACTCAATAAATCTTGGGTGCTTGGAGCACAAATGTGGGTATGTAATAAGTTTTTCTAAGTTAATTAAGGACCAGTCTGCGAGTTGTTGTTGCAAAGTCTTTTCGTACTACCACAAGTCTAGAATGGAACAGACCTGACTAACTAATTAGTAACGCCTCAACTTCGGTTTCACCATCTGATGGAATGTAGGTGTGGTTGGAGCCACTGGAGGCCCACACAATGCAAACATGGCCACACTTAGTTGTAGCTATTTGGTGGTAAAACCTTAGTCGGTGGAATTGGGTTGGGGCGAAATTTTTTAAAGGCCTTGTGATAATCACTTAGCAGCACGTCTAAGGAAACATGTATTGGAGGACAGTATAGATTGATTATCTCCTGTGAGTAAAGTTGTACTATCTCTGCAAAGTGAAAAACTATTTAAATAGTAGTGTCCATGATCATAGGCATGCTGAGTAATGCTTTCCATCGATTAGACATTAATTAGATTTATAAAATGATTTATGCTGGATTGAAGTCCACGATTTTAAACTGGTGTTAGGTTGCAGCCGCACTAGCCATATCAATTCTTTTAAAATTCCATTGTTACTATCATAGTATGATATTACGCTTTTACACCTATTTAATGTATTTAAAGTCAACTGTTGCTTTACGCTCAAACAGCCATATTAAGCCATCCTGTTTAAACATCCATGCATGCATCAACTCTGTTATTAGTGTAACTTGTGTAATACATTTTGTACTCAAACTTCCTCTAAAATGTGTTGTTCAGAGGAGGAGTTCTACAACTACGGTGAGAACTTGGACGAATAGGCCGCTACCCTAGTCGATTGCTTGTGGCAAATCTACTAGGCCCACATTTACTTTTGTCTCTTACACTGTAGTATTACAGTTTGGCCTATGGGCCATTGATGTAAACTTTGGCCATAAGGCCGTACTTGTTTATTTAATTTAATACATGTTTAGGGATGATATTTATATTTGTTACCACTGTGTATACAAGCTATTCTTAGACTAGTGTGATTTACACAGAGAATTTGGAGTTGCTATTTCTGGGTTCAACAAAAACCCTCCATTTAATCATGCAGAATGGATATCAAGGTTCGACAAATTATTCGGCCAAGTCCGCCCATCAAACATGTGGCTGTGCAAAACTTGCTCGGGTAATCGACACAATGTTTGGTCCATAATGGACTCAAATGAAACTACCACAAAACAAGTTGTCGTGCAACTTCATCGATCTCATCTTATCACTCACCCAAGTCTAAACCATTTTAGTTTCATTTTGAAAGCTATTTTCTTGTTTGCAGTGGTAACCCGTGTCGTCAGACTACTTTTATGAAAAACATACTCCCATACCATGACAGCAATGTTTGTGTCATTTTTGTCCCAATTAGTGAACAAGTCTAAGCATAACCATTATCTGCTAATGACTTGCCAAGGGCAATTAATTAAGTTAATTATCTTAGGGTTTCAAGGTAACAAGGTATCAATCAATCAAGGATGAGTTTAGTGGAGTAATAATTGACAGTTAACTAGGCATCAACAATTAACATATATTTCCTGAAGTAAAAGCATGCAGGTAATAATTCTAAAACAAAATAATTACATTTCAAAACTAGGCTCAATATGATAAATTATAAGTACTTGCTTGGCTCATTTGATTGGTTCCGATCGGGGTGAGCAACATACTCTTTTGAAACCTAAAAATCTAATACGAGGAAAACAACCAAATCCAAATAAATCTAAGTGAACTCCAAATTGAAAAGTTTTGGTACTGTTAGACAGATTTTGAATGTATATGAATTTAAAAATAAGAATCAAATCAATCAGAGTTAGAGATCGTGTGGGGCGACCTCAGCTAACAACCACCAAGGAAAATCCGCGGCGCCGTCGCGGCCCCGCCCCCGCGACGGCGCCGCCCTCCACGCCTGGGCGCTCAGGTCCGGCGCCGCCTCCCACGCGCTGGTCTCCAACTCCCTCATCACCTTCTACTCCTCCCTCCCGCGTCCCCTCTTCCCCGCCGCCTTTGCCGTCTTCGCCGACATCCCCGGCGCCGCCCGCGACGTAGCCTCCTGGAACTCCCTCCTCAATCCGCTCTCCTACCACCGTCCCCTCGATGCGCTCTCCCACTTCCGCTCCATGCTCTCCTCCTCCACCATCCTCCCATCCCCGCACTCCTTCGCCGCCGCCTTCACCGCCGCCGCCCGCGCGCACTCAGCGTCTGCCGGCGCCGCGGCCCACGCTCTCTCTTGCAAGCTCCCCTCCGCCAGATCCAATGTGTTCGTATCCACCGCCCTGCTCAACATGTACTGCAAGCTGGACCCAGCCTGCGACGCCCGGAGGGTGTTCGACGAAATGCCACACCGCAACACGGTGTCCTGGACCGCCATGATGTCAGGGTATGCTGCGGGTAAGTGCTCCGAAGAGGCGTTTGACCTCTTCCAGCTGATGCTTTGGGAGTGCCCGTTGGAGACAAATGAGTTCGTTGCTACGGCAGTTCTTAGCGCTGTTAGCATGCCATTGGGTTTGCCCATGGGGGTGCAGCTGCATGGGCTGGTTGTGAAGGATGGGTTGGTGGGGTTTGTGTCTGTGGAGAATTCGCTTGTTACGATGTATGCGAAGGCATGGTGCGGCAGTGGGCGACTTAGTGCGCCGACGGCCGTAGGTTTGATCTGTGGCTCTTGTTCCTGGATCTGTTATATGGTGGCGCATAGGCGTCGCATAGTGGTCTCTTCAATGGCGGTCATTGCAGGAAGCGGCTCGTCGTAGAGTTCAAGGGTGGCTATGCCATGGCCTTGAGGCGTGCGGGACTCCGGTGTGCTGGTGGAGGTCTTTTTTGTGTGTGGGTAGTGCGTGGGTTGCTGTGGAGGTGCTGGCGAAAGCCTTGCCGGTGATCCTACCGGTCTCGACAATTATGACGTCCTTGGACGTCATTTTCCTCCCTGGAGGGTTGTCATGGCACTCCATAGCCCTCATGTATTCTGTTCTTCAGGTGAAAGCCTTGTCTCGATGAGGCGGGCGGCGTCGGCGACCCTCGTCGCCTCCTTGGAGACGTCGCCTCGGAGGTTCTTCTTCACGCAAAGTAGACCGAAGTTTGGATGGCTCAGTTGGATGAGGTTAGGCGCTTGGTTGGAAGCAAGGACGGAGAAGAAGTTCTGAAACTTAGTCTTTCTAGCTTTTTCATAGTCCTAAAGCTCTCTTTCTTGTTGTTTTGTACTCCTCAGTTTTGAGGCTTTGAGCCTAAGAGCTCGTGTAACTTTTGGTATCTAAAAAAAACTACCACAGAGTCAGAGAAGCTACGGAAGTTTGCTGGGAAGGAAAATCAGAGGAAAAGAAAAAAAAAGGAGGCCACATGTCAAGTTATGAATGGTGGAGTCGATAGTTAGGATTTTAATTCAGAGGGGGTTAATGTGGGGTCCTCTGGATAGGGTTTTCTGAATTATTTTTTAACCAAATTAACGGTGGGACCATGCTGCCACAAAACTCATAGTTTAGTTTTTCATTTAAAAGGAAAATATGGGGTGTGGGACCCATATGTCATTGGACGAGAGAGGGAAGCGGTAGCTGTCTTGTCTTCCTCCTCCGTTGCTACAGAGAACGAACAGAGAGGGAGAGCAACAGGAGGCGGCGCCCTGGGCACGGCGCCGGCGACAGGGTGGTAGCGAGGCACATGTGAGGGGCAAAATGGAATGCTCGCGACGTGAGGAAGCTAAGGGTGGTGGTGGTTTAGGGAATAATACACCCCAAGACAGGCCGACGGCGGCGTTAAGCGGCGACGGCGCGATAGTGACTGAGAGGAAAATCTAAGCAGGTCAGAAGGTAGCGCAGGGAGACTTGATGCTGCTTTACGAATGAATCAGTTGGAGTCTCACTGGTTGCGATGAACAATGGCGGAGAAGCTCGACGGATCCGGAGAAGAAGAATCTCGATTCCGAGTAGTTGCGTGCATGGAACTCAAATTAATCTGGGGACATGGTGGGGGACGTTATGGAACACGATGAGACGCGAACGTTTTTTATATAAGATCACCGAGTTGGCTGGAACGTCGAGGCGGAAGCTCAGCAACGTCTCGGGTTCCATTCGAGCTCCGGGAAGAAGAGGTGGGGGGGGGGGGGTCCTTGGGAAGGGGTTGGGGCTGTGGCGGGGCTTAAATAGGGGACATGAGTCGCGATTTCTCATGGACGTGAGCTCGACGCTATCAAGAACTCGGGCTCGTCACGCGCGCGGCGATTTCACGGGGGCGACGGACGCGACAGGCTAGGGCAGAGGCATGTCACTCTGACAAAGGTGAAAGCGAGCAACGGGTTCAAGATACGTCAGGAAAAAGATGAATCGCGGTGGCGAGGCCTTTGAGGAGCGGGGTGACGTCCTGGCGGTGGTGGCACTGGCGTGCGGTGCGGCCAGAGCGCGCGCGGCGCGTCGAGGAAGAAGGAGAGGGAGGTGCTGGTCTGGCCTGGGCTTTTGGCCTAGAGGGAGTGGGCCAAGGAGGGTGGAGAGAGGAAGTTGAGCCAGAGAGATGGGCTCGGCCACGGGAAATTGGACATGGGAAATTTTGATTTGGCTTAAATGAAACAAGAAGTTTCCTTTTATGATTTTTTTGACAAAATTTGAGATGTTACGCCGCTTCTACATGGTATGTCAAGTCTGTTGCATATGACAACACTGTTTAAAAGAGGGGTTTGGGAAACACTACGTAGAAGTAAGTGTGGTTCTATACAACTTATGCTTAAAAGTGTAGTTTTGTTATAGTTTTATCAACAGTAGTGTAGTTTTGCAAAATATACTTTAAACAACGATGGTTTTCACTAAGAGTGTATATATGTACATTAGACATGCGTGAATCGGACTGCACACATGTAGTTGAAAGTGCTGGACGGTCCATGAAAGAAATCGAAGGGATAGTATACGGTGGAGGAACACAAGCAAGCAGGGGCTGCAAGATCTGACTGGCCGGCGTGGACGAGATCAGGTCGCCCAGTCGTCGCCGACGATGGATACTAGGGTTATCAAAATCAGTTTTAAATTTTAACCAGAAAAAGGGTCCGATAAGAT
The DNA here is from genome assembly GCA_017311315.1 of Dendrocalamus latiflorus. Classification (NCBI taxonomy): domain Eukaryota; kingdom Viridiplantae; phylum Streptophyta; class Magnoliopsida; order Poales; family Poaceae; genus Dendrocalamus; species Dendrocalamus latiflorus. Next base: position 15,716,675 of record CM029653.1, on the reverse strand, counting down.
AGCACTGATTTTAAAAAGTTGATAGTTTTTAGGTCGAAAATCTCAATTAATAATTCAAAATTCAAATAAAAATCGATCAAAATTAGTGTACCTTAGAGAAATATCACAATAAATCGGATGAACTCGGAGTAGAATAAAATATTTAAGATTGGTCTGTACTCTAACCACGGGCGTCCAGCATAACTGATTTTCAGTTATTTTCGTAAACCTGCAGGGCGCTTAGATAGCAACCACGGTGGTTCCTTGTGTTTTCGCCATGTCATTGGTGGGGTCTTTTTAAAATATAATTAAAAAGAGGTTATTTAATAAAACTTTTTTATAAAGTAAAGAATCAGAAACAGGCTGACGGATACCGGGCTGCGATGAAGACGATAATAAGTATTACGGATGTTGCCGTCAATAAGGTTCACACGTACGATCCACGACGCACGTCAAAAGGCTAATGAATCTATACAGATCAGCTGTAAATACTGTATCAACAAACACATCGATCATTAAACATTTGTAGCTTATGCACGTACGGAATTAATGAACCATGTCATCATCCCTTAATTATGTCACCCTACGAAAAAATAAAAAGGTAATATAGTGCATGTCCTTGTATTTTACATCATTTGATAGCTTGCTGCTTATGACTTTTAGATTTTTGCTATATTAATTAGCTTTTAAATGGTGTGTCTTTTCAAAGCAAGGTCTACAAATCAATTGTAGTAGACACTGTACCGACTTCAGCTCCACGATCAAAATCGTATGCAACTCTCTCTTTGTACTATCTCTTGTGAACAACCAGAACTCAAAAGTCATAAGTCATAACCCAAAAGAACCCACCCTACATCTACTATTGCTTGTCCTACCATCCTTGCTCCAAGCGGCTTCGACTTCTGGCTTCCTAAAGCTAGAAGCCACTTGAGACATGTTGGCTTCTAATTTTGACACATTTTGGTTGTTTTTATTTTTATTTTTTGCTATTGTTTTTTTCCTTTTTCATTTACATTGTCCATAGAAATAGCATCGGTGTTTTCATTTTTTTTCTCATTTTTTATTTTCTTTTAATTGAATGACTAAGAAAAAACTAACTATTAGTATAATGCAATCTCAGCAATAGTCGAAAGCCATAACTATAAGTTGCTTGGAGGAGCCAACGAAAGTAGCATTAATTTCAAAACAAATAAAAAAATTAACATCTATGTAGTATAATACTTTAAAAATTATATAAAATACTTATTAAAAAAATCATAGGAACACCTCCCTGTCCATTGATCCCTTCATTGTTTTCAACAGAAGTGTGGTAGCTCGCAAGCTAGCATGTCCGACCATCCGTGGGCCCTCTTTTGTACGGAGGCGAATGGGCAAGCCTGCACGTGTACAATTAGCTGGGGGATTAATTAGTCAAGCGATCAAGTCATGTGTAGGTACTAACAAATTAATCGGCTATATATGTGTAGCTGCTTTCCGTATATTTTTGTGGAATTTCTCCATGCCAAAGGAGCCATTATGGTATTTGACCGCTCGCTTTAGACTAAATAAATGGTTATGTACGTACCAAGGTTATTAAAACCGATTTTGAATTTTTACTGGGGTCTAGAAGGTCCGATAACATTAATTTTTGAAAAATTTCAATGTTTTCGGATATAAAATTTTAAATAAAAAATTAATCTAAATTAGTGTAAATTGGAGTAAAATAAAATATTTGAGAAAGTTTGTACTCTAACCAAGGGTGTCAACCGATTTTCAGCGATTTTGAGCCAATTTTTATAACCCTAGTACGTACTCCTTTTTCGCGATTTCACCTTAAAGTGCTGTGTTTAGCAATATCCACGAGGCATCTAATTGGCATATGTACCTCTCTCTGGAGTTGAAAACCTAATCTCGCTTTTCTACGGAGACACCGAATATCTGCCGTGCGCGTCTGGTGAACATTTCTCACTTTAATCATTTTGACACACAATTAATCTCCCAGTAACTTTCGGCAAAATAGCAATAGAATATCCTGAAGTAGTATTTTTAGTTTGTGCAATCAAGCATCCAACTAATTAGAGCTAAGCCTAATTTTGTTGATTTAAGCCTTTCAACTATTGCGAGTGTACTTCACGTTAACAGTCTATATATAACCTAATATAATTAAGCATGCATGCATAGATCTTAAATTTTCAAATGGAAAAAAATAGTTGTGATCGATGTAGGGGTGGGAGTACTCGCCTCTCTTTTTTCTTTTGGAAAAACGTACCGCTTGGACGATGGACTCACTGCCTAGGGCACACGCACATCTGCACATGAATTAATGATACATACGCATGTTAGCATTGTAGAGAAGAACATGGTAAAGAAAGATAAACGCATGTTAACATGTGGTAGAATAAAATACGTACAGTTGGGGGGATGTCCGTCTCCCGCTGCGGCCAGCAGCTCGTCGCCGCCGCCTTGTATGAACCCGAGGCCCGTGGCCATGAGCTAGCTCATCCTACAGATTCGCTATGCGCTCCACGAATCCGTCGTCGTCGTCTTGATCACCGGCGGGAGAGGCTTCCGCGGCGGCGGAGCCTGCAGCAGGCGGCTCCGTGTACGGCGGAGGTAGCCATGTGGGCTCGCGCAGATGTCGCTCTCCAGGTGCCGCCACAGGTGCGACGTCCCGTGCTTCTCGCGGCTAGCTTTTCAGCGTTCTGCCGCATTTCCTGCATGTCGCATTTTTTAAGCTGCTGTCGCGGTCGAAGTGCTCCCACACGGCAGAAGCCACGTTCTGAGCGGCGGCGAGGAGAGATCGACCGGCCGGCTGTCGCTGGCTGGGGATACAGACAGAGAAAGAGCGAGAGAGTATTCGACTTGGCCAGCACGTTCCGCACGTGCGTGTATGACGTCTACATGTGGTTGGTTAATTATGCGTGGCTTCTTTTTTGTTGCGAGGATAACGCATGGCTTCAATTCAGCTCAGGTACTCTACTTACATAGTACTAGATCAATGGAAAACAATATGAGTTAGGCCCTGTTTGGATTCCATAGTCTAAAGTTTAGTTGTCTAAAGTTTTAGACTAAATTTTAGTTGGCTAAACTTTAGCCACTAAACTTTAGTCGAAGATCCTGTTTAGATCCTGTACTAATGGATAGGACTAAAGTTTCAAAAAGACCATACTACCTCTCCTCGTTTCGTGCGTCAGCCATTAAATGAGAGGTGAGAGACCAACATGCATGGGTAAACACGTCTTTGTGCCTAAGAACCCAAAACTTTAGACCACTTTAGTTCACTTTGGTGGACTAATGGTCTAAAGTGTTTTTTAGGGGTTAGCTAAAGTTTAGATCTAACTTTAGGGCATCTCCAGCAGGAGCCCTCAAAACAGGCCCCCTACTTTTAATTTGAGGGCTCCCTCTACTTATGAGGGCCCTGTTTTCTGGTCTGCACTCCAGCAGGAGCCCTCAAAACAGGGCCCCTACTTCTCAACTCTCTCTATTTCCTCACACACTATATGCATATGTATGAGACAAAAGAACAATACACAATAAAATATTTATGATTTCACAATGAGGGACAATATTTAAATTTATGAAATTTAAATTCAAATACGAATATTCAAATTTAAATTCAAATTTGTTTCGAATTTTATTGTTCCAAATTTAAATTCAAATTTGTTCCGAATATTCAAATTTCAATTCAAATTTGTTTCGAATATCCAAATTTAAATTTAAATTTGTTCCGAATATTCAAATTTAAATTCAAATTTGTTCCGAATATTCAAATTTAAATTCAAATTTGTTCCGAATATTCAAATTTAAATTCAAATTTGTTTCGAATATTCAAATTTGTTCCGAATACCCAAATTTAAATTTGTTCCGAATATTCAAATTTAAATTCAAATTTATTCCGAATATTCAAATTTGTTTCGAATATTCAAATTTAAATTCAAATTTGTTCCGAATATTCAAATTTGTTCCGAATTTAAATTTGTTTCACTCGTACGGGAAAAAACGAGGAAAGCTGAAAAATGAGGGCCGGAGTAGGGGCCCCCTAGGAATGAGGGCTGAAGGGGAGATTTAAGGGGCCCCTCAAATTTGAGGGCTCTAGTAGGGGCCCTGCTGGACCTCTATTTTTGCCTCAAGCCCTCAAATTTGGTTTTGAGGGCTCAAGTAGGGGCCCTGCTGGAGATGCTCTTAGACCATCTGTTTGGAGACTTTAGATCTAAACTTTAGTGACTAAACTTTAGATGGAGGGATCCAAACAGGGCCTTAGTATTGCACTACTCTATTCGGTCTCTTTTATAAGACGTATTTTGATTGGGCACGAGGAGAATTTGAGAAATCCACGGGAGAAACTAACCCTAGTGCCCTTCATTAAGTGCTTTTAAAAGAGAAATAATTCCATTTCACCCCTAAAGTCTTGCTCAAGTTCAAAAATCAACCTCTAACTATAAAACCGAATACTTTATAGCCTCTAGAAACCGATTGAAATAACTCTCAACACTTGTTTCATAAGTGGTTTTTGATCTGTTATCTGCCACATCACCATTTTTGCCATGTGGACAGACATATCACCGATGGAACCTACATGGCAACCTCTGCCCCTCCTGCGATATCCCCCCCCCCCCCCCCCCCCCTTCTCTCTGCTCTGCTCAGCCAACAAGAACAACGTCCGGGAGCACCGCCGCCTGACCAGTCCTCGTGCGGGACGCTGCCAAGACACGCGGGCCGCCATGTAAGCACATCGCCGTCCATGGTTCCCGGAAGATCCAGGCATCCCCATCTTTCTATCCTTTGTTGCTCGATTTCTTCCTTTGTATGTTAGCTCGATGGTTGCTTTCTTTTTTGCTTGGATTTGGGGATTCACTCTCCAGGCTGCTAGCATACTAGTATGATTCATGTAGTGTTTGATTTAATTTGATTAGGTGAATGACGTCGACAATCATTACTATTATAAAAGAATGAGTTGGTGGTCGTACCCCTTTCTCCTCTAACCGCTCCATTCTCATCTTCTCATCACTCTCTACTTTTCAACTGATTAAAGTAACTCTCTTCCATAGCATAATTCTCTATATATCCAATAAATTTCGTTGCAATGCACGAGCGGGTGACTAGTTATAGGTAAACCTGGCCACGTGCTTCGCGGAGCCTGGCCGGTCTTCAAATTCAACTTGCCGGTCGAGGAGCCCTGTCATAGGCAACCGATACTTTTATTATATATTTGTGAGTTTATGGATAGAAGTGTATGTATAAACACTATTTTATGAATGTCACACTACTAAAGAAAATGTTATTACAGGCGATTCAAAAATGTCATCACAGACAGTTTCGTAAGCTGTCTGAGTTTATGGGTCAGTAATGACAAGAAGTCATCACTGATGGTTTTCAAACCATCTGTGATGCAAACTATCATATACGGTCTATAATAGTTTACTATCACAGACAGTTATTAACTCAGAATCATCTATGATAGTTGACTATCACAGATGCTTTGTAGTTGAAACCATTTGTGATAGCTAATGTATCACAAACGGTTTGTAGATGAAACCATCTGTGATAGATATATATCATAGGTAGTTTGTAGATGAAACCGTCTGTGATAGATATATACCACAGACGGTTTGTAGACAAAACCGTTTTTATATTCTTTTATAGTGCTAAATCTATTTCTGTTTGTTGGCTAGCCTTAGGAAGTGCTAGCCATGCCCTCTGAAACAAGCATAAATACAACAAGTATATGTATACATCCAATTCACACTCATTTCAGAAACAAGAACATCTATTTTATAAATTAATTAACTCAAATGAAATAAATTACCAATTTATGAACAAATACGCACATGTACCATTAAGTTCAATCTGATCCCAATCAACTTCAATGTACATTGTGGAACTCCCCGGCTTGGTTTATGACCTGAGACAACAAGAAGTATGCAAACTGTCCTCGAATTTTTTGAAGCTCGGCATGTTCCAACGTAGTTGTAGCAATAGCCGTAACCTGTCGCTATGAAGATCAAAGTCGTGCATACATATAAATTAATAAGTATAAAATAATTATTGTAAGATTGACAAACTTATTGGTCACCGTGGAACCGAGTAGTTGCACGTTATGGCAAATATAGTATCTACATATGTTGCCTGATAGCTGTTGGTAGTACTACAAAAATAGAATTAGTTAGTTGGTAGGCATTCTTTGAAGTGTTATATAGGATTAATGTGTATTAGTAAATACTAAGAAATTTAGATTGTGTCGCAAGACGCTGATCCCTCCCTTGGATCTCCCTCCAGCAGCAACGTACGTGGCAAACGAGCTACGTGATTCTAAAAAGTTAACCTTAGCCATCGCAAAGGAATGAAAGACTACAATGAAGTTATTCACGAAGGAAATATGTTTACTTTTCAATTACTTATCGGACAACTATGAAGTCGTGTTCGGCCCTCTTTAGGGAATCAAGATATATAATCCTATTCCATTTTAGTATAATTACAAATAGAATCGAGTAGAACCTACATAGGTATGTCACCATGGTCATTAAACCTAAGTTCGTGTTACTTATAAAGTACATCGACAAATATAGCTACTATTGTAGCACTTACCCCTGGTTGTAGGGCAAAAGTATGAATTTCTTATTGCGGTGAGCTAGCAATGATGTTGTCATGTAAGTTTCAATGAATGATGCATCCTCCTGGATGGTTTGTATGGAGACCAAGAGAGGGTCGAGGGAACCTACCGATGATTTCCTTGATCTAGCATTAGAAATTATGTGTGTGTATGTGTATATACAAAAGCAAGGAGTTATATATGACAATTATCGGTATTACATGAACATAGACCGTGATTGTACACACTTACAGTATCAAACATCAAATGATTGAGGCATTGAGGGCATCGATGTTGAAGAGAAATAACAAGTCCTGGAATGTCACCGTGAAGACGCAGTCTTAAACCTCATGGTGAAGATGATGTGGCTTGAAATTGACGTTGACACCTGAGCACCGTTGTCTATCCATCTTATTGGCCTGTTCCATGTACCATGCATGTAATCTCTGGCAAGCGAATTCTAGGGTTAAGAGGCGTTCTACTGGGATGACCAATGGCTCGCCTAGCATAAATTTTTAGGCCAATGGCAAAAAAGGGATATCATCGATCTTCTTTGGTTTGCCATTGCCGCCTCACCGTTTAGAGGTCGACTTCATGGAAGTCGACCAAGCACGAGGTGTAGGTGCATGTGATGCACCGCACCCTTGTCACATCAATGCAGGTAACTCATGTGCAGGTAGCTCCCATGGACTTGGCATCATTGCAGGACTTTCCCATGAAGTTGACACCAGTGCAGGTAACTCCAGTGTAGATAGCTCTCGTGGACTTAGCACCATTGCAGGATTTTCCCGTGAAGTTGTCACCGGTGCAGGTGACTCTAAGCAGATGTCCCTCTTAGGCCACTAGATGAATGTTTTAATGGCTTACCCTAGAACCATGACCTCATCATTTGGGGTCTACCACGCCCGCTGCACCACTTGATCATTCTGCCTCGTCGCACGTGCCCCATCCCATCACAACCCCTGTGACGGCCGTCACTGCTCCCCTGCGTCATGCCTCTGCCCATGCCAGTGCCGCCCATGCCATCATGTCGCTCCGCCACTATAAAAGCCACCCTGGGCTTCGCATTGCCTCCTCACACCTCTCTCTTCACTCCCCTTCACTCAATCGAGCTCACCCCAACGGAAACTCACCAACATGCTCATCTTCTTCCCTTTCGGCCAAAATCACCCCCTTAGTTGCCATTTCCTCTCTAGTGGACCTCGTTCCAATTATTTCCATCTAGAGCAACCTCATGCCCCCTCTTACCATCCCGGTGGTCAATTAGGGTCGCCGCCATCCCCAGCTCATCATTGTTGTGGTCCTCCACCATGCCACCTTAGGCCCTCATCATTAGACCGCCTCAAGCCTCCCCAAGCCTCGTCAACCTCTCCGATGAGTTCCCTATGCCTCGTAGATGCTCACTGAGCCCAAGATTGCCTCGCCGTGTCACCGGATGCTCGATTGCCTCGGAATCCAAGCTCCGCCACTGTCTTGTGTTGTTGAACCACTGCTGTGGTTCATTGTTGGCCATGCCGTCGCCACCCGTAGGACCACAGTGGTCTCGTCAACCCATCTTAGAGGTTATCGACGCTCATCGTTGCTTGCTTCGCAGGCAAGGGGCATGGCAAATTCACCTCCTCCTCTGTGAGCAGAGGAGGAGCATTGCAGCCAGTAGTTAAGTAATAGCCATAATTAATTAAAGTTAATAACACTCATTAATTATTTTTAATTTAGCCACTGATATATGGGCCCAATCAATTAAGAAATTTAATTAAAATTATATTTGAATTTTGAGCCACTGATGGGTGGACCCTTAGTAAGTTCTGATCCTACTGGTTAGTCACGCCAGCTATTTATTTAAGAAAAATAAATCGAAAAGAAATGGGATCACTGACGGGTGCATCTAATTAATGTAATTGCTAATGAGATCCTTGTACTACAAAATTATTAAATATTCCTTTGCAGTACAAAAAGTTTCATACTTTTGTGTATCATTAGACTTTCAATCATTAGATATCATTACATTGCCCCCTTTCTACAGAGGGGGCTGCTGGCCGCACCTTTAGTTCTTGTTCCCATTTACCTTTTGGCACGTCATAATCACATAAACGAATAAAAATAATGTTTGTACAGCTAAAGAAAATCCAAGAAAGATTCGAAGAACTTTTTTTTGACAGCGCAAGAAACTCTGGAGCACTGGATGGATTCCATCTGACACAGTGGATAGTCCAATTGGACCAAAAAAAACTATTCACATTCGAAGATGATAAGATGCTGATGTGTGGTATAAGATTAGATAGTAAAATACTTGTCCAGTTATCCATACTGGAATATATAGTTTTAAACTTATCTTGAAATAGAATTTACACCTAGACATAAACTTTCAGTTTTTAAATGATCTACGTATATGCATGGACCGAATATAAGTAAATTAATTTCTTTGTCCACTCTAAGATCATTATCCAATCCGAGATAACTTTTAAAAATTTTAAATGGTCGACCTACTAGCTAGTATTTGGATAACTATATATTTAGTGTCAAGATACAAAGTGTTAGACCATGTGGATGGTCGTAGATTAAGAAATGACGAATAATTGACATTTTGGTTTGTCTTGGATTTTACGTTTATAAAAGACTTGGTCGTTTGCTGTTGATATCCTTGCTTTCGAGTGTTTTTGATCAGTTAGGAGTGATTACAGTCGTCAGACACTGTTACGACCACAACATTAGAACACAGACAATCTTACAACTACGGCTTGAACACGGCTACGACCACAACAGTTGTCGACCATGTTAAGCTTACAACCACGTTCAGCTTACGACCACGGCATGCTACAATCACGTTCAGCTTACGACTACGGCATGCTACGACCACGTTCAGCTTACGACCACGGCATGCTACTATTATGTCTGGCTTCGACCACAGCAGTATGACTTCGACCTTTTGACCACGGCAATATGACTTTGGTTTTACGACTAGGGTAGGTAATCGTAGTTTCAGTACTCTTTCATGGTCGTAACTACAGTACTCAATAGTCGTAGACTTTACTAGTCGTTAGTCGAGCGCTTTGCGGTCGATGGTCGTAAGTTATGCAGACTATGTTCATGGTCGTAGGTTGTGCAGACTACCTTCATGGTCGTAGGTTTTGCAGACTACCCTCATGGTCGTAGATTTTGCAGACTACTTTCATTGTCATAGGTTTTGCAGACTGCCTTCATAGTCGTAGTCTTGCCTATCTTGTCGATATTCGTAGACTTCACAGTCTGCTGTTCTGCCTACAGTAGTCGGAGGCTTAGCAATCGGTTGCTGTTGGCTTCATAGTCGGTACTCGTAGACTTTCATAGTCGATACGAGTGCTTCACTCTTGATATCAACGAGTGCTTCACTCTTGATATCATCGAGTACGTCGAGTACTCAGGTTGGGCCAGTGGCTAACTGGTCGATGTGGTGGTCGATGATGGATGGTCGTTGTTTGAAGTACTCGTAGTCGGAGGACTCGGTACTTGGTAGAAGTTATTTCACAACCACGATGAGTGGTCGGATGTCAGTGGTTTGTCTGTACTCGTAGGCTTCGAGTACGTGTTGCGGCTGTGTTTTCTGATTGATACTCGGTAGTCGGTACTAGATAGTCGTCAATAGCAGTGCGAGTGGTTTCTGAGTACTTGTGGGTTACGAGTACTCTGCTATAGCAATCATAGTGTGTGTGGTCTGAAGGGTTGTTCTAGTTAGCGATGGTCGTAAGCATTCTGGTGCGGTCGTAAATGCCTTAAGGGATGGTCGTAGGTGTTTGGTTCTTGTTTGGGGATAGACAAGGGTGTGTTTTGCTTATGTGTGATGGTTACGGTCAAGTTGAGATGAACTTGTACCAAGAGATGGTTTCTTTGATCTTTGCATGTGCTGGTGGACATGGAGGCGGCCATGGTCGGTGACGAGGAGAATCGGGACTAGGAGGGGGTAATCTGAGATCCAAGCAGTCGGGATGTCACGCGAGGTGGTCGAGCTCTTGCTGGAGCACATGGAGGTCAAAGGTAGATGCTGCGTGAAGGCGTGGAGATTATTACAGTCTGTGACGAGGAAGACTGAGACTAGGAGGGGGTAATCTGAGGTCCAAGTGGTCAGGTGGTCATGTGAGGTGATCGGGCTCACGCGAGAGGACACGGTGATGGTGCACGATGAAGATTCAGGAGGGGATATCCTGGAGGCTTTGTCGTGTGTGTCATATAGAGTTGTGGATGGAGTCCATGATCTGTATGAGCTGGTTAAAACCCATGTTAGAAAGGGTTTTAGGTCCCTTGATTTGAGGAAGAGATAAGATCACGTGTCCAGGTGAAAAAGGACACAGTTTGAGGTGTTCGGTTGTAACACGCTGTCTGCGCTGGCCTATAAAACCAGGGGAAGATGCAGGTTAGCGTGTGGGTTTTAGGGCTTTCGTGGAGAAAGTTTTTAGGGGTGCAATGAGGCATTTTGCAGCTAAGAATACGATGATGAAATAATAGATCAAATTCTTTCCAGAAAAGGTTCCCCGGCAACTTCCAAAGCATCGCTGTGTTTCCTTTGTTTCCTATACTCTGTGTTGTCTTCAGCGTGTACTCGTTCGGGCGGTGGTCGAACGGCTAGGGACATCAGGTGGAAGGAGGTCACGACTATGTGAGTCATTGTCGTACCGAGCAGGCTGTCGATCCGTTGTCTTGCCGAGTGATTGAAACAGATGCGAGATCGATCCGAGCACTCGTAATTAAGCAGTCGTACACGAGCGGTCGTAAGCGAGCGTTCAAGTCAGAGTGGTCATAACGAGCAGTCAAGCAACAGGCGATCGTATCATGTGGTCATATAGGCAGTCGGCGATAGCGGCCTATGACCATGTACTGGCAAGCGGCTGTGGTTGGTACTTCCACTTGGTAGCACACAGTGCAATCGGTACTTCCGCTCGATAATCCAGATTACTTTGTTTCTATTTCTCTGCATTGTGTTTTGATTTTAGGAGTTAAAAAGTAGAGACAATCATTCAACCCCCTCTGATTGTGCCATACGATCCTACACAAAGAGTTATGGAGTGATTGTATCTAATATTGTTGCTAGGTGATGTAGAGGGCTTTAGATACAACAAATACGGTGGATTAGAGATGCCTTTAGTCGACTTCGACCAACTGACCTTTTGTAGTCCAAATGATATCGTCCATTTTCTTTCCATTCAATGTTTGCTTATGTTTTATATAAAAAAAATTATTGACTACCAAATCAGTCAATCCTTTTGGATGCTCCTTTGAAGCTACAATTCACATAAATTTTGTCAAAAACCAACAAGTATGCAGTTTCACGAAATCCATATATAGGTAGACCCATTTATTGTTGGGTCTTATGTTTCACACAAAATTGTAGGTCATTTTGACTTTTTACGGTCTCCAATAAAGTAAGGCTGTGACTATAATTTATTATCATAATATACTAGCAAAAAATAAATATACTAGTAAAAATAATAAATATATGTATTGTGAAAGTATTTTGTAAGACAAATCCAATAGTATTATTTTTATATAGTCAATCTATATATTTTAACATATATTAAACATCAAACCTTGACCGCACTATTGTATTAACCTCTACCTAAGTTGGCACTTGATTCCTTCAAATTTGGATGTTTATAGCACTATATATACAAAAAAAATTCCAAATGTAGCCCACTACGCACCAAAATTCCATTTCTGGCCCCCTTTGCAACCGCGGGACCATCTCACGCCGACACGTGTCTAGTCGTGCAGTCCAGGACCGCACGATTGCACTGTAGCTAAATCGTGCGGTCCGGGACTACATGATTGCACTGTAGCAAGGGAGACGTGCGGTCCTGGACAGCACGTTACCAGCCGTGCATTGCCCGAGCGCACAATTAGGTCGGGTGTTTTTTTGTTGCTCTGTATTTGTAGGGTATAAATGCAAATTTTATATGTATTTATAAAGTTATATTTAAAGCATAATTATTTTTTTATATACGAAATGATGTTTAAAAAAATAAGATTTTGATGTAGAGTCTTGTTTACTTGTTTGTGTAACTTTTTTATAATTACAAAAGGTAAGAATTTTCTTTGGTAATGTATTTATCTATACAATACGAACGAAATTTGTGATATGAAAATTGAGGTGCAATATTTTCTGAAAATTAATTTCGAAAACTCGTTACGCAATGTAGATAATATATGTAGGAAATATTTTTTTAAAGATTTTTTCAAAATAAAAGGGCAGATAAAGAGTAGGCTGGTCCGTTTGTGACTTTCGTAGATTCTCAACGATATGAAATATGTTATATTGACAGTAATATATTGTGATCGTCGTATGTTGTTGCAGTGCGAAAAATTTGTAGAAGAATTTTCTATGAGTCATTGAGGTCTCAACCACTCGTACTTATGGAGGTAAGTTATAGTGTGAAGTAATGATTGATCTATTTTTTATTTTTGTACTTATTAATGGTAAAAAATATGTTGAATTGGCCATAACAATTTGAGATCATCTTATGATGTTTTAGTGGAAGCAATTTCATGAAAAAATTTGTGAGGACAACTGGGATAGGAACAATTGGACGAAAGGAAGGAAAATGATATTGAACACGTGAAGAAATGAATGCGAAAAGATGACGAGATTTTATGTTGGTAATTAAAGTAGACTTCATAACAAACATGGGAATGACACGGCATACAGGATTTGGTTAGGTGCATAAGAAACAGAACCATGTACGATGTAACAAAGTAAAGTAGTTGTACGATACATATGCGCCTTCTTGGTATAGAAATAAATTAGACATTGAGGGTAGTGCGGAATGGCCCGACCTGCTGCGTAGACCGGAGCCATTTTCCCTTCCTTGCGAGCTCGGCGTTGAAATCCTCAGATGCATCTTTGGCCTTGGCCGCCATTTCCCTTTTTCTCTCATGCTCCCTGTCGCGAGCCTCGTGCTCCCTACGCATGCATGCCTCGAGATGAGCTTTTGCCTCTCGACGTATATGCTCGGTTTGCTCGTCATTGCGGTGCTCCTCCTCGCGGATCTTGCATGCCCTTTTGTCATTCCACTCCTCGTAGTCAAGAATCCACTGGTCATGTGGGTGGATCTCTAGGTCGATCCACCTACGGTAGCCACATAGCGGTTCTGGGGACTGCGGGTAGATGAGAGAGGTTGTTAATGCGTGATTTAAATGAGAAATAGTAGAGGGAACATATTGTATCTGGTCCTTACCGGCTGCCAATAGCTGATTGTGTCGAAACGGTGGTTAGGGTAGTTAGAGGAGTAGTTCGCACAACCCTAGTAACGCATGCATAAGCTGAGCTGCTACATAGACTTGAAGAATTTGCATAGATCTCTGCACCAATAGAGGGGCGGCGTCTCGCCCTCCGGCGGGTATTGCAGCGAACATTCGCTTGGTACGTTTAGTATAGACATGCTCCTACGGGGGGGTCGTTAGGGGGTGTGACCTCGTGGCACGCTTCGCTTGTTTGGCCCTGGCTGCAGCAGCCCTTGCTTGTTCATCGCGAGCCGTAGCAGACTTTGCTAGGTTACGGGTCTCCTCCCACTGCTTCATCATTTTGTCTCATTGCTTCTTCTGCCGCTTGTCCATCCCGATATGGGCAAGGAAGGTATGGTGAAGTGTTCGATTGTGTAGTATTATCTCACAAATGAATTCCACCTCATTTTATAAGCCAAAGGGTAGGCATAATGTGATTTATTTTTGGTCGCTGCGCAAAGCTGCCCTCTTTTGTTATATCACTGTGCAAAGCTGTCATCTTTTGTCATGTCACTTGGCAAAGGTACCCTCTTTTGTCATGTCTCTGCGCAAAGCTATCCTATTTTGTCATGTCACTGCACAAAGCTGACCTCTTTTGTCATGTCACTGTGCAAAGATGTCCGCTTTTGTCATGTCACTGCACAAAGCTGCCCACTTTTGTCATGTCTCTGTGCAAAGCTGCCCTTTTGTGTCATGTCACTGCGCAAAGCTGTCCTCTTTTGTCATGTCACTGCGCAAAGCAGACCTCTTTTGTCATGTCACTGCGCAAAGTTGCCCGGTTTTCTCATGTCTCTGGGCAAAGCTGCCCTCTTTTGTCAGGTTGTCAACCAGTACATGTGATCCTGGTTGCACTGAGATGACAATCCGTAGGGGGTCGTGTCCATAATGAACCACGGAGTCCAAGGCCACTAGACTATCTCACCCTCGTGGAGAGTCTTGAACATATTGTGGAACTCCGGGTACACATGCCTTGGTCTGTCCTTGGCCCACCGCAACTGACCATGTGTCCAACGCGTACCCATTGTGGGCCCATGAACGGGGTCGTCGCCATCACCATGGTCGTAGAACTGCGGACTAAACTCATAAGGGTGCACGGCAATACCAAAATAAGGCCTGCCAACGGGGAAGTGTTCCCATGACCACAACTGAAGGAGAATATAGCAGACGGCTAGGACCGGCTCGCTGGCCGCAATACGCTGCGAGGCATCTCACAAGCCTTGGTATGTGGTGCTAAGAACTGCAAATCCCCAGCTATAGTGTGGCACCTCACCAGGCCAGGAATCCGCCAAGGACTCAGCTAGGTGTATGTAGCTAGGCTGAACGAAGTCTCCAGTGGTGGTAGGAAACAAGACCCACCTGAGCAGAAATAGTAGGTATACGATAAAGTGTGTTCGCACCACCTCCTAAAGCGCGTGTGCAAGGCAGGTCATGTACCGACGAAGCCATCCATGTGGCACACCAGCTACGTTGTTCGGAATTGGATGACCGAACCGGTAACCCAGACAGACCTTCCAATCTACTGCCTTTGCGGGTGGCACTACGGCAGCACCACGTAGAGGTAGACCTATAAGCATCAACATGTCCTGAAGAGTAACCGTTATCTCACCCCACCGGAAGTGGAAGGTGTGAGTCTCCGGCCTCCAATGATCAACGAGTGCGGATAGCAACGTCGCATTAAATTAGAACGCATGCGGTAGATCCAACATGCAGGTAATGGGCAGCAGCCCGATGTCCCGCAGTAGTGGGATGTACCGCTGGTCTAGAGGCTAGTGCTCTCAGGGGCTCCTAAGGATCAAACTTGGAGGCCCGGCACCCGACAACCACGCTAGGCATCGGTGCCGCTCATCCCAATGAAGGTCTAGCAACTCGTACGTCATCTCCTAGCAAAGAAGGAAAACAAGTTAGTCTAGATTGATAATAAAAATATGCAACAAATGATAACAGACTTAACAACAAACGTAACGACAGGGAAACATACAGAATGTACCAACACATACAGAAAATATACACACGAATATGACCCACACAATGAGTTCAGCACAGTGCAAAGGTTGCAAGCTAATGTGCGCAACATAAAGACATGGAACCAACAATGCAGAGTACAGCTCGTCACTAATTGAAAGGACCTCGCCAACATATGGCAGGAGTGCATCGCAACGCACAAAAAACATGGAAGCAACAATGAGTACAGCATAATTTTGTGCTTGCTACTACAGAGCATTGCTTGATGTCGGCCGATTTGGGCACTGGCTGAAGGAGTGCCCAATCGTTTTGCAGAGTCTGCACTTCGGGCACCGAACCCGATCTCCACGCTAGCTGTCATCCATGTCATTGCAGATGCGACGCCCATGTCGTCTTCCACGCCCATGTCATGTTACGATGCCTATGTACTGGCCTCGTAAGCTCGCAACTGTGATCCTTCAGCACCATTATCCGAAAGTCCGTGCCAACGCCCCTGAACCGCTGTGCATGGACTTTGCCAGGACAGGACCCATCGACACACTTCACGATGTAGGTGTCCGGGTTTGACTTATGCACTCGATACGTCCGGCTAATGTTGAGGTGTATATAGCAATAGCCTGCTGGGCAGCACTCTTGTTACAGAAGCACTACCCCAAAAAGGGTGTGGCCTCATTGAACCCCCAATCTGCCTCCTCCGCCTGTGGCAGAACTAGGGATGCCGCTGTGTTGTCGTCCAGTCTGGACGACACGTACGCAACGTCGGTGCTCACAACACTACCTACCACCCCCTCCAATTGTAGCTTCGTCATCTTCGTCCTCTCTAGAACTACCTGTTTCCACATCGCTGCGCACTTCTTCCACTTGGTACATAAGGTACTCGTGACAATCAACATGAGCGGCCCACCACCTCTCCACACCTTCGTTGGCCTGGAAATTCTCCACACGCTTCCTGAGGTCTTCATCGCCCACTTCCTTGCCAACATGTTCTCCCACACCAGCGTCTTCATGACCGCCGGAGATGAACCCAGGCACTACATCTCCACCAGTGGCATTAGAACCAGCCATGGCGGATGATTATGTCCTCTCTATGAAGTCAACATACACCATTGGCCTCGCATATATTGTAGTGGCAGGGTTGCACACGACCTCCATGTAGTTGGCCCATGAGGCGTCACTGCTCACCTTGAGAAGTTGCCACATGGTCTCTCCTGCAGCACCCACACTGAGGCATACACAGCCTCGATCCGTAACTTCTTCCTTGCGGTGTACCAATTGAACGCTGAATGGACACACCTCTGTAGCTCAGACAAGCTCATGGCGCTCAGACCAGGTGCCCGGATCACGGTCCGGTCATAATTTGACAGGTCCGCCCTGTACGACCCGTCGCGTACGAGACCACTCCCGTAAAACACGAACAAGTCTTGAATGTCACCCATGGCGTACCTAACATAAGTGCATTATCAACCATCTTAGTACACAACACGCAACAATCGTACCATCAAACACCCACTACCGCACTTTAAGATTTACATGTTAATTTCGTACCTCTTCCTATCACCTACAAAATCGATTAGTAATTTTTTTATTTTCCAATCTAAACTTTATTTTTAAGGATCTTACATACAAATTGTAACATACAACCAATTACTAATTTTTCTTCATTTCTTTCCTAAAATTTTACTTAATGCGGGCTTCCAGTTACGAATTCGTATGAATATTAAACTAATTTTTCTTTTATTTTCACCACTACTTTGTATTGCATTTTTTCCAATTAATGCAAAAATCCAATTACTAATTTTTCTTCATTTCTTTTCTAAATTTTACTTAATGCGGGCTTTCACTTACGAATTCATACATAAATAAAAAAAATCTTTGTAATTTCATGTCCTCACTTTATTTAATTCTACTATAACTTTGTATTACTGTTGTTGTATTTTAATTCTAATGTACCAAATTTATTTCCAATTTATTTTTACCACCTCCCGCATTGTAATTCGGTGGTTCCCTAAGCATACTAATTGTATGTTTCTAATCCTGCTACTATTGTTATCACATACAAATGCTCTAACATAAATATATACTTTCTCAATGTCTACACATCTACAAGTTCACAAAAATTAAACTACATTACAATACGTATGTTACAAAAAACAAAGTACAACATTATATAGACTACAATACATCATGCGTGACATATGGAAGTTTTGCTACAAATACACAGCGCATCAAAGATTGACATAAAATAACATTAACAAAAGACGGTTTGCTTAATTATGGGCTAATGACATAGATAAAAATATAGTTGTACAGGCACAAAAATTACCTCTTCTTAAAGCTCATGAGGTGATCTACAACTTTTGTACTTGCCAAATCCGTTGATTCCAAACGAAAACAACTCAAAATTTCGTGTTTTCACTCCTCACTTTCCTTCCTTCACTTGCTCTCTCACTCTATCTTCACTCCAACTGCAAACGAGCTTTGCCTTGCGGTGAGACCATATGCACCTATTTACCAATGTTCAAGCTATTTAAGTGCGCAAATTCACCAGGCACGGGGAGGGGGCATATGTATGTGTTGTAGACGTGTGTGCAAGCAGGCGTAGAAAAAGGGCAGTTCGGTGCTTTCAGCGAAGCGATTGGACAGCAGAGAGAGACGTGCAGTCGAATGCCTCGGTCGTGCGGTCAAAGCCCCACTCATGCGGTCGGACACCGTATCACCCGTTTGCTACAGTCGAGTCGTGCAATCCGGGACCACACGACCTAGCTACAGTGCTAGTCGTGCGGTGCCTGACCACACGACCGCCACGCGTCAACCTCCCGCAGTTCCGCGCTCAGTTATGGGGCTAGAAATGAAATTGTCATGCACAGGAGGCTATAATTGGTATTTCTGACTAGATATATCCAAAATTCTGATTCCTTGCTCATCCCCCGCCCCCCCCCCCCCCCCCCCCCCCCCCAAAAAAGAAACAAAAAACTTTCGGCGCACATAACAACGTAACTACTGTTCCTGATGAGATGCCTGGTGACCTGAAATTTGGGCCACAAATTTTGTACAAAAAAGGGAAATCCAGACAGACAGCAGCCCTTGCCGTCTTGCACTAATAAGGCAAAGCTTTAATTCTGTCCACCTTGCAATATAGTGGACGATTCCTTTCTGAAAGATGGAATAATATGAAGGTCAAAAGGACGGCCGACCTTGCAATGTTATTCTATG
Source organism: Dendrocalamus latiflorus (assembly GCA_017311315.1). NCBI lineage: Eukaryota > Viridiplantae > Streptophyta > Magnoliopsida > Poales > Poaceae > Dendrocalamus > Dendrocalamus latiflorus. The sequence goes on along the minus strand of CM029653.1, from coordinate 15,697,705 downwards.
TCAACTTTCTTGTGCCTATAAATACCCTTGCAGGAGCTGCTGTTCTCTTTCAGAAGAGTGAGCCCAAGGAGAAGAAGGTAGCTAACTAGCTATAGAGAGTAGCTAAACTGTGAATATATGAGGATTAGGTTTACTGCCGGGAGGACCACGCACGAAGAGGCAGAGAACAGGATGCAGCCAAGGATGACTTGCCGTCCGGCAGTGTCGCCGCCGGCAGTCTGGGACATGCATGGTTGCCCGGCAAGTCTGTCCTTGGCTACACCTTACTCTCTGTCCATCATGTGTGGCCCTTGCTTGGCTTGGAGAGTAACTGATGAACTTGAGAGTTAGCCAAATTCCTGCCCTTTAATTTCATACAGGTAAGGTATATACGTTGCAAGAGGTATAAACTTCTACATATGTGTCATACGGCCAAAAATGTATTATATTAGACATGCTCTCCATCTCTTGATAATAATTACATCACTTCAGTTTTAGGCAAAAGGATTGTATGAGATTATATATTGTGCAAATTATTCATATTATGTGATCTTTATAACTGCATAGCATATACAGTACCAGCTAAGCAACGTATTTCATCGCAAAAGAAAGTAAATGATGTTTCTAGTCATGTGAAACTCTGAAAGAGCTACAGGTTGATCTTGATAATTTGTACGTATAACAATATATTCAGATGTTTGTTTCACGTATATGCACATATCCTGTTGGCTTCAGTTCTCAAGCATTTATTTGTTTGCTTTGTTCTATATATTGAGCACGTGTTCATGTATTCACTACCACAGAAATAGTCATTATAGACGATTCTAAACCATCATCACAGACGGTTTTTTGAACCGTCTGAATTTATGCGTTTGTGATGACAGGTGGTTATCACGTATGGTTTATGAGTCGTCTGTAATAAGCCACAATACAAATGGTTCACATAAATAATCGTCTGTAAAGAAGATTATCATAGACGACTTGAACCAAAAACTATCTGTGAGACTGTGATACTCACACATCATAGACGGTTCTAACTACCAACCATCTGTGAACGGCGAGTATCACAGACGATCGGTATATAAAACCATCTATGATACTCTCCCATCATAAATGGTTGGTAGATAGAATCATCTGTGATGTGCCAGTATTACAGACGGTTTTTTGTTCGAGCCGTCTGTGATAGTCCTTCACAGACAGTTTATGCCATAAAACCGTATGTGGTGGTTCATTCTATACCTAAAATTTTTTTTTCTGTTTTTTGGCTAGGCTTAGGAAATGCTAACTATACCCTCTAAAAACAAGCAATTACAACAGCAAACATAGTAGCATATTCCATTTCCATTAAGATTAGAATCCATCACTACAACATCATAAGATAACAAGCAGGTTACCCATCTAACACAGCAAGAACATGGCAAGAACACATATTCTAATCCTACGAACCTATCTTAAACATGGCAAAACACATCGAAAAAGCAAAGATCCTAGCGGATAGTAAAAACTCAACTGGGCCGACGAGGCCTCTATGCCTAGGCACTCTCGCCCTTGATGCAACACCCGTGCTGGATGTCCTTGATGCCCACTGTCGCTAGGGCCGACTTGAGCGTTGTCTTGGTAGCCAGCTGCTTCTGCGGTATCTTGCTACTCATAGACTTGGGCACCATCTGCTTCGTGCGGGCCATCGGGTCGAGGTTGAGTAAGAGGACGTCGATCAAGGAGGCTGGAGAAATTTTGAGCGCAGTAGGTAGGGGATGAGATTAGGTGAGTATTTATAGGGAGGGAGAGGCGGGAGTAGGAAATTTTTTTGTGGAATGAGCGCGGGGACGAAGAAGTGAAGCTACGATCTGTGGGATGGGGGTTGGTGGGTTTCTATTGGCTGAGACTAAGTTGGAGAGGATCGAGGGGCCTAGTGGTCAGGGACATAATTATCATAGATGGTTCTTGTTAAGAACCGTCTATGATATCTGCAATTATCATAGACGGTTTTTAATAAGAACCATCTGTAAAATACAACTAAGAAGTCTGATGATACATGGTTCAGAAAAATAATAAGATAGACTTGATCTGCCAAGTGATGTGCCACATCAAGTCCAGTTAAAAGGAGAAAGATGATACATGGCTCAAAAAAATAATATGGGCTTGGTCTGCCATGTTACGATCGCGCATCATCGCAAGTTACAAGTCACGTGATTTTTACGTGAAAATACGCAAATACGTCCGCACTTGTGTGTTTAGCCCTCCACATGCCATCCCTATCCATGTATCACATGATACAAGGAGTAGCAAAAACTTCATCTATAAATTAATCTTCTCCACTTTACTTTAGTAATATGATACATACATACTTTAGAAGTATAGAGAATGAGCCTCACTTATATAGGTCTACGAGAATATGCTTTATACGCTTACTGAACTATCATTGTTTGAACATTGGTGCTGGTAGACATTCCTACGCTCATCGGCATAGCCACTTGGCCCACTTCATACTTATCTCCATTTTTCTTTTGTTTTTGGTAGAAAATTACGACAACATTCTTCTTAGATTATGGTTAAACTAAGTTGGCATGAGAACATTTTCCTCATGTGTTTCACTTTATTTACACTTCTCTGAATTTGCTGCCCATGTATGATTTTTGGTGCCTTTTATGCCATCGCTCTCTGAGCACTTAAACATTTTGGGACTTGAGGCATCACTATTTCCCTACGTGATCTTTAGTCTACAAGTTTTTAGTGTAAATTAAATCTATAACAACCATCTAATCTGAATATGTTTTGTATCTACATATCAATGCAGTACAGGTACTTGTACAGAGGTAGGAGTACAAAGCATATTCTCATAGGCCCATTCTGCGTACATCCAAAGCATATATCCTTTAGTACCATATTGCTAAAGCAAAATAGAGAAGACTAATTTATAAGGTGGAGTCCTTGTTACTCCTTGAATAATGTGACACATGGATGGGATAGCATGTGGAGGGCTAAACGTACACGCATGTGTGTGTATTTACGTATTTTTGCATGAAAAATCGCGCGTCTTGTGACTTATAATGATGCACGACCGTGTCGTGACAGACCAACACTACTACAAAAAGCCTAATAGTAGACGCCAAATCACATACGGTTTTGTGAAATCGTCTGTGATTTACACTATTACAGACAGTTTTAATTTGGAGGCCGTCTGTGGTATTTGTGGCGGGAAAAAGGAGTATCACAGACGGTTCTTACCGCTGAACCGTCTGTGATACTAGAATATCATAGACGGTTTTTATTAAAAACCGTCTGTGATAATCTGGAATATCACAGACGGTTTTTATTATAAAACTGTCTGTGATATTCTAGTATCACAGACGGTTTTATAATAAAAATCGTTTGTGATACGTTTCCCGCCTTGTAATCCCTCAAAATTTCATATTTTCCCGCTTAAGTCCGATATGGTTCAGTTTTGAGATGCCTTCAGTAAAACGGGCATAACTTTTGCATACGGTATCCGTTTTCAACGTTCTTATACTCGTTAGAAATCTAACGACGAGCCCGCTCCAAAAAATGACTGGCTTATGCCAGTCGCCCTCAAAGACCCCAAAAATCGGCCATCTTTGGACCTAAACCTGCGTCGCAAGTTTTTGGTTTCTGTTTTTGCCCTTTTTCTTAGTTTTATTTTTGGAATTTGGATTTTTCTTCAACTGCAAAGTTGTAGATCTCGTCGAAACCTTTCAAATGAGTATATATAAACTATATAAACCTTTGCTATTTTATCTTTTCAGACTAATTGTTTATATTGCATCGGTATATAAAATTTGTGCTCCAATTCACAGACGGTTCTATATATAGAACCGTCTGTGATATTCATTCATCACAGACGGTTCTATATATAGAATCGTCTGTGATAATCTGACCGCTGGGCCCGTCGATCCTCAACCCCACGAATCGTAGCTCCGCCTTTCCGTTCCCGCGCCAAAAATTTCGAATTCCCGCCTCTCCCTCCCTCTCCCTCCCCTATAAATATAACCAAAATCCAGCGTCTTTGCTGGTCTCCTCTTCCTTGCTGTCCTCCTCCTTGCTGTCATCTTCCCTATTGTTCTCCTCCTTGCTGTCTTCCTCCTTGCAGACGACGCAGAAGCATCTAGCTCGTGCCAACCGGGCAGACGCTCAATCAACGCCGACGATGTTGGTCGTCAAAGACATTCAGCTCATGTGTTGCATCAGGGGCGAGAAGACATAGAGGATCTTTGCTTGTTGTGTAACCTGCTCGTTGTTCTTGTTGTGTAACCTGCTCATTGTTCTTGTTGTTCTTGTTGTATAACCTGCTCGTTGTTCTTGTTGTGTAACCTGCTCGTTGTTCTTGTTGTGTAACCTGTTCGTTGTTCTTGTTGTGTAACCTGCTCGTTGTTTTGAGATATTGTAATGGTAGACTCTAATCTTAATAAAAATTGATGTTTTATGTTTGTGAAATGAATTGAGATGTGAATTGGATGTATACATGTACATGTTGATCTGCTTGTTTCAGAGGGTATGGCTAGCATTTCCTGAGACTAGCCAATAAACAGAAATAGGTTTAGGGAATAGAAAGGAATATCACAGACGGTGTGATAGTTATAATCACAGACGGTTTTTAGTTAAAAACCGTCTGTGATATTTACATATCACAGACGGTTTTTAACTAAAAACTGTCTGTGATAACTATATATCACAGACGGTTTTTAACTAAAAATCGTTTGTGATATTTGCATCACAGACGGTTTGAAAACCATCTGTGATAACCTCGTATTATCACTGACCCATAAATTCAGACGGTTCACAAAACCGTCTGTGATGACGTTTTTGAACCGTCTGTGATGACATTTTCTGTAGTAGTGCAAGCCCACCTTTTTTTGTTGAAGGGGATACTTTGCTGATGATGTTCAGCATGAACTGTCTGTTATATTACCTTTTCATAGATGATTTTTAGCGCACCCAGTAACATAGACAGTCGCTGAACCAAAACCATCTATGGTTGTATTTAATACTAACGGTTTTAGTCAACCGTCTATAATGAGACGTCTAGTATTAGACTATTTGTAGTAGTGCCAATACATAATGTAATTGAAAATTTTCCCATGGAAGCTTTTATACTATGCCTTTTTAATCTTCTTTTATGATGAATTTCATTGTGAGATACAGAATAACATTATGGAATTATTTAGGTGCAATTATATCTTCAATGACATTTGTGTTTTGTTACAAATTTCATTGTAGGGGTAGGCAATCTACTCAATTGTGGCAAACATACACAATAAGTGAAAATTTTGTTTATCACGAAATGAATTCATTCATGATAGTTGAATTTTGTCATTGGTCATGCTGTTCGGCTGGGTAGCTTGGCCACCAATTTTGTGATGATACACAAAAAAATCATCATAGCATACTTTCAGTGACACATATTACATGACAGCCAAGATGACGCCAAATTTTTGTCACATATTATTTTTCATGACAAAAATGCAATCTTTCTTGACATTTTGCCTTCATCACAAAATATCATAATCTATTATAATGCCGTTGTCCCTCAGGTTGTGCCTCTGTGGCTGGCTCATCGTTGGCCATGTTGATCCTACCATGGGTATGAGGAAAGTAGCTTGGCAGAGAAAAGAGAGAAGAGAGAGAGAGAGAGAAAAGGAGTACTCTTATATTAGTTAGTGTTCCTTTGAGGAAGGGAGAGGAGGGAGAAAGATGTGAAGAAGAGGGAGTTTGACGAGAGAGAGAGAGAGAGAGAAGTGATGAAGAGGAGGGAGGTTGAAGAAGAGCTATTAGAGGATGACATACGGGCCTCCTCTATTTTTTATTTTATTTGTTGGTTTGGTAAATATACTTACCAACCAATACGCCATGTCTGCTATCCATCATCTCTCTTTATGTCATCCTCTAAGGTAAGTGTATAGCAATATATATATATATATATATATATATATATATATATATATATATATATATATATATATATATATATATATATAATCTACAAAAAAAAAGAAATCTAGTCTATATGATAATACCAAAGACAAGAACAATATGGGGTGCAAGAGAGGGCAGTGGCAAAACCAGGAACAAAATCGAGGTTGGACTAAGACGCTAAGCTAGATTGTGACAAACACAACATTTTACTATTGTTCAATTCAAATTCATACATGAATAGAAGAGAAACAAAACAAAAAAGAAAGAAATATAACGGAAGTACCTCAATAGAAAGTGCATCCCGAAAATATATAGATATGCTTCCGATGAGTAGAGATCAATCATCTGCATATCAAAAATAGCAAAATTAGTGATAACTAATTGTAAATGATTATGAACGTTTAAGAAAAACATAATATACCACTAACACGCAATACTAAATTACGAGGCAAATTCAATCTACGAGATTTCCTACGGTTCACGGAGTAGTCGATCAAAGGGCCATTCAGGAAGGCTGTTAGCGCCTTGCCTGCGTTCTGCCAGCCCGGTGATCATGCTCGCTAAAGAAGCGTGTTGCTTCCCCTTTCCGACTCGTCGTCAAGGATCAAATCGTTTGATGGGCACATTGATAAGTCACCTAATGAAAATGTGTCAGTGAATCAGCTGAAGAACCCATTGCAACATCAATTGTAGTGCAGTGCTTGTTAGAATCAAGGTATATGATTTACCAAGAACTACACTACTGACTAGTTAGCAAAACATTGTTCAGACTTCAGAACAAGCAAATACAAACAATAGAACATTTGGACTATTTGAAATATTCTTATCAGTGTTTAGGCAGGCTTCTGGTTGCAAAATTATGATGTGGTTCATCATGACATCAATAACAACATCAGTCACTAAACAATTAGAAACTAGAAAAAAAAATTGAACTTATGGCTCTACAAGCACCTGAATTGATCTTCTTAGGGGGAAGCAGCGGCGCGGGGGATCATACGGCAAGCTGAGGCACCTGTTCCACAACGGCGTGAACATGGTGAATCAGCAGCCCTCCTCATCGATGACCTCCCACGGCTCAAGAAAAGTAGCCTTTAAGCATGAACTTATTGTCATAGATTTTGGTTATCAATTTGCAATAAAGGAAATCTTGGGTGCCCAATAACAACCTAAGTGATCTTCTTTTGTTTAAAAAAACAAAACACAAGCATACGAGCTAATTAACACAAGCATATTCCATTCCGTGCGTGGCACCAGTGTCGTGGACAAGCTGGAGCAGCGCGATGACAGCGTCGGCCGACCTCCAGGTCACAAGCTTGCTGGCGTCGAGCCCGAGGAGCAAGGTATCGAGGTGCTTCAGGCTTTGGCTGAGCCACCACCACGACACGCGCCCCGGGTAGTACGGAATAGCCTCCTCTTGCTACGCCAGTCACGATGCGCATGCGCATGCGCAGCGGCTCCTCCTCCTCGGCGACTCACCTTCTCTTGCTATGCCGGTTGGTCAGGATCTGCTCAGCACCTTGGGCGCCGCCCGCCCCCTCCCAAATCTACTCTCCGTCGAGCGCTAGCCGCCAACGCCGCCTCCTGGATCTACTCTCCACCCTCTCATCTCCCCTGTGCGTGTGTGTCTATGTGCGTGTCCGGCCCAGCTTGGGTGGTGGGGTGTTCGGGGCGGGCCGAAGGCGGGCTGAAACCTAACGAAGCCCACCTGATGACTCTGACTATATGTAGTCCAGCCGACGGGAGCTTCCAGATGTGGCCTTCCTCAAGTTAAAAGAAAGAAAAGAAAAGCTGTGACCTTCCTCTTGTGGAGATGAGATTCCAACCGTACTCGCCATCGCATTCGCATGCATTGGGCCCGATCCAACAACTTGTACATCACTAATAGGGCTTAAGACGGATCTAATATAAATTATATAGTGTTTAAATCATATTCGTATCTATTTTTCTCTGATTTGAATACGAATCGGACAAATATCAAATATAAATATGGATCGGACAAATATCATATACAAATTTGGATTAGATTATACTCAATATCAGATCAGATTCAACTATTTTTCGATTCCAATAATTATTCATGGCTTCTCCTATTTTAAATATGGTACCAAATTATTTTAACAATCTAAATTGATAAATAGCTGACTCTAACATGTAACTATACATTAAATGTTGACAGCAACAAATAAATCATTCATCTCGTGTATTTGTATAATGCATCTTCTGAGGACAGCTTCATATCCTAATCCTATGGCATAATGAAGTTTAGCAAATTGACACTGGTTTTATAGTAATATTTATGCCACTTTTTCTCTAGTTTATCACATAATCATTAATAATTAGTGTCATTTTGTCACTAATCCTAACTAATTCTAGATATATTACAAATAAATTGGTTATAGGGCCTGTTCTTTTGTGGCTTTTGGTTTCAGCTTTTGGCTTTTCTACAGTACCTAGCTTTTAAACGGAGTGTCTTTTCAAAATTTGGACGGTTTTGGCACTGTAGAGCACAAGAATTCCAGATATAGCTCCAGCGGAAACACAATTCCATTTGTAGCCCCTAGCCGACCGCACGATTAACCACAGCGCGACACGTGGCAATCGTGCGGCCGGGGAGCGCACGACACCGAGATCATGCGATCCCCGACCGCACCACTCAGTTGCTGTCACGTCAGAGCAAATGGTGCGGTGGGAGAGTGCACCACTCAAGTGGTGCGGTGCCGGACCGCACCACTCGGCAAGTCATGCGCCACCCCACCGCACCACTCGGTTGCTACAGGTTTAGGGTTTGCAGCGGATTAGGGTTAGTGTTTTGCGCAAAATATAAGTTTTATTTTTTGTTTTGATTACATAGTTACATAAATATTATGTATATACATGTAATATATTATTTTAGAGTGAGTTGTAAATTTATAATATAGAATAGGAGATGCAAAATAATATGAAATATATTTTCAAAATTCGATATGTATTGCAGATGATACATGTAGGAATTATTTTTGTAGATTGTTTTTTTTTTGAAATATTTTGGTACGTTGTTAATGGTGTTTGAAAAAAAAATACGTATTTGATGTGGATTGGAGTTTATTGCTAGTGTATTTTTTTTTTTGCAATTATGAAAATTAAGAATTTTGGTTGGTAGAGTACGAATGAAAATTGTGTGAAGTAACGATTAGTGTATTTGTGATTTTCGTACATTGCTCACCGTGCAAAATATGTTGAACTGGCAATAACATTTTTCGATCATGTTATGTTGTTTTATTGGAAGAAATTTAATGTGATTTTTTTAGGACAACTGCGATAGGAACAATTGGACGAAAGGAAGGAAAGTGATATTGAACACGTGGGAATCATTGAATGCGAAAAGACAAGATAATAAGTTTAGCTGAATAGAAATAAACTTTATCATACAATTGGGATTAACATGCCGCATACATTTTTATTACATGCATAACATATAGCATGATATGTGTAACATCCCAAAATTTGCTTTCTGAAAAAATTTAATTTCAAATAAGCTATTTTAAAGTAATTGGATTTTATTAGGCTTTTATCTGATTTTTCTGAATTTTCTGGAGTTTAAAACCTATTTTTAAAAGTTAAAAAATAATTTAAAATATGAAAATTAAATACCAACAGTAGTTGGAAATAATTTTATTAAGTCCAAAATATGTTCAGGAGCTTCTGTGAATTTTTCTGGAATTTTTGGAGGTATTTTCATATTTTTCTAAGGCCTAAATAATTTCCTAGCCTTTTCTGCAAATCAAAATCAAATTCTAAAATTAAAAATCCCTTCCTCACCCTCCGGCCGACGTGTGGACGGCCCAGATCCACCCACGTCGCCGCCTGGCCCATCCAGGCCGCACCTCCTCTCTCTCTCGCTGCCTCGCGGGCCCGGCCCGTCAGCCATCCCGCCTTCCTCCTCCCTCGGGCCGACACCTGGCCGGCCCGATGCGCGCCGCGTCGCCCGTGCGGGCCATCCAGCCGACCGCTTCCCTCTCCTCTCTGACTTATGGGCCCCGCCCGTCAGCCTCCCGCGCCCCGCTCCCGCTGCCACCCGGGCCCCGCCGTCAGGCCGTCGCCTTCCTCGCAGAGCGCCACCTTCCATCATTTTCTCCTTCCTTTCCTTTTCTCGCTGGCCGATCGAGTCCACGCCGTATCCGGCCTTCCTCCCCGCCCTCTCCCCGTTCTGGAAACCGCCTACACCGCGGGGGAATCAAATCCCCCTAACCTCGCGCTCCCTTCCTTCCCTGCCTCCCCTTTCCTTTCCTTCCCCCTCCCCTTCCTTTTCCGGCCGCTAGCCCGGCGAGTAATCGCCGCGCCCCTGCTTCCCCTCCGCCCCTATAAAAGGTGTCCGAGCTACACTCCATCTCGCCCCACCCCCACTCCGCCTCCAATTGCCCTCTCTGCCACCCGAGAGCCCCGCGTCGTGCGCCTTCGGCTCCCGACCCCTCGGCCACCCCTCCCCGCCGCCGGAGCACCGTCGCATCGGAGGGCCCGAGCTGCGCCACCGCTGCTCCCGTTGCCGGCAGCCTCCGCTCGACCCCGGATCTCACCGACCCCACTGCCAGAACCACCTCAGCGCCAGGACTCCGTTTTTGGACCCCACCGAACCGCTCCGGCCTCCCCTCGCCGCCGACAACCCCGTCTCCGGCCACCTCTGCCCGACCCCGCCAGCAGGTACCCCACAAAGGGTTTACCTACCCAGTATGGGTAGGCAAAGCCTCCCCGCCCGACTGGTTATCTCCGCTCTCCCTTCTTCCCCTTGGCTCCCTCGGCGCGCGTTCGAGCCCCCGGCTCCGCACGCTGACGTTGAGCCTTTTCTTCATTTTTCCGCGCTGACAGATGGGTCCCACCCGTCAGCGGCCGCCGGTCTGCGCTGGCCACTGCCGCCTGGGTCCCACCCGTCTGCGCTCCTCACTGACACCTGAGCCCAGAGCCCCGAGGGGTCCCACATGTCAGAGGCAGGGCCAAAGGCTCACTGTCCAGTGGGTCCCACCTGTCATGCACTCAAAATAAAAGCAATAAAATAAAGATTAAAAATTAAATCCTGCCAGTGGGCCCCACCTGTCGAAATTTAGGAATTTCTGGAGTTATTCAATCTGAGATTTTCAAATGAGCATAACTTTCTCATTTTAACTCCAAATTGAGCCATCCAAATTTCTAAATTCTTCTAAAATCATAATATATACAAATATGGCCTCTATTTGAATTTTTAAGTTTATTTGAATTTTATTTGTATTTATTTATTTTGTTGCTTCGTCTTTTCTCGCGTAGATTCCAACGTTGTCGAAGATCTCTCCGCTCCGCAGCAGGAAGACCCAGAGTGCGTGCAAGAAGGCAAGTCTCCTTTGATCATCTTGAACCTATGATTTTGAAATGTTTTAATTATTTTAAATTATGTGCATTGCTATTTACATAAAATATTAGTTCAAATCTTAAGGTATTAGTTACCCCAACTTTGTTATGTCCTCAGTTGAAATTGAATGCCATGTACCCTTGTCTCCTTAGGATTCCCTTTGTCTCTTTAATGAGATTATTATATTCAGTTGTGAATAATAGAATGGTAGTATAATGCTTAGTCATGCTATGTAATACCCTTGAAATCTTGAAATGGGAAATTATGAATTGTTGTAATAACTTGTGTTTCTAAAGTATAGTGGTGATTGGAGTTGCCACTAATCCCTTAAAATAAAATAAAATTTGGAAATTGGTTTAGATTAGGGTGGATGGTTGGTTTGGATTGGTGCAGGAAGCACGAGATCTTGTAAAGTGTATGTTCCACCCTAGTCAACTAAGGACCGACGCTTGTGTTTGTCCAGACTGAGCACTACCGTACAACCCTAAGTCTATATGGGTACGACCTAGCTGATTAACTCATGATAGTCTAGTTTAGGTGCCACCAGTGGAAAGTGGGTGCCAGGGAGTTACTGGTTATTCACAGTGAGGGACAGGGATTTACTGTACTCATATGGAGCAAGAGGGGGCTTCGGATTGGACAGATTTAACCCTTCTGCGGTGAAACCTCAGCGGGTGGTGTCTAGCTAGTCTAGAGTGAGGTAAAGGCTTTGTGATAATTTATCTGTGTCTCATGCCAAAGGAAGCGTGGTGACTGTTAAGATAATTTATCTCTTGGGGGTAAAGTTGTACAACCTCTGCAGAGCGTAAAACTATTCGAATAGCCGTGCCCACGGTCAATGGCGGGCAAGGAATGCATTCACATGGTAGATTTCTGGTTTTGGTTTTAAAATCAAAGTTTTTGTATTCCGAGAGTGGAGGGAACTCTCGGAAGGGTATCCTGGCGGTTGGAGCCAGAGAGCGTGGATGGAACCCGCAGTTTTAAACTTGATCAATTGTAATTGGTCAGCTAGTGTTGGTAGATGGAACCTTCACTATAAAGTTAATGATAGTTCTGTTAAAACATTTACTTTATTAAATTGATGCCTTTGAAAATAATTAGTAGTAATTGAAATTAAAATATTGCTTTGTGCAAAAGAACCATATAGCCCTCCTTTGTCAAGCCTTGCATCTATTGCATTTTTCCCAAGACTTGCGGAGTACTTTATGTACTCACATGCTGCACTCAAAAACAAATCTTAGAAGAATACGAAGCTCAAGAAGGTGACTATGACTACTTCGCGGGTGGATTCGACGAAGGATTCCAGGAGTACTAGGTCGCGCTTCCCCAGTCAATTGCCTGTGGCGTATTGATGGGTCTCCGCTGGATTTATCTTTGCTTCCGCTGTGTTTCGTGTGTGCGAGGTCTTGTAACCTCAATTGTAATAATGAGACCTGATGGTCAGTACTCTTTATTATTGTAATAAAGCGCTGTTGGTTATGTAATCATGTCTGTTTAACTGTGTGCACTAGCTTTGATCTGGGACTAGTGTTGTAATACACAGGGTCCAATGGTCCGCAACTCCGCCTTGTCCCGTGTGACATTCCACTCCTCGAAGTTGAGGGTCCATTGGTCCGCAGGGTGGATCTCAAGATCGATCCATTTGCGGTAGCCACACAGGGGCTCCGGAGACTGTAAATATAGGGAAGAGATTGTTAGTGCGTGCTGTGAAGGAGAAAAGGTAGGGGATAATGGTGCATGTGGTCGTTACCAGCTGTCGATAGGTTGCGGTGTCAAAACAGCAGTTGGGGTAGTCACTGGAGTAGTTTGCACAACCCCAGTAACGCATACCTAGGCTGATGCGTTTCTTGGACTTGAAGAACTTGCACGTGTCCCTGCACCAACAAAGGGGGGTGTCTCCCCCTCAGGTGGGAGTTGCGGCGAACGCTTGGTGGGGACGTCCGGGATGGGGTTGTTGCTACGCGGCCGCTCATTGCGGGGAGCTGACCCTTTAGCACGTTGGGCTTGTTCTACCCGGGCCTGTATAGCCCTTATTTTTCATCACGGGTGGCAGCTGCCCGTGCTAGGTCACGGGTCTCCTCCCGTTCCTTCACCATCTTGTCCCATTGCTTCTTCTGGTTTTTTTTGTCCATCCCGGTGGGGTGAAGGAAGCGCGGTGTAGTGTGGGGTTTGGAAGTGCAGTGTGGCCTGCGAAATGGAATGCACACCAATTTATAGGGTCCATTTTCTCTCTACTCCAACGAGTAAAGCTGGGCGTTCTGCCGTATCACTACAAAAAGGTTGCGTCGTCATGCCATGTGACTGAGCAAAGCTGCCCCGTGTTGTCATCTCTCTGAGCAAAGCTACCCCGTGTTGTCATCTCTCTGAGCAATGCTAACCCGTGTTGTCATGTCACTGCGGAAAGCTGGCGTCTTTTGTCATCTCATTGTGCAAAGCTGTGTCGTTTTGTCATGTCACTGCGTAAAGCTGGCCTCTTTTGTCATGTCACTAAGCAAAGCTGACCTCTTTTGTCATCTCACTGAGCAAAGCTGCCCTGTGTTGTCATGTCACTGAGCAAAGCTGGCCACTTTTGTCATTTCACTGCGTAAAGCTGGCCTCTTTGGTCATGTCACTGAGCAAAGCTGCCCCATTTTGTCATTTCACTGCGCAAAGCTGGCCTCTTTGGTCATGTCACTGAGCAAAGATGCTCTGTTTTGTCATGTCACTGCGCAAAGCTGGCATCTTTTGTCATCTCATTGCGCAAAGCTATCCTGCAGGTCCTGGATGGCCCGTTCGATGGCGGGCGACGTTTCTTCCGATGCCCACGCTCCGGGGTACAAATTACTAATAGTACATTTTTTGTTATTGCTTATGGACCCTCCATGTTTATCGCCATTTCCCGCAGATGTCGAAATGCGACTTCTCCCGCTGGATCGACCCTCCTCATGAACGGTATATTGTCCGTTATGTGGATACATTATGGGATCGAATATTGGAGTTGGAGGACCGAATCGAGACTCTCAATGAGGAGAACAATAACCTCCACCAACAGATGCAACACAAGAGGGGCAACGAGGAGGTCGTGAACATAGGAAGCTCGTATGATCCCACATGTTGCTACGCGAACTCTAGTTGCATATGTGTGTGCCACTACCACGACGGCTAGCCACGTCCGAGGCGGCCCCCTCAGCAATTCTCCATGTGGGTGTCACGAGGCTCGTTTGGCATGTAGGCAACGAGGTGTATGGTTGTGTTGTATTTTAGTTGTTGTGTTCGTTGGTGTGTTGATGGTTGTACTACTTGCTATATTTTATGTACGTGCAATGTATGTGTTGTTTCGTGTTGTCATTGCGTGATGTCTTCTTATTCTGTGGTCTCTGTGCGTGAGGCTGCCCCCCAGCCTATAAAAGGAAGCCATTCCTCACCTAGTCCCTTACATTGTTATCACTCACCTCGTGAATTAGTTGTTCCTAATCTGTGTAGTTTTCTTTCGTGCTAACTTCCCTCGACTAGGCAATGAGTCAGCTCAGCACCTCTTCATCGGCACCCACGGTGATTTGCCCAAAATGCAACACAGTTGTTAGACGTAAGACCTCACACACCGGCCGCGAATCCTGGGCAGCACTACTACAAGTGCCCCTATCACTCGGTGAGTAAGATTGTTTCGGGTTCATTGAAATCGTGGTGGTATGTTTAAAAATCTTCTTCTCATGAAATCGCAGGAAGCCCCCGGCGGTTGTCGATTCTGGGTGTGGGAGGATGAAATGAGCAGCAGGACAGACATTGTTTGCCATGAGAGAGTTGTCGTGGGGGGTTGCGACCCCGTCGAGATGCGGCATCGTTTCGATAGACTGGAATGGAAGATAAATGTAATGTTGTGTGCTATTTTCTTTCTTGTGTTTATTGTAATCGTCAAGTTGTAGTGCTGGAGGTTGTTCTCGTCTACGTTGGTAATGTTTTATGCTATGTTGTATCTTGCGTTTGTTGTTATCATGTCTTCTCCCACTGGAGAGTTAATCTATGTATGTGTAATGCATGCTGTGAGGTACAGTGCCCACATGCGTGCATACTTGTCATATTACAATGAAGCCTTAAGTGTAGTTCAAAAAATTTCATAAGCCATGTGAAACACAGGAAACCATGCGACGTCACAACAGCACAATTACAAAAATTCATTCATCGTCGTGTTGTCTCCGCCTCGGACGGCGTATCTGATCCTCTGAGAAGGTGAACCTGCTAAGGGAGCGCGGTGCATCTTGAAGGTCATAGTGCGAGGGCTGCGTCCGAGGCGGTGGTGGGTACAACTCTGTGGAGAGTTGCGACGGTTGGCCAAAAATAGAGCTCAGCCATTCGGAGGAGGGGTCTACGTCCTGCTTAGATGGTACACCTGAATTAGGTAATGGAAAATACAAAAATGTTTATAATGAGTAGTAATATCATAAGGCATTTACCTAGGAAGTCTGAAACGTAGATGGGCCAACGTGAACTTGCTGGCCCTGTTGCTCTGTGACTCCCTGCAATTTTTGCACGATGAGATTAGATGTCATTGAAATGCATGTGTTATGTTTACTACGTGAGTACATACCGGTGCATGCGGCTGTCTGAATGACGATGACGTTGGGAAATCACGCATGTACTCCTGCGCGGTGTAACCTTGGTACGTCTTCCCAAACCACTTGTCCCGCCCCTGCATGTCCACTCGGGTCGACTGACCGCCATGCGCGAATGTGGGGTACGTCATCATCGGTTGCTGCTGCGAGTCAGGGTCGCTATCTGCAGAGAATGTTCACTCGTCCGCCGCCCTCCGGGATGACGACAGCTGTAGCAACGTGCTATCTTGTCGCAACTGCTGCAGGAAAACGTGTGGTTACAAATAACTGGCAATCGAGTGGACGAACAAACTGTTGGCAAATGTCGTACCGCTGCTCCGAAGCGTTGGGAGGACGAGCGAGCGCAGCTGGGATGACCGCCGGACAGCGACGGACGACCGCCGGACAGCGACGGACGACCACCGGACTGCGACGGACGACCGCCAGACAGCGACGGACGATCGCCGGACTGCGACGGACGTGCTGACGGTGGTGCTGAAGGCGGTGCTGACGGCACTGCTGACGGGTGTGGTGCTGCCCGCTGTTCTCTGCGGAGGCGTCGTGCATGCACATCATCCCTGTGCCGACTACAGCTCATGGACCTGATCGTAGACCTGGCCTCACTGAGGATGGTACGCACCGAAGAAAGTAGCCGGGAGCCGCCCTGCCCACGCTGGATACTCTGAACAGCCTCATCCTCGATATGATGCATGCACTCGTACTGCAGGTAAACAAACAATGAGTTAAAACGTACTATAGGTAAACAAACAATGAGTTAAAATGTACTGCAAGTAAACATATCGTCTCGTCCTGACGTGCTGCTCGATGACGGTCCGGTCCTGCTCGTATGGCATCCTCGTGCGCGACCTCTACAGGACGGTGTGGGGCAGGCCCAGTAAGCCTGCTGCGGTATGTGTCGAGGTCGTATGGCCTAGTCTCGTCCACAACCTCCGTGCTCGCTGAGTCACGCTACAGGTCTATCCACGGCCGTTGTGTGCCCCTCCAGTCGTCACCCCGGTGACCTCTTCTTGTTTGCCTGCAAGTTAGTACACACATTACACAATTAGTACTAACAACACATTACTACATTGCATACAGTTACCGTACGATGACTTACCGGTGGGCCTTCGGTGGTAGTGGACGTCCTGGGAGGGGTGGCACGTGCTGGTGGAGGTCAAACTGCCTCAACACTCTTTGCGGGTTGTATGGCTCGACGAAGTGGGAGAAGACGAGGTGGCAGGTCGTCAACCAGTACGTGTGGTCTTGGTGGCACTGAGATGACAACCCGTAGGGGGCTATGCTCTGAATGAACTGTGCATCCCATGGGAACCAGATTATGTCGTTATCATGAAGAGTCTCGAACTGGTTATGGAAATCTGGGTACACACGCCTCGGTCTCTCCCTGGCCCACCGCAGCTGACCATGTGTCCAGCGCGTCCCCATAGTCGGCCCATTTATGGGGTCATCGCCACCAGGCTGATCATAGAACTCCGGGCTGAGGTCGTAAGGGTGCACGGCTCTCTCGATCTTAGGCCTCCCAACCGGGAAGTGCTCCCAAGACCAGTACTGTAGAAGCACATAGCACACTGCCAAGACCGGCTCGTTGGCCGCAGTACGCTGCGAGGCATCACACAAGCCTCGGTACGTGGCGCTAAGGAATGCAGATCCCCAGCTGTACTGCAGCACCTGGCCGGGCAAGGCATCCGCCAAGGACTCCGCAAGGTGTATGTACGTAGGATGCACAGAGGCTCCAGTGGTCGTAGGAAACAAGACCCACCTGAACAAAAAAAGGATGTATGCCATGAGGTGCGTTCGCACGACCTCCTCAGGAGCGTGCGCGGGGCAGGTCATGAACTGTCGTAGCCACGAGTGTGGCACACCAGACATGTTGTCTGGGATCGGGTGACTGAACCAGGTACCCAGGGCGACCTTCCAGTTTGCCACCCTGGGGGGTGGCGCTACTGCTGCACCACGGAGGGATAGACCTGTCAGCATGGACACGTCCTGAAATGTAACAGTCATCTCGCCCCACCGGAAGTGGAAGGTGTGAGTCTCCGGTCTCCAACGATCCACGAGTGCGGACAGCAATGCCGCATCGAACTGCAACGCATACGGAACATCCAGCATGCGAGCAATGGGCAAAAGGCTGGTGTCTCGCAGCAGTGGGATGTACCGATGGTCTAGAGGCCAGTGCTCTCGGGGGCTCCTAAGGATGAAACTCGGAGGGCCCTTAGCGTCAGCAGATGACCACGCTGTGCATCGGTGTTGGTCATCCCAACGGGGCTCAAGCAACTCATACGCCATCTCCTGCCGATAAATGAAAATAAGTCAGTACACAGTGTCATGAGAGTATGCAACATACGTAATTTGTAGCTAATGACAATAAAGTGTGAAATAAATGACAACATAATATGCAACAAATGTAATTTGCAGCGAATGATAACAAAGTGTGCAACAGATGACAACATAATTTCCAACAAACCTAATTCGCAGCGAACGACAACAAATGATAACGAAATATCGAATAAGTCAGAACATCATTTCCAAGAAATGACTCAAACAAATTGTACACGCAAATATTTCCGTAAGATACATTCAGCATAGGTTTAAGGATGCAAGATCATGTGCTCGCATACACAAGATGAGCACAACAAAGGCCCTTAATAGTTTAAAAACACGGAACCAGCAGTGAACAACGAAGAACCATGTGCTTCAGACTATGAAGCGTTACTTGATGTCGGCCTGTTTGGGCACTGCCTAAATGAATGGCCAACCGTCTTGCATAGTCTGCACTTCGGGCGCCGAACCCGATTCCCACGCTGGCTATCATCCATGTCATTACGAATGCAACGGCTTTATCGTCACCCACGGCAGACGTGCTTCAGTGCATCGTTCGGCACCCACTTCATCTGCCCTGGCCAGAGGTCCCTATAATGCATGTCCACCCCGTACGAATGCAACTCCGTGCTCCAGGTTTCAAACAGGTGCTTTATGTCATAGTACTTTGAGATGTAACGTGTGGGCGCCTGGTTCCATAACGCGCATGCCGCGTACACGTGGGAGCATGGCTTATGTAGAAGTTGCGGCTTGTTGTAGGTGCAATATGCTCTGTCATCAATCATGCACACCTGCTTACGATCCCCTCTAGCCTGGCCCATCATGTACTTCTGTCTGAGGCGGACCTCAAACTTCCTCCGTAAGCCATCCATGGTCTGAGCAATATGCGAACGAGCCTTCTCCATCTTCTTGTCCATGTAGGCCTACGCTACCTTGGAGAATTCTTTGCCTTCGTCCAGATGCTTCTTCGCCATCATGGCTCTATTGACGAAGTATCCAACTGAACGGTTCCAGGTCTCTTCCACGATTGCAGTGATAGGTAGGGATCTCACGCCCTTTAGAACACCATTGTACACCTCGGACATGTTTGTCGTCATGATTCCGTACCTTGCTCCGCCGGTGTCATGCAGTAGAGACCACATCTCCAAGTCAGGTGCATTAGACTAAACCCATTGTGTGAACTCCCCAAGTCTCGTGGAGCCTCCCTCCATGGCCCCAACTTCAGCCTGCTTGAGACGCCTTACATGCTTGCTGGTCTCCTGATCAAGGTGCCTGCACAAGGCCTCGAACTTCCTCTTCTGGTTCTGCATACAAAGCTTTTTGAACATCTTCATTAGTTCCTTGCCATGGAACCTTCTGTGGAAGTTCGCCGCAAGATGCCTCATGCACCACCGGTTCTTTATGTCATTCCACTGGAACGGAGGCTGTGTCCCGTTCTGCATTGTTCACATTGCAGACAGCAAGCCTGCATTGCGGTCTGAGATAACACACATCGGGCTGATCTTGTACTACGGCCTGCTTCACATTGGCAAGGAACTACAACCAGCTATTTGTATTCTCATTCTCTACAATTGCAAATGCCATTGGGAGTAACTGGTCATTTGCGTCTGCTGCAACCGCGGTCAGGATAGTACCCTTGTACTTGCCAGATAGGAATGTGTCGTCCATCGTTAGCACTGGACGGCACCACTTGAAGCCTTATATTGCTTGATGGAAGGCCCAGAACACTCTGTCAAGTACAAAACAATTCGGCTCTTGCGTCTCTTGAACCCGCTCGTACTTGTTAATGTACGTGCCTGGGTTTGCTCCTGCAATCTGACCCAACATTCTTGGGACCAGATCATATGTCTCCTCATACGTCCCGAACATAATCTGCAGGACCTTATGTTTCCCCCGCCACACCTTCTTGTAGCTGACATCAAACCCTACCGTGTTCGCTACCTCCGCCATGAGAACCTTGGGAGAAATGGATACATTTGCAGCCACAAGATGCCTTATCAGCTCCGCAACATATGACGACGTCATGTTGCGGTGCCTATGTAGTGGCGCCGCAAGCTCACAAGTGTGATCCTTCAGCACCGTTATCCGGAAGTCCGTGGCAGCGCCTCTGAACCGCTGCGCACGGACCTTGCTAGGTAGGAGCTGTCGACACACTTCACAATGTAGGTGTCAGGGTTGGACCTGTGCACCCGATATGTCCGGCTGATGTTGACGGCGTATGTGGCAATAGCTTGCTGTGCAGCACTCTTGTTACGGAAGTTCTGCCCTACAAGGAGTGTGCCTTCATTGAATCCCCACTCTGCCTCCTCCGCCCGTGGCAGAACTAGGGATTCGGCTGCGATGTCGTCCAATCTGGACAGCACGTATGCACCCTCTGTGGTTACAACACCACCTAACACACCTCCCGCTGTAGGTTCCCCTTCTTCCTCCTCTCCTGAACTGGCTGATTCCACATCCTCCTCCTCGCTTTCCACTTCCTCCACCTGGTTCGCAAGGTACTCGTGACAGTCAACACGCGCAGCCCACCACCTATCCGCACCTTCATTCGGCTGAAAATTCTCCACGCGCCTCCGCAGGTCTCCATCTCCCATTGACTCATTGACTTCTCCTTCACCAGCATCTTCATGACCGCCGGAGAGTAATGCAGGCTCTACATCTCCGCCAGCACCACCAGAGCCACCCATGGCGGATGATTCTGTCCTCTCCACGAATTGAACATACACCATTGGCCTGGCATAAATCACTGCGTCTAGGTTGCACATGACCTCCATTTAGTTCGCCTATGAAGCGTCGCTCGTCACCTTTATAAGTTGCCACATTACCTCCCCTGCAGGACCTACCACTGCGGCATACACTGCCTCGATCCGTAATTTGTTCCTTGCGGTGTCCCGATCGAATGCGGAACGCACGCATCTCCGTAGCTCAGACAGGCTCATGGTGTTCAGATTGGGTGCCCGGATCAGGTTCGGTCAAAATTACCCAGGTCTGCCCCGTACGGCCCGTCGCGTACGAGACCACTTCCGTAGAACACGAACAAGTCTTGGATGTCACCCATGGCGTACCTAACATAAGTCCACACTGAACCCTCTTAGAATATATAACATACAACAAGTGTACCATCATACAGTAGCTACTGCCTACCACATACAAGCATACCATTTATGGAGTGCGCTACCAAATTTCTATATAAATCAAATTAGTAATATAATGTACCAACATACAGCATCTACCGCACTGTAAGATTTTTCATCTTAATTTACGTGCCTGGCCTATCACCTACAAATACGAATTGTAATTTTTTTACTTGTCATTGTATTTTTTAAT